>OZ007556.1:53727898-54327898 GCA_963931855.1 Philhelius festivus | reverse complement strand
GTTTTATTGTTTCCAATTTGTAAATGCTGCGTCAAGATCAGAATTTAATGGGCTTGTCATAGGCTTCCATTCTCAGACCATATCCGAATAACAAGGACTGTGAAAGTACTGTCGTCAGCAAAATAAGTTAAGGGATTAGAAGTTTAAGACAGTAAATCAGTGATGAATATGAGAACGAAATTTGCGGACCAAACGGAGCCATGTGTACATCACCATTTATCTTATGAACTTCGGACTTAAAACCATCCAACACAATTTGTATTAAGCAGTTCAAATCTTAGTTTCTAATCCAACGAAGAAGAGGTTGATCAATACCAAATGCACGCACTTTCGATACAACTGTACGAGTGAGAAAAAAGTTTTGTCCCATGAAATCGTTTAGACGCTCGACATGACATTTTGCGGATTCGTCGAATTAACAGCAAAGTGTGCTGCAAGCAAATTCTCTTTTTCATGTGAGCTGACATAAGGATTTTCATTGAAGACGAGTGTGGACACTGAAGATTCAATGTAGTATTTCGAACATTTCATTGAAATGGCCAACATTTTTGACTACTTTTGGGACATTGTAGTATTTTTTGCCGTAATTTTTGGTCCTGCAAAAATTTGGTTGTTTGAATAGGATCATAACATATCTTTATAGATTGTTTGAACTTATTCCGGTTTCCCTCAGTAAGGTGTGGTTTTTGTAACAGCGAAAGCCTACTGCTTTCACACTTATAACATATTTACAACTTGAATCCAAACAAGATTTCTATTCTGATCCTGCAGAAATAACCAATTTCCTTGCAAACATTTTCGAACCATCATTGCTTACTAATTGTTACATTGAACCAAATGCTCAATATTTCCACTTTTTACAGAAATCTTCTTAAACCACCTTTTCAACACTAAATATTCTACCAGTTAAAATAGAAGACAGAACTGGAAATCTTAAAAATGACTTCCCATCAGTGTATAATTTCTGTTCAAAAAAAGGACACAAAAATGTGGTGTGTCAAATTATCGTCCAACATCTAAACTATTGTGCATTCCAAACATTTTTGAAAGCATTATATATAAAGCTCTTTACAGCTCTTACAACATGGTTTCATAGCGACAGGATCAACAAGAAATAACCTTGTAGAATTTGTTTCCCATGTTCTGTGCACAAGGGTTGATGGGGATATTGTATGCCGACTTAAGCGAAGCCTTCGACAAAATATCACATAAAATCATTTGCGCAAAATTTTAGTTGAATTAGTACGATGTTAAAGCTGTTTTAGTATGGAACTAGGTTAAAACGACGATTTTGCAAATCTCAATCTTATATAGCATCATACTTTGTCTCACCCTTTTATTAAAGTTAAAGTCATCGAATACTCATTTTTTTTTTAGTATTGTGCTAACTTCACTTAACTCTTTGACACTTACAAACGTCAAAAAAGGACTGTTTACTTAGTTTTTTTGCTCGAACTGTCATTGTCTTAGGTGTGTTCAATTTATTCAGAAAATTGCTTTATTACGATACTATTAAGAAAATATTTTAAATTAAGAATGAGTTAGTTAAAGTTAGCAAATTGTAAAGTAGTATCTTACTAATACCCTAATAATAGTCTGTTTAAAATTTTGCGCCATTAGTTTAAAATTTGGGGTGGCCGTGGCGCGATGGTTGTGTGCTCGCCTTTCAACCTCATGATGATAGGTTCGATCCCTGCCGTCGTCTATGTCGTCTTTAATTTCATTAAAACCTTCTAAAAATTGTCATCAATGGGTTGCTGGGTTACTCATTACATGCTGTTTAGGCATAACACTAACAACATGTGAATGAGTTAAACTAGTAGATATACCCAACAAGGATGAATACGAATAAAAAATAATGCGAATTATAAGGGACATAGAAATAAGACACGGCATTTCTCCGCTTTAGTTCAGCCGCCATCGCTGGAGATAAAAAATCTGAGACAACCACCTTCAGTCTCAGAACATCGTGCCACACATCTTTCCTATCCCTCTTTCTCTGTGTTGAAACATTAAAAGGCTAATCATAATCCCTTGAGCGTGAGTAGATTATAAAAAAAAAAAAAATTTAAATCCAATTCCAAGGGTTTCTTTACACTCTTCATCTTATAGTTGAAGACTTATTTGCTTTATAAAAAATTTTTCGTCAGTTTTCGATCATCTTTTGATGCCCCTTCTGGTGTACCACAACGCAGACACCTTAGTCCAATACTGTTCATTTTATCTATCAACGATGTTATTTAGGTTATTGATTGTTGTTTATCTATACAGGGTGGTCCATATAGTTGTTTCCCTAATCATAGATTATTTTGACACTGACAGCTGTTTTAAACTTGAACAACGTTGGGAAATAGCCTAAACTGTACGTTTTTTAAAAAGAAGTTTTGGGCAAAATGAAGCAACCACCGCGCCTGCTGTACACAAGTATTTGCAAAAAGTTCGTGAGACTGGTATGCTAGTAGACAACACTCATGGTTCCCGCGCACAAACGAGAATGTAGCTGCTGTAGCCGAGAGTGAGAGACTCAATTCACGAACATCAAATCGCCATGGATCTCAACAGCTCAACATTTCACGCACTAGCCTGAGGATAATTCTGCAGAAATATCTTGGATTATTCGCTTGAAGTGACAGAATGCACTAGGTACTCCCAAGCCAGCTGAGGCAGCCACTTGAACGACGTTGTGTTTCAAAATTAATGGGAATGTTTGCTCTTATGTACTAATAAAGCCATAATACATGGACAAAAATTAATTTTGTTCATTTTATTGCATTTTTGAAAAGAAACTTATATTTGGCCCACCCTATATGTGCGGACGATTTGATAATCTTAAAATGCATCATCAGTTGCTGATGTTTGTACCTTACAGCAAAATTTAGAGAAAATTCCCTATATGGTGTCAAAAAACCTACTCGAGCTTAATGTCAATAAATGTCACAGTTTGACGTTTTCACATAAACGCCTTCCTCCTACTCCTAGAAACTACCATATTAATGGTGATATAGTACCTATAGTCAAGTCATCGCCTGATTTAGGCATCATTTGTCATAAGGAACTTATCTTTCGATGGAACTTTGACAACATTATTAAGAAGGCTAACTTGACACTGGGCTTTATTACACGCTAGTCAAAAGAGGTATCTGATCCTTACGTTAATAAATCTTCATTTCATTATTATTTATTTTTTTTTCGTGGGTAGGTGAAGAATCTTCATAGACACTATGAGCCCGGTACTCATAGTAGTGTGAGATTTTTACTCACTAAAAAACACCTCCCTTTTGTTCTTGCGACTACAACTAAGTTACCTTATCAAGAAGTTTCAATTTCATTATATTATAATCACCTTTGGCAGGAAGCTCCCCACTGAGAGGACCTGCGGATACCACATTTGAAAGCGGATAATCCTTATGGCGCTAGATCGAACGGTCTCGTTCTTTGAAGTCGGCGCACAAGGTTTGTCTCATTAATTGTTTGTCGAATAATTCTATTGATATGGTTATTTAAGTGAGTTCGTAGCTTCCCAGCGAAAACTGCTATTTCATCTTCAACAGTTGGCAATCGTAAGTCTCTGTGTAAATCACTGTTCCTAATGTACCACGGAGCATTAACGATTTCTCTGAGAACTTTTGCTCTGAAAAGATTGTAGTATTTATCTATTGCTTGGTTTAGTACAACCCCAAAGTTGTATGCCGTATGTCCATACTGGTTTTATCAGTTGATAGATAAGCAATTTATTGTAGATGCTGAGTTTGGAATATCTTCTAATAAGCCAATTCATTTCACGTAATTTATTTTCAAGTTGATCTCGTTTCTTTTTAACGTGAGTTTTCCATTTGATTTGGACTCATTAAGAACAATTTGCCATTTCTTAGTCCATACCGAAATTTTATCTAGAGCGCGTTGGAGCTTCTCGGTTGCAGATTCAACTGAATCGGATGTTGCAAGTATAGCCGTATCGTCTGCAAACGTACCTATTATGGTACCTTCTTCTTGAGGAATATCGCTAGTGTATAGTACGAACAGAATCGGACCGAGAACACTTCCCTGGGGAACACCAGCATTGATTTCCTTAAAATCCGAATATTCCCTCCTTTGCTTAACTCGAAATAGCCTATCTTCGAGGTACGACTCAAGGATGTAATATATTTGATCCATCCATCGTGCCAGACCTTGTCGAAGGCTTGAGAGACGTCTAGAAATGCGCTTGAACATACATTTTTTCGCTCTAGTGATTTCTCAATTTCGTTGGTTATCCTGTACACCTGATCAATTGTTGAGTGGCTTTTCCGGAAACCAAATTGATGGTCAGGAATAAGCCGCTTTTCTTCGATAATAGGAAGCAGTCGCTTTAATAAGATTTTCTCAAATACCTTCGAGATCAGTGGCAAGAGGGAAATCGGTCTATAAGATTTCTTTTCGTTCGGAGACTTTCCCGGTTTTGGAACCATTAAAACTTCTGCGACTTTCCATTGGCGTGGAACGTATGAAAGCCGTAATGTCGCATTCATAAGGTGCTGAAGTTTAATTGCTGCTTTTCTGGGTAGCTCTTTAAGCACGCGAGCATTTATTAGGTCGTACCCAGGAGCTTTATTATTTTTTAAGATTTTTAATAGCTTGATGAAGTTCTGATAACGTGATATTCCGAATAAGAAAGTTTTCAGATGGCCATTGGATATCACCATGTTCATTTATCAACGCCTGACCGTCAAAAGGTTTAAAGGTTTCCTCTAGATGTTCAGCAAATAAATCGGCTTTTTCTCTATCGGACTTAGCCCATTCACCATTGTTTTATCTGATTGGTGCTGAATGTATTTGTGGCTTTCATTATTGCGACCAATATTTAGATAGGTGTCTTTGGGTTGTTCCTCATATCAAATTACTCAAATTAAAAGAATCGAACCCGTCTAGCGTACGTTTCTTCGTTTGGTCGCGGCGGGTTGACAACTGTCGACTTTCGCACTATTTTGAACGCCTACATTTGATTGACTTTCAGTCGCTTGAAAAACGACGAAAGATTCCAGATGTGCTTTTTATTCATGACATATTAACTTAAAATATTGATGCCCTGCATTTTTATGTCTGATTTCCCTAAATACCAATCGACGAAATCTTAGATCAGTAGCCCTTTTCCGACTGCCATTCTATTTCGCCGCTGCGTAATTCCGACAAAAGAATCAATTTTTTTTTATTTTATATTATCTAAGGCAGTCTTTCGAAATTCTTTCCTCAGCAACCTGTCCTAATAACTCTCTCACCCGTCCAATTCCCTTTATTTGTTTTTATTTATTTTTGCAGAGATACCAAATAGTACTCGTATTATTATAATTTATTATTTCATAAGTTTGCTTGTAAGAAGTGTCCAATAAATAATTGTCTTCGTTAAACGACGTTAACATTCCCAAAAAGCTTTCATAATTGCACGAATGCCTTTTTCTAATTGTTGGAACAAGATGTTCGGCAGGAAATTAGCCTCACTTACTCTATTGTCGGTCGTTTCGATGCTAATTTTACTAGCCCATCTTAGGAACTAACCTACCTAATGGAATTTTCTGCCACAATAATTCCGTGTCTTACATTACAAATATATTACTGCTCCCCACGGGTAACTTCATAACTCAAATTAATTACACGCTTAATTTGCATATCTTTTTTTGGTTGCAAGCTCCTCGAATTAAATATTCATCAGAAGCCAAAATGTGGTTCTCTTCAATTTATTTGCTTAAGCCTTCCAATTATGTGAACTTCTCAAATAAATTCCGTGTCGAAAATTATTATCTCGGGCCTTACGTCAGTTAAACTTTAGGTACCTACTTTCCTTGTCTACGTTACCATGTGTTACCATGCAAAATTCTCATTAAAACAAAAATTTTACCAACAGCCATTTGCAAAGTAAACTGAACTTTGTGCATAGCTTTCCGGTTCCGGTTGCAACGAATTTATTTATCTCTCGTTGGCCATGCTGCAAGGCAAACTTCAAAGTGCAATTAATCTTCAACCCTCAGCTTCATTGAGGCGTTAAAATCACACCTGTTTACTCCTGCTGCACGCTAGCTGCACCTATAGATTTATGCTGTGCTGCCATGTTGCAATCCATCGAACACAATCTTTCCGCAGGGCGGAAGCGCAGCTCCAAGCCCAGCAGACACCGACTCTCTTTTCGAAACACAGAAGCCTACTTATAACTTGAATTTCGCAGCGCATCTATTATGCCAGACATGAACATACCCACTCATATGCTTTAAGCGGACAGCATCACACACCAGCCGGCCAGCCGGACAGCCGTCGGAATGCGTTCCATTTCATGCCGGTATGGGTTGTGGTGTTGTGGGTGCGGTGGTGGCATAGGAGTGCTTGTAGCTTCCAGCAGAAGCAGCTTTTGTTGATTGAGACGTGAAGCAAATACGAATCATGATGACCGCAATGGCCATGAAATGGCAACTTACACACTCCACAACCAGTGCATTCTGGACTCTTGGACCTAGGAAGCGTATATACGAGTATAGCGAACTGCAATCAAGCAGAACGTACAATGGACGTCACCATTAAATGTGGACGGACGGAATACAGTAGCAGAAGGTGAGTAGTTATTTAATGAAACTCGCTTTGGTGACAACTCGGTGATATATTGCGGTCCACAATTGACAGTTGCAGAAGACGAGATATTATTATATTCAAGCCCTCGGCGACGAACAACGCATTTATCTTGCGGAAACGGGCCTTTTATTATGTCAGAGCTAACATTTGACAGATGGATAAATTCAACAAATAGTTTTGGGATTAATGTTTAGGGCGAGGAATCGGGAGACAAATTTCGGGGCTTTGTTGTCATCTGTCATTCGGATGTTATTGAATACAAAACTGACAGTAAATTGGGCCTCAAATGTAGGGTGGGGCTTGAATGAAACACCGGTGTTTGGTAATTACTTGAAATTGTAATTAATTGTTTGTACAACACCACTTAATGAAATCCTTAAAACTCATTCCTTTTACCTAAACGAGTGCTGGAGATGATAGGTCCAGTTGATGATACAAAAGTACACCTTTATCTACCTCTATGGAAATTAAGGCTCAATAGGAGTTTTTGGCCCCTTAGAAGCAGGACTCTAACAAGTTGCTTATAGTTATGCAAAGAATTCGGAAAATCGCCTATTGGACTAAGAAGTTTCTGAGATGAAGTGGCCACATTATACGAGTTTGCTCGAAGATACCCAGAGGTTGTTAAGGGGCTGGTTTTTTGAGCAGTTGTCCCAAAACCCTACGTAACTAAACATACATACATAGGTGAAACTTAAAAGCCCTATTTTAACCATTCAAGATATTGGTTTCTAAAGAGTTGTTCTAAGAGATTAATAATAAAATTCTTTGTTGTCTACCATTTTCAAATAAGGAGGTATACGAGTAGGTTACGTAAGCTTAGAAGAAGTGATTAAACGGCGAAACCGTACCGTCTCAGTCGGAGCTCCAGGAAGTAGATAAGGAAGGTGTATGGAACCACATGTCGTTTAGGTCTATATGGTTCAAGTTGGCCCATAAGAAATTGGTTATCATCGTTCTGTAGCGTTCGCCATTGACGGTGACTATGGTCATGAACTTTGAACTCCTTGGCCAGCTCAATTTTGAACGAGTATAGACCCAAGTTCTGACGCAATATTCGCTAAGTTCAATTTTTAATTTTGGTGGAGCAACACCCTCATTTATTAGGCTTAAATCAAGCTAAATCTTAATCTAACTTAAATATAGGATTAGAGTGAATTGGAACGATGATTAAGACGGAGTTTCAGGCAGGGTGAACTGAGGTTGAAGTCGAAACAGTTAATGTTACAATGAATCCTCCGAATCATGTGAGTAATAGGTTCGTTGGAGCCGTAAGAAGTACGGAGGGTAGGCAGATAGAAGGAACGAGAATTTCTTACTTTACGAGAAATAGTGTTAAAAGAGATGGAATTGTAGAGACTTGTGCAGTTAACTGACCCTAAAAGTAGTCGATGAATGAAAATGATGTCGCTTATTGTTCTTCATTCTTCCAGCGTATTCAAGCTAATTAACAGAAGTCGTGCTCTATAGCAAAAAAGAGGGTAATTCGAAGACTCGAAGACAGACCAAGAACTGCGAAATGTTGGAAACGATATTGAATGCTCCATTTCAATATCGCTAATAGTAAAAATAAAGAGGAGAGGTCCTAAGTGGCTGCCTGGTGGGACTCCGGAGGTATCTAAGAAATCATCAGAGATGGAAGATCTGAATCGAACTTTTTAGTAACGAACCGGTTTTCAGGTAAGAAGAAATCCATCTTAAGAAGATAGGTTCAAGGCCAAAGGTGGACAGTTTGAATACAATAAACTTATGTGAGATTTTGTCAAAGGCCTTACTGGAATCGGTTGAGACAACGTTGGCTTCTTTTCCGTTTTCTAAGTGTGAGAGGCTAAAGGATACGAATTAAGATTTCAACAAGATAAGTCGTTGTAGACCTACCGTTGACTAAGCCGTGTTGTCTAGAGAATATGAGAGACTTATAACGAAAACTTAAAATATACAAAATGATTTCAAAGTTTTTGGAATTACTTGAATGCTTAGCAATTGGACGATAGTTTGTAACTTTACACTTTCACCCTTTTTATGTATTTGGGTTGTGAAAAAGATCTCCAATAGCTGAGGGAATTCCCCTTGCGATAGTAATAAACCGAAGATTTTTGAGAGGGGAAGAGAGAGCGTTGAAGAACATTTTTTGAAAAATATGGCGAGGATACCATCTAGGCCGGGAATATACTCATCATTGAGTTGATTCAGCTTAGTTTCAATGAGAAATGGGTCAATGGTATAAGGTAGAATTGGGACGAGGAAGAAATTCGGTAAATAATTGAAATATGTAATTAGATTCAGGTATAAAGGAGTCTTCGGTAAACTAGCAAAAAAGTTGGCGATAGTTTGTGGCTCGTTTGAAATGTTTGTTATTGAAAAAAAGAGAGATAGAGGATAACCATCGGATATTCGTTTAAAGTACACAAATTGAAAGAAGGATTTAGGTTCTTTAATAAGATTGTTTTGGGTTTGGATTAAATAGCTTTGATGAGGGAGTTGTAAAGTTCGGTAAAGTGAAGATAAGTACCAAGATAATTAGTGTAGTCAGTTGGAGATCGAGAACGAAGAAAAATTGCCCAAAACTTATTCCTCTTGTTGCGCAGCGATCGATCGTAGCCTGTGATTATACCAAGGTGGGGAAGA
This sequence comes from Philhelius festivus, assembly GCA_963931855.1. Classification (NCBI taxonomy): domain Eukaryota; kingdom Metazoa; phylum Arthropoda; class Insecta; order Diptera; family Syrphidae; genus Philhelius; species Philhelius festivus. Next base: position 54,318,676 of record OZ007556.1, on the reverse strand, counting down.
AGACGAAGTTTTACGTCGAGAAAAGAGTACATGAAGAGAAAAGAATTAAATATTTCTCTGTAAAATATGTCTAGGTATTGAATTATTTACAGTAAGGTTGTCAAAATTAAAGGAAACACTGGTGATATATTCATTAATTTGAGAAAATTTTGCCCTATGAAAATCATCTGTCTCCACTAGCGATAAATCCATCGCAATCGCAATAGCCAAAGCAGAAAGCAGAGAGCAGAAGAATTGTCATTTTTTTTTGGCTGGGCATTTTATCGCATACTTTTTTAGTATAGTGAATAATTTTAATAGATCAAATAACAAAGGCTTTCAAATTAGGAATAAATATAAATGAGTTCTATGGACAATTTTAAATCAGACATTTTTTAAACTTGGAAGAAAAACGTAAATTTCAAGCAAAAGCTTTCTTCGCACGCAAAACTCAAACTCACTCAAATTAAATTTGGGTACGCCAGAACAATATGACAGTTCTCCTTGCGATAAAGCAAGCGATGAATGGTATGCGATGAGAGCATTACTTTCTATCGCAAGCTATGGAAATATAGCTACGATGGCGGTCTCTACTTGCGATAATGAACGCATGCTTTAAAGCATGCTCTGCATTCATCGCTAGTGGAGACCGCATGTAAGGAAAATCATGAAAAAAATTATCGATTGTAGATAGAGAGTGAAGAGTTGATGGCATCATCATCAATGGGTTGCTGGCTTACTCATTACATGTTGTTCAGGCATAACACTAACAACATGTAATTGAGTTAAACTAGTATGCCCAACAAGGATGAATACGAATAAAATAATGTGAATTATAAGTGACATAGAAATAACACAGGGCATTCTCCGCTTTAGTTCAGCCGCCATCCCTGGAGATAAAAAAATCTGAGACAACCACCTTCAGTCTCAGAACATTGTGCCACACATCTTTCCTATACTTGTTTCTCTTCATTAACTGCACGCCCGCGCTGTGGTGAAACATTTAAAGGTTAATCATAATCCCTTGAGCGCGGGTAGATTATAAAAAAAAAAAGTTGCTTATTCATAAAATTTGAAGTCTGCAAAAGGCCAAAGTCTTGTGTATGGTGAAGAATTGAACATCTCGGGTTCTACTGTACACTTTTATTTGATGGAGAGTGTTGAAAATCGTCTTATTTTACACCAGTATTTAAGTCAGGATCTAAACAGGAAGTTACTAACTCTAGACCAATCAGTAAAATTTCAGCTTTGCCAAAGGTATTCTTTCAATATGTCAACAAGGTCTTATGTCCGGTAGATCTAAGATAACTTATACATATATTGGTAACGACTAGCTATATAATAAATAATTTCGAATTCAATTTTCAAACGGATATTATATTTACAGATTTCGTCAACGCTTTTGATCGCATTAATCATCAGGTTGTATTGCGGTTTGATTGTCACTCTAACTTTTTCGATTAGTTAAAATCTTATTTAACTCAAATTCAAAATTAATGACAATTTTTCAGAACAAGTCTTAGTGCCATCTGGTTTTCCTCAGGGCAACCATTTGGGACCACTATTATTCCTATTGATTATATAAATGATATTCGTGATATTCTAGAATTCATTATGTCTCCTATTCCCGGATGATCTTAAACTCTATCAAATCACTAAATCAATGTAAGATTGTACTTTTTTGAATGAAGATTTAAATTGTTCTTCATATATTTGTGCCACAAAAACTTGTTGCACTTGAATGTCTCAAATTGTCAAGTTATGTCTTGTTGCCGTAATAGTTCACCAATATACTTCAACTACTCAATTAAGGATTCAAAACTAGAACAGGTGGTTCAGAAAAAAGATCTAGGAATTATTCTAGACACAAAACATACCTTCTTACCAAACATGAATTACACTATCAATAAAATAAATCAAATGCTAGGTTTCATTAAGATTTTAACGACCCATACACACTCATGTCTCTTTTAATTTTGAAATTCGATCAGTGCTTGAGTACTGCAATACGGTTTTGATATTGGTACCCATATTATAAAAACTCGTGTTAGATCAAAGAAGTCCAACGGAAATTCCCAAGATATACATTTATTTTTTTTAAATTAAATTGGAAAATTTAAACTCCATCTTATAAAATTAGGTGCCAGTTATTTGGAATGCAAAGTCGTCGTACTTACCTTGGAATAATGTTCATCAGAGATATACTTTCATACCATATTAAATGTCCTGCATTACTTTCTTTAATAAGTTCGTGATTTTACTTTATTTTATGAGCGTTTTCGTAGAACGAATAACGGTCGTAATAAATGGTTGTAGCTACGCCAATTCAAACCATTAGTTATGTCTATCTGCAGAAATAAACAGTCTATGAGTGAAGACGTTGAATTATAAATTTTAACATGATTTGTGTACATAAAAACGGTTACAATATCGTAAAACAGCATATTATAGTTCATTTTTGAATATAATGAAAAGTAAAGGCCACAAATGACTCCCTTGTTGAAGTCCCAATACAACTTCCATAGTGTTAGGGATGCAACCGTCTATCTTTACAATCTGCTTTCTATTAGATACATATGATTTTAACCATTTGATTAAAGCTTGATTAAATCCCAACCTTTTTTAATCTTTGAAGGAGAAGACTGTGATGTATGCGGTCAAATGCTTTAACAAAATCGGGTATAGAGGACATCAACTTGCTTACCATTTTCTATTTGATTGCTACAAAATTTTGTAAAAAGGCGGCTTAAATTTGTGTGCAACTCAATCTACCTTTCAAAAAGCCAAGTTTGTGAGGGGATAATGATTCTTTAACAGAAAAGTAGAGCCTTTGAGTAACCACTTTTTTCGAAAAACTTAGGTAGTGTAGGAAGTTTGAAAAAGGTCAATAATTTTTCACTAAATGCTTATGGCCACTTTTATATACAGGATAAATAAATGAAATTTTCCATTCGTCCGAGAAAACACCAGCTGAAAGAGATTTATTAAAAATAAGGGATAAAACATAACGTAAGAGAGTTGAACATTTAAAAAGTAGAAAAGGAGGAATCAAATCAAAACAAGCTTTATTGGTAGTATCAATATTATTTAAACTTTTCAGAACATCCTGTTCCGAGCTACAATTTCTATTTTCATGATCTGCGGAAAGAAAGAATATTTTTAAAATGGCATCATTCGAGACAAGGAGAAATCATGGTATGGGGTGCAATTTCGTATTATGGCGCCTTAGATTTGGTAATCGTTCCTCATAAAATGACTGGTGCTTCATATAAAGATCTTTTGGAAGAAGTTTTTCCTGGATTAAAGGAACTTTTTGGACTCATCAACTTGATATTCCAGCAGGACAACGCGCCCATCCACAATTCATGTGTTGTCAAAGAATGGATTGCGAGTGAAACGTTGAAATATTGCCCTGGCCACCGTATTCCCCTGATCTTAACATCATCGAGAACTTCTGAGGATGGGTATCCCGTGAAATTTATAGAGGGGGAAAGTTGGTCCATTGTGATATCTCTTGACTCAAATAGACTTTCTCTCTATTCTTTGAACCATTTAGAGCTCTTTACGAAGCGTACGAGACCAAGGTTGCTGCCATGATCATATGCTCATAGTATAACACTCCTAAATGGAGCCTGCGTCTTAAAGATAGAGCAAAGAATGTACATAAGAGGTGAACAATCGATTCTTCCTCATCTATTCAGCATCTCAAAAAATGATTTGAGAACACTCTGAGTCTTAATGTTCAATTTTTTGAATATCAAAAACATTGATTTGTGTTTTATTCAAATTTAAGTTCTCAAACTCCAACAAAAAAACCCCGTTTACAACTTAAAGTTTTTGAGCAATAGAAAGAATTAAGTCCTATATATTCTCAGACTCCAAAGCCCAAAGTTCTAAGATGTGTTCACGCCGACAGTTCATTATCAGCGAAATTGTTCTCATTTTTACGTACAACTGACAAAAACCTTTACGCTTACTTTTCCTTTAGCTCAATAATGACAATTTGTAAAAGTTTATTTTTCGGGTTATTAAAGTGGTTTTTGAATATTCCATTCCTTCTATCATTTTTTTCCAATTGTCAACCTTTACTTCTTTACAAAAAAAATGTCGAATACAATGCTTTCTTTACAAATTTTCGTCAATTACTTACTTTGTGTATTTTGTATTAAAGAAAGTATGCCATCATCGATCTTGAATAGGCGACAAATAAAATAAATAGAGTCTACCACCTGACTCCAAACTGCTGTCGTCGCCAGCCATAATACACAAGTCTGTTAAGTTCTGATTTACTCGTACTCTAACGTCTGACCTCGTTTGAAATAAGTAAGATTACTTCAAATCGTTCATTTATATGTAAATTGCGTAAGCAAAATCTATAGAAATGCTAATCATATCCCATGAGGTTTAGTCACAAGAAAGCAACATCAGACTGTGTAGCAAAAAAAAAAAAACAAATTGAAAACTTTAAGGCCAATCTTACAAACCTATATGTGACGAAGGCCATTCACCATGGAATAAAGGAAACATACAAAAAAGTGTGAAAAGTAAAAGTTTCAGAAACCAACTTCGTCTATTTGTGTTTTTTTTTTTTTTTTTCTTTAAAACCTTGAAAGCTAAAAACTAATTTCATTTGTTTTCAGAAAATAAACGAAATAATTTATGGACTGATTATAACCTTTACCTATAACACTTAATTCTAAACACAATCCAAAGGACCGAAACAAAAGTCATAGTAAATTGCTTTTATGACAAATTAGACCACAATAAATAAGGCTTAATATTATACCAATCTATTTCAATTTTCCAACAAAAAGTCAATAGAGGAGGAGGAGGCTGATGAGGATAACAGACAAGCCTATAACACAACTCGATCCGAAATAGAGTGCTATTTATGTATATTTAGTAATAAATAAAATATATAGAGCCCTAGGAGCCAAATTATTGTCAGGTATGGAGGAAAAATCTTGTTTGGGTTTTTGTTGAAAAATGAGATCAATTATGGTTTAAATGTCAGCATTACCTGACTAATTGAAAGTTGACACATATGAACGTTTGCTTTTAATGAGCTCAAGAAAATAAATTAAATCACATCAAGCTCATCAAGCTATGATGATGAAAAATATCTAATTTTAACTGATTTAGATATTTAGATATTTATTTATTATTTAAAAATTTTTACAATAGATTGCATCAATCTTAACTTAGTAAAAGTTATCATGATAAAAATTAAAAAGAAAAAAAATTATAAAATAAATTTAAATTTAAATATTTAAGGCTTTAACAGTTAAAACCTTAGAGAAATTAAACTCAATTGTACACAAACGTAAACAAAACTCAATTAACCATCACGACGAAGAAGGGCAAAGAGAAGGCAGATATGAAAATGCAACAAATAATGATGAAGATAATCAACCAGAGCTGTCACCTGTATGAATACAAAACTATTAGTACTATTTCAATTTTTTATCTCTTACTTTCTCTCAATTTTTTCTTATACTTTAAATTTTTAAAATTTAACTTTTTTTTATTTCACTTTAATCTTGCATTATTATATTTATTTATCTTTTTTTTCCTTTTTAGAAAATGTAAAATTATTTTAGCATCTTTTTTTAATAAGCCTAATTCTTATTTCTGTGGTTGTTTTGTTTTACTCAGGGGAGGCGGTGTCCTAAGTCACTTAGAAATTATTATTGTAAACATGTCATTAATTGACAATAGGGGGGTTTCTCAGGCCTACAGCACCACAAATTTTAATAAAACAAAAGCAATGTTGAATATTTACCGGAAACGTAACAGTGGGATATCTATCTGTCATATAAATGCTCAAAGCCTTCGAAAACATCTGGATGAGTTTAAGGGCACTTTCAACGGCTAAACTGTAGATATTGTGTGTGTTTCTGAAACATGGCTGACGGAAAAAGTCGATAATAATGTTTTAAAAACGGGCGATTATAAGGTGTATAGATCTGATCGTGTGGAGTCTTGGGGAGGTGGAGTGGCAATCTTCATCAGGAAAGATTTTAATAGTAGAGTTGTTAGGTTCTCTGACAGAAGTAGTAGTCTGCAATTCCTTTTTATTGAGGTTGCGGTAGCTACTGACAAATTACTGATTGGGGTTATTTACAAGCCACCAAATATCGCTGATCCAAGTTTCATTTCAGATATTTTAGAAGACCTATCTGTAAACAGCAATCACATTTTCATTGCAGGAGATTTGAATGTGGACCTCTTAGATATTAATAATATTACCGTCAAAACTTTTAACGATAGCCTTGTCTAACCTCTTCACAATAAACCGGAAGCACCCAACACATTTTACTTCAACAAGCTCAACCTTGTTAGACGTTTTTCTCGTTAACCAGCCTAATTATGTAAACTATTATGGACAGCTTGATGTGCCAGGTTTTTCAAAACATGACCTTATTTTAGCTTTTTATAATCTCGATACTAACCCAAATTTAAACAAACAAACATTTTCGTTTAGAGATTTCAAATCCTTAAACATGCAGGCCTTATTATCAAATGCTTTGAATTCTAACCTTCAAAGCATATATCTTCTTTCTGATGTTAATGATCAGGTTAATTTTTTCACCGACACAATCAACAACCTGTTCGATATTTGTGTACCAATCAAAACAATTCGAGCAAGAAATAGTGAGCTGGGATGGTATAACAACACCATTGAACAACTTATAGCAAAACGAAATGCAGCATATAAGCGTTGGAAACGATTTCGGGTCCAGGAATTCTTCGATTATTATAAAAGATTGCGAAATACTGTGGTTGCTGAGATAAAAAATTCTAAACGAAGATTCTATGCTTCAAAATTTAATAATCTAACCTCCAAAAAACTTTGGCAAAATATCAAATCACTTGGTATCTCAACTCAGCAAAAGAGTACTGATGAAGAATGCGACGTTAATGAGCTGAACAAAATATTTGCGGCTTCCTACTCCTACAACAATGTTGATGCGGAAGTGGATATAGTTTTAAATAGTAATAGTGATACCTCGACAGGTTTTAGTTTCAGAAGAGTTAATGAAATGGAAGTGTTCAAAGCTATCTGTTATCAAATCGGAAGCTATTGGCCTTGATAACATGAATCCAAAATTTGTTAAAATAATTCTTCCGTTTATTTCGCCATTCATAACCCATATTTTTAACACTATTTTAAACAGTTCCCGTTTCCCTAAACTTTGGGAAATTCTAAAATCATTGCAATTCCTAAAAAATCAAACTCAAACACTAAAGAATATCGACCAATTTCTATTCTGCCGTTCCTTTCAAAGGCGTTTGAGAAGGTAGTAAGTCGACAGATCACTACCTTTCTCGATACTTACCAGTTGCTTAATCCTATCCAATCAGGTTTTAGACCAAATCACAGTTGTATCACAGCGCTTTTGAAAATTGTGGATGACATACGGTTGCAAATGGATAAAAACTTAGCAACAATGTTGATTTTATTAGACTTTTCTAAAGCTTTTGATACTGTCTCGCACAGAATACTTTTAAAAAAGTTAAAGCATTATTTTTGCTTCGAAAGCTCGGCCGTATCTCTCATTGAGGATTATCTTACAGAAAGAACTCAAGCGGTTTTTGCAAATTCCAAGTTATCCGATTTCGTTTCAACTCACGCTGGTGTACCCCAGGGATCAATTTTAGGCCCTCTCTTTTTCACGTTGTTCAACAATGACTTACCCTCGGTCCTAATAAATTGCGAAATTCATATGTACGCTGACGATGTACAAATTTATTTGAGTTACCCTATTGGAATGGTTGAGGATGCAACTTCTCGAATTAATGAAGATCTGATGCGTATATTGCAATGGTCACATAAAAATCTTTTGAAACTGAACGCAAAAAAATGTCAGGCTATTGTTATAAGCAATACTGCTATTGACACTACTTGTTTACCTTGCGTTGAGCTTGATGGATCAATGTTGAACTACGAAAGCACAGTAAAAAATTTAGGCATAACTTTTAATCAAACTCTGACATGGGATAGTCACTTAGCATGTGCTCTTGGAAGAACATATGCCACTCTTCGGATATTACACCTGTCTGGTGGCTGTCTTCCAATTGCAACAAAAATGACGATTGCGAAAACCCTTGTCTTTCCCGCTTTGTTCTATGGTAGCCTTATTTTCTGCAGTGTGGATCATGTGAGTAGAAGAAAGCTTCAGGTTGCATTTAACAACACCGTCCGATTTGTATATGGCTTGCGTCGCTTTGACCGTGTTTCTATGTATGCTAAAAAATGTCCTTGATATGCCCTTAAACAAACATCTAGATTTTCTAGTACTGACTTTTCTTTTTAAACTAATGCATAGCAAAAATCCTGCATACTTATTTGAAAAACTTATTTTTCCTGTATTACAAAGAAGTAAAGTTCTTATTTTACCTACTTTTAAATACAGAAACACTAAGCAACAATATTTTGTGCATGCGGCTGGCATTTGGAACTCCCTATACCAGCCGACCTGAGAGGACTAAACAGCTATATAAGACTTTTGAGACCCTTTTGAAAACTCACTTCAGATGCTAAAATTTTTCTAAACTTTTCTTTAATTCTTTAACTTATCGTAATTCTCATTTATGTACATATTTCTCTTATATTTGAAAATCTATTTTATTTATATTTTTTTTTTAATACTTTAAATGTTTTTAATTAAATATTTCTTAACCGAATGTACTAAGCATAACAAAAAAGACACCATGTCTTAATATGCCTATGATTTGATACCAATAAATAAAAAAATAAATACAATTTTGGAGAAGTAAGCTTTGGCTTACCATATCAAAGGCTTTGGAGAAGTCTAATACTCGTAAGTTTAGGAATGTTACAAGTCATTATCAATTGCAATACGAATATCATCTGTATCATCTGCTACCTTCAAAAGAGCTGTAGTGCAACTGCGATTCTTGCGAAAGCCGGATTGATTTCCACAAATGAAATCAGTTCTTTGTAGGTAGTAGATTATTTGCTGTTGTAAAACTTTTTCTAGAACTTTGGACAAGAAAGGTAGAATCGAAATAGGTCTATATTCAGGAGGAGTTTGTGTGGATCCCTTTTTTTATGATAGGGATTATTTTTGCGCATTTCCATGCTGAGGGAAAAATTGATGTTGTTATTATTGTATTATACACGTGCGTTAGAAGTGGTAGTATGTGAGGGAGAATGGCTTTGACAAAGATGGGATCAATTTCATCTACTCCTGATGCTTTTGATTTGATTTTTAAGATTGTACTCAATACATCCATTTAGTTGACACATGCAAACAGAAATTCGGCAGAATTTGAGTAGCCTAGGTTCTCATCCAGCAAAGGTGTAGTGTTTAGAAAAGTGTTATTAAAAGTAACAAAATCATTATTTAGTTGATCGGGATCAATATCAACTGGGGTCGGATCTCGTTTGCGACCAATACCTATATATTTCAAATTTTCCCAGAGTGTGCTTGAATTTAGATTCCAATTTAGTCTTTCAGTATAGTAAGAACGCTTGGCGTGATAAACCTTCGCCCGAACTTCAGGAATTCTAAACCGTTTCCACCTTTTATACTCTGCATCGCGTACACCATTCATTTGCTCTAAATTTTCTTCGTGTTATCTTAACAGTAGTGTTCCTTGTTTAACGTGGATACCTGACAATTAAGCCTTAACCCCACGGGTGGCCTACCACCATTGGAGCCAGATTTAGTCCTAGCCATTAACCCCGTCATAGCAAGCTATTTCGGTCGCAAATTTGTGATATGTTGCAGCATATGCACACCTCTTGCTTAAAGTCGATGTCTATCTGCACCTCTTGAATCCAAGAAAAGAATCTTGAAAACCATTCGCTTCCGCATTTGGAGTAAACCACGCCACCACGATCTCCCACTAGGGGGCCGACCTCAAGATAGCAGAATAAAGAGAAATGACACACCCGAAGATGTGCACTATTGTTCTCAAAATCCTGGGCACTATCACCCGTGGTACCATGTATAAGGCTACTGGTGGAGCCTCGCAACTTCATCAAATCCCCCCTAGGCGAAAACGGAAAAGAGGACATGGCCTAATTCCTACTCAGCTTCGGGGTTAATGGATATGAATCAGTCACTTCCAGATGAGTTCCTGCAAAACTCGGGGCCTGACAACCCGCATCAGGATACACATTGAGAAGTAAGTCGAGGGCGGTCAACGAACAACTCATGTGCATCCCTGTCTTATTTAGCTCGCCTACGGCTATTCAAGAAAGACACCCCTGTCTTTAGTCACCAGTTCGTAAGCAAGGAGAGACGCTCCTGTCTTTTGATCCCCTTGCGGTTCTCACGGGTGACGCCCCGGTCTTTGTTCCGAAGAACTCTGGATGACGCTCCACTTCACGCTATTAACGTAGGACGCCAGGTACAAGTACCCGGAACCCCTAAGTCTCTGACACCTATTGAACTCTTCTGACACCTCTTGACCTTTGACACTCATTGTCCTTGTCCTTTTGAAGAACTCCAGCTGGGCTCGATCAGCCGAAGAACTTCGCCACATCCGATGCATCCAACCAATCATTATCCATGTACTAACCACCAGAACCACCATCGAAATCACTAACCACACGATCACTTGGGAATTACGCATGGTACACCCTGGAGACATGCCACCAAGCCACATGTATATAGTAAGCGACCTTCAACAGTATTCCGGCAGCAGCACACTTAAAATAACCAATTAGACACATCAGACACTCTCTGATACCTCTTGACCAATATGACACATATGACCTTATAGACACATATTGACACACCAGACACAGACCCCAGACCATCGGATGAGACCTAGGATCCCCAACTGTATGCCCAGTCGAAAATCCACAGTCCCATCCATCACACTACAACCAAGATCAATCAAAAGGTTCTCATTGGTCGTTGACCCCAAAGAGAACCATACCAATTTTACTTAATGCACACACACACACCCTTTTTTCTGGTAGGACTTTCGGACCCCTAGTCATCGCAGCAACCAGAGACCCTACGGTCCTACCAAACACTACCAATCAAGATCAAATACTACGAGATGCATTAGGTTTCCGGCTAGGCATATCACCGTAATCCTAACCATCTCATATCGTCTCCAACCCTGACTGTCCCTATCTCCCTGTCTGATGGGTTTTCTTAGTTGCCTAATACATCCTGCTGAAGCTTCACAGCAGGAGAATAGACTTAAGCCCCCCCACCATCGACAAGGTGAAACCCGTCGGGGGGGGTGTTGTCTTAACAGGTACATGGTTGTTAAAAAGATTAACAATATGACTTTTGAATAACTCAACTTGCCTTTCTGGATCTGATATGAAGTAAACTTGCCGCCAGTCAACTTGTTGTATATCTTCCTCTAGGAATCTCGCATTAATGTTTCTGTAATCTCTAAAAGAAAACAATTGAGGCACAAACAGATAACAGATCATTAGGATCATTAACGAAAAACAAATCGAGCAATGTATTAGAAGTCTGAGTGAAGTGTGTGGGAGTATTAGTATTTACCTGGTTCAGACGCATTGTATTCATATTGTCGATAAAAGTAGACGAGGTGTTTTATTTAGAATGTCGCAATTGAAATCTCCTCAAATAATAACATCTGGGTATGAAACAGAATGGATTTCAATTATGTTGTTGAGAGGCGTTAAGTCAATAGTATTATTTGGCCTAAGAGGCAATGTCTATTGCCAGTTTGAATATCAACAAAAAAATATTCGATCAAACTATCAGTCGCTGATGTTTCGACTTTGGAGCTAAGTACACCTATCTTTAAATAAACCGCTTCACCACCACCAGCACGTAATATGTTGAAACCTTTTAAATTATAATGCTCATTGTCAATGTCTTCCCGAAACCAGGTTTCAGAGACACAAACGATGTCAATATTTGAGCCAACAAACAGTCCACGAAATTCGTCAATTTTTTTATGCAAACTTTGTGCGTTTATATGGCAAATTTTTAACCCATTTTTTCGCTCACAAAAAATATTTAACATTGTTCGCAGACTTAGGTTGTCATTCATACCATACCCTGTATATTCAAGTACATATATATGCTGAGTTATAGCCATTTCACAGGAACTAGATCATCAGACCCTTGTACCACTGCATTTGCTTTATCTACGATGTACATTCAAGTACGTTCAATTGAAAGTATTTATAGGTACAAGTAAACTGGTAGTACCCCTTGGCATAATGGTTAGTGCGTTGGACTAACAAGGTGAATGCCAGCATTCACCCGAATTACGACCTGAAAAACATAGCTCTGCTTCGGCGTTTCTGCCTTCAAGATGAAATGACAATGGTGATCGGAAAATCTCGGTACACGGCTTCGAGAATGTAGATTATGAAATATATTTCAAAAACCTTACCTTTAAAAATGCTGCTTTTCAAGTTTTATTTTTCGAAATTCTGCATTTCAAAACTTGTTGTTTCAAAATTTCACTTTTCAAAATTCATCTTATCAAAACTTTTAATTTTAAAATTCTGCACTTCCAGATTCACCTTAAAATTCTGAATTTCTGCCTTTTAAAATTTTAACATTTGTATTTATTTCAAATTCATTGTTTTAAAAATTTTGTATTGGTTTCATTATAAAAAGAATGTAATTTAGACACCTTATTTAGATTGCTTTGAAATAAGAGTATGGCCATTTCTTGCAGCAAAAACAGCTAACCATTACTTCAACCCGCATATGAAATTCATTTCATGTCGTAGCCTTTAAAAGTTCGAATATTTGAACACAAATCTAACATATGCTCAAACATACCTACCCACCTACATACGTAACAGCGATAGAAGAAATATTAAAACCTTCTTTCAAACAACATTGCCGTTCTTACTTTCGATAATATGTACATATAGGTACTAAGGCAAGTTATGGATTCGTAAAAAAAATCAAACTCGAGATTTTGATCAGACTTGACATTACGATGATACCGAAGACGATAAGCTTCGATAGTATTGTGTATTCAAATTAAGAAACAAATTTGAATTTTAAAAATAAAATCAAAATTATTTTTTCAAAACTCATTATTTCGACAGTTTAAATAATTTTCATACAGTCTGCAATATTTAAGAAAAAAAAAATATATATATTATCTAAAAAACCGGTAGCCACTACCCAAATATTAAAAAATTGTTTTCTAAAATCGTATTTTTCTCGAAAACGGCTCCGAAAACGAATTTTGAAAAGAACTTTTTCTTTCAATTTGTTTAAGCCAAAAATAAACTACATTATCTACCTTTATTTTGTTATCAGCTTTCTACATTATCTACCTTTATTTTGTTATCAGCCTTAACTTTATTTTACGTTATGAAACCGCAGGGGGCAGTTTGACTTGCAAATACACCTGTTATCGTGTGATAACCTAGTCAAACGAACCTTCCTGTGGCCCTTTTACTTTTAGTCATTCTTTTTTTTTTTTCTACTAACCCTCTCCGAGGTAAGACATCGTCGCTAAGTATAAGAAATAATAAATTTTGATTATCTTAATTTTCTACTGTGTTATTATTTCTTCATTTGGTATTTTTCTTTTTTTCTATTTTATTACCGGGATCAATTCCGCATCCCAACACAATTAATTCCCATGATCTAGTATGTTTCAATACAAAAAATTCAAGAATAAAATAATTCTGGCTGTACTATAGGACCATTTTTCGACTTTTGAATTTCTCATTATCGGTATAACGGATTTTAATGATTTTTTTCTATAGAGAAGATTTTAAAAATTTAAAAAACATTTCAAAATTAAAAAAAAAAAACAAATATTGGTCGAATTTTGAAAAAAAAAATTTAATTTTTGATAAAGTTGGCGTATTTATATTTTCTTAAAATTTTTTTAAAAGTTTCGTTTTTTTTCTTGATTTACAGTTTTCTTTTTGCATAAAAAAATGTTTGCTTGACGCGAAGACAAAATAAAATGCACGACTGGGTCGCACGAGCTTGCTCCTATGTAATAGGGTTTCAAAAATGAATGTTATAAGAGAAAAACTGTTCATAAGCATAAAATTAATTTTTTAAATGACTAAAACAGCTTCTTTAGTAGTTGGAGGTAAAAATAGGATGCCATGTGATTCAAGCAAATATAGGTTTATGCAAGAACAAAAATTAAAAGTCTTTGTAGTGGTTTCTTAAAAAAAATAAGCTTTTATATAAAAAAAAAATTTAAAACATTTTTAAGAAAAAATTTTGGTACGCCTATTTAAAGTTTTTATTATTGTTCTAATAAAAATTAAATTTACAAAAAAAAAATATTGAGCCGTTTTCGAGATATTGAATTTTGAAATACAAAAATCAATTTTTTTTTAAAGTTTTGAAATGCAATGTTTTTTTTAACTTTTTAAAGGCTTCTCTCTGAACAATTTCATTAAAAACCGTTATGCCGATAATGAGAAATTCAAAATTTAAAAAAAATCATTTTCGAGAAAAAAACGATTTTCGAAAACCATTTTTTAACATTTGTATGGAGGGTACCGTTAGTTTTAGGTAAAATAATTTTTTTTTTCATACATCTTATAGTTTATATCAAAAAACTTTTATTTATCAAGTTTTAAAAAAATCGAACATTGGGTTTTCAAAATATTGAGTTTTCAACAAAAAATTTCAATTTTTTTTTTTTAAATCCAAAAAAAATATGTTTTGGAAATTTGAATACACAATAATATTGAAACTGCTGGGGAGCCTTAACATAAAAAAAATGATCAAAATCGGTCGAACCGGTTTTGAGAAAATCAAAAACAAAAAAAATGGTTCCAAGGGTCCAATTTCTTGGAAACATTTTTTCTACCATGACCTAACTTTAACTAAATGAAATTTTTTGATTTTTTTTTAATCTGTGGGTCAGTTTTTGAGAAAAAAAAAACATTTATAAAATTTGGAAAAAAAAATCGTATGGCGGGTATACTGTTATTTTTGGTCTTAAAAAAAAAAAGAAAAAAAGTTTGGGGGGAAAACATCAAAACCCATATCTACCAAGTTTGAAGAAAATCGGCCAAGCCGTTTAGGCTGTAGTCGAACCGACAGACAGAAATGTAAATTTTTTTTTGGATTTTTAAAAAAAATTTCAAAATTTTTTTGAAATTTTTTATAGAGATGTTAATAAAAAATATTTTTTGAATTTTGGATAAAAGTCATTTATTTTTAGGAAAATGCGATATCTCAGAAACGGGCCAATTTTTTTCTTGATATAAACCTAAAGTTGAACCAAATTTTTTTCTTAAAAATGTTTTAAAAATATTGTATATAAAACCTTATTTTATTAAGAAACCACTACAACGACATTATAACTTTTGTTTTTGCATAAATTCATATTTGCATAGCATTCTGTTTTTGTATCTTACTACTAAAAGAATTTAAAAAAGAGGCAGGGTGCGACCCACACTGATAACTTCCCATTTGTGGTCTTTATAATTTCGGTTCCGAACATTTTAATTGAAAAAAATTTAAAAACGAAATATTCAAATATAAAAGATATGGTTTGGTTATTGATGGAAGGGTACTTACAAAATATATCCGCTCTAAAACTAGATATATGTCAAATATAAACAATTTGTTAGATATTGTATTATGTATAAAATTAAATAATGGCAAAGTCAATATCATTGCTCGTTCTCAAGATATTCTAGTCGAAAAACAAATATTACCACTTTTTAGTAGATTTTTTTTAAATTTTTGTTAAAACTGTCAATTCGATACTTGTAAACATTTAACCATATGTTAATAATTGTATTATGTCGATAATATGTACCGTAAAAATGTACTAAGCGAAACTTTTTTCGAAAATGACTTTTTGATGAGGAAATGTACTATATGTTAAGGGCCACGTTTTGGCCTGGGTTTCGCCAACCAACCTATTATGCATGAAAAGGAAACTAGAGTACAAATAAAAAAATTTATCAACTGCCATGTTTTCTCATTAAAATAATGTTGCCCCCTGAAATTTGTATTATTCGCCAAAAAATTATGCTAGGCGACATTAATAAAGATCTCATTGTCGTGAGCAAAAAAAAATTTTTTTAGAAGTCACTTAGTTTAACCAAAATTGTCTCTTAGCACACTATGATTCAACTAGAACTTTCTTCGTTTTTTCGTTTCCTGAACAATTTTAGAAATGTCGCTTAGTATACATTCTTACGGGAAGGTATCGATGTATAAAACAACATACTTTAGAAGGCACTATCGGTGTTCATTCCCAAGAAATTCGACTTGAAATACAATTTTAACTAGTTTTCACTAGAATTTTTAATAGTTTTTTTATTTAAAAAAAAAACTATTAATTCAATATTTGTCAACATTTTACCAATTGTAAAAAATTATACTATGTATAAAATAAACTAAATTAGAAGTCAATATCACTACTAGTTCTCGAGAAATTTGAGTCGAAAAACAATTTTTACCAATTTTCAATAGAATTTTATATAGTTTTTTATTTTTTGTAAGAAACCTGTAAGCTGATTTTTTTTTGAAATTTTCACCAGTTGTCAAACACATTATTTTTCGTAAAATAAAATTATTTTGAGTTTCAAATTGTTTTCCGTTCTTAGAATATCTGGGTTATGAAATTTTTTTTTCAGTTTTTTTTATTTAAAAAAATAATGGTATGTTAATTTTTTTCCAAATTCAAACCAAATCTGTATGACCTTATAATGAGTACATTGAATTTTATTTGAAATCAATAGTGTTATTTTTTCGTGAGATGTTTGAAACTAACCAAAATTTTTACTTTTTTTTGAAACCGTTAAGCCTAGTACTCAGTTCAAGTGAAAATGAAAATTTCATATAAAAGTGACTGCTGGTTCACCGGCATGAAATCCGCAATGAGAGGTGAGTACTAAAATGTGGATTGGAAAAACAAATATGTTCCACAACTTTTTCCACGCTATGATTTTTATTTCTCAATTTAAAACCATCAGGAAAAAGGTTAAGGCAACGTGGAAAACTGTGACATTTGTCAGTTGATTTTAATAATTTGTTTCAAAACAAAATAAAAGGACGAATCAGTTTAAAAATAATTGTCATTTTTTTTTTTTTCATTCAAAGTGAGTATCAAAAATTCACGTGGAAAAGTTTATTCTATTTTCATTTTTATTCTTCGCGTGTAATTTGGAACGTATTTATTTTTCATTTCACGCTAGGTGAGTACTAGGCTTTATAGTGAAAAAACTACTCACTGAATTTTAATAAACGCCCTTTCAGCCTCTTTCGAAGTTATTGTCTATTAAACAAAATTTATTTGAAGTCGATATCTTTACTCGTTCTTGAGATATCGACGACGAAAAATGGTACAAGAACGTACGCACGTACGAACGTACGAACGAACGAACGTACGAACGTACGAACGTGCGTACACACACACACACAGGCATCTCTCTAGAAATGATTGATATAGCCTCTAGGGACCTTGAAACGTCGAGAAATGTCAAAAATTCCAATTTGACAAATCGGACCGATTACAATAACTCCCTATGGGAAGTTAAAAATGATGATAGTTTTATCCTTATGAACAATTTTCTCTAATAACATTCGTTTCTAAAATTCCTAGTCTATTACATCGGAGCAAGTTCGTGCGACCCAGTGTGATTCGGAAGAGAAAGAATTCGAATTTTAATTTTAGTTCATCATACATAGCTGTTTTTTTTTTCGTTTCAAAAACGGCCAAAACAATTTCGATCAAACTTCCTTTAAACCTGCATTGTCTAATGCGGTTGCCACAAATTTTCCTTAAAGGCTTTATCCAAAAAAAAATAGCATATCCCAAATAAGTTCTGGCGGCTTCTCTTTAAATTTCTTTTATTCCCATATTTCTCGGTAATGACGCAAACGATATTGTTGAAACTTTGCAAAAACGTATTTCGAATGTGTTTGATTAATATCACATTCCAAATTTAAATGTGCGCATTTTATAAGTAAACAAATTTAAGAAGGAATATGGTACTGAACTTTTTCATAAATCGTTAGTCCTAAGAAAAAGCGTTATAGATCTAAACCACAAGAGCGTGCAGAACTCCAGTCGATCCAGTTGTGGAGTTTTATTTCCTTTTCGATTTTAAAATAATTTGTACTTTCGTCTGGTGCAAGCGGTCCTTAATTTCTAAACGAAACGAGCCGAACGTAAGTAAAATAACAATTTTGTCTAAAAATGCTTACATAATTAAATTTTACGCTCGAGTCGACCTGCACGGTCACGGTCATTAGTACCGATGTGAAATTCATTAAAAAAAAAAAAAAACAATATCGTTCCGACGATGGGAATTTTCCTGTAAATTAAACAACAACTGTTGTCATTAATTTTTTAGATTCCCATTTATCGGAACTCGCATTTCGGAGAACTACCAATCACAATAAAGTGTCACATTAATTTTTATTTTTTTTTTTTGATTCATTATTTTTTGTGTATTTATGAGGTTTGCCGTCTGTTTTATCTGTTTGCTAGGCCTTGCTATTTGATTTCACAGTTCGTTTATTTCTGGATTTTATCTGTCGGATTTCAAAGTATGTAATACAAAGTTCATTAGTGAAATAGATTATCTGAGTTTTGTTTAAATGAATAAATTATATTGAATGTGGTTTAGGTTTGAAATTGTACATTTTTTCAGTTCTACATTATTGAAAAAGTGTTGATGACAACTACAGTGATATTAACCGGAACATACTTTACACCTCGTAATGAAGGCGGCATTAATTTGTGAACTTAGTCTGTGTAATCTCTCAATGGAATAAATTAATTTTGTCATTAAGTTCGTTTCGTGTAATTTAAATATCTTGAGAGTGTTTAATCTAACATTGGGAATTTCCAAAATTATATGGTACGTGGGTATGTCTGTTTATCGAGCTTCAGCCTAAGTGCATGAACGACTGTTCTCGAAAAATTGGAGTCTGCATACGTAGGTAATGCTTGCTGACTGCTCAGCAATATTAATGCAAACAAAAAACGCAATGTGCTCCAGAGCACACGTGTTAGCTTGCACACGAATATCAAAGTTGTCTGGTTGATAATTTTTTTTTTTTTTTAATTAATATTTAATCACATTTTGGATTTATGATAGTATATTATTAGAAGGGCCCAATTTTCTGCCATCTACCTTTTTGAGCTTTAACTGCAAAAAGTGTGACCTATGAACTGAAATACGAGTACACTTAATTTTTGTAACTTGTTACTTGCTCAAAAGGAGGGCTTTTAGTTTCGTGTCAAAATAAGTATTGGGCCGTACCAACAATCAAATTAAGAGACGACTTTAATATTTGAGTGAAATGAACCATTTTGTAATGAGCTCTATATATCTAGTTAGCCATACATGTTATGAACTTAATATTTATGTGGACTCTAAATTATGAACCATTTATTGTAAGCAATCTAAAAAATAAAATGTAGCATATACCTATCATATGGTCAGCTATATAGAATCCATTAAATAATGCTTCATTTCGCTCAAATATTAAAGTCGTCTCTTAATTTGATTGTTGGTAAGGCCCATTGACATTTTAACCAAAACTAAATCTACGATTGTACATACAGTACAAGAATTAAAAAAAAAAAATATGAAATTTTGTCTTACCTTATCTAAAACGCGGAGTTGGCCATGCCAACGACTTGAGTTTTTTTTTAATTTTCTCGATAACAGCTCGAACTGTCTTAAAACATAAAATTTTTTCCTCAGTAAAAGTGGTTGCAAAAGCCAATAAAATTAGTGAAATTAACATTTTATACGACTTCATCTTCAGTTCTAACGGTCATCTACAATCACAATTCACAACCCGATAGCCAGGTCCTTAGATAAAATAAATGTACTTGCAGATCCTGTAATTGAGAACGTAAATCATTCAATGGGACAGGTCTATTTCCGCACTCGTACAGTTGCAAGAGCCCTTCGAGATCTTGATATAAACAAATCGGCTGGTCCTGATGATCCCCCAATTCTTCTGAAGAGGTTCTTCATCGATGGAGAAACCATTTGGTAAACTTCTCCATCGCTTCTAGTGTTCTGGAATCTTCCTTAGAAGATTGAAAACAGCATTTGTCCAGCCTGTTCCTATTAAAACTGCGACCCTTCCTCCCCCTTATCCTATGGACCAATTGTACTTACGTCCCTTCTTTCCAAAGTCATGGAATCTCTGATAAATAATCAGCTTAAGAAATATCTGGAAGATCGAAAGCTTCTTAATGACCAGCAATACGGCTTTCCAGCAATCGTTCCACTGGTGATCTGATGGCAAATCTCACCGAAGAGTGGAACAGATCTTTACATTGTTTTGGCGAAAGTAAGATTATTGCGTATGATATTTCTGATAGAGTTTGGTACCAGGTTCTCTTACCAAGAAGGCCTGCATGTGGTATCAACGAAGCCCTTATTCTTTGGATTATAAATTACCTTTTAGACCGTTCAATACATGTTGTATTGGACGCTTTCAAGTCTGATCTTCACAAAATAAATGCTGGTGTTCCGCAGGGTTCCGTTTTATCTCCGATTCTCTTCCTCATTTTTATAAATGGTGTCTTGTTTGAAATTTCTAATCCACTTCATTGTTTTGCCGATGACTCTACTCTCAACTTCATATACTCGTTCTCAAATTCAAGCCCATCTCCTTCGTCAGTGAAATTGGAACGGTATCGTATGAATAGATCATTAAACTTCGATCTTTAAAGCATTGTTAAATGGGGTATATAAAACGGTGTGGAGTTTAATGCTTCGAAAACTCAATGTTGTCTTTTGTCGTTGAAGTAAAATGTACCCTTTATGCCATTGTCCTTGAATGGCACTTACATCGAAGAAACCAAAAAGCTCTCAGTACTCTGTAAGTTTGTCAACGACGATCTTCGTTGGAATGACCAAATTCTCGAGACCACCAAAAATGCTGCTAAATGCTTAGGATTTCTATATCGATGTAAGAAATTTGTCACCCCTTCTGATCTGGCTGCCATTTATAAATTGTTTATCTTCTATAAGTTGTTTATCTTCTATCCACATATTGAATAGAATTCAGAACAGACTGTAAAATCTGATAGGAAGCAGAGCTATCGTGGCATCATTCCCATTTCTTGAGCACCGTTGGAATATTTCAGGCCTTTCATTGTTTTATCACTTCTTTCACAAGCAATTTCCACTCGAAGTAGGCAATTGCAGTCCTCTCCTTTATCAGTTCACCCATTATTCCCGCTTCGCTTCGACAAATATAGAGTTTCGTTTTTTGGTCGCACAACACAATTATGGAATAACTTACCCGGCAAAGTTTTGCCTTGCTATTTAAATTTGCAAATATAAAAAACAAAGGTTCATCGACACCTCCTCCTCCCCCCCCCCCTAATTTCCCCATCACCCGTCTATGTTTATCATTAGAAAGGTACCTCAACTTACCCTTGAGCGCGTGTGAAATATAAATTAAAAAAAAACTTACATAGTTCAATTAGCTAATCTCCTTGTTCAACTTTAAATACTTACTCGATTGGAGTAACCGATCTACTTGATTATTTTAAGCAAGAAACTCAATCGAAGTAGTCAATTGTAGTAGCTGATTGGAGTAACTAATACTTAACCAATTTGCTAATTTGGAATAGCCAATCTTATCGGTTAAATTATCCAATATCGGTTGGAGTAGCCAATGTTAACGATGCACCGCGAAGTCAGCAGTATATTTCATGGTGATTTCTTCCTTTTGTATACAAAAATCTATTTGTTCCAACATCACTCAGTTAAAATTAAAAATAAGGTTATTTTATATATGGAATTTAAACCCATTTATATATTAATATTAAAGTAATATGCTTGATTCGTTTTACTCAGTTACTCGGTAAATTTCAACCATTAAGTTAAATTTAAACGAGAAGGCTATTATTTAATGTTGAATAATAGTGGAATTTACTAAATTAAATTATCGGACTTAAGTAAGTTACTAATTTAGGATTAAGAGACTTGAAAAAAGCGAATTATAGTAAAGTTTTTCAATAGGAACAATTAGTTTGGGAGTTGAATTTAGATAATTAAACTTTTTCGAGTTGACTACATTAATTTTAACCTTATGTGTCACGTAGTTTTCAACCGAGACTACGATATATCAAACCGATAATTTTTAAAACCACTGAATGAAGTTTCTAGTAAGAATTTTTTTCCGCGTGTACAAACCCATATCTCACTGAACAGTTGAACCAATCTTTCTATCCTTTTGGATAATGTACAATTCTTTAACTTGATATTTTAAAATCGTTTGATAGAGTTTAGCATCAAGTTCTGATATCAAAAATGTGTGCATTTCATAAAATTCATAAAATAAATGATGGTGTACCCCAGGGCTCCATTTGGTCTTCGATTTTCTTTTTCAAATTGATCTTGCCTTATATTTCTGATCTATGTATTCAATTCTTTTGCTGATGACAACAGTTCCTTCATCTTATTATCTTATTTTCTATATTCACAGCCCTGTTTTTCAAATGCGGAACTTGAACGACAACGTAAGATAAGCTCATTAAATTTGTATCTTGACAGCTTGTAAAATGTAAAGTTAAATGGGTAAAAAAAAATTCAATGTTGTCTCTAGTCGTTACAGCAGAACCAATTTCTTCAGCACGAAAAATTAACACTTTTCAGCTCTCGATATGTGCATTACACACAACCTCTTGGGTAATGACATCTCATTCAAAATCGCTATGAACGCTGTGAAGTTTTTCGGTTCTAATTATCTGTTTGTAATCTATAAAGTATTCAAATTTTGTGTTTATCCCTCCCACCGGCCAGGTGCTCCCATAACTCACTTCAGTCTCTTAGATATATGTATTTAGAAAAAAATATCCACATCTCTTCAACATCGTCGTAATGGTTTATGCCTCACTTTATTTTATCGCTATTTATATAAACAGTGTTCTTGTGAAATAGAACTTCCTTTAAAGAAGTTGAGGGGGTGAAAATAGGATTTCTAGGAATACACATTAAGGAACCATCAACACAAGCACTGGACGTGCTGTCAAGTGCAAAGATTCTTTTTAACCACACTCCACGAATGTGCAATGCTGGGTAAATATTTAATATTAATATTTAATATTTTCCCTTCGATTTTGATATTGGAAACTCTGAACTTAATATAGATCGCACAGTTTTCAGTCATTCTAAGAGTAGTCAAAACCCCCTTTATTGTATACCCTTCACATTTGGTGTATAATTTTTAGTGCACATCTTTAAGTGTAAGTATATCCTTTATCGTATACGAACAGGACCAATCCCTCAAAAGACTACTTAAAAATGTCTTGTAAGTCCGAAGAAACAAGAACTAGTCACTGGTTAGAATGCCTGTATCTGTTATAAGTATAAGAACATGAATACGTTATGTAGATTAAATTTATACTAGCAAATCCGTTATTACGTTGTTTCGCTTAATATTACGATTAGGTTCTGAAATGTTAAGTGAGAATTACCCTTCTGCTCTTTCAGCATTTGATTTATATTTAAGTACATTTCTGTCTGAATATACCTGAAACACGAAACGAGCTACAGAAGCGGGGCTAGAAGTAACAGAGGTAGAAAATAACAGCTAAAAAAAGCCGGATCCTCGTCCGATTTTCTTCAAACTTGGTAGATATGGGTTTTGATTTTTCCCCCCACACGATTTTTTCTTTCTTTTTTAAGACCAAAAATAACGGTACCTGTCATACGAATTTTTTTTTCGAAATTTTATAAATACATATTTCCTTTTTCCAAAAACTGTCACATAGATTAAAAAAAAAATTCAAAATATTTCATTTTATTAAAGCTCGGTAATGGTTGAAAATTTTTTTCCAAAAAATGGTTATATTTGGTACCCCCCTTGGAACCATTTTTTTGTTTTTGATTTTCTCAAAAACGGTACCACCGATTGTGATCATTTTTTTATGTTAATACTACCAAGCAGCTTCAATATTTATTATTGTGTATTCAAATTTTCAAAAAAAAAAAAAAAATTTTGAATTTAAAAAAAAAATCAAAATTTTTTTTTGAGAACTCAATATTTCGAAAACCCCATGCTCGATTTTTTTAAAACTTGATAAACAAAAGTTTTTTAATAAAAATTATAAGATGTAAGAAAAAAAAAATTATTGTACCTAAAAACAACGGTACCCTCCATACAAATGTTAAAAAATGGTTTTCGAAAATAGTATTTTTCTCGAAAACGGTTCCGAGAATTTTACTAATTTTTTTTTCTTTTGATTAATATTTACGATCTATAATCAAATAAAAAAATTGAAATCAAGAACCATTTTTTTTCAAATTTAGAATTTCTCATTATTGACAAAACGGATTTTAATGAAAATTTTTATAGAGAAGCTTCTAAAAGTTTAAAAACATTGCATTTTAAAACTTTGAGAAAAATAATTTTTGAGTTTGTGAAAAAAAAAATCATTTTTTTTTTTTTGAAAATTCGATATCTCAGAAACAGCACAATATTTTTGTTTGTAAATTTAATTTTTATTTGAAAAATAATAAAAACTTTAAATTGGCGTACCAAAAATTTTTTCTTATAAACGTTTTAAAAATTTTGTATATAAAAGCTAATTTTTTAAGAAACCGGTACAGCCTTATAATTTTTGTTCTTGCATAATCTAATATTTGCTTGAATCACATGGCATTCTCTTTTTATCTCTTACTACTAAAAGAGTATAAAAAATGAATTTTATGCTTATGAACAGTTTTTCTTTAATAACATTCATTTTTGAAATTCTTAGTCGTTTACATAAGAGCAGGTTCGTGCGATCCAGTCGTGCATTTTACTTCTAACTGATCGTGAACTGATTGTGAACTAATATGAGCGACAACGGTTTTAGATGAAAACAAAGTAAAAGTGCAAAGTCCTTACCACAGTTCCGGAGAAAGATTCGCTCGTGTCTTTTGTTATTGCTTTGCTTGCTCGGTAAAAAATACGATAAAAGATAAATATTTCGCACCGCTCGAGGGTACCGTTAGATGTGATTTGTTGGATATCAGTAGGTTTTGTAGCTGAAGTGTAATACTTAAAATTAACAGCTAGCTACCAGGGCTTAGTGCTGGAAGGGTACAAAATAGTTTTAAATAAGGAAGTGAATAAGAAACTCAGCCATGGGGGCGGTCGGGAGAAATGCAAAAAGTTTGGAACTCTCTCGACCGCCCCTGGTCAAAATCTTAGAACGGACATTTGTTTAAGTAAAAGGAGTTACTTTAGTTTACCACTCTGCCCTAAGCCCGAAAAAAATTTAAATCATTTCCTAACAATAGGTCGGGTCTTGCCTCAGATCTACAGATTTAGAACTCTATTAGATATTTTAGTAGATATTAAAGCATGTACTTAGCATTTTATAACCTCTAAGAGAAATGTCTATAGTATCCTTATAATAATAGTTGTTGTTGAGTTTAACTGTCATGCTGGAAGCTGGAGTTCTGCGTTGGATCCCACATAATAAAAAAGTGACAACATCATCCAACAGTGTGCCGTGGCATTAAAAGTGCTTCCTACATGTAAATTGTAAACTACAGGTCGCCTCGATTCCTCTTAGCATGCACACAGTAATTGTTGAGGGTTGTAAGTGACAAGACCTCAGGTTCTCCATGATTAGTTGTGTCTTAAAGTTTTTTAGTAGGCCATTTGGTATTACACTGCCATTTATAGTCTGGAACTTAATCATCCCTTCTGTTTTCTTCATAGTTAGCAAAGTAGGGCACATAGTTCTGAGGCATATTATAACTACTAGGCACATATAATTTCCGCCTTAATAGGTATAATTAAATTTTTTTATTGTTTTGTTGTTTACGAGGACGATAGACATACGCATCTTGCTCAAGCGAATGTGTTGAAAACCTTAAAAGTCAAATGACATTCTTCTCAATTCCTTCTGGAATCCTATGGAAACCTATAAATCAACTTTGTTATGAAAATTTATTTCAACACTCTCCGGGGCTTCCATCTGAAATTTTTTCTCAAATTATTGCTCTTATAAAAGCCCTATAAAAAGAACAAACGTTCATAAAAAACCCCATAAAATCCTTAAAATAAAAATCCCCCTCTTAGCCATTTCTCATAACTCTATTAAATCCAAGTCGATTATTTAGCAAAAAAAAAAAAAAATCAACTTTAAAGTAAATTGCATCACTTTCTAAACCGCATTTAATTTCAATAGTCTCAATTAAATGGACAATTTCCTTTCTCATCATAACAATTTCTTCCGGTTTTGTTTCTTTGATTGCAGATGACGAGATAACCCAAACACCAAGCTATAAAAAACCACCACCATCGCAATACTAATACCAATCATAAAAGCGGGCGAAACTCGACCACCCAAGACAAGAAAGGACGAGGACCAAGACGTCCGACTATAACCTGACTACGACTACGACGTACGTTGGAATAAAAATAAAGAAAAACAAGACTCTGAAGCTAACCCGCCAATTTTGACCGACGAAAAAGAAATAAAGACCAATAAAACACACTTCATCCCAGCCAGCAGCGTCATTGTCCCAAAGTAAACAAAGGGAGAAAATCAATAAGCTCCAGAAAGAAAAAAGAAATCTCAACCTATCCAGACGGGCAAAGACGTACCCACTCTGGAGGCTCGACTGGAATTCCAAATTCTGGAACCGAACGAAAAAATGAATAAGCTACTCGCACAATCACAATCACAAAATTGGTTCTTCCTGGCTGCATAAAAAATCATTAAAACCGTTATCCCGTGTCCGTCCATCAGCACAAATATTTACGGAAAATCAACTTGAGAAATTCCCAGTGCCATCCATCCATCCAGTTTTTCCGAACAAGGATCATCCGTGGAATCCTTTTTCTGGCCGCTGAAGGACGACGACGAAACCAAACCAAACACAAAAGAAAGACAAAATAGCCCCAACCCGAATTAAATTGGACTGGATAAAGATTGCAAAACAGGAAGGGTTCATCTTCTGCTCGACCTGCGACAATAAAGTTGTTTTAACAAAAAGGACATATTTCATTCACCTTTCTTATCTCGCCAGAGAGAAGGGATTACAGGAACCCAGGCATTATTATAATATTATAACAGGGAAAGAAAGCTAGAGAGAGAGAGAGATAAAATGAGACTTCCATATCGAAATAAGAAGGCCACCCTGTGGGTTATGTTCGGGATAGTTGTTGTCACAATGTTTGTGTTCAAATTTACGGAGCTGCGTCCGACGTGTTTGTTCAAGGATGACCAGGAGTCTGTCATGGTCAGAGAAGAGGTGAGTAAATTTCTATTTCCATTTTAATTTTGCATTTTGAAGTTTTCCATCTTGTTTTTTGTTTTTTTTTTTTTGTCATCATTGTCGTCCTCGCTTTGAGGATGATAATTTTTTTATCCACGAACCTTGTTCGTCAGCTCGCTCCTCCTCCTGTCCTCTCTGCGGGTCTCTTGTAGATTGGAAATTTCATTTTTGGGATTCGGGGTGTTCTTCAGTTCGGTATTTCTTGTTTGCAAGAAGGTAATTGAAAATATGTCAAGTTGAGGGAATTTGTTATCTCTCCTGTTTTTTTGTTTTCTTGCTTTGCTGTGGGGGGTGGTAAGTGATTCTGTCGGATTGAGTATTTTGGAAAAGAGCTGACAGTTTTATTCCGTTTTAGTTCAGCAAACTGGAAGAAAACCCTCAAAAGAAACCAACCGTGCGCTTTTGATAGATAGCAATATTATGAACAAATCTCGTAAAGCCGGTAGGTAACCTGAGAACCTGTAATTGCCATTTTAAGAGATTATAAGGTCTTTTATTTAAGTGAGGCGGAGAATTGTCAAAAAAGATGTTCTTTAACTTCAATTTTATCAAAGAGTTTTTATTAAAAACGATTTTCAAAGATAAATTATTATAACGGATCAGATCCTTTACTTTTCCCACAAAAACTCATAAACTAACAAATTTTAAAGAGTGAGTTAGAAATTCTCTCAAAAATTTCAGCAAAACCGAATATTTTCTGCACTGAACAGATTTTCATATGCATATGTCAATGATTTAACGTAGTCTCATCAAAAAAGTATAGTGAGGATCAATCAACAGGATCATTTCCCGACATAACACGTTCATCGAATTGAGTTTTCAATAAGTCGGTTTTTACGTCCGCTGTGTTACTTGTGGCACAATCTTTTTGAAACCATCTATCTTTAACGGCTAGTCCATTTGCCCATAGTAAACCCCTTGTATTAAACCCTATGCTTATCCCGTTTATCAAGCCCGTTAAGGGTGTTGATGGGTTACATCAAGCTATAGCCTGAAATGTCAGAGGGTACTTCTAAATCATTGAAGAAATGTCTCGTCACGTGATCACCTAGCTAAGGAGAGGTAGACTCCTTCTAAGAGCGCGGTTCTTTCCTTGACTCCCATTTGAGAAATCATCCCTCAACCAGTCCCTTAGGAGCATGTGGATCCTTGCAACGTCTGGTAGATGAGTTTGATATGTCAGTATTTGTTGTATATGTTCATTTGTTTGGTCAGTATTGTTGATTAAGTCGAAGAGACTGATTTCTCTTTACCAATTTTAGGATGAGGTGGCCTCATCAACTCACTGATGATCGTGTTCACCGTAGGAGTGGCAATCGCAGGTGTATAGGTTAGGTGCCCATTCTCCGTTGGTCCTGCTCCTACAGGAAATACGTGCATCTTTAAGTCGTTTTCGTTCGTACTACACTATCACCTTACTAATAACGCATTTTCTGTTGACGAAGTGGTTGAGCCAAAAATGCGATTCATCACTGAAGATGATTTTGCGATTGTTTTGGTTCGTCTCTGTGAACCCGTTGTCTTACTGGTGCCGGAATATCCAGCACAAAATTAAGACTCAAACTTATTCACTAGAATATGAATTGCTTATAGCTACTGGGACCGGAATTAAGACCAAGTATTGGCGTTATCGCTCTTAAGGTTGCCTTTACTGACACGGTAATAAATTCTAATTATTTGTGAACGTTCTTCGTTCGTGAACTTCACCATTATGGAAATGTTGTTTTAACTGAATGTTTTGACATTGACAATTTGGCCATTAGACCAAATGAGCCCAGTATCCAAACTTTCCTTATTCTTATCGTCCAAAGTAGGACTAGTAGTATTAAGGTTTAGTAGAGCATGCACTTCTTCATAAGCGTGGGGAGATTTGAACCCATTTATTTCGCCAAATCGAAATAACAGCGTTTTCCCAGGATAATTTTTGGACAGTTTCCACTCCGATGTAAAAGAAACCTAACCTAAACCCGCCGCCGGGACGAAACGCCAATTCTTGTGGACTAAAGACCAAAAATCAATAATTCGACAAGTTCAATAATAGTGCTAAGTCTTCAAGAATTTGATGCTCTGTCCGACTCCATCCAAAGAAATATTTCCCCTATATCCTCACACTGAAATCGTTATTACGGGTGATTTCAATGTTCACAATTCTTCTTGGCTTCTCCATTCGAGTTTAACCACCTTACTCAGCTTGTCAACGAGCCCACTAAAATATCGGATGTTAATGGCCGAACAGAAAATTCTCTTGACTATGTTTATATTGATGCCTCTACTAGAGGCACTTGATTCCCCTCTAGGCACATCTGAATCTGACCCTAGTGTTAAATCTGCGAATTTCTCGTGTCAAACAAATCCAGGTAGAGAAAGAGCTCCTAAGTGAACCTTATGGTAGTACGAGAAAGCCAACTGGAACGGTCTAAATAATTTTTTCAGGATCTTTAATTGGTCACTATTTGCTTCCTTGATGGTGACATAGACTCCAGTGCAAATATGATAACTTAAATGATTTATTTGGGAATACAATTTTTTATCCCGAATAGGGTTAAAAGTATCAGACCCAAAGCTAAGTCATGTTTCGATTTGAGCAGCAAAGAGGTTATCAAGGAAAAAGAGGTAAGTTTCATGTGTTTTAGATCCAACCAAACTGAGGAAAATCGGAAAAAGCCAGAAAGGCCTGCAACGCTTATATTCGACGGACCAAATTTTTACAACAATCAAGGCAAACAATACGGCAATCTCCCAAAAGCAGTAAGAATTTTTGTTCATTTGTAAAAAAATATGAGGAATTCTTCCTCTTCCTCGGTTCCTAAGCTTCTTTTTAATAACGCTCTCTTTGTTAGCTCTATGTTAGCTCTATTGAGAAAGCTAACTTGTTTGTAACGATGTTCGCCGCAAAGTCCACCTTGCGGGATAGTGTCATGACACTCCCCCAGCTCTTGAGCGCGTTTGAGTCTATGGGACAAATATTTTTGCGTACTCGTATTACTGTGGCGAGAGTCCTAAAAGATCTCAACATACATAAATCTGCTGGTCCGGTTGGTATCCCCGATATTATTCTGAAGAAGTGTTCTTCCACTCCAGCAAAACCCTTGCGGAGGCTTTTCCATTTACCCTATTCTTCTGGACTCGTTTCGAATAGTTGGAAAACTGCATTTGTGCAGCCAATTCCCAAAAAAGGCGAACCTTCTTCTCCTTTAAATTATCGACCGATCGCACTAACGTCCCTTCTTTTCAAGGTCACGGAAACACATGCTGATTAATTTTTCGATTAGGTTATATTTTGAGGAACAAAAGCTTCCTTATGACGGGCAGTATGGCTTTGGTTGCCATAGGTCCACCGGTGATTTGATGGTTTATCTAACCGAGCAGTGGACCAAATCTTTACATCGTTTCGGAGAAAGTACGATTATTGCACTTGATATTTCAAAGGCATTTGATAACGTCTGGCATCTTGCTCTCTTAGCGAAAAAGCGTGCTTTCGGTGTCGACGAATCCCTTCTTCGTTGGATTAGAAATTTTCTTTCGAACCGTTCAAAACAGGTTGTATTGGACAGATTCAAGTCTGAAACGCACAATATAAATGCTGATGTACCTCAAGGCTCCGTTTTGTCCCCGATCCTCTTCCTCATTTTTATAAATGATCTCTTGCCAACAACTTTAAACTCCATTAATTGATACGATAGTACTCTTAGCTTTTGATATTCGTTTTCAGACTCACATTCTTCCTCTTCAGATGTGGAACCGCAACGACAAAATATGATAAGCTCATTGAATTACGTATTATACAATGGGGATTAAAAAACCACGTGGAATTTAATTCTTCGAAAATCCAATGCTGTCTTATATCGTTAAAGCGAGATATATCGCCCTTGCCACTATCTATGAGTGGCACTTATAAATGAAAAAATTAATAAATTTGCTGGTGCAAAAGCTCGGAGTGAACCAGGACCTAGTGACTTACAACTCTCAACCATTCCTGTGTGCGTGTTACCAGGAACGGAGGGGACCTTCAATTTTCTGCCGATTCCATACAAAAGATACTCTTGGAGAATTTGTCAATTTCTCGCAAGAAGCAGTGCACCCCTGACAAAAACTTTCTTGCAGCGGCTGAGAAACGAACTCGAGACCTTTCGCATGACAGTCCAACGCACTAACCATTATGCCAAGGGGTACTACTACTGAGTGGCAATTGCATCAATTAAATTGGACATCTCGGTATTCTCGTTATGTGCATCACGAACCAACCAACTCTTGTGGAACCAAAAATGCCGAAAGATGTTTGAGTTTTCTAAGACGGTGCAAGAAATTTTTCAATCCTTCTGATCTGGCTATACAATATATGAAATCTATTTATGTACACAGCTTGAGTATAACCTCCATTTATGGGCTGGTGCTCCAGTAACTTACTTAAGTCTCTTGGACAGTATTCAAGAAGAGCTTTTAAAATAATTGGTGACAGTAATATCATTGATTCATTTACGTCACTCGAACATCG
This sequence comes from Philhelius festivus, assembly GCA_963931855.1. Lineage (NCBI taxonomy): Eukaryota > Metazoa > Arthropoda > Insecta > Diptera > Syrphidae > Philhelius > Philhelius festivus. Next base: position 54,286,997 of record OZ007556.1, on the reverse strand, counting down.
TCTTAATGTTTCTTGCCTCACCCTTTTTCACCGTTATTTTAACGGACTATGCTCTAGTGAAAAAGCCAGCTGCATTCCTTCCTTTAAACAATTAATTCAACCGTAATACTCGCACTTCAAAGAATTCCCGTCAGTTTACCATTGATTCCAACTTCGGCCGTACTTTGAAGTACAGAGGGTCGTTCTTAAGCCTCTCTTTTTTCTTAATGCTCAAACTGTGTCTCTGGTATATTAAGGTTATGCTAAAAAAATACTTTGAGTGTATGCTAATTATAAAAAAAAATATTTCAGTACTACTAAATAATATATAAAGTTTGTACTATAAAAAGCTTCATACATAAAAACAATGGCAAGCCACCAGCAAAATCTTCCAGCGTTAATGATTAGAATTTGAATCTTGGTTGGATATGGTTCCCATTCGATTTTTGTCAAGAAATCGATGTAAGATGAACTGAATTTAAAAAAAAATGCGTATTGACAAGGCCTTCACGTTCAACTTATGAGCCCATGTGAGATCGCTGGGACGAGACGAGAATTTCTGTTCACTAAAGACCAAAAAGCTACTGACATATTGTTAAGTCGGTCCTCGCTTACTTTAAGGCTCTATAACAGAGCTAAGCGAATGGCCGATTATGTCATATCACTCATTCATCACTCATTCTGAAAATGCTTTTCAGCGTTATGCTGCCTCTTTCGAGAAAGTGACAAATCCACCAAGAATACATACATATATCTTCTCATCTGGTCCTAATTCTCAACGAGTTGTTGCACCACCAAATTTATTTATTTATTGATTCTCTCGTTATTAACGCGTGCGCTGCACACCATCTACTCCAAAACGAAATTGAAAAAAAGTATTATGTCTACTTGCCTAAACAATGTACATGTTTTGAATAGTTCGGAGGAGCTATGTTTTTTAATTCCACACTGAATCGTGTATTTAAAAACGTCACGTGAAACAGAGTGTGTTCAGTTTTCCCGGTATCCCGAGTTCGGTCATCGCCATATAGAACGCCTTAAATAGGCGTGTCCTCCTCTCCTCCAATAACCGACCATTTGCAATAAAGTTGTTTAAAAATATATATCGAAGAGTGAAAGGTCTTTAATGACTAAAAGTACGGCTTTTCTAGCAATAGGTCCACTGGTGAGCTAATAGGATATCTCACCGAAAAAAGGAACAAATCCTTAGATCATTTTAGAGGAACCAATGTAATCACACACTTATTCTAAGGCTTAAAGGTTCTCTATAGGCGTTTTTCTTTTTTAGTTCAGAACAGAGCCTGAGTTGTCAAAAAATAAATTGTGTTTCTTTTTTAGTTCAGAGCGTTCAGAGCTTCGTAAATGTGTTTCTTTTTTCGTTCTGAGCTTGTTCTGAGCGTGTTCAGAGTGCGCTCTATAAGCTCAGAATAAAATAACTGAGCAGACAGAGTACAATGCTTAACACAGGCATTTGACAGATGTTGAAAAAAGAAAAAAAACAGAATTAAAAAAAAAAAATGTCGACAGCTAAGTGTTCAGGTGTGTTTCAAAAAATACTCAGAGCGCTCAGAGCACGCTTGGTTCAGAGGATGTTCGGAACATGCTCGACATGCTCGGACTCTGTTCGGAGCTCTATACTGAACTAAAAAAGAAAAACGCCTTATAAAAAATTTGAGCATTTGGTATCAATTACTTACAACTTCGTTCAATTAAAGTTGTTCTGGAAAGTTTTACGTCTGAAATTCATAGATCATAAATTAAATGCTGGTGTGCCGCAAGGCTCTGTTTTGTCTACGATACTCGCTTTCTTATCTTCATAAATGATCTATTGTCTGAAGTTTCTAATGCACTTCATTAGATTTTAGATTTAAATTTTTATTGAGTTATTCGTTTGAACATATAATTTCTGATATGTAATAATTGATAATATACAAAAATCTTTATAGTTTGACAACATAAATTATTCTTTCTCTATATTTCAAACAGATTTTGCAGTACTATAGTCTTGCAACATCCATCTCATTCAGCTGCATAAGAACTTGATCCTCCGATAAGAAGTCACTACCAAAAATACTTCTCCTTGTTTCTCTTAGGGTTGGGCACTTTCCGACGAAGTGGATAACGTCTTCCCGTTCAGCTAAGTTGCAAATACTGCACTCCAATGGTAAATCCGTCCTGTGCGAGATAAAGTTTAACCTGAGTAATTCACTCCGAAGCCTGACCATTGTAGTAATCATGTGGACACTATGTGTATCACTGAAGTAGTTTTTTTCAGCTAAATTGTGGTTAAGATGGCTATAAATTGATCTGAATAATGACCAGGTTGCTTCAGCGATATAATTTGATCTACATTGCTCATCTACTTTTCCGATTATCTCGTAAAGGTGTCTTTTAGTGCTCTTTAAATCTTCGACGTTAATGTTCAGGATCATACCACAACTTTGCGCTAGTCCGTTGAATCAGCTATTTTTGTTTTGTATGGCTTTGTCGACTATTTTTCTGATAAGCCGTGTTTCAGGCATCTGTAAGACTTTGAGCAAATAGTCCACTTGTAATTTTATCGTTCTTATGTATAGAGGCGACAATCCCGTTTCCAGCATAATAACATAACTTGGCGTATTTGGAGGTAGATGAAATATCCTCTTCACATAGTTCCTTAGGAGTATCTCAACTGTGTTGAATTTTTTGCATCCCCAAGCCTGAGAAGCGTACAGAAGAACAGTTTCCGATACTGCTTCAAATACCTTGAACTTGCTGCTATGCGCTATGTTTTTATTCATAAAAAATCTTTTCCACGTAATATTGATTGCCGTTTATGCCTTTTGCAGCTTCTCCTTGAAATGTGTCTCCATATTAAGGTTTTTCGAAAAATATACACCAAGATATTTGTATTCGTTGACACACTCTATACTTTCTCCATCAAAGAACCATTTTTCATTCGCCGCTCTTCGTTCACCACCTCCTTTAAAGATCATTACCTTAGACTCTTGAGTGTTGCCAATTAGGTTCCATAACCGACAATAGTCACACCTCTGTTTATCATGAGCTGTAGTGTTTCCGGGGAATATAGAAACATGATTATATCATCCGCAAAAAGTAAAGCCTTAATACGCATACCTGCAAAATCAACTTCACCAGGTAGATAATCAATCAGGTCATCAATGAAGAGTGCGAACAAGGTGGAACTCAATGAGCATTCCTGTCTAATACCAGAATTTGTTTCGAACCACTTAGAAAGTTCAGAACCATTTCACACTGCCGCTTATGTAGCTCTATACAAATCTTCTAGTACACGACTAAACTTAAGCGATTGTCCCAAACCATATAATTAGTAAAACAAGGCTCCTTGATCAATGGTATCGAAAGCTGCCTTAAAGTCTATAAAGAACACATAAAGTTTTCTGCCTTGCAAAAGAAAGCTCTCAGCTACACTCCTCAAAATAAAAATGTTGTCTACTGTCGAATACCCTGCTCTAAAGCCAGTTTGAAACTCTTTCAACAGGTTCTTTGACTCTATCTACGCTGTAAGTCGTTTTTGTAAGACCGATGTAAATATTTTGTATCTTCCATTCAGGAAGGAAATTCCTCGATGGTTTACTGGATCGAATAAACAGCCTTTTTTGTGTACTGGGAATATGACCGCATCTTGGAATTGCTTTGGAAAAAGATACCCTTCCATTACTTTATTAAAAAGTGTAGATAACCAGCATTTCTCTGAGTTTATCGGTCCCATATTTATAAAATTCGGCTGGTATACCATTTTATCCGGCAGCCTTTCCATCTTTCTAATTACTTAGCACTAAATATAATTCTTGCCAACTTATTGCAGGGTTAAGAATTTGACTAGTAAATACTGATACTGCAAATTGCCACTTTAATGCACTTGTTACTGGATCAAGTAAGTCTCTGAAATGATCATGGAGTAAATTTAAAATAAAATACTGTCGAATTTAGAGGTTCTTTCCTAAGCCGCACGACTAGAATTTGGAATACCTTGCCCTTCTCATTGACATTCAAGACTCAGACATTCACAGTGCAGCAACATCTCCTATTAAATCCCTTCCATTTTACCCTACCGCTAGCACTGTGTAACACCTTTACATTTAAAAGGTAGTTATATTCCCTTGAGAGTGTACAAATTATAAAACCAGAAATTCAAAATGTTGATGATGCAAAATTAAAGTTCTAGTTAAGTGCTATTTAGTACTTCGGTCCTGATTTGGAACTAAAATCTGTTCTTCTTCCAACGATTTTTGTTTATTTTTGGCACTAAATTTCATAGTGTAATCGTAAAGTTTTTATTTTGAAATTCCACCTAATATCGAGGACTTAAATGGAATTTAAATATACTTCATAAAAAGTTTTTTTTTTTGAAATTCTGTGGTTGAAGGTGTGGCGGTCCCAGCATGACGTTAAGTTGTATCCGCTATAAGTTTGTAAACGGCAGAGATTTCAGTTTCGTATTAGGATTGAAGTACTTAGATTACAATTAGTTAGACCTTAAATCTTGCATCTTTAGAATTTTTATTGTAGTGCACTCAGCATGCCGGACATAAATTTTAGTAATGTAAGTGGACTCTAAAACTTATGTTTATATATTCCACACAACTCAATTTATATAGATTTATAGCATATTCGATATTGTATGTAAACTTCGTTCTTCCCGGGAGTTCCCTGTACTCCCACCATCTTCTTTTATAATTAAATACCACTCGATGGGTCTTAAAGACGTAATTGCAATCTGGTTCTTTACATCTTGCAGTTTTAAGCTTATAGTACTTTTCTGCACAGCGCTTTCCAAACTTATAGTCAGTTTTTCCCGCTCTTGTCAACAGTATTTTGGAAATTAAAGACTTTTAACCAGTATATCAGTGGTCAGTGGTTCAAATATATTATTTTATTTTCACTGAAACCGGAACCTTTTTGGGGGGGAAAAGTCTTCTTTAAAGGGTTTTGAGATTTATATTTTTTACCCTTTTACACTACTCTACAGACTTCTTCAAGTTTTGGTGTTAAGGTTTTCAGTCTTAGAGTCTTATGCGGGTTTTGGATCTCTTCTTGACCAAAAAGATTTTTACTGATCGGTCAGCTTTCTCTCACGTTTTATTTTAGTGTAAATTCTCAAAGTAACGTAATTTTTCATAGTTATTTTCACATGTTTATGAACAAGCACCCTTAAGACTTAACAAAATCAATAATAACCTACAATGGTCATATACAAAATAATATCTTAGAGTATTCTCTCCATCAAATAAAAAAAAATTATTGGTGAGTAATTTGTTTTGAAAAAGTTCTTAGTGCCAATGACCTTTACGCAAATCTTTATTATAACTTCCTTAACAAGATTTCAGATTTAACACTGATTGGCGACACACTCTTGAAGTTTGTTTGGCTTTTCCGAATCTTTAGTCAGAATTGTTATCTTTCGAAATCGATTTGCCTTCATAAACATTCATTATTTGTCTTCAACTTAAACTTTGGGGCCATAATTCCTATTTCCAATTTAGCTTTCTCAAGAAACAACAATGATAAGAGAACCGCAAAAGGTATGACAATTTAACTGCCTGAGTTTCATCTCCAATAGAATTATTGTCCTTGTTATGGCTTCCTTCCTATCTTTTAACATATCCTGGTCAGAATCCACTTGAACTTTTCTCTTTTCTATACAAAACTGCTTGTTCCTCAAAGCCATTGGGTTATTGGGAAAACTTTCCTCCTATCGACTACTATGCCACAGAAAGTTTTGTTCTTCATACCATCCATTTCTTCGTACAACTTCAAGATCTTTGCACTAATTTCTTAATCAAATGTTCCCACACTTGCCTAAGTTTCCCACAAGTCAGTGACATACATTCTTTCACTGAAACAAAATAGCAGATATGAGGGAGGAACAAAATTGAGGAAATCCTATCCAACAATTACGGTAATTGCCAATACCTGACAATGGTTTCACCCTTTACGCAAGAGTAAACAGCTGGTATTCTTCTGTTGCCCTCTTAGATGAAAAGTGACTTTGAAGAGATTGTTTTTTGTTTCGGAACAATGAATTGTCCACCAGGAACTTTCCTTGTATGCCATCCCCCCCCCCCCCAAAAAAAAAAAAAAACAAGACTTCTTCTCCATCCGGATCCACTTGAAAAGTTCAGTAAATCTTCTGTAGGGATAAGTTTCACAAAGTAACCTGAAGTTGGTTTCCCTGACTGAACTGAATCCGTGTTATGAACATTCATCTTCAAGTTTCAAGCAAAACCACACGAAAATCATTTGAGTGTATATGTAGTCGTAGGATGAAACTTGAAAAGAAGAAATTTCATGCTTGCTGTAGAAATGTGTACTTATACATATACTTCCTTATGGTCAGTTTGACCTGTGGTGTTCCAGATTTCATTAGATAAGTTTACTTGCCTTTAAGTTTGTAAAAGAAGACAAATTGTATAATTTATAATAAATTGCGTTGTCTGTAAAATGCTATATAGTTGGGTTAGTTGTTTGCAGAAAACATGTTAAAGCCAAACGGTCCTAAGTAACCTTTTGTTGTTATTATCCTAATTAGTAGAAATTAAATAGTAGAAGGGAGGCCCTCTTCAGAGATGATGCCTGACTGCAATTTTGTCGAAATTCAGTTTCGTAACCAAATTAAATCCGATTTTATTTAAACTTGGTAGATATCCTTTTTACTTCCGATACATGTTCTGCATTTGGAAAGAAAATCGAACTCGAGATTTTGATCAAAGTTGACATTACGATGATAGCGAAGACGAATAAAGTGGGTCCGACAATTCCGTCTGTATGTCTGTACTTCGATCTAGAGCCTATGCCACTGGACCTATTTTATTCAAACTCAGTACTTAAGGCCTTAAGGGTCTTCGGTAACTCTCTAGAGGAGAAATTGAAAATTTTTTATAGCTCTAAAACTAACGGTATTGCACCCGTATTGCAAAATCTTATTATTTATCTCGAAAATGGCTCTAACGATTTTGATAAAAAAAGTGTGATATTATGGACATGGACTACATTATTGTAAAAAAAATTTTGGGTTATTAACGGTACCTGTCATAAAACGGTTTTTTTAATTTCGAATTTCTTGTCAACTCTAACGATTTTAACTAAAAATTTTCACCAGGAGCTCCCTTAAGTGTAAAATAATATTGTATATAAAAATATTCGAAAAAATATTTTTTTTTGTTTTTTGAAAAAAAAATTCCAATTTATTTTTGAAAATCTATATCTTGAAAACGAGTGAACGAATATTTTTTGAAATTATTTCCTAAAGTCAAGCACTTAAAACTGGCATCCCAAATTTTGTTGTAGAAAAATTTGAAAGAAATTTGTTATATAAAAAATTCAATTATATAAAAAAATTCATACTTTTCCGGAGATCAGTACTTTTACATAAAAGCAAGTTCGTGCGATCCAGTCGTGCATTTTATTTAATTTTTCCCCCCACAAGTTTTTTTCTTTTTTTTTTTAAGACCAAAAATAACGGTACCTGCCATACGATTTTTTCGAAATTTTATAAATATTTTTTTTCTCAAAAACTGTCCCACAGATTTAAAAAAAAAATCCAAAAAATTCATTTAGTTAAAGGTTGAAAAAAAAAATTCCAAAAAATTGTTACTTTTGGTACCCCCCTTGGAACCATTTTTTTTATTTCGATTTTCTCAAAAACAGTACAACCGCTTTTGATAATTATTTGATGCTAAAGCTCTCCAAAAATTTGAATATTATTGTGTATACAAATTTTCAAATAAAAATTAAAAAACAATTTTTTTTTAGAAAACCCCATTTTTTTCAAACTTCACAACTAAAATTTTCTTATAATATAATCTACGAAATGTGAGAAAAAAAAATTATTTTACCTAAAAATAACGGTACCCACCATTCAAATGTTAAAAAATGGTTTTCGAAAGTCGTATTTTTTCTCGAAAATGGTTCCGAGAATTTTGATAAAATTTTTTTCCATCGATCTGTGGTTTTTGTCTTTTTAGATATTCTTACCTATATTCAGCAACCAAAAATCCAACTTAAAAAGGCTGACTGAAAGTTTTATTTGATAGCCAATGTAATAAAAAGAAATATCAACCGAATTACAAAATTAGGAAATTTTTATTTAATTTATTTCAGAGAGTACTATGTTACATCAATTTGAGAATAGAAAACTGAATGAAAATAATAATTAATTTATTTTGCTTATTGAAAAGTCAAAGATGATTTGATGAAAATAAATTTTAAAATGAAGAGTAAAAAAATGCAAAGTAGAAATACTTTTGAAGTTTAAATAGATGAAAGTTATTAATGAATTATATGATAAGAATAAGCTATATTAATAATGAAAATGATATGAGTCGCCACATCACTCCCTCACCAGTAATCGGCTCAGCTGATTGCGATACAGGATTATAACTTTTTAGCGAATTTTACTGTCCTTCCGTATCGGGTCGTGACTAAGGGTTTAGAATCTTGATTAGGTTGTTCGTTTTGGTTGACTTCTTTTTGAAATAATGAACTTGTTGCATTTGTTGATTGTTGATTATTATCCTTGTTGCAGCTTTCAGGAACATGTGCAACTTTGAGTCGGTCGATGCTAATTTTCTTCCTTTTCCCTTGAATTTCGATGTCGAAAGTCTTACAAGCTTTAGACAATACCAAGAATGGTCCATTGTACGGTGCTTTCAAAGGTGTTCTTACCGTGTCGTCTCGTACAAAGACGTGTGTGCATACGTCAAGTTCGGGTTGTAGATATGGCTTGCTTTTGGAATGATTAGAAGTTGCAATTGGTTTTAAATTGTTCATTGCTTTCTTGAGATCCTTAACGAAATCTGAAGTAACATTTTCGGTTGTTTTATGGTCGAAGATGTCACCGGGTAGCTTGAGAGTTGTACCGTAAAGCATTTCGGCTGGTGAAACATTAAGATCATGCTTGATTGTCGTTCGAAGTCCCAACATAACAAGTGGCAAAACATCAGACCAATTAGTTGTTTCTTGACACTTGATTGCTGCTTTAAGTGTCCGATGGAATCGCTCGATTATACCGTTGGATTGAGGGTGGTAAGCTGTAGTCTGTGTGTGCTTGATTCCGAACGCCTTTGACAATTCCTGAAAAAGCTTTGATTGAAATTGTCTTCCCTGATCCGTCGTCAAAATTTCTGGCACGCCATAGTGGGAAATCCATCCATGAAGTAGAGCTTTCGCAACTTCTTCTGCTGTGATATCATATAGTGGAATCACTACGGGCCATCTGCTGAAGCGGTCGATACAAGTTAAACAATATCTATATCCGTTTGAAGGTGGAAGTGGACCAATCAAATCGATGTTGATATGCTTAAATCTTCCATCCGGTACTTTGAAGTTCTCGAGGATAGTTTTGTTGTGAAGCGAAATTTTGTTTTTTTGGCATTGAATACAGGATGTTACCCATTTGTTAATGTCCTTATTCATTCCAGGCCAGACGTAGCGGTCGGTGATTAGCGAATTCGTTGCTCGTTTACCTGGATGCGAAAGTCGGTGAACTAAATCAAAAATTTGCTTTCTCATTGACTTTACGATGAATGGTCTGATTTTTCCAGTAGAAATATCACAATAAACAGCTGCCGATGAATGTGGCATTGTCATCTGTCGCAATTGAAGAGATGATGTTCCGTTCATTGTTTGAGAAAGTACTTGCTTCAATTCTTCATCATTGGTTTGCAGTTGAGCACATTTTTCATAATCGAATTGTAAGTTCTGAATACTCTCGATGCGGGAAAGCATGTCTGCAACAATGTTGTCTTTTCCTGAAACATGTCGAATATCTGTGCAGAATTGACCAATGTAGTCAAGATAACGCATTTGACGTGGAGTAGCTTTATCAGGATTTTGTAGAAATGCAAATGTTAACGGCTTATGATCCGTATAGATGGTGCATTTGCGTCCTTCGATCATAAACTTGTTGTGTTTGACTGATTGATAAATTGCTAAGAGCTCTCTATCGTAGGTGCTGTACTTTTTCTGGGAGTCTGTCATTCGCTTTGAATAAAAGCTAAGTGGTTCTAACTCACCATTGTTGAATTGGTTTAAAGCAGCTCCAACGGAAAAGTTACTGGCGTCCACATACAACGCTAAATGTGCTTCTGGAAGAGGATGAGCCAATTGTACTGCATTTGAAAGATCTCGTTTGCATTCTTCGAAAATTTGTTCGACTTCAGGATTCCAAATGAGTTTTGTTTTATCATGCTTCTTGTTTCCGTGAATTAGAACTTGAAGTTTTCCATGCTTGAAAGCTGCATTTGGTAGGAAACGTCTGTAAAAATTCAGAAGTGCTAGAAATCTGCGTAATTCGTGAGCTTCAACTGGTTTCTTAAATTCGAGAATTGCGTTGATACGGTCTAGTGGAGGTGCAATTCCAGCTTCCGTGACACGATGTCCGAGAAATATAACTTCAGATTTTCCAAACACGCATTTCGCCAAATTGATTTTGATGTTATGTTGACGAAGTCTTTCTAAAACCATCTTAACATGTTTGCGGTGCTCATCTTGGTCTTTTGAGGCAATAGCGATGTCATCGATGTATGTGACAACAAAATCGAGGTCGTTGAAAATGCTGTCCATGAAACGTTGAAAACTTTGAGAGGCGTTTCGCAGACCAAATGTCATAACGTTAAACTCGAAGAGGCCAAAAGGTGTTATGATTGCGGTTTTTTGGCGGTCTTCCGGTGCAATTGGAATTTGATTGTAGGCTTTCACAAGATCTAAAATAGAAAATATTTTCTTACCAGCAAATCGTTGAGCAAAATCTTGAATATGAGGTAGTGGATACCGATCTGGGACTGTGATTGAATTTAATCGTCGGTAATCTCCACATGGTCGCCATTCGCCATTCTTCTTGGGAGCTAAATGCAAAGGTGAAGCCCAACTGCTTTTACTTGGAGAGCAGATACCAGCTTGTAGCATGTAGTTAAATTCCTTCTTTGCTATTTTGAGTCGCTCAGGATTCAGTCTTCGTGCTTTTGCATAAACAGGTTGTCCATTCGTGATGATCTGATGCTGTACCTTCGAAGTTTTCAGTGTGTTTTCGTCGAAAACTGGAGGTTTGGTAATATCTTTGAATTGGTTCAGAATGTCAGCGTAAATCATGTCCTTTGCGATTGTACTGATTGGGTTGTAGTTTGTTGTCTTGGAAATACAGTTGACGGTCAGAAGAGTTTTTGCGTCTATCACCTTCTTGTTCTTGACATCGACTAAAAGTCCAAATCGTGAAAGAAAATCTGCGCCAATGATTGCCTTGTCTACATCTGCAATGATGAATTCCCAATCGAATCGTCTACGCAATCCCAGATTTACAGTGGTAACATTCGTACCGAATGTCTTGATAGGCGTCCCGTTTGCGGCGAATAGTCTATAAGAATCAGCTTTCTTGAAATTATAGTTTGGAAATAATGGTAAAACAGATAGATCGGCGCCGGTGTCAATCAGATATGGAATGTTGGTAGTCTTGTCGTGGATGAAAAGACGGTTGGATCTGCAGGAGTCCACTTCGTTTACCGTCCTTGTCGAAGTGGAAATTAGTTTTCCTGATTAGAGCAAGCTTTCTTGTTGAACTGACATGTTCAACACATTTTTTAGCTAAAGATCCAAATCGATGATGATACTTACAGAATGGATGTTGTTTGTTTGGTCTTGAACCTGATTTTGATCGGCTTCTGAAATGATGATGTTCTCTTGAAAAATTCGTTTTCAGCTCGTTCATTTGTTGTGAGAGAGCAGCAATCTCAGCTTTCAAATTGATGATCTCTGATGTTGAGGACATGATTGGTGGAGATGTGGATGTTGCTGGTGGGGAACATTTCTTATTTACCTCGGAAATATAATTTCGACCCATCACTTCCAGCATTGTATCTGCAATCAAAGCACGTTTGTCTAGCTCGAATTCAGATACTGAAACAACAGCACGAATGTTTTCAGGTAATCTTTCCAGCCATAAAGTCTTCATCACCTCGTCGGTTATAGAATTTCCGGCCAAATCACGCATCTTCCGCAGCAACTGAGAAGGTTTATCGTCTCCTAATTCAATTTCTTTTACAAGCTTAGAGAGTTTGCGGTGGTCCGAAAGCATGAATTCTCGTATCAAACCATCCTTCACTGTTTTGTATTTGTCTTCGGAAGGTGGATTACGAATGATGTGAGATACTACCTGTAAATACTTGGGATCCAGCGTTGCAATGACGTAATCATACATAGTCTGGTCACGTTTGATTCCAGAATTTCGAAACTGTGCTTCCATTTGAATGAAGTATAGGTCAGGTTCTTCCTTCACAAATTGAACTGGTTTAATAGCTACATGATGAACTTCACTTCGATTTGTGCCTTGATTGATGTTTCCAGATTGGTTCTGATATAAAGCATCATCGTTTCCAGATGTTGAAGCTTGATTACCGTCTCCAGGCATTGTTCGCTCAAAAAATGTTGATGTAAGAATTGGCTTCGATCGGGGTCACCAATGTGGTTTTTGTCTTTTTAGATATTCTTACCTATATTCAGCAACCAAAAATCCAACTTAAAAAGGCTGACTGAAAGTTTTATTTGATAGCCAATGTAATAAAAAGAAATATCAACCGAATTACAAAATTAGGAAATTTTTATTTAATTTATTTCAGAGAGTACTATGTTACATCAATTTGAGAATAGAAAACTGAATGAAAATAATAATTAATTTATTTTGCTTATTGAAAAGTCAAAGATGATTTGATGAAAATAAATTTTAAAATGAAGAGTAAAAAAATGCAAAGTAGAAATACTTTTGAAGTTTAAATAGATGAAAGTTATTAATGAATTATATGATAAGAATAAGCTATATTAATAATGAAAATGATATGAGTCGCCACAGATCTTTAATTTAATGACAAAAAATTTGAAATTAAGATACTACGGACTGTAGTATCCCTTGGAATTATGGTTAGTGCGTTGGACTGTCATGCAGAAGGTCTTGGGTTCGATTCTCATCCTCTGCAAATTAGTTTTTCAGGGTTGTACTGCTTCTTACGAGGAACTGACAAATCCTCTGAGAGTATCACTTGTGATGAAAAGTGCCACTCATTAGCCGTTCAGAATCGGTAGAAAATTGCTTGTCTCCTCTATTCCTGGTAACACGCACACAGGAATGGTTGAGAGTCACTAGGTCCTGGTTCTCTTCGAGCTGTTGCACCACCAGTGCCACCATATTTATTTATTTTACCCATCATAAAACCATTTTTTCGAATTTCTCTTTATCGGCATAACAGACTTTAATGAAATTTTTTGTAGAGAAGCCTCTCAAAAGTTTAAAAAAATATTACATTTCAAGACTTTAAAATAAAATATTTTTGAATTTTTGAAAAAAAAAAAATATTTTTTTTTGTAAAATTCGATATCTCAAAAACGGCTCTATATTCTTTTTTGGAAATTTATTTTTTATTCGTAAAATGATAAAAACTTTAAGTTGGCGTACCAAAGTTTTTTCTTAAAAATGTTTTAAGAACTTTGTTTTGAATTTTTTTAAGAAAATACTACAACGACTGATGTATAATTTTTGTTCTTGCATAAACTAATATTTGATTGAATCACTTGGCATCCTGTTTTTAGCTCCAACTTCTAAAGGAGTGTTTTAAGCCATTTAAGAAAGTATTTCAGTGCTTCTGAACATTTTTCTCAAATAACATTAATTTTTGAAATTCAAAGTCTCTTAAATATAAGAGCAGGTTCGTGTAACCCAGTCGTGTATTTGTTTTTTTTTGTAAATAATGTCTCAAGGCCTAAACTACGCCATATTTTTAGCTTAAACCATCAACAAAATAGCCAAAATGCTGAGTGTCAGAGTGGCCTATCTTACAGAGGTCACTTTTGCACTCAAGTCTTTGCTATTAGAAAAAGTTATTTACTATAAACGTAATTTTATTGAAAACAGGAATATTGCTTGATTTAACAGTTACGTCAATCCTTCCAAGAATCCTATGATCTTAGTCGCAAGTTCAGGTAACCTTGTGCGTGAGATAGTCATGCCCTTAAATCGTTACTGCAAAATGTACATTGTGGTATCAACTGTGTGGCAAAATGTCGAGTGTCGTTCACATCTAATTCGAGCCGAAATAAAGCAGTTATCATTGTTTGGTAACGATTCCATGGACTAGGCACTTGTCAACTTCACTTATCCAAATTGTTGAAGTGATCCACCGCTGTCGAGCACTTTCTTCTTCTCCCTTGTTTAGGAACAGTTATCACGAAACAAGCCGTTTTTTAAGCAAGTTTTACTTTTAGAAGCGGATAATAATGAGCATATTCGTCATTTTCCTCTATTTTTCTGGTCAAAAACTAAAGACCGTAATTTCTAACTACATTTGTCCGTTTCATTTTCCGTTTGCTCCCCGTCATCTACCTATACCAAGTGCTCTCACAATCTTAATGGGTTTGATCCTTAAACGGGAAGTTCGGTCTTCCGAGAGGCCTTGAACAATGAACATAGGCAAGGTGGACTTAACTACTTCGAAGTTGTTGATATCGATAGGGATATATTTGTTCATATTTGGTCTTATCCTCGATCGATCTAGATATCGTCGGCATAACCTAACAGTTGGAAAGGCTTGTTGAAAATAGAGCTCTCGGTATTAACGCCCAACCTGCGCACTATGTTCCTCGAAGAAATTACATGAAAGCGAATCTCCTCGCCAAAATCCTATCCATTTTTGAGATGGTTCGCTGGAACTATTTCCTGGTTGCACATTGTACTACAGTGGATCACTTTTCCTGGGAATCGATGTTCGGTCATGGTTCCCTACTTATTACTGGTTCTGCATCTTTCCCGCTTAGAAGCTGCTTCAAATGTCCACACATCCTATCATCTCTGCTTGGCACGGTTACATAGGTTGAAAAGAGCTTGCGTCCTGGTCTTAAAATCAGCACTCAGTTGGTTGTTTTTATCTCTATAAAACGCACTCCTTGAACAGTGCTCAGGGCTCTTCTAGCTACGGAACATCTTTCACTCTTGCTTCTTCTTATTAGATACTAATGATAGTTAAAGCTGCCTCTTTGATAAAATGGGGTGCTCCCTATAGACTCTGGCAACATCCGATATACCAAACCGTCCAACATCAAGTTCCTTCTTCTGGACGATTGGAAAGATTTTTTTGTTTAAAAGTCGAGCCCCGAATTTTTCCACAACTAGGAAATGGGCAAAGTGATCGTTTGGCCCTCGAAATGTGGGTATATAGTTTGTCGGATAAGTAGATTATCACATGGTGGACTTAGTGATTCGACCTCTGGAGAGCGCCAAGTTTATTTGTAGATCCTTAACTAGGAAACTAGTTTTACGGACATCTGTAAAAAATCGTTTAATCAAAAGTCGTTATCAGTTGCTTATTCATGAAGGCTTTGCTTACCACACAACCCATCAAACATTCCCTCCTTTCGAACTTTATCATGAACCACAACTTTGACATCCTACGCCGGACAGATCTCGAAGTCTCCGTCCTTGAGCTTATAAACCTCATCCTTAATAAGTTCTTGAGAAAAATCTAAAATCTGTAGGGGCGTGTGCTCCTTGTGTTTTAGAAACAGGCTTCAATTTAAATCAAATTATCTAATCTTTTACTAGAGCTGAATCAAAGCCTGATCCTGTCTATTAAACCTCACGGATTGCGGTAAAATGAATGCCTTTTACCGCTTGGGGACAATCCCTTGAGGTGTAAAGTCTTCTCACTTTTCACGAACATACTATCAGGTTGTTATCTTTTAACATTCCCAGTCTGATCGCTCTTTATACACCTTACGATAACATACCGGGTAATCCGATATCAGTAAACCACTTTGTGGATATGAAAGCTGCTGTTTGCCCACAACCAAATCATCCGCCAAATTCTCTTTTTCAAAAACCAATGGCCAGTACTGAAATCCTTTACCTCAGCTGCAAATATGTCGGGGTAGCTCATGTATGCTGAAAGCCAAGTCGTTTAGCCTAATTGAAACTGGAGACTGCACCGAGGGTAGCGACCCTAATTTCAGGATCGACTTGGTCAGGGCACAATTTCTTTGCAGATTAATTACGAGTAGTAGTACCCAATTTGACCTACCGATAATAAAAGCCCTTTGTGCAGAAATAAGTTCTACGATCGCATTACTCAAGGTTTCATAGAAAAAGTCGCCTTAAACCTCTTTATTGCGCCTAATATAAGGGGCAAAATAAGTAAACAAAGCAAACAGTAGTAAAGAATTTGGTGGCAGCGGAACAACCAGTCACCAATATTTTGAACGAAAGTTGGTATGTAATTATCTTTTTATAGCTGCTTTAAGAAACTCGATCGTAAAACATCTGTTAGATCTTAGGAGAAGTAAGGTACTAGCAAATAACATTTTACTTTAACAAATAAAGAGTTTTTCAACAGAGAAAGTTTTACAATTTATGGTGACCATGTTGTTTTATCTATCGAAAATGTTCCTGTTTTTTTTTTTTTTTTAACAAGGTAAATAGCGCCGTGAAACACGTGCAATAGTTAAGACTTTGATACCTGGAGCAGTTGAAACTGGACCCCGATTGGAAGAAAAAGATTATATTCACCGAATACGCCCATTTTTGGATGAACGTGTACGTCAACTAGCAAAATTGCCGGATTTCGCTCCGAAGTGGGTTTGGCGTGGATTATGGTCCGGCAGCATCATTGCACCGTACTTCTTTAAAAACGATGTTGCCATTGCAATCACTGCTTTTAAATAAGTATCGTCATTGCCGTCAAATAACAATAGCAGTTGATCAAATACAAGAAAGACTTTTCTATAATAATCCATCAAGACTCTTCAAAACCAAAACCATATTCGGGTGGCACAGTTGGCCTGGTCACTTAGATTTCCTCGTTAGATTTGTTAGGAGGGAGTCCAGCTCGTAGAAACCTTTGTAGCGTATTTTTAGGGAAAGCCCGAAAACCTGCCAGAAACCAATTCTTTATTTTCAGCAAGTTCAGAAAAGCATCCGAACTTAAGATTCCCATTTTCAACATATACTACAAAAGGTATTACAAGGTAGCCAAGAGTTTTTGTGCTTGATATTGTCCCTGAGATTTTTTTTCCTTATTAAAAGGAACCTACGAACATCCATTGATACAAATATTCATTATAATTAATTCGGTCTTATATTTCTTTACTAAGAGGTTTAACTATGCCAAGCAAATCTAAATATGTTTATTTTATAGTTCACCTATGACTATTTCATAATATGGTTATTTTTTTTTTGTATTGTTGTTTCAGAAGTATGTGATGGGCGAAGACCAGAAAGTCTACTCCTACAACAGGGAAATGCCATTAATATTTATTGGAGGTGTGCCCAGATCGGGGACAACACTAATGCGGGCCATGCTCGATGCACATCCAGATGTTAGGTAAGTACCTACTATATCAAAATAAATATCAACCAAAAAAAAAAAAAAACATAAGACACAGAAAGATAGGTATATCTCTACTCTTTATTGGCTACCTTCCTATCCTTGGTCATAATTGCAATATTTGTTCTCAATTCAAGTGGAATCATCAGTTTTTGTAGACCATGCCATTCCGGAGTTATAGTTATAGATTCGTCTTAAATGTTAGTTCAAGTACAGGGTACCCTGGTACAAATGGCTTTTTGTAGTTTGAATCAATGACGAAATGCAGGCACGGAGCTATAATTTTACCTTCAAGGGGAAATAGAATTTGCTTACTCACTGAGAAAAGTGTCCTATTAAATTAGACTGAACACTGAACAGTGTGCATTGTGCAATCGCTTTCGGTAAGTTCAAAGAAGCATTTCGCTCTTTCCCAATATTGGGCCATCTTCATGGGAAAAAATGACTCATTCTGGAAATCGATGCCTGTGATTATCGGAGCCGTACTCTCTCAACATCAGGGTGAAACGGAACGAGTCATATCATATTTTAGTCGGGCTTTAAAAAACTCCCAAGGTAATAATTGCACAACCCATAAGGAACTCCTGGTCCTGACGTTGGCAAAACCTATCGAAAACTTCCATGTGTACCTTTATGGCCGAGAATTTTTAGTTCGAACTGATCAAAAGCTGCATCAAATTCAAATCAAACTGATCCCATCCTAAGTCTGGTAATAAATTGGGTAAAAACGGGAAGCCGGCTTTACTGGAACCAGATTTCAAGTTAAAATAATGAGCCTAAAGAGTATTATGCACAATTCGGTAACCTTGAACTACACAATGGCTTTTGTGTATAAAAGATGGATGCCTACTAAAAAATAAGAACCGAAGCGCTTACTTCCAACTGTTCCGTGCTCTTTATTTTGGGAAATAATAAAACTGTACCAAGACACGTTTTCGAAATTAAGGTCCCGGTTCTACTGGGTGTTAGCAAGAAAAGACGCTATTGTTCCGAGTGCACGGCAAAACGTGGACCCCAAAAGCAAAATACAAAAAAGTAGGAGTTCTAATTTGTCGCATCATTGCCTTCAACAGAAAGACGGTATAGGTGTATGCTGGTTCTGATGAACTATTTTTCCAAATGGTGGGAAGTTTTTCCCCTTGTCGACAAAACAATATTTTCGATAGCCAAAACGTTGTCTTACGAAGTCTTTTGTCGCTGTCTGTTGTCTCAAAAGAATTGCATTCGGACTTTGAGTCCAAGGTTTTTAAGATTGTGACGGAAATTATGGGTAAACTACTATACTAGTTGAACGCCCCTTCATCCTCAATCAGATGACTCTGTAGAGCAAATGAATCGCTCCATACTTCATTAGCAAGCCATATGACAATAATCACGATGATTGGGTGATCTTCTCCCGCTCTTTGCAATGGTCTAACGTTCGTCAACTCAAGAGCTAGTGAATTTCTTCTATTGACTCTTGAGTTGACGAACGTTTCATTTCCGATAATTTGTGTCCGTGAAATGTGACTACTTCAGGACTTATGTCTGGGAACTCCAACAGAGTCAGATTCTAGAAACTACCAAAGATTTGCTCGACAGTTACATGATCAACTCAAGGCGATCTATGATCGATCAAGAGTTGAACTGGGAAGTTTAGAGCTAATAATAAAGTATGAATGACTTAAAAGCTACTTACTTACTTACTTAACCGGCTCCCGATCCATGGAGGGTCTCTGCCTGAGTTATTGCGGTCTTTCATCAGTTGCGTTCCCTCGCGAACTCCCTCAAGTCGTCGGGACCAAGCGCTCTTGCGTCTGTAACGGCCTGGTCCCTGTAGCGGAGGTTCGGTCTTCCTCGTCGTCTCGAACCTGGGGGCTGGGATTCTAAGATTTTCTTGGCTGGAGCGTTGTTGTCCATTCGGTCGATGTGACCGAGCCAGTGTAGTCGACGTGTTTCGGCTCCTTGGACTACATCCACATCTTGGTACAGCTCGTATAATTCACGATTGAATCTTCGCCTCCATTCGTCCTCTTCGCATATACGACCAAATATCCGCCGAAGAATTTTTCTCTCGAAAGTGCCCAGTATCAATTCCCCCTTTTTACAAGAGTAGAACTGGTAAAATTAGTGTTTTGTATAGCGTGCACTTTGTCTTTTGAGAAAGTAGCTTTGAACCCATTTGCTTGGCCAAACCGAAGTAGCAGCGGTTTGCTAGGGTAATTCTTCGTCGGAATTCCACCAAAGTGTCATTCGTGGGATTGATGTTCGTTCCGAGGTAGGTGAACTCCTTGCTTGTTGATAGCATATACTTTGTTTTGTCCTCATTAACTTCAAGACCAACGCGTTTCGCCTGTTCTTCAATAGCTGTGAATGCTTCTAGCACATCTTGCTTGGAGCGGCCGATGATGTCGATGTCGTCCGCATAGCCAAGCAGTTGGGAAGACCTGTTGAAGGTAGTGCCTTCCAGGTTAACACCACTCTTGCGCACTATCTGCTCCAGGACTAGGTTGAAGAAATCGCATGATAGCTCATCTCCTTGTCGGAAGCCTGTACATGTCTGGAATAGCTCGGATGAGCTGTTACCCATTTGCACGTTGCACCGCGTGTTTTGTAACGTCATGCGGCATAGCTGGATCAGTTTTTTCGGGATCCCGAGTTCCGACATCGCCAATAGAAGCTCTTGGCGACTCATGCTGTCATATGCGGCTTTAAAGTCGATGAAAAGATGGTGGGTCTCCACTTGAAATTCGTTGGTCTTTTCCAGGATTTGCCTCAATGTGAAGATTTGGTCTATTGTTGATCTGCCTGGCCTGAAGCCAAACTGGTACGTGCCTATTATAGTGTTGCAGAAAGGTTTTAGACGCACACATAGTACGGATAGGATCTTGTAGGCAACATTAAGCAGGGATATGCCCCTGTAGTTTTTGCAAAACATATGATCGCCTTTTTTGTTGATTGGGCATATGGAGGTATTTCACCAATCGTCGGGCATACTTTCCTCCTCCCACACTTGGTTGATGAGATGATGCATGCACCCTATCAGGACATCTCCTCCATACTTAATAAAGAGTGCCATCCGAGCCTGCGGATTTGTTATTCTTCTTAAAAGCTAATTGTCCTAAATTTCAGATTGGAAACTTTGTATGATTCCATAACCCTCAAAGAAGATTCTGTTCGAGTCTCTCCAAAACTTCAATCCGATTGGGTAGGGTCATACCGAGTTATGCAAATCATATCACATGTAACCCTAAAGATCACGAAGAAACCTAGATCATAGTTTAACAGTTTAAAGTTATGCACATTGATCGCGTAAGCAGATACCGAGGTAATAACTTTAATGATTGAGCTTGCGAGAGAAGGCTTTCGACCCAATGGACTGCTGTTCAAGAATAGATGAATTTTTAGGAACTAACCAACCCAAGCCTAAACTCTCCACGAAAGTACCAGCTGACATTTGCAATCGAAAGTGATCTACGGATAAAATGGACAGTGAGGTGTGTCAATACATCGCAATTGAGCCATTCTAATAAAGTCTTTTAATTTTTTCGTCATTAATTTATTTAGCCAAACCTACATTGAGAGCCCTATGATCCGCAATTTAGCGCCAAAATACAGAGTCAATTCCCTTGAAAAACATTTTTTTTGGAAATCGAACCAAAACCCAACATAATCTTGAGGAATTCTCCATAAAATTATATCAAGACCCATCACCTAAACTTATAGACTGTCTTTCACTCATGACTCAAAAGACTTTTGAACGACAGTTTACCCATTAACCCCTAAGTATCCGGACCTGGAAATATGATAGAGATTTTTGGAAGGTAAAACTGTTGGCATTCACAAATGATTGTTTGGTTTTCTGAAAGGCTAAACACGGATACGGACATGGCTGTGCGGTATAGAGTAGGTAAATACCTACGGCAGCAGTCATGATCTATCGAAAAACCACATTATTTGTGCAATCGTTGGCAGAAATTTCAAAGCTCTGTTCGGGATTTATTTGATAACCTGCATTTTGGAGATAATTCTTCGTATACCTATATGTCTTTTTTGAACCGGAAATATCTACTATTTGTTTTAAAATTTAATCTCTGAAGTTTGTGTGGTTCAATTTCGTTTTTCGTTGGTTCCAACGAACGTGTATGTCATGTCAAAGAGTATAATAATATTGTGTGTTCATTAGGGGCATTGTATAAAGAATCTGTTTGTAGCATAATTGAAGTTGATAACCTAGAAAATAAAAACAAATTAAAGTTAATGATTGACCATGTTTTCCGAAATCACATTTCGCGAATAACAGTCATGTTATTTACTGCTATCGATTGATTGTTATTGACGCTGGTCTAGGAACCAATTACAAGTTATGTCACTGGAACGGTATTTCCATTTACTTGAGGGTCTTTCAATTAGAAAATATCAAGTTTAGGATTCCCTTCAAACACAGCTCTATTGAATTATTTTCGGTGATTCACATACTCAAGAGGCTTAAATTCTAGATTTATTTTTGATCTTGTAAGATGGTGGGCCCAAATATTTTCGTAGAATCCGCTCAATTGGGACATTGTTCCCAATTCTTGATAACAATGGCGTGAAATTGACACATTTGGGTCATCTTGAACCCAACTATGATATTTTCAATACCTCGAACGGTGCGCGACATGTGAGTGAGACATTCCACAGAAAAATTCAAAACTTCTTACGCTGATTCGAATTTATCCACTATTGCACATGAATTGGGACGAATATTTAAATTAACGTTCTAAAAATTTCAAAAATAGACAAACAAGAAGTTAGAGAATGGAAAAGAAAATACATGAGTTTGTGCAAAAAGGCGAAAAATTATTTATAAAATAAAATGCACGACTGGCTCGCACAAACTTGCTCCTATGTCAAAGACTATAAGGAATTTCAAAAACGAACAAAAATTATAAGTTGTTGTAGTGGTTTCTTTAAAAAAATTCTTTAAAATTTTTGAAACATTAAAAAAAAAAGATGGTACGCCAACTTTTAGTTTTTATTATTGTACGAATGAAAATCAAATTTTCAAAATTTTTAAGATATCGAATTTTCCAAAAAAATTTTTTTTTTCCAAAAATTCAAAAAATATTTATTTTAAAAGTTTTGAAATTCAATGTTTTTAAGCTTTTTAGAAGCATCTCTATAAAAAATTGCATTAAGATCCGTTATGTCGATAATGAGAAATTCAAAACTATGAAGAATGGTTCTATGGTAGCTAAAAGCTGTAATATCTTAATTTAAATTTTTTTTTTATTAAATTAAAGATCATAAAAATTAATTGAAAGACAAATTTTTGTTATCAAAATTCTAGGCGCCGTTTACATTTGTATGGTGGGTACCTTTATTTTTAAGTAAAATAACATTTTTTTTCTCACATCTTGTAGATTATATTTATCAAGTTTAAAAAAAATCTAGCATGAGGTTTTCGGAATATTGAGTTTTGAAAAAAAAAATTTGAATTTTTTTTTAATCCAAAAAAGTTTTTTGGAGAATTTGAATACACAATACTATTTAAATTTTTGGAAAGTTTTAGCAAAAAAAAAAAAAATGATCAAAATTGGTGCAACCGTTTTTGAGAAAATCAAAAACAAAAAACAAATGGTTCTATGGGGGGTACCCTCAATAACCATTTTTCGGACATTTTTTTTAACCATTACCTAGTTTTACCTAAATTAAATTTCTTGTTGTAGTGAAGAGTTTCTTCACTCATTAAAGTTGAGTTCTTGAAAATGTATTTTTGTTCTATCGGGTCAAAAGAGACAGCATAAATGCGTCTTCAAATGTCCACGATACTAAGCAATCCAACAAAACAAAAAAAATGATTAGCCACCAGAGCCCCTGAGGTCTACGGGTGTCTTAATACAAAACTTGTTTTTGTAGGAAAAAAATTAAGACGGTAGGGTTTTTTTTATAGAGATATTTACTTCTTTTCTGGTTGAACGTCTACAATCGAATGAATCTTAAAATTTTCAATAAATGAAAAGAATAATATTTGACAGTTAATAATATAAATAATTGAAAAAAAACGAAAATAAAATGAATGTAATAGCTTACTTCGATCAGTAACAGTGACTCAAAACTATGTATAGATAAATTATATGAAGTGTACTGATGTACCAAATTTAATTTTAAACAGTAAATAAATCAACATATTTCGTAACATTAGATTAAAAATTTAAATAAACGACATATGTAATTGTTGATGTTAAAATATATATGGTAACATATTGATTAATGTATTTCAGTCTGTTACATTGTATTTTTATTTTTTAAATCTGTTAAACACTTTTTGAGAAAATAAATATACAATTTCGAAAAAAATCGTATGGCAGATACCATTATTTTTGGTCTTAAAAAATAAAATGCACGACTGTGTCACGCGAACTTGCTCCTATGTAATAGACTAGGAATTTTAAAAACGAATGTTATTAGAGAAAATTGTTCATAAGGAAAAAAATTAATTTTTTAAATTCATTTAGTATTAAGAGACAAAAACAGAATGCTATGCAAATATGAATTTGTGCAAGAACAAAAATTCTAAATCGTTGTAGTGGTTTCTTAAGAAAATAATAATTTAACTAAATGACATTTTTTTGTATCTTTTTTTTTTTAATTTATCGAACAGTTTTTGCGAAAAAAAAAATATTTATAAAATTTATAAAAAAATATTCGTATGGCAGGTACCGTTATTTTTAGTCTTAAGAAAAAAAAAAAGAAAAAAACGTGTGGGGGGGGGGATTAAAAATCATGATCATCATCATCAAATTGATCATCGTAATGTCAACTTTGATCAAAATCTCGAGTTCGATTTTTTTACGAAAGCATAACTTGCCTTATAGTATCTACACATCCTAATTTACTCTAGGATGTGAGAGGCATAACGCTGATAAATGAGCATTCGCTTCCCTTGCGATGATGACATGACGATCATATATAACTGAGGTATTGAGTTTTCTGCTTGAGGAGAATCTTTGAGGGTAAGATAAGCGTACCGTACTTTAGGTCGTGACCACGAATAATGAAACGTGTTCGAAACGTCGGGTGAAAGAAATTATAATTATTTCTAAAAAAAGTAAACGTGGTAAATTCCGAAAAACTTTATCTATTTTATATGAATAACGTCCGCGAAATGATAAACTTACTCGTAAAATCTCATATTTGATGCAATGCTTAGCTCTCTTTTGCTAATGAAATGACAAAAACAATAATGCCTCACATCATTCGATACCTTAATATGTACGAGCCCAAACGCAAAATAGTTGGACTACCTATGATAAAAAACAAAAATCTTCTGATTCTTAAATTCCATCGGAAATAAAATCAATATTTTGGTATTTTTCTTAAGATATATTTATTTTGAATAGGAATAAGTAACAAAAAACAAAATGACTTCAATTATATAACGATATAGAGCAATAATAAAAAATAAAATAACGATTGATACTTTTTTTTAAGCGCAAAATAGTTGGCCTATGGGTCTTAATTTTTATTTTACCATGGTGTTACGTCGCCTTTGGCCTTGATAACTGCTTCTATGCGTCGTGGCATTGTGTCAACTAATTTTTGACATTCTTCGGTGCCAAAAGATTCCCAAATATTTATGATTTTAGTTTTAAGGTCTTGAAGAGGTCCGGCATGGTTCTTTTCACGGTTTTTGTTTCATTTTATGCCAGACAGTTTCAATTGGTGAAAGGTCAGGGCTGCTGGAAGGCCATTCCAGTAAAGCAATAGCTTCAGCAGATAGCCACGCCATTTTAGACCTTGCTGTATGGCAAGAAGCTCCATCCTGTTGGAAAATATAGTCCCGATCACTAGCTTGAAGTCGTGGTATTGATGGGAGAAGCTCATTTTCCAGAATATCCCTGTAACTAGCAGCATTGACACTTCCATTTACAAAATGCAAATTGCCCAAACCCCGCCCCGACATGCATCCCTATATCATTAGAGATGCTGGAAACTTGACCATTTTTTTAAGGCAATCTTTGTGAAAAACCTCTTATGAATTTCTAATGACTCGTTTTCGTTCGTCGCTCACGCAAACTTCAAACCTGGACTCATCACTCTAAATAACGGACCGCCATTGACTTAAAGTCCAGTTTTTACGTTGTTTGGCCCACTCTAGCCGCTTTTTCTTTTGTTTAGGTGTTAAAAGTGGTTTTTCTTTGGCCTATGTTTTTAACGAATTAAAATTGCTCTAATTTAAATAAATCTAAAACAAACCTTATAAAATTTGTATCCAATTTTTTTCATAGTCCGTTTGCAAGTGTCGACCGAAACACTTTTTTTTATTCTTTCCCTCCATTTAACAGTTATTGCAGCGGCCGTTTGACGTCGATTTTCTTTTATTATTTTTTTTTAAATACAACTTTGTATATTCTCTTACCACATTCAATTAGAAAAAAAAAACAATACTTACAGTTTAGACATTTTTATCTCAATTTAAATTCCACTAAGTCACAAAAAGTAAGGACACTACAATTATACACGAAACAATAAATTGAAATGAAGAAAAGACGTAAAGCTAGTATTTTGAAAAAATAATATGGCCTACTAGGACCTATTGGCTTTGCATAAGTGGAGGAAGAATAAAAAAAAAAACAGTAGCGGTATGGTTGAAAAAAAAATATATGTACATGTCACCCATAGGTGACACTGGGAATTGAAGAGTTAAATGTGATTTATTACATCGACAAAAAAAAATTAAAAAACAACTGCTGGGGACCAGAAAATATAGGCACATAAAAAATGTTAATTTGTTAATTGATGTGCCTAGGGAAATGAGGAGGAAAACTCCATAGCAAAAATAGTCACAAGAACTCCTCTTATGGGGCCAGAGTCCTACTGCGGATTAGGAGAAAACAGTGTTAAGAATGAAATTAAAATAAGGGAGGATCCAAGAGATCCAAAAACTGGAAAGAACTCCCAATAATGGGCAGGTCAAACCAGTTCTTGGAATCTATAAAAAAGATCGTTTAAGGAACTGTATCTGCTTAAGTTGAAACAATCTAAAAATAGTAACAGGACTCCTCGGGCCACTCGGGTCACTTTAAACTAAGAAGACACTTGAGTATTCTTGGCTTGGTAAACAGCCCCACATGCAGATTCTGCAATTCTCATGACGAAACACATACTAGGCGGATGCGAAGCACTAATGCATTAAAGAAACAAGTATCTTGGACGCTACCCTACCAAGTAGAAGAGAGTGATTTATCCTCTCTCAAAATACTCTAAAATCTAAATAATCAAACTTATCAAAGTGATGAACTTAGAGGAAGAGCTGCATATGGTTCGCAACTCATCTATTTATTTATTTATTCAATCTTTAAGTATGATAACTTTATAAGACAATCATTTTATTTCATTTAATTTATATGCATATAATAAATAATTCAATTTAGGTGTCTGACAATATAAATAATCACAAAAAGTGTGTTTCATTAAAAAATATTATTAAAAAGCTCCGAAACTGATTTTTAAACATATATCTATTTAATTAGAAATCAATTCGATCATATATTGAATTAATTAATGGGCAGGAATTAAATATTAGTTCAGATTTACCATAGTTTTTACCTTCGAAAGGAACGTACAAAAAAATACTTTCACGAACAATTCTTAAAGGTGCATGTATAGGAAATAAAGCGAGCAAAGGACCACAATCAACATGATTACAAATCACATTTCAAGCAACCATAACTTAGTAACACTTACGTCTCCCATGAAGCGAGCTCAAGTCAATCAAACGAGACCTAACTTCTTAGGGTGGCATTATGCAATCGACCCAATTAAGTTTGTGAATTTTCCTTGCACAGATTCTATACGCTTAATATTCACTTTATAAGAAGGGTACCAAACGCAACAAGCATATTCAAGTAGGTACAGATCCTTCCAACGAAACATAGATCGACTTCAAGGTGTAGGGATCTGTAAATTCTGTAAAATATAGAGTAAACATAAATAAGACTGCATTATCAAGATCGCTAGTAAAAAGTAGATAGGGAAGGGGGCTCAGATGGCTTCCTTGAGGTACTCCAGAATAATTGAATATAATCTTAGAACATTTTGAACCTATTGCAATATACTGTGTTCTTTCAGCCACACCGAAGCAAATTAGAATGAAGTTTCCATTCAACTCAATTTTTGTTTAAGAACATTTGTTGTACCCTGACATTTGCACGTCATCAGCATACATGTAGATTGAACTGTTTTTCATTACAAACAGCAATTCATTTACATATAGAGAGAATAATATAGGACCCAAAATTGAACCTTGTAGAATCCCTAATTTTATTTGAAATGCTCATGTATGCCGTTGTGTAAGAATTATGACATCATTTAAATACCCACTGCGGTTTCTTACGGTGGAACGGATCCTAGTGGTCCAATTTTCAATGACTCTTCTGCATAGATCCGGCTGAATTCGACCGATGACTTATGTTATGTTCATCTTAAGGACATCGATCGATTGTGGTTTATTCGCAAAGACCTACGACTTCAGGAAACCCCACAAGAAAAAGTCTAGCGGGGTTAAATAGCATGAGCTTCGTGGCCAAATCACGTCACCTTAATCTCAAATTGTTTATGCAAAATGTCAAACGCACCGTCTTCCGTTCTGTGGCATTTAGTGCCATCATGCTAAAACCGTATGTCATCTTGTTCCATATGATTCAATTTCGCCCATAAGAAATTGGTTATCATCATTCTGTAGCACTCGCCATTGACGGTAACCGCCTCACCAACTTTGTTTTCGAAAAAAATTACTGACCAATGACGTCGCAGGACCAAATATTCACCAACCGGTATCTATTCGAGGATATATTGTCACCTGGTGAACCTCGTGTTCATCATTCATCCAAAAATGCACACTGTTGCTAAAGATGAGTTTTCGCTCAAAATGTGGGTCCTCTTCTACGAGTATATACGCTTGGATTCTCATCTTGTATCTTGTACGGGTTTAGGCCCAAGTTTTGACGCCAAATTGAAATCTGTGAAATCACTAGTTCACGGCTAAGAATCGACTGCATCGAGTTCTGCTCTACACATTCACGGACCGTAGTGATGTTCTCGGCAAATTTAACGTTCCTTTTATGAACCAATGTTGGCTGATTATGTAATTACCGTCCGTCTCAGATTTTGCCACCAAACGTTGAAGTGTCAACTGTGAAGGGCCACCCCGTCTACCGTAAACATGGAAAACCTCTGCGTTGATCAATACTTTTCTCTAGGCAACCCAAGCTCAAATATGGATGGCTTCGCTTGGATACTACCTTTAAAACTTTATGTACCTCTCATTGAGGTTTACAATTAGGATAGGTCATCCTACGGCAGGAACTTCTACGATAGAAAATAAAAATAATTTTGTACTGTTTAATTTAAAATTAAAACTTTTGACGAATATCCGCTAAATTTCGTACATTTCCGTTCAGTGGTTAACATTTTACAACGGAAAACCATTAAATGTTTAATTTCGTGCAAGTAAATCAACAAAATAAAATAATTTAAATTTTAATTGATTACACTCTTTACGTTTTACCTACATTGAACTTCCGTTTGCTGAAATCCTCATAACTCAGTGCTTGACAGTCCGTGTGAATATTGCTAAAACAAAACAACACCAAACAAAAGCACAGCTACACGTTTTTTTGTAATACAAAGTAAGTAGTGGAAATTTCATTTCCTGTGCAAACTACACCGGATCCAGATTAATGAAATAACTTTTTACATCCGGTAAAACAAAATACACAATCTCATCCCCCGCCCTGCGTTCAATCAGCTTCATCTACTTCGATGTACCTATGTGGGAAGGTATACATGAAAAAGCTTTGAGGGACATACCTGTCAGGAGCAAAAAAAAAAATCCAAAAATACATAATACCGAGGTAGAGGTACATATTATTCTGCAAACAATCTGACACCACTCACGCCACCCCTGCATGCCACTAACCACTGAAAGTCATCAGTAGCCGCATCAAAATAAATAGCTAGGTATCCGGTTGCTTTCAACGAATGTCCTGACAAAATTGGATAACAATCGGGCACGGCAGGTGAGCGAGAATCATAAATTTATATAAATTTGATATTTCGTCCGATGACAAAGGACCTCCAACATCACCCACACACAGTCTATCTGTCAATCGAGGCCACATACTGT
Source organism: Philhelius festivus (assembly GCA_963931855.1). Lineage (NCBI taxonomy): Eukaryota > Metazoa > Arthropoda > Insecta > Diptera > Syrphidae > Philhelius > Philhelius festivus. The sequence goes on along the minus strand of OZ007556.1, from coordinate 54,257,489 downwards.
GCATCTATATGTTTGTATTTCACTGAAAACCCCCCTCCACTGCCGCCGGTCTGTCCGCAAAGTCATCACAAGAGGACACGCCAGCAATGAGTTATCAGCGCTTTTAGCCAAATCATTATTCTCTCTCTCGAAAAAATTTTTGAATAATTTTCAAATGTTTTTTTGAAATACCTACCCACGAGTACATATTTTAAAATGTGGCTCTGTGACGAGGAATGCGAACGGAGGTAAATCTGCTTCGGGGTTATCCTATTTATTTAAGCCTTGATGAAAAACCCCCAGCTAAAACTGAATGGGCTGTGGGCTTAGCTCGGGATTAGATGTTGTGTGTTTTAAAACAATGAAAATTTGCTGATGGCTTAGGTATATCTGAGTGAATTTTAGGATTTGATTTCAGGTTTTGGTCAATTATGTCAGCGACCGCAGTTGCAAATTTAATTATTTTTGAGGTGGTTCTTCGTATACGCTATGGGAATGTGGCATTGACGTCAAACGTGATCTGATGAGATTTTTGAACCTGCAATGAAAATTTAATTAGGCTCAACGATGTTCAATTAAAAACATTCACCGCTGCAAGGGCTCTTCTGAAAAATATATCAGCTTCAAATTTCTCGTTTATTCTAACGATTTCTGCAGAAGCTGCATGGACGAAGGAGAGGAGGAATCTATCTGTCAGCTTCTCTGTGCATGTCCTGCTTTATCCCAAACTAAATACGTAGACTCAAATTGGGAGATCTCTATTACATCGAATCTAGTGAATCTAGGCAAATATAGATATAGACAATCTAGCTCGTTTCATAAATACATAGTTCCAATTGATTAAACGATTAGGGAGAACGTCAATGGACCAACTCATGGTCGAAGTGTGTCGGCTCTCATGCTGACAGCCACGTTAATCTAACCTAACTATCTTATCGCGCAGCTTATGTGTTTGCCAAAAAAATGTACTTCTGTCATTGTGATCATGGCATTTTAAGTTTTATTCTGGTTGTAAGGGCGAGCATAATATGAAGTCATGAATTGACTACCAGCATTAACCAGAGTTTGAAAATTTGACTTCAGCACATCCACTTAACCCAAGTTAACACTACGAGTAGCTTGGAACTTTAACCCATTGATTTGTCTTACGTTTTTCCAGAAGTCTTTTACATTCTTGCAAACCGCAAGGTTCTGTGCTAGCTTTTCGAAGTATACTAGTGTTCTTGTATTCTGTTCTTTGTTTTAAAGTTACGTAGATGTTCTAATAGCTCTCAAAAAATCCATTCCTGAATCTCCATTTTGTTTCCCCATGGTCAACTTGAAGGCATTTATTAAGTATGTAATTAGAGAATTGTTTGCTGGATTGTTTCCAACGACTACGTTTGGGAAGAAGTTGTAGCTCACTACACAGCCGCTTAAGCTCGGCTGATTTTCTTCAAACTTGGTACATATGGGTTTTGATTTTTTCCCCCACACGTTTTTTTCTTTTTTTTTTTTAAGACCAAAAATAACGGTACCTGCCATACGATTTTTTTCGAAATTTTTATAAATATTTTTTTTTCTCAAAAACTATCCCACAGAATTTAAAAAAAAAAATTTGAAAAATTTCATTTGGTTAAAACTAGCTAATGGTTAAAAAAAAATTCCAAAAAATTGTTATTTTTCCCCTGGGTCCATTTTCTTTGTTTTCGATTTTCTCGAAAACGGTACAGCCGATTTAAATTATTTTTTTTATGCTAACGTTCCTCCAAAGTTTGAACATTATTACATATTCAAATTTTCAATTTTTAATTTTTTTGATTTTTAAAAAAATATTCAAAAGTTTTTTTTGGAAACTCAATATTTCGAAAACCCCAATATCGATTTTTTTCAAACTTGAGAAAAAAAAAGTTTCGTAACATAACCTACAAGATTTAAGAAAAAAAAAATTTGTTTTATCTAAATCTAACGGTACCTTCCATACAAATTTTAAAAAATGGTTTTCGAAAATCGTATTTTTCTCGAAAACGGTTCCGAGAATTTTGCTAAAATTTTTTTTCTTTTAATAAATTTTTACGATCTATAATTTAATAAAGAAAAAATTTGAAATCTAGATATTACTGACTGTACTTACCATAGGTACAACGATTTTTTCAAATTTTGAATTTCTCATTATCGGCATAACGGATTTTAATGAAATTTTTTATAAAGAAGCTCCTAAAAGGTTTAAAAAACATTGCATTTCAAAACTTAAAAAAAAATATTCTTTCAATTTTTAGAAAAAAAAGTATTTTTTTTTTTAAATTCGATATCTCAATAACGGCTTGGTATTTTTTTTGGAAATTATACTCTTATTCGTACAATAATAAAAACTTAAGGATGGCGTACCAAAATGTTTTCTTAAAAATGTTTTTAAAATTTTGTACATAAAAGCGTATTTTTTTAAGGAACACTTACAAAGACTTATAATTTTTGTTCTTGCATAAATTCATATTTGCACAGCATTTTGTTTTAATCTCTTACTACTAAGAGAATTTAAAAAATTCATTTTATCCTTATGAACAGTTTTCTTTAATAACATCCGTTTTTGAAATTCCTAGTCTATTACATAGGAGCAAATTCGTGCGACCCAGTCGTGCATTTTATTTATGTTAAGACTCCCCAGCAGTTTCAATATTACTGCGTATTCAAATTTTCAAAAACTTTTTTTTTTGCAAAAATTTTCCAAATTTTTTTTTTCAAAACTCAATACTTCGAAAACCCCAAGCTAGATTTTTTTAAAACTTGATAAATAAAATTTTCTTAAAAAAATCTACAAAATATGAGAAAAAAATGTATTTTACCTAAAAATAACGGTACCCCCCTACAAATGTTAAAAAATGGTTTTCGAAAATCGTATTTTTCTCGAAAACGGTTCCGAGAATTTTGCTTAAATTTTTTTTCTTTCGATTAATTTTTAACATCTATAATTTAATAAGAAAAATTTTGAAAACAAGATATTACTGACTGTACCTACCATAGAACAATTTTTTAATTTTTATTCGAAAAATAATAAAAACTTTAAATTGGCGTATCAAAATTTCTTCTTAAAAATGTTTTAAAAAGTTTTTATATAAAAGCTTATTTTTTTAGGAAATCACTACAAGGACTTATAATTTTTGTTCTTGCATAAACCTACATTTGCTTGAATCACATGGCATCCTATTTTTACCTCCAACTACCAAAGAAGTTGTTTTAGTAATTTAAAAAAAATAATTTTATGCTAATGAACAGTTTTTCTCTAATAACATTCATTTTTGAAATTCTTAGTCTATTACAAGTTCGTGCGACCCAGTCGTGCATTTTATTTTTATTAAATTCACAAATCAAAATGATAAATAAAATTAATAATTTTGGGCGACCATAAAAATACAACTTGTGCAAAAATATACACTTCTCTGCGCTGCTTACCAATTTCTCGAAACTTTTTACCCGACATCTCACCAAAGCCTTGATTGTCCCTATTATAAGCTATGGTTACGAAATATGTTCTAACCTTGATTCAGCTCCTTTGCGAAAACTTAATGTCGCTTTTAACTCTGTCACCAGATATGTTTTTAGCATGTGTCAGCATACACGCCGCAGATTCTCTGTAGAGACTTGCAGAGTTTCCTCTGTTTTAAATGCATAGCCCTTCTCGTTGAAATAATCAAAAGTAACTGCCCACAGTATTTGAGCGGTAAAGTAACCTTTTCCAACTCGAATCGTAGAATAATAATTAGACCAAATATGTGTTCGAACTTGGTATCAAAACGTCAATTCTTCATTCACTCAGTAACCTTCTGGAATAGGCTGCCTGTTTCAATTTATAACCAAAGTTTTACAAAGCCAGTTTCTGACCATAGTCTTTAACCATATAAAAGCTTGTTGTAATATTCATTATTGGGGAAGAACCAGGTGCTGTCATTGTCAAATGTCATTCCTTCATCGGTGGAGCTGTTATCGTCGTTGATTATAATAAATTGTTCTGGTTAAAAATGAATTCCCAGTTTCTATCCAAATGGCATCTACCACTATCTACATTATGCAATCTACCAGCAGATTATCGTCCCTTAATGAAATCTTTGCCGACGAAGATTTTTGCTTGATTGCAAGGCCCACTTGACCCAGCTTGGACCTCTTTTTTCGACAATTGTATGGCCGATTCGTATGAAACCAAATGCATGTGTTTTTTGTATGTAAGGGACAAGGCCTTCTCATCAAATCGTAGTTTACCCAACACATTTAAGAATTTGACATGATTCGGCGTCACTTGACGTATTTGACTTTCATCTTTTGCAGCTCCTGCTACAAGGTTGATGAATGATTATTGAGATCGGTTTGCACTGCGACCTAAAGACCTATTGTGCGTCCATGCAGAGGTAAATGAGTTGCTTATCCTACAGCTCTATCTCCAATTTTATCCCTTTGATGAGTTTGATTTTTTGAGTACCTTCAGGGAGGATAAATCACTCTCTTCTCCCGACGTTTCATCATAAGTATTGCAGAATTTGCACGTGGAGTTTTTTACCAGGCCAAGAACACTCAAGTGTCTTCTTAGTTAAAGTTATCCGTTAGAAGTCCTTTTACTATTCGTAGATTGTTCCAACTTAAACTGATACAGTTCTTGAAACTATCTTGTTGATACATCCCAAGGAATAGTTTGACCTGCCTCAGTTTTGGGAGTTTTGGATCTGTTGGCCTCCTCCTCTATTTTGATTTCGTTTTCAGTCCTGTTTTCTACTATTCTGCAGCAGTACTTTGGCCCCATTAAGGGAGTCCTTGCGCCTATTTTTGCTAGGGAGTCTGCCTTCTCACTTCTATATACATATCCAGGTTCCCAATGAAATGAAGTTGGACATTATTGTTCCTGCCAAGTTCCTTTAGCCTGCCTACACATTCCCACACCAACTTAGACATGATGGCGGATGAGCTTAGTGCGCCTTGGCTATCTGACGTAATAGCAATGTTTTCGTTTTAGTAATTCGTTTCGAGGTTTCGACCTGCACATTCCGTTATGGTATTGGCTTCCATCTGGAGAATGCTCCTGGGTTATCCCATTGGTATGGAAAGTTTGGTTCTAGGCCTCAAAATTCCAGCACCAGTCTTTACTATCGTTCTGGACACATGCGTGTACCACTTACTCACACAGCTTTGAAACTGTAGTTTTTTTTTGTTTTCATTCATTGATACAAGGTTAATGCATACTTATCTGGCTTTTTCCTTCACTTCACCCTGCTGAGCCTTAAACCAAAGAACAATATTGCTTGCAGTGCGTCTCTTTGAGGGGCTGATTAATTCGATCCTCTAAAAGTTCAGGGGCAGTTAGGTCATAAAATTGATCTGTTGTAAAGGTTGGAAAACAGCTCTTCCCCGGAGATGAGAACATAAAGGGAAATTTGTCTTAAAATACAAAAAGTCTTGTACACTAGCCCAACAAGAACTTAAACCGTAAAGTAACGAGTTTGAACCTGTGGATGGAGATAATATTGGAAATCGTGAATATTTTCCCGGAGTCATCAAGTTTGGATTGAGTCCATATAAGAGAAGATGTAATAGGTTTTGATTTGTCTTATTGTGTGTTTTCTTTTGCAAAATCATCTGGAATTTGGATCACTCACTCAACCAGACCACCACACTCATCTGACACCATTAACACTGTTCCAACCTAGACAGCTTGTTGGCTGGTGCTGAAACCGTAGCCAATAGTGATCATCCGGTACGCCACACCGTAAGCTTCTGTCAAATCCATCAGTCCGCTAGCTCTGAATCTTAAAGTATCACAGTAAGGGCACACAAGTAATCGAAGTTCGTCCTAGAGCCATTTCGTCGCGATGAAAAAAGAAATCAAGGCTTTGAACTTCTATTCCGAAAGTTCTATAACATCGTCAAAAAACGCCCTTCCTAATGATTGTGCTCTAAATTTGGACAGACCAGGGCATTTTTAGGGGTGGCCGTGGCGCGATGGATGTGTGCTCGCCTGTGAACCTCATGATCACAGGTTCGATCCCTGCCGTCGTCTATGTCGTTTTAATTCCATTAAAAAAACTTCTAAAATTGTCATCAATGGGTTGCTGGTTTACTCATTGCATGTTGTTCAGGCATAACACTAACAACATGTAATTGAGTTAAACAAGTATGCCCAACAAGGATGAACACGAATAAAATAATGTGAATTATAAGCGACATATAAATAAGACACGGCATTCTCCGCTTTAGTTTAGCCGCCATCCCTGGAGATAAAATATCTGAGACAACAACCTTCAGTCTCAGAACATCGTGCCACACATCTTTCCTATCCTTCTTTCTCTTCCGTAACTTCACGCCCGCACTGTGTTGAAACATTTAAAAGGGTAATCATAATCCCTTGAGCGCGGGTAGATTATAAAAAAAAAAAAAAAAAAAATTTGCAGAGGAAATGGAGGACTGTTGCCTTTTCCCGCTGGTCTCCACAGCTATGACAGTTAGTGTTGAAAGGAATGCCTCGCTTCGCTTCATGATGCTCTCCTAATGGCCAGGGTTTCGGGATTTATTATAGGTGGGCCAAATTTTTCTAGGTATAAAGCAGTGAGTTTAACTGCTCTCCACCTACGGTTTGGCTTGTTAAAAAGAACTGAGAAAAAATTGCTCTTTATAACTCCGAGCGGAATGTTGAATTTTTCCGCAAGTGAGCTATGAAGATCCAAGGATTAAGCTGACCAGCTCCTCCGCCCGTTTATTCCTATCAATGCCATAATAGCAAGTTCATTCCTGAATTCCTGGACAAATTCGGAGGATGATGTACTAGAATTAATCCTTAAAGGCGTCTGTCTGTCTGTGATAATAGCAGCATTCAGGTTCTGGTTTGAATACCTTGCATGCTTCCCTGATAGCCAGTAAACTGGTATTATGAATATCTATCAAAAAAAATCCGTTCATCGATGCGCGGCACTCGCTTTGTATTTAACTTGTAAATATGGACATGGACTACTGCATTGAAAATAAACCAATACCGTATTTAATACTGATGAATCATAAAAGCAGGCACATGCGACACAGTTTTGCCCTCTAAATACTCCTAAATATTTTGGAAACAAAGTCTGTTTCTAGGTACTTTGGGTAACAATAAAATTTATTGCATAATTTTAGGGTTTTATTCTCTTCAACAGTTAAATGAGATAAATTTAATTTTGCATAAGTCTTCCCGTTCGACAAGAAATGACCAGAAATGAAATTAGAAAAAAATGTGTATTCTTGAACTCAAACAAATCATTCCTTTCCTAATGAATTCCAAAATACCCATAATCTGTCTCTAAGAACCCCTAAAAGCCAGCCGCAAATTTTTCCTCTTAAAAATTCTCTGCAGAAATATTTTATGTTACTCCCAACCTATCACAACTTGCGGAACTAACATTTCAAGCTAAACTGAGCGAAATAAAAAAATAAACTTTCCGATTACGAACCTGTTGAAATTATCCAACAACATTTCAAATCCCTAATTAATGACCAAAACTCCCAAAACAAGCTTGGCAAAATTTTGAAATAAAACCACAACAACCTGTCTGCTGGTGAAAGTTTATTTTTTGTTTGCCATCAAAATTCCCTAATCCGCTGTCGATTGCCCCCGTCCAATTATTTATCAACAATCCGTTTCAGTTATCCTTTGGGTAAGGAGACCATTGAGCAATTGGTTCTGAGTAAGCTCCGTGTCCGCCGTAACCTCCTGATGATGGAGAGCATGGCACTGGAGCCAATTGAGGTTGGCAACTGAACAAGTAGTTCGTGGGGCATGGGATACTTGGGAGATATGCCGGAGCTGCAGCTGGTGCCCCACCATACGACCTGGCAGCCTTGCGGACTCTCAACGATTCCAAATTGTCAGCTGCTTCAACCCCTTGCTGAGCATTTGGCTGCAATTGCTCCAATTCATTTACAGGCGCGCTCATAGCTCCAGCAGCGCAAACTGCAACCACAAGTAATCCAATGAAGAATTTCATGTTCGAAGACAAATTGTTTTGTGTGAACGTAGACTAAAAGTGAACTGATGTTGACCAACTGTCACAGTGGCATATTTATTTGTGCAGCAAAAGTGCAGAATCGTCATTTCAAGAAGACAAAAATATGAATTTGGTAGTTCAGCAAATTTCAGCAACACATAAATATTGGTGTCAGTGTGTTCAAGCGCGTAACCTTTGTCAACGAAACTCGTGACGAAATTCTAGCCGCTCTCGTTTCGGAATCGGAATTATATATTTGGGGTCGTATGTGTGACTCAAACGACCCCAATTAGTCTAATCTTCAACTTAAATTCAAGCCAATGGCTTTCACTCGCACGATTAATTGCCAAGATTAGTTGCGACTGCATTATTAATTCAATTATATCCACTGGGGGCGATTTATAATTTAAGGGCTGCAATTAAGGGTTGTTAATAGCAGGTATGTGTCAGTTGGCGAGGATTAACTGGTCTGATGTCGTAATCACACTCAAAATGAATTAATTTGGAGTAATCTACATGCCCGTTGGGCCGAACAAATCCAATGGCTTGACTCAAATGATTCCTTATTTGGGAAAAACATCAATTATTAATTCGTTTTGTTGATTTTATATGAAAAACATTAAGTTAAGCAAATATCTGCTTTAATCAGAAAAACTTAATTGCGTTTGACTTATTAGCACCGTCTATCGCATTTGCATGTCATTTACATTTATTTCCCATTTTCATTTAAAAATAATTGATTTGCTGATCAATGAGAAAAAAATATTTTACGCCTCATTAAAGATGCGAAAATCAATTGTTTTTATTTTATTGGGAGCTGAGAGGGCTTCAATGGCAATTCACTTTAAATATCAACGTTTAAATTTTGATTTCTGTTTTTATTTATGTTTGATTTATAGGATGAGCCTAACGGACTGGGAATTGCCGACAATTTGATTTTCTATTCTTTGCAGACCAACTGTGATTTCATTGGAAATTGAATTTCAAATAAAAGTTGGAGATCTCTGGTATCAATATACAAATTATTCAACAAGGTTCGGATTCAAGTTAGGCAAATGGCTATAAGGGGTGGGCCAAATACAAGTTTCTTTTTAAAAATCCAATAAAGTGAACAAAATTAATTTTTGTTTCCATTTATTATGGCCTTATTAGTAAGAACAAACATTTCCATTATTTATGGAACACAAAGTCGTCTTAGTGGGTGCCTCAGCTGGCTTCGCAATAGCACATTCCGTAACTCCATCTTTCCAAGACTTTGTTGATGGTTTCGGGCTGTAGCTCACGGATCGCTTGGATGATATTAGCCTCAAGTGCTTGAATCGTTTTCGGATTGTTGGCATAACATTGGTCCTTCACGGTTCTTCACAAAAAGTGTCAAATCGCAGCTCCGAGGCGGCCTAGACGGCTGATAATACGATTTACGAATTCGGTGCTCAAAAGATCGACAGTGGCATGGGCTGGTGGCGCACCAGCCTATATGAACTAGAGGTCGTCCAAATCCATGTCTTTAATTTCAGTAAAAAAAAAAGTCGGTTAACATGGCTCTGTATCGCCCGCCGTTGACCGAACATTGTTCTCACCCTCATTTTTGAAGAAAAATGGTCCAATGATGCCACCACTCCACAATTCACCACAAACTGTCACTCCTTGTAGATGCATAGGCTTTTGGATAATAACGTGTGGGTTTTCCGAGCTCCAGATGCCGCCGAGACGAAAATACGCCTTGGCAGAAAAGACGATTTTTCGCCCAAAATCTTTGTCTAATTCAAGCTGCTCTGAGGCCCAAAATCCGAAATCTTTGTGCAGAATTCTCTTTAGGCTAGTGCCTGAAATGTTGAGCTGTTAAGATCAATAGACCATGACGAGTTGATGTTCGTGAATTAAATCTGACACTCGGATACAACAGCCACGTTCTCTTCTGTGCGTGATATATGACGACGGGACCATAAGTGTTTGGAAATAAGTTTTCAATATTTCGCAACGTTGTTCAATTGTAAAGCGACTCATTTCGTTCCACGGGCTTATGATACTGACTTTCTGTAAATACTTCGAGCGGGAAACAGCTATCAGTGTCAAAATAATCTATGATTTAAAAAGAAACCATTATGGCCCACCTTTTATAAAATTATTTATTATTTAATGGCTGCCAACAGCACTAGTACAGGTAAGGGCTTGATGTTTTGCACTATTGTCTCGTTATTTGACAAACGAATACGGCCAAATTCTCCCGACTGCAATCTGAAAAGCATTCCACATTTGTGGATTGAAGCCGAAGAAATAATCTCTTATTTCTGTTAACGTCCGAACTTAGGCTAAAGGATTGGGTTAGGTTAGGTTAGTTGGGGTGATGATGCGGGAAGCCGTATCAACCTCACTGCTGTCTCAACGGATCTATTGTGCTCCCCAGGCAGGCCCGGATTAATAGGGGGGCTAGGGGGGACTGAAGCCCCGGGCCCCGCGGAAACGAGGGCCCCATCCCATTAAGAAATTTAAACCGTAAAACCGCGATATTCAAACTGTACAATCTAATAAACCCCAAAAATAAAAACCAAAATTAGTTGACCCCACAAAATCCAAACTCGAAAGCTATATGCCCCAAAAATGTTAAACCTATATAGCCCAACTCACAATTAATCCCATAAATTTTAAACCCACATAGCTCAACTCGCTAATATCTCCAAAAAGTCAAACACACATTGCCTAAGTCGCTATTAACCCAAAAATGTAAACTCAAAAAATATTAAATCCATGCAGCCTAATTCAGCAAAGGGTTGCCAGATTGAAAAACAAATTGAATTCTATACCTCGTATCTTTTTTTGCGAAGTGTGGAAATATGCTGGACTAATAATTATCTTCATTACCTTATTTCTTCTTGATTAAGAGAGATGTGCGAATTGAGCCTAAGAGTACATTTCGATACTAGTGTGGTAAAATTTAGAATTGTTAATTTCCACGAGTCCGTTTTGAGTTTAACAAGCAAAAAATGGCGATACAAATTTTGCGCAGAAGTATTGAATCGTATTTTTCGACACAACGTACGTAAAGTTGTATTTTCCGAAACGCTACCTTGTGCAAAATTCAACTTTACGCGTATCTAAAAATTAATGTTCAACTTAAAGGTGTTCGAATTAAAATAATTTACTATGTACTAGTTTTTTAAAAGAGGCGCTAAAAAGCAATGTATTTGTTTTGATAAAACATCGGGAGAGTAACGAAATCTCGCCGCACAAAATCCCGAAATATTTGGCGGGATTTTCAATACTATTTTAGTACTAATAATTAAATATTTTATTTTGATCTATTTTTAAACAAATGGAAAGTATTTAAGGAACTGTTGGTTCGGGAAAAATTCAGTTCTTGTTAGAACTCCGAGGAGGTAAACCTCCTCCATCTTTAGAGAGATGATTTTAATTGTTTTGGCCAATTAATTTTGGACATTCGACCAAAATATTTTTGGACTTTTGCCAAAAATATTTTTGGACATTTTGTCAAAAATATTTTTTTAACAAACTTTTTCTCAACAATTTGTTTTTGAAGAAATTTTGATTTTTCTGGAAATTTTTTTTCAAAAATATTTCTTGACAAAAATTTGCCACCCAAGGTACTTTTAATCGGAAAAATTGTTTACATTGGCGCCTGCTAGGCGACTTAACATACCCTAAGCGGAGCGACGGAGTCGTGTGAGCGGGTGTGTCCCTGAAAAAGGGAGTTAAAATCTTTAAGTCCCGCGGAGCGTGCCACCCAATGTACTTTTAAACGTGATTTCTGACTAAACTAGGCATCTCAGCGAGTTAAAAATTACATATTCGTAATGTAGGGAGTGATGTATCAGATGATTTTTTTTTAAACTTTTTTGGATATTTTTTTGTAATTTTCTTATTTTTTTGACTCAAGATACTTTCAAGACTTCATACTTTACTTGTCTTCAGCTTTAAGCCAATCAGAGCTCGTTAAAAATTAACGAAATCAGAGCGGTCTTCTTTGTATTGAATATTCCAGTACAATAGTAGTGTACGGAAGTACAGAAAATTTATTAATGGAACAAACCTCTAATACATTCCACAAATGAGTTACATGTCAAAACGCAAGAAAATTAATGCAACGAATGTACAAATCAACTATACATCAGGTCTCATGATCAAATAAAAAGACACTATGAATATATTTTTCAAGTAATTGGTTGTGTTTTATTTTTTCTCTGGAAAGTTCTTTTTTGCTAATTTTTTAACTATAAAAAAAAACTTAGAAGTAAACATTTGGTCCTTCGAGCTCTTTTTTTGAATCAGTTTTGACAAACCATAAACAATTAGACATTTTAAAAGGGTGCAGTGTGTGCAAAAACATTTTTGTAATAAAAAAGATCGAATCTACGATTCATCAAAAAAGACAGTTAAACGTGCATAAACAGTAATCGGTTTAATTTGTGATTTTCTTTTAATAATAAAGCTTAAATCTAATTAATTTAACTTAATTAAAAAAATAATAATAATAAATTAAAACTAATTTGCGGCTTAAAAACTAAATTTCCGCGACAACGTCAACGGAGCACCTGAACAAGTTATCAGAAGCAGCAGCAGCAGCAGCAGCAGCAGTAGCAGCAGCGGCAGTAACACAAAGCAGTAAGTGTTTGCTTTTGAGTGTCCGTAAACTTGTCTCTTTATTCGTTTTCGTCAAACAAATCTATTTAAGAAAACAAATATATATAATGGCTGACAACAAAGGTTATAAATATGGTGAACTTCAAAAGGGTATTTTAACAAAAATAATTAAAGATCTCACCAATTTTAAGAAGGCGCCGAAAGAGCGTAGGGGTCGCGCTTACACTTCGGGGCGGCTCAACAAATTAGAAGAAGAAATGGCGACTTCTACAAAATACCATGAAGCCATTGTTGGGGGAGGTAAACTGGAAGAAGAGTTTAAAAAGGACGAATTAATGGTGGTTTATGAACAGATAAATGAACTATACCTTGAGTATCGGGCAGAGCTGGTTGAAGCGATGGAGAAATCCTCGTCAGGCAATGTGGCTGCGTCGATCAATGGTGCTCTGACTAATACCACTGCCGCTGTAGCATCTCATTCGGGGATTCGACTTCCGAGGATCGATCTGCCAAAATTTGATGGTTCGTATACGACCTGGCGTGCTTTCCACGACAGATTTCAAGCGCTCGTACACAACAACAAAACCCTGGATGACATCGATAAGCTTCATTTTTTGCAATCTTGCCTGATAGGTGATGCTAATCGATTTTTGCAAAATTTATCCGTTGAAGCAGCAAGTTATGAGGCGGCATGGGATCTGCTGATGGAACGGTATGACCACAAGCGCATTCTGGTTCACATACAAATGCAAACGCTTTTTGGTCAACCATCGCTGACACGTGAGACTGCTACAGGATTGAAAGATCTCTTGTACACCACCAGAGAGTGTGTTCTCGCCCTGGAAAACATGGAGGTACCCGTTTCTAGCTGGGATACGGTGCTAATTTGGTTTTTATACCAGAAACTTCCATCTTCGAGTCAAAAACTGTGGGAAGAGAGGTTAGGAAATCGAAAGGAATTACCTTATTTCAAAGAGTTTACTGACTTTTTAGAGACACGATTCCGCACACTCGAGGTTTTAGGTCAGCAGGAACATGGAACAGCTTTCCGGAATAAAGATGAGCCACACGTCAACACACGGCCACGATTCCAAGCAGCCAAGCCGAAAGTTTTACATGCGAAGCAGGTCGTCCAGCAGCCACCCAAACCAGCAGTCAAAACCAACAACAACGATCAGTTAACATGCAAATTATGCAACCAGGGGAAGCATACGCTGAGAAGGTGCCAACGTTTCCTGAACATGGACCACATGGGAAGAAAAGAGACTGTTCGTAAGCTCCAAGTTTGTGAAAACTGCTTGTCTTACGGTCATCTACATCAATCGTGTCTCAGCTTGAGCTCATGCTATTTTTGCCAGCAGAGACACCATTCGCTGTTGCATGTTAACAACCAGCAAGTTAACAATACACGCACACCACATCAACCTCCGAGTTCAGTACAGCAGTCGAGGAATCCTGCTACGAATGCATTTGCGGCTTCCGTGAACCCAAATGCACCAGAGTTCCAGCCAACAACGGTAGAACAACAGCTCCATTCAACAAATGGACCAATTTTTAATTACCACGCGTCGCATGGTGATCGTAGCTTTACACACCAGGTGCTTCTGGCGACGGCGGTTGTGAAGGCACGGGCAGCAGATGGCAGGCTACGCCTTTTACGTGCTCTGATCGACACCGGATCAGAAACGTCTTTCATCACTGAAGCCGCCGCACAACTTCTGAAGCTGGAAAAGCGACGCACCTTTGCACAGGTATCTGGGTTAGGGTTGGTCAGCAGCGGCACTGCACAAAACTCCGTCGAAGTTCGTTTAGCTTCCCGCCACTCGACGTTTGAGACAGCTGTTCAAGCTTTCGTTTTCAAGTCGCTGACTGGGCATCTCCCGACCCAACGAGTGGTACCTGGCAAATGGGACCATCTCAAGGGTCTTTCTTTAGCAGATCCCCATCTGTACGAGCCTGCACCCATTGACATGTTATTGGGAAGTGACGTCTGTGCCGAGATATTCCTTCCTGATATAAGACGTCCAGAAGGTGGCATCGGACCGATCGCTCAGAAGACGCATCTAGGGTGGATTGTGTTAGGGAAGGTTCCAGCGGAACTTCCCCGGCAAATCCGAAGCTTCATCCAAATCACGGATTTAAGCTCTCAATTGGAGAAGTTTTGGGAGTTGGAAGAAATGCCGTTCCAAGCACAAGAAACCGAAGAGAACATCGCTTGCGAAGAACACTTCAAGCTGCACACCAGACGCCTACCTGACGGGCGTTATGAAGTGAAGCTGCCGTTCAAAGGTGAAAATCTTCCAGCGATGGGATCTAGCAGACAAACCGCCTTCCGACGATTTCTTCATCTGGAGAAGAGGCTCGATGCTGATAAAAAACTTTGTGCAGAATACACAAAGTGCATACAGGAATACGAAAAACTCCATCACATGGAGGAAATAGATTCAAATGATGCAGTTCTTGATACTCCATTTCACTATTTCCTGCCTCATCATGCAGTTTTCAAGGAAGCTAGCTCTACAACTAAACTTCGAGTGGTGTTTGACGCAGCAGCGAAAACTTCAGACGGAAAGTCCCTTAACGACCGTCTACTTGTGGGTCCAAAATTGCAGTCGAGTATCATAGATCTCGTACTAAAATGGCGGACTCATCGATTTTCGTTTACGGCGGATATAGAAAAGATGTATCGGCAGATCTTAGTAAGCTCTCAAGATCGATATTACCAACTCATCATGTGGAGAGAACAGAAGACGTCGCCGATAAGAATTTTCAAAATGAATACCGTGACTTTTGGCACAGCAAGTGCACCTTATCTCGCCATAAAGATTTTGAAGAAGGTAGCTGACGATGAAGCCAAAATTTTTCCGGAGGGGGCGAAGGTTGTCCGCGAAGACATGTACGTCGATGATCTGATAAGCGGTGCGGATTCAATAGAGGAAGCACGAATAATACGTGATGAAGCGAGGAAATTGTTGTCATCTGCCGGATTTAGTTTGCGGAAATGGACAAGTAACGCTAGAGAACTCGTCGAAGACATAGCAGTACAGGACCGTGAACTTGACTTCGAACTTCCGTTCAATTTGTCGAACCACGTGAAGACACTCGGCATCAAGTGGTTTCCCATCGAAGATTGCTTCTCGTATATGAATCTGCAACCTGCGTCAGAAGCAACAACAAAACGCTCCATGTTGTCGACTATAGCCAAACTGTTCGACCCACTTGGGTGGATTTCGCCATGCGTCATCACGGCAAAATTAATGATGCAGCGACTCTGGGAACTTGGCTGCGAATGGGATGAACCGATTCCAGAAGCGCTGAAAAAGGATTGGGATGCTTTTCATCGAGAACTTCCTTTAATCGAACGGCTTCGAATACCACGGTGGACCCAGATGACCAAAACCAACAAGGAGATCGAGCTGCACGGATTTTGTGACGCTTCGACGAAGGCATACGGTGCAGCAGTTTACGTCCGCGTTCTGGATAGTAACGGCAATATCCACGTAAGCCTGCTGCTATCTAAGACGAAGGTAGCACCAAACCAACGGACGATTACTCTTCCAAGACTTGAGCTATGTGGTGCAGTTATTTTGGCACAAATGTTGCAGTATACAACACAAGTTTTGAATATTCCCAATGTCAAGACCTATGCGTGGACTGACTCATCGATCGCACTTGCCTGGATACGCGGTATACCCGCAAAATGGACTACGTTTGTGTCTAATAGAGTCTCAGAAATCCAGCGAATGGTAGGGATTGATAGCTGGGGTCATGTTGCAACGCTGCATAATCCAGCCGATCTAGCATCCAGAGGTGTGTTTCCATCTGAAATGGAATCGCTAGAATCATGGTGGAACGGGCCTGAATTTTTAAGGAGCGAATGGGTATTCGATGCTCCTGATCAACCCATCGAAGCTGACACTGACGAAGAAAAGCGAAAAGTTAAAGTATTTAGTTCACATGTAGATAATAGCGATCGAGTTTTACAGGCGATCTACAACTGTTCGAGCCTTCTCAAAGTTGTACGTGTAATAGCTTATTGCGGTCGCTTCACAAAAAACTGTCGACCTAAATTGGGACCTATTGTAGGACCACTAAATTCAAAGGAATTATATGCAGCTCATCTACTCGTCGTCAAAGCATCACAAAAGGAGATGTTCGAATGTGAAATTAAAAAAATTGCGAATAAAGAGATGCCTAAAAATTTACGTGCATTAAATGCATTCATCGACATGGATGGAATATTACGAGTAGGAGGACGTTTGGCGAACTCTCTTCTCTCGTATGATGCTCAGCATCCAATAATGTTACAAAACAACCACCACTTTACGAGTCTGGTTGTAAGAGATGCTCATAAGAACACCCTGCACGGTGGAATCCAGCAGATGATAAGTTACATCCGTCAACGATATTGGATTGGGCAGATAAGGCGAAGTGTAAAACACCAGTTGCATAAGTGTACTTCTTGCTATCGGCAAAAGGCATCCGAAATGCAACAATTAATGGGAAATTTGCCTGCTGCTCGAGTGCGTATGTCCCGACCATTCAGCCATACTGGTGTCGACTACGCAGGGCCAATCGAGATCAAATCATGGAAAGCTCGAGGTGCAAAAATCTTGAAAGGTTATTTTGCTGTCTTTATTTGTTTGTCAACGAAGGCCATTCATTTGGAAGTGGTGTCAGATTTGACAACACAGGCGTTTTTAGCAGCGTTTCGACGATTCACTGCAAGAAGAGGAAGCTGCATGCAGGTTTACAGCGACTGCGGTACCAATTTTGTCGGTGCTAACAACGAATTAGCCAAGATGTTAAAGGAAGCAAGCCACGATTGGAAAGAAATTGCAGAAAATCTAGCAAATCATGGCACAAATTGGCATTTTATTCCCCCCGCTTCCCCACATTTCGGTGGTTTATGGGAAGCCGGTGTGAAATCGGTCAAGTACCATTTAAAACGAGTTGTCGGAGCTGAGAGGCTCACATTCGAGGAGCTCGCGACGCTTCTGACACAGATAGAAGCGTGTCTGAATTCGAGACCCTTATGCCCTCTCTCAGACAGCCTCGATGATTTGAACGCACTTACCCCTGCACACTTTCTAATCGGCGAATCACTGCACGCCGTACCACAAGGCGAAATCAACACCAACATCACTCATTTAGACCGATGGAAAAGGGTTCAAGCGCTGGCGGAAGGATTCTGGAGAAAGTGGAATTCCGAGTATCTCGCAAGACTTCAACAACGCCCAAAATGGACGCAAAAACAAGAAATGCCGAAGATAGGAGACTTAGTTCTACTCAAGGATGAGCGACTTCCATCGACGAACTGGAATTTAGCCCGAATTGAAGCGACTCATGCCGGATCGGACGGACTTATTCGTGTCGTCACTGTAAAGACACAATCCGGACAGATAAAACGACCAATAGCAAAAATTTGTCTTTTACCCACAAATAATTCTATTGAACAAACTGCCATAATATAAAAAACGAAAGAAATGAAATTAAAATCTTATTTCAACATCTACGAAAACATATGATAATTTATTAATAAGCTTCTTTGTATAAAACCAGCTTGAAAAAAAAAAAAAGAAAACCTGAAGTTTCATCAAGTTTCATCAAAATCATCTTAAGATATTTTCATCTCAATTCCATCCAATCGAAGGAAAATTATTCTAATAATAATTTACAAAAAAAAAAACCAATCCGACGGAAATTCTTATCTAAATTTTCAAGAATAATATCCATATCACATGATAAAATTTTTATTTCATGCCATACTCAGCCACAACAAACATAATTAAAACACAAAATTATATATTACACTTTATTAATTATGATTTAACATTTTCACAAACTTAACAATAAATAATTTAATTTAAAGTCACATTACTCCGTAATTAACATTTAAATAAAATTAATTGATGTCATCACCATCGCATCCAGTGGTATTTCACATCATATATCCAAATTCTCGACTGCGGCAATGCATGGAATAAACATCTGAAGAATAATTATTAAAACTAAATTTTGCACTGTAACAAGGCATGCATTTAATTTAAATTTCAGAATCATATTCAAAATTTAATGCACAAAATCAATCACAAATGTAAAATATTTCACAAATAAACAGAACGATTGAAACTTCACATGAACTTAAACACAATCCACAAGCAAATATGCCAAAATATTCAACAACAAATACAAAATGTCAAATCCCGTCGGCAAAAACACTTTTTCGATCGCGATAAATATTAAAATCTTAATTGAATTAATTTTATATAAATCAAACAAAATTCTACGTTAATTATAATGCAATTAAATCAATACATATTAATCAAAAAAAAAAATATTTAAAAACCAACAAATCAACATTGAGCACCAATAAGAAAATCAAAACAAACTAAGAACAAACGTCAAAAATTCTACGAAGACAATTTAAGAATTTATCACAACAAATTAATTAAAATCACCGCGCCGGTTTAATTAACACCATAATTATGTCATATACACATCACTGAAACTAATGCATAATTATTTCATTATTTAACAAATAATTTATTTTTTTTTATTTGTTTTCCAAGTTTTCACCACTTTAGCACTTTATGCAAAGGTAAACAAAACATTCCAATGGAAACCGAAATATTCCATTTGGAAATGCACTATTATGTATATTCATACATAAGCACGTATATATACATAATTATGTATAGCAAATGACGCCAAATTTGCTTATATATATATTAACCTTACTTGATTATAAATAACGGCATTAAAGGCCAATTACAATTTCATTTTTTAATTTTGTAATTATTTAAAATATAAAATAAAACACGCACACAACTTATGCACACACCGCTATCGCGACGAAATCGATATTTAAATTATAGCCGCACGCGCAGCTCGCGACTCCGACAGTACGCTACTCATACCACAGCATCACAACTCATTCAACATTTTTATTAATTACTCACCTGTATGCAATGAAAATATTAAACATATTTATATAAAACAAAAAAACGACGCCAACGTACTAAACTAATAAATATTATCACCACCGAAACCGAACGCGCACAATTTAATTACAATTTAAAAAACAAACAAAAAAAAACCCACGACCCGAACAACAGAATGGCAGCGATATACCATCATTATCAAAGAAAACTTACGCGACATGAAACATGATACCCGAAATAGTGTGTATTCTATTTACTACATACTATGCCGCCTACTATCAATTTTCATTGATAAGCACGAGCAAAAGCGAGAAAAATATATGGGGTCGCCGAATCAAACATTGTTATATTTTTGAACTTGTTCTGTTGTTCAGTCTCTTGTTGGCTCTGTCTTATGTATTTGTAATTGCTTTTACTAAATACTGTGTCTCTTTTCATGTATCCTATTGTGAATATAAAGATGATGACGGTCCAGTACTAGATCGTGCCGATAAGGTAGTTCGAAAATTATTTCTACGAAAAGGTGATGCCAAGCTGTTTTAATTTCGATGTCCGTGCTGATTCACACTAGACGATACAATTGGTACGATGAAAAACAAAATTTCCATTGCGAGGCGGAGAATGTACGGAAGTACAGAAAATTTATTAATGGAACAAACCTCTAATACATTCCACAAATGAGTTACATGTCAAAACGCAAGAAAATTAATGCAACGAATGTACAAATCAACTATACATCAGGTCTCATGATCAAATAGAAAGACACTATGAATATATTTTTCAAGTAATTGGTTGTGTTTTATTTTTTCTCTGGAAAGTTCTTTTTTGCTAATTTTTTAACTATAAAAAAAAACTTAGAAGTAAACAAGTAGGGAATTTCGTTCTCGTTGCTTCTGATTGATTCTAGTCACCATTACTATGGAAATGAAATTCCATACTGTGCTGTCAATTTAGTATTGAAACGGCGGGATTTCGTGATTCGGGATTTTATGAATTGGGATTTTGTGATGCGGGATTTCGTACCCAACCCTAAAACATCGACACTCGAGAAGAAAAAAACAAACGAAATTTACGAATACATGTCAGAGCATGTTATTGACGCCGTGAAAATATATAGCGGTAAAGTCTTCAAATCCAGTCGCGACTCGCGAGTATGCAAAGGTACGAGTACTCTGCTGCTTTTCTTTTTTTCTTTAATTGAATAATAAATCCTAATTACTACACAATTTGTTACTTTTAATTTTTAGAGTTTTGAATAATCAAAAAGAAAGGGTCTGACGGTTTTGAGTTCATGGTTTTTGGATTAATTAAGAATTGGGTTATGTGGGTTTACCTAACAGTTTTGGGTTTACGATTTTTTATTTGCGATTGCGAAATGAACACATTTAATTTTTCAAAAACGTTAAAAAGAGGAGTCTCTGATAATTAATTAGATCCGGGTATCAAAAATTCTTAATCTTATCGGGGGTTGGAGCACTTGCGGGATAGCTTCTTGGATTTTCGATGCGTCAACTCCTTGACGCATCGTCTCTGAGCGCGTGGACTACTAGCGCCCCGGGTTATTGGAGGTTGGCTCGCTTGGGGTTTAGGACGCTCTGGGTTATAAGGGGTTGGATTGCTTGGGTTTTATATCTTTTTAGGGGGCCTCGAATTTGAAATAGCCCCGGGCCCCCATTTTCCTTAATCCGGGCCTGTCCCCAGGGTGTGGGTAATATACAAATGAGAATAGTAAGAGAAAGGATTTAGTGGAAGTCTTAGGTATGGAGTGCCTCCCTCAACCATCCTGATTTCTGAATGAAGTTAAGGATGTTTTTAAGTGTCAAAAATGATACGCCATCCAGGGCCCACTTCGTCGAAAAAGTCTTCTCCGAGGACATCTTTTCTAGTTCTGGCTAGGCTGGGCTTTCACAATGGCAGTGAGCCCTCTTCCACCTCTTCGTCATGACACTCTCTGATGCATAAGTCAAATGTCCTGATGCCCATTCTGCTCATGTGAGTTCCAATTGAGTTGCGACACATAAAGATTCCTGCTAAGAGAGACAATTGAAGAATGCTAAGCTTCAGTAGATACTCTGTTTTTTTCCTTGATATATCTGGCCTTGAAAACCGACATTTGCGCTCTTGAGAAAACTTTAGTGAATTCTATAATTTTCCTGTTTTTCCGTACTCAGATTACCATTTGGCTCGGTTCAAGTGACGAACCGTTTTTGGCCAGTTCATCAGCCATTTCGTTTCCATTCCATTCCACATTCGTGTAGTGTACCTAAAAAAATAACCTCTTTTGAATTCTGTCCAATAGACTCAAGTGCATTTTTAGAGCACCTACCCAGATATGGGAACTGTACTCGAGCTTCGGAAGAATAAAGGCTTTATATAACAACCAGATCAGAAGGGGTAAAAAAACTTCTTGCATCGGCGGAGAAAGCCTAAACACTTAGCAGCGTTTTTGGCGACGTAAAATATGTGATCACTCCACAAAAGATGGTCTGTGATGCACATACCTAGAACTGAAAGCTGTACAGCCTCTTCGATTCAAGTGCCATCCACGGATAGTGGCATTTAGGGAGGGTTATGTTTTAGCGACAATAAACAGCATTGAGTTTTCGAAGCATTAAATTCTACACGGTTTTTGATTCCTCATTGGACAATGCTGTCAAGATCAGTATTTAATGAGCTTATCATACGATGCCGTTGGAAGTCCACATCCGAAGGACAAGGATGTGAATTCAAAAACTAATATGAAAAGCTGAGGGTACTGTCGTCAGCAAAACAATTTAGGTGATTTCAAGTTTCAGACAAAAGATCATTTATGAACATAAGGAAGAGCTTCGGAGACAAAACGGAGCCCTGAGGCACACCAGCATTTATTTTGTGGATATCAGATTGAAACCGTCCAAAACTACTTGTATTGAACGGTCCGAAATGTAATTTCTAATCCATCCTCCAAAACTATTTAAAGATTTGTTCCACTCTTCTGTGAGATACATATACCATCAGATCACCAGTGGACCTAGTGCTACGAAAGCTACACTGCCGGTCATTAAGGAGTCTTCAAGACTGAAAATTAATCAGCGTTTCCAAGACCTTGGAAGGAAGGGACGTAAGTTCAATTGGACGATAGTTAGAGGGGGAGGAGGATTCGTCTTTTTCAGCTACAAGCTTAGCAAATGCTGTTTTCCATACACTCCGGAAGAGACCTGTAGAGAAGGGCAGATGGAAAAGCTTAAGCAGTCGTTTTCCCGGTGTTGAAGAACACTTCTTCAAAGACCTCTGTAAAGACCTATACATAATTTGCGTTTAGGACCTGGTTTTCCATTCATATTTTTTTTTTTTTTATAATATCATATCTCCCTTCTTGGAATATTTTTTAGTGTGACTAAGCTTAAATCTAGGAAATATAGTCTGTTTGAATGTCTTTGTCAGTCAAGTTTACAATGGTGATGTGACCACAGAGCCTATGTTCCAATGTGTACACTCTTTCAGTCGTCGAACACTTTTGGCTGCCAACTCCTTCGTGAATTAATCGAGTAAGTGAGAGGTTGGCGTGGTTCTAATGGCAACACCAAAAGCTGATATTACGTTTTTCATTGATAGCCAAGCGGCAATAAAAGCGATTTCTGCCATTGAAATCAAATCGAAGCTTGTAACTTGCTGTCGCGAAGAGTTAAGGGTTCTTGGTACGAGTATACAGCACAACATTAGGCTCTGCTGGGTTCCTGGTCACAGTGGTGTCCCAAATGATGAAAGCGCTGACGAGGTGGCAAGAATAGGATCAACACTTGATCCTAATCAAGAAGACACAACAGTTCAAGTCCCACCCTGTAATCTTAAACAGGTAATCAAGAGTAAAATTCTAGCCTCAACAAACAAGAGATGGAACTCTCTCGATTCCTGTCTTACAACCAGAAAATTATAGCCTAGCTTCAGTAAACAAAAGACCGATGTTATCATCCAACTGAATAAAAAGTCTCTTTCTCTTCTGGTGATCATCATCGCAGGTCACAACCAACTCGGTTACCACAAGAAAAAGATGTATGAACGACTTTGCCGAGGATGCGGTGACGAAGAGATATATGAGGACACTTCTCATTACCTGTGTCACTGCCCTGCGCTATATCATTTAAGAAACAGATATTTAGGGAAACACTTCTTCAGGGACTTGGAGGATCTCCGATATTCCAAGCAAAATCATGTTAAAATTCGTTAACAATACCAAATGGCTTGAGAATTCCTGATCTCTGAAAACCGCTTTCAACTACAGTACGATAGTGTAGTACGAACAAAAACGACAACGACGCACGTGTTCCTTGTGGAGCAGCACCAACGAAGAATGGGCACCTCGCCTATACACCTGCGGTTGCCACTCATACGTTGAACACGAGCATCAGTGGGTTGATGGGGCCACCTCTACTTAAGATTGATAAAATCCTCTTTGGTATGGAAACAGACTCTTCGACTTAACTAAGGACCAAACAAACGAACATATATACCAAACACTGACGTTTCAAACTCATCTACCAGACGTGGCAAGGAGCCACATGCTCCTACAGCCTGGTGGGGGGAATGATTGCTCAAGTGGAGGTAAAAGAAAGGAATACCCCCTGAGAAGGCGTATATCTCTCCATAGCCAGGTTATTATGTGACGATAGAAATTTCAATACTTTAGAAAGACTTTGGAGAAATGGTCTTTCCATATTCTTAGCATGGACTACGGTTCTACTACGATGTTCCCTTGATTATCCATGCAGGCTTCGGGGATTGTATCCTTGTGATGTTTTTTTTTTTTTTTTGTAAAACTTCCGAACCCCATTCCTGCTATGGCAACCTTCTATTTCCTCGATCCTTCTTCTCCTTCTTTTTCTTTCTGTAAAGCTAGTGTTCTTATCTCTTCTTCTGCTCGTAGAGATCGGGAGCGTCTCTAGTCGTTCTTTGCAGCGCCGCTATTATTTTGCTGCACGTACTTACCGGCACTAATTGTCAAACCAGGGGTTTCATTGTTGTGGTCGTGTAAAACCCAACACATTAGAAGCGGCATCTCTGGTTCTGTTGATGCTGTTGTCACAGGACTTCTTAAGAGGCTGTTAGAAACTCGATCGGAAAATGACCTTGCGATCTCTTGCGATTGTAGTCGTTCTCGACGTTGGACTTCCTTCCTCGCATTACTTCCTTATTTTCGCTTGGGTCGGTATATCCGTAGCCGATCCTTAACTATAACGAGGTGATGGTCCGAGCCGATGTTAATCCCTCGGAACGTGTGGATATCCTCTATACTGCAGAAGTTCCTTACGTGCGTCGATCGCAATGTGATCAATCTGGTTCACGGTTACCTAATTGATTAGGAGATTGCCATGTTCCTTTGTGAATATCGAGCTGTTTGAACTGGGCACTAGCTACAAGAACGTCCCGACCCACTTCTTCCAATCGTGTCACCAAAGATGTCTTTTCTTCCTAGCTTGGCGTTAAAATCTGCAAGGACAATTTTAATGTCATAACTAGGGCACTGCTCGTATGTTTTGTCCATGGAGCTCGTAGAATAGGTCTTTTGTGTCTTCATCTTTCTCCTCTTTTGGGGCATGCGCGCAAATGAGGCTTATGTTGGCGTGAGGCGCTGGTTCAAAGAGTTGAAACTCAAGACTTTTTCCAACAACAAATCCGCATCCGAATAAACGCTGCTTTTGTTCTCGATAGCAGTCGCCGTAGTAGATATCGCAATCTTTTAATTTTCGTCCCCCCAGTCCGTCCCATCGCATCTCTTGGATGGGGGTAATATCAACTTTGTAGCAGTTTAGGGATTCCGCTAATTTTTTGGCTGCACGTAGTCTATTAAGGGACCTAACATTTCACTCACAGATCCGAAGTTCATTGTCCTTATTTCATTTGCATGTTTCATCATCAGTGAATCCGTCCGTATCCGAGGCTTGTTTATGCTTCGCAACTAAGAAATTTATTTTGTGGCCGAAAAGTCAACCCAACGCCACAACCCCCGACATGAGGGCCAAGTGCTTAGTATAACCCCAAGAACGGGGAGCCGGATAAATCGCTCCTTACAGACTTGAGCTCTGAATATGTCGAAGTAGCCCTGTAAGATGTTCACTAAGTCGTTCAGCCTCACTTGTAGAAGTCACCGTTGATTCCATCTGAGGAATTCCTCCGCTGTCGCTTGGATGAAAGGAGAGATGCATTGTTGGAAACACCTCTCCTCCCTCTATCTCCTTTGATACCACCAACAAATTCTCCACTGGGGTTGTGAAGTACTAGACACCCGTAGTTCACCACGAGGAGGTGAGAGCAGGAATCGATAGACAGAGGTGGCTTTTTAGAAAAACCTTTGGACCCTTGTATCCTCTAGGGTGCACGTGTCTACCATTTGAAAGAAGGTAGGTATGCCTGAGTTAAACTACTTACGATCCTTTTCGTATTGCTAACGTTGACCACCCTAGACTTGTTTCATACCTCTAACTCTGATGCTCTAAGCGTATTATCGCCTCTTGGTACATTAGATCTTTGTGTCAAATCTGGGAATTTCTCGTGCCACCAAAACACAGTTAGAGAAAAAATTCCTAAGAGAACCGAACTCTTCGAGGAAGCCAACTAGATCGGTCTCACTGATTTCTTCAGGACCTTTAACTGCTTGCTATGCTTCCTCGCCTGTCTCTAAAAAATGCGACTTTTATATAAGTAATTATGCATATCAATTGATGAATATTAAACTTTTATTCAAAAACACTCTCGAAAATTCATTCCTGCATTCGTTCACATGAACTAGAACGATTCCAATAAGCTATCTTAGACTCATTAAATAGATATATTTCGTGACCAGTTCTTCCTACATAGGTACATGCATAAGTCGCTCTCTATACGATATTAAAAAAAAAAACTAAAATTCAAAGAAATCCTTTCTTGCAATCGGTAAAAACACATCAATTTATCATCAACACAAAAAAAATTCCACATCTTTTGATTTTTCAACATACTACAAAGGATACAAAAAAAGGAAACTTCTTTTGACAAATAATAAATTTGCCAAAAAAAAAAAATGAAAAGAAATTCAACAAAATAACTCAATCGTTCAGAAAACACACACTCATTGTCAGTGCACGACCCTAATCGATTGATATCGTTTCAAAAACATTACCACCACAACTCCATTTATTCACGCCATCCTCCTTCCCGGCTCCTACTTCCGGTTGCCTCCTGTTTTCAAAAAACCCAAAAGAAAGGCACTGCATTCACCACCGCCAGAGTGTAGTCATTCAGAAAAGAAAATGACAGAAGTATTCAATACAAAAACATGCAGCCCAAGCCCAAACAGGAGCTAGAACAGCGAGAAATGTCGGATGAGTCGAACAAAGGAATGAAAATCGCAGTTTTATTTCATTTTGTGTTCCGTTTGTCCGTTTGAAGGAGTTTTTTTTTTTGGAGTGTCGAACAATGAAACAACCGAAATCAGAAATCCAGCCGGACTCGTCTCCATGACTCCGACTTTTTTTTGTCAAAGAGACTCGCCATTCGCCAACATCGTGGACATTATGTTCACAATCTTCCTTTACATGGAGCCACCATCCGACTACGTGGTGGTCGAGGTCGGTCGTCCAATTGTGAAGGATCCCGTTTCAGACATGGCAGCGCTTTTCCAAAGTGATTTTGAATTCGAAAATTGGAGAAAAACCAGTTCGCAGATATGCTTTATTCCGCTTTGTTTGTGTTCTTTTTTTTTGAATCCCTTTTACTTTGCCATTTGTATAGAAAAACAAGGTGGAAACAAATACTTTGAAGAGGAAAAAAAAGAAAAACAGGATAACGATGATTTGGAAGCTCTAGATATTTTTTTTTTTTGCTCGCAGAGGAACACAACGACGGACTGTACGACGAGCGACAGAGTCCTAGAAAGCAAAAGGAAAAAAAATAAATTGAATGAGAAAAGGAATGTCCTTTTGTAAATAGCCCCTGGAGGTTGTCATGGAAAAAAACACAAAGATCCAGAATAAACTACGGTCGTATAAATGACCGAAGAAGGTTTCCACTTGATCATCTTATGGACGTTAGTTTTGTTGGGGATTCAAATGGATTGTCACCCTAATGACTCGGTATTGTCCGTTTGGTGTTTGAAAAACAAAAACAAAAAACACCTACGGCCTTCACATTGCCAAGAAAACATTAAAGAACAGAGAGGAGAATGTTTATGCTCTGTTATAGATTGTCCGGATATCATTAGGGGACGTGTGTTTTTTTTAGCTTGTTTGACCTTTTCTAAGTGGGGCGAATATTTTTTCTAAGCAATTATTTCAAAGTTATATGTTATGTCTTGTGTTTATCTGCAAAAATCTAAAATGTTTCGGTTTTTCTTCGAGGAATTTTACGGAAAATCTTTCGCTTTCCATGTTTGAATCGGTTTTGCCGAAGGTAAGGTTTGGATGACGTATAGCTGTTAACAGGAGAGCCAACACACACTTAGACCATGAGCTGAGCCATTGTGATATCACATTGAATTTTTTATCGAGCGAGATTGCCTTTCACTAGAATCAATGAAGTAGAAATCTCCCAGATGGAGTCATCGTCTTTGGGATAAAACAAGGCAACAACAGGAATCGATTCCTCCTCCTCTTCGTTCATGCAGCTTCTGCTGAAATCTTTAGAATACACAGTATCAAACAGTTCCTGTTACAACACCATTACGCAGCCTGTGTGCTAACTAGTTAAATATATTTAATCTTTGGAATGCTTCATATCCAGCTATAGGAACTAGAAAAAGGGAATCCATATCAAAGTCTTCCTAATTGAGTATAACTAGACATTCTAAGAGATGTCATATATGATTAAAAAATATAACTTCCAGAAATTTTCAGAACGGGGATAAGTTGCTAGAAAGAGTTTTTAGGCTACACACTCAATGCATATGCCATCAAATGGTACACTAATGAATCGAAAACATCTCAAGGGACAGGTGCAATAATTTTTGGGCCCATAACCAAACTTTCTCGGTCTATGAGCCAGCCCACATTTTTTAGGCGGTAGTAAATTCCATAGGATAATTTGTCGAACGGAATCTCAAAAGAAAATATATACTTCAACCATTATCTCGGACAGCCAAGCAGCCAAGAGCATTAAACTTCTATGCATCTAGTTAGAAATCGGTATGGGTACCGCGGTACCGAAATCATTTGGGTACCGGGACACGTAGGTGTCATTGGAAATGAAGAGGCAGACTCTAAAGCTAAAATATAGGCACTGACACTCCAAACGGTGTCTGAGGTTCGAAGGCCTATTGTGCAATATAGGAGATAATGGGATTAAAAATAGAATCAAAACGGAAGAAAAGACCGTTTGATCAAAAATATTCACAGAACTCCCAAAACTAAGGCAGGACAAAATGCTTTTTCGAAGGTACAACTGAGACCGCTTTCTTTTCGAATTAAGCAGGAACGAACTTAGAATAATTACGAGTTTGCTCACTCGTCACTGACTTTTTTAAGGTTTTTTAAGAAATCTTTCAAACTTCAAAGTCTTCCATCATTGTAAATGTTGTCACTGACACAAAGCTCTTCTTTTAAATGTGTCGAAACCCCTACAATCGTCAAAGAATACCTACATATAATTTTTGTTTGCTTCAGAAATGTTTCCGAAATGATTTGTAGGACAAACATTTTATCACTAGTGTATCCATCAGCCGGTTAGCTTAGATTGAAGAGGTTGAGAAATCAGACACACTTACACCAAATGGTGGTCCGTTGGGATACCACAAGGAAATAGATAAGTTTTATTTTCCTACTCGTTGAACAATTTTGAGATTTTTATTAAGCGTTAAAGAATGTATAGAGAAAGCAATCTTAATTGACTGTGATTCAAAGATTACATTCATGGAATTCACTTTGAGACTGCGACTTCAAATTTGTAATTACCATTTATTTATCATTTAAAATATTGCAATCACTGCTTTCGCCACTCATTTCACTGTAACCAATTTATTGCAATCTTCCGAAAATGCATGCATTCTTTTGCATTCATTTGCAATATTTTGCATTCGTTTGAATTCATTTTTATCATTTCCTTTGAGTGCAATATTGCAATCAATTGTTTGCTCTTTATTGACTGAGTAAAAAAGTGATTCCAATCTTTTTAATATGAAAAACATGGTGATTGCAAAGTGAAGTGAATGAATGCAATCTTTTAATTGAAATCAATGAATGTTTTTTAAAGAATGCATTCATAAAAGTTTTTACAACTTCGACAATGTATGATTGTTGTAGTAAATGTCTTCAAAATCTAGTATACGTCTTTGTTATAGACCAGGGCATGATACAAGTTTTTTTTTTACATACAATAAAATTAACAAAATTTTATTTTGTCCATGTATTGTTGCATTATTAGTAAGAGCAAACATTTCTATTAATTATATGTAGAACACAACGTCGTTCAAGTTGCTGCCTCAGCTAGAGTCAATTGGACCTTGTAAGCAAATAATCCTTTGTGCAGAATTTTCCTCAGGCTAGTGCCTGAAATGTTGAGCTCGTAAATTGAGTCTCACACTCTCAGCTACAGCATCGACATTTTCGTCTGCGTGCACCGTACGACGACGGGAACCATGAGTGTTGTTCAGCAGTCTCACGAACTTTTTGTACAAACTTGCGTACAGCAAGCACGGTTGGTGCTTCATTTCGGCCAAAACTTCTTTTCAAAAAACGCACTCTTTATGGCCTAAACAGCACTCACTTTGGAAATAAGTTTTCAATATTGTCTAACGTTGTTCCGCGGAGGTATGATACTGACTTTCTGTCTTAAATAGCTGTCGGTATCAAAATAACCTGTGGTTTAAAAAGAAACCACAGATGACCCATCCTGTACATAGGAGGTGAGGAACTGTTTCCTCCACTTCTTCATTCATGCAGCTTCTGCAGCATTCGTTTGAGTAAGTTGTGTAGCTTGCCTTTATATGAAATAGGATTATTACATTTATTACGGAACTAATGTGCAGTCTGCTTAAAGATATTAAACTATACAATGCGATGTTATATGAAAGTCGAAAAAAGTGGGTTTCGCAATTCCGTTCGTCTGTCTGTTCGACTACAGTCTACACAATTTGCTTTAAGCTTGATAGTTGGCATTTTTTAATTATTTCTTGGCACTTTTTTAATCTTGTTTTAAAATCCAAAACTATCGATACATTCCATAAATTTTTTTTTCGAAATTTAAGAAAATATTTTTTTTTCTCAAAAACTTCTTGACAGATTTAAAAAAATTATTAGAAAAAATATCTTATATTAAAAATTAGCTTATGTTTGAAAAAACATTTCAGAAAATCGATTTTTAGTGGTACCTTACACTTTTAGAACCATTTTTTTTTTTTTTGTTTTCATTTTTTTTCAAAATCTGTACCTACAATTGATTTGGACCATTTTTGTATGCTAAATCTCCAAAAAAGTTTAAATATTTCCATTTATTTATTTAAATTTATATTATATTTATATATTAAATTTAAATATTTTCCATTTTTTTTTATTTAAATAAAATTAAATTTTGTTCTTTTTTTAAAAACTGTATATTTTTAAAAATATGTGCAAGTTCAATTTTTTTAAACTTGACAACTAAAAGTTTTTCGTAAATATATAGAAAAAAACTGTACTCTGTAATGGTACCCTACATATAAATGCTAAAATCTCGTTTTCGAAAATCGTATTTTACTCGAAAACGTCCCATAAAATATTTATAAATTTTGTTGAGTATCACCTAATTCTTACAATCTATTATTAATTGAAAGAAAATTTTAAATCTATACATTACTTACAAGACGTACTATGAGCCCAATTGTTTGATTTGTGGCTTTATCAATATCAAAAGCTTCTAAAATGTCTAAAAACACAATGGTATCAGAAAAATATTTTTTTTTTCGATTTTTAAAAAAACCGATTTTTTTTTTTTTGAAAATTTTTTATTTCAAAAACTGTTCAATTATTTTTTTTTAAATTTAATTTTTGTTTTCATAACAATAAGAAGTTTGAATTGACGTATGGCTTTCCAATAAGAGATTTCATTTTGATATTTAAAAAGAATAAAATGCACGACTGGGTCGCACGAACTTGCTCCTATGTAATAGACTAGGAATTTTAAAAACGAATGTTATTAAAGAAAACTGTTCATATGGATAAAATGAATTTTTTAAATTCTTTTAGTAGTACATAAGAGATAAAGACAGAATGCTATGCAAATATGAATTTATGCAAGAACAAAAATTATAAGTCATTGTAGTGGTTCCTTAAAAAATAAGCTTTTCTGCACAAAATTTTTAAAACATTTAAAAAAAAAATTGGTACACCAACCGTAAGTTTTTGTTATTGTATGAGAGTTAAATTTCCAAGAAAAATATTTAGCCGTTCTTGAGATATCGAATTTTCCAAAAAGGAAAATGACTTTTTTTCCAAAAATTGAAAAAATATTTTTTTTTAAGTTTTGAAATGCAATGTTTTTAAACTTTTTAGGAGCTTCTTTATAAAAAATTTCATTAAAATCCGTGATGCCGATAATGAGAAATTCAAAATTCGAAAAAATAGTTGTATGGTAGGTACAGTCAGTAATATCTAGATTTCAAATTTTTTTTATTAAATTATAGATCGTAAAAATTAATCAAAAGAAAAAAAAGTTTAGCAAAATTCTCGGAAACGTTTTCGAGAAAAATACGATTTTCGAAAACCATTTTTTAACTTTTGTATGGAGGGTACCGTTAGTTTTAGATAAAACAAATTTTTTTTTCTTAAATCTTGTAGATTATGCTAAGAAACTTTTATTAGGCAAGTTTGAAAAAAATCGAGCATGTGGTTTTCGAAAAATTGAGTTTCCAAAAACAAATTTTGAAATTTTTTTTAAAAATTCAAAAAATTAAAAATATGAATATGTAAAAATATTCAAACTTTGGAGGAGCCTTATCATAAAAAAAATGATTTAAATCGGCTGTACCGTTTTCGAGAAAATCGAAAACTAAAAAAATGAACCCAGGGGGGGTACCAAAAATAACGATTTTTTGGAAAATTTTTTTCAACCATTACCTAGCTTTAACTAAATCAAATTTTTCAATTTTTTTTTAAAAAATTCCGTGGGACAGTTTTTGAGAAAAAAAAAATATTTATAAAATTTCGAAAAAAAATCGTATGGCAGGTACCGTTATTTTTGGTCTCAAAAAAAAAAAAAAAGAAAAAACGTCTGGGGGGAAAAAATTAAAACCTATATCTACCAAGTTTGAAGAAAATCGGCCAAGCCGTTTAGGCTGTAGTCGAACCGATAGACAGGCAGACAGATAGACAGACAGACAGAATTGCGAGACCCACTTTTTTGGTCTTCGCTATCATCGTAATGTCAACTTTGATCAAAATCTCGAGTTCGATTTTTTTTACGAATGCATAACTTGCCTTATAGTACCTATAAGTCGCAAGTAAAAACGCATATTTCTTAAGAGAAATTAATGGATGTTTATTTCATTGTAAATTAGGAATGTAGTTATGATACGAGTATTATCAATGGAAAACCATATCAGCCAATTGATCGCCACGGCTACTGTTACAGCAACATACCCTTTTCATTAAATTTCCCATCACCAACTCGCACATTTGCGGTTCGATAACTTGACGAATTTTATCTTTAAGGTCATGAATCGATTGCGAAGCATTGGCATATAGCTTATTTTTTACGTGGCTCCAAAGAAAAAGTCTAAAGGTTTTAAATCACAAGATTTCTGTGGCCAATTGTGATCACCTTTTTGAAAAATAACACTTGCAAAATTGTGATTGTTTCCTTGCTTGTGTGGTTCGTAGCGCCGTCTTGTAGATTCCGAGGTTAAAATGGGCCTTATCACTGAAGATGATTTTTGCGGATAATTTTAATGCATTTCAAGGACCCAATCAGCGAAGATACGACGTTGCTGGTGATTGCCCGGCTTGAGTTCTTATTTTAATTGAACTTTAAAAGCCTTCAGTCCTAAGTCTTTATGAATAATACGGTGAAATGTCCTTTGTGGAAGATTGACGCGGAATCGACAAACCTGCATTTTCGTCAACACTACGGGCTACCAACACCCAATATTGTCAGTTGTTCTTGAGCGACGCACACGGTTTCGATTCTTCACATCACTAACTTGTCCCACCAGCTCAAATGTGTCCACCAGTTTCACTATTGCCTAGCGTGAAGGTGCTTGACGACGACCCAACTGCGACGAACTGTGACTGCAAAATGTTCACCATTTTTGTAGTGAATTTTAACAATTTCAATGCATTTTTACATCCATTTTTAGTAATGGCGTAGTTTTTACTTGTCAAATGTCGAAAGATGACAGCTTCAAAAGTATCAGCTGCCCAAATAGCGGGCTATTTAAAAAGAAGCCTCTCATTGGAAAACCCTTTATAAAATTTTATTATTTTATTCTATTAATTTATAAAAAATATTTTTCTTAAAAAATAAATAAGAAGCGCAACAGTTCATTGAGAACCAGGGTCTAGTGACTTCCAACTCTGAACTATTCCTTTGTGCATGGTTATCGACAGGAATGGAGGAGACCTACAATGTTTTAACGAATCTGAATGACTAAAATGAGAAACACTTTTCATAAGAGATACTCTTCGAGAACATGTCACTTCCTTGCCAAACCAGTACCTACTCTTTTCGTTGGTAAAAAAATGGTATTGGCTGTGAGTCGAATACAGACCTCAGGCACTAAGGGTACTACGTCCCTTAAAAGAAGCACATATATCTTGAGTGCTATCAACAACAAAAGGACACAATCGTGTTCAATTAATATTCCTAATAAATATCTATTGTAACCCAGGAGCTTCGATTCAAATCGAAGGTTTTAGGCTAGCCGCGCACTAGCAACTTTTAGTTGCGAAACTGCTTGGTTCGAGCAACTAAAAAGTTTGTGTTTTGACACAAACTAAACGATTGCCTAAAATAAGTTCGGCATTTTATTGAACATATAATTATCTGCAAATTCACGGACATTCAACCAAACAGTTCATCTGTTTTCTATAAGTAACCAAACAGTTTCGCAACTAAAAATTGCTAGTGCGCGGCTAGCCTTATTCACTTACATAATGTGAATCATTTATCATGCAGCTTTAATGGAAAATATTAGCTGCGACGCTAAAGTCTCCAGAAAAAGAGCTTGTGTGGGTTTGGCTGAGGAAATATTAAAACTGCAACCATAAAGTCTTATATACGATCATTGAAAAAGATTCCATGGTCTGATTCGGCTTCAATTTAAAGCCCTTTATTCCAAGAGCAAAGTTATTCATTATAATTTTTAATGACAAAACTTATTCATCTTAAACAGTTACTGAAGTATTTACATCCATAATAGTAATGAACCTCTAAGGTCCTTTACCTACCATCATCATAATAATAACTTAGCCATCATCATCAAAGTACGGCCCCATGAATTCCTCACAAATTGTCCCTTAACTCAAATAGCTAGGAGCTATAAGAAATAAAATTACATAGTATTCGTAGGTAGTACATAGAAGTACAAATTATGCCCGCATTCCACTGGGGGGTGTGTAGATAGTAAAAATAATTTGAGTGTCGTTCACTTAAACGGAACTGTACTGTCATCTCGTGTGCCCTGCGGCTCCTACTCAAGTCCTTCGTTATATACATTCGTCACATAACGTCAGCAAGCGCTTGTTGAAGTTGTTTTGTTAGTGTTGTTGTCAAAAAAGCATTCTCTCTCTCTCTCTCCTCCTCAAGCGCGCTTCTGAAGTCGTCCTTTGTGTGTAATTTCCTTAACGACAGTTTTAGTAAGAAAGGTCCTTTTTCTCTCTGATGTGTACTTATTAGGACAAAATGGCGTTAAATTAAAATTACTTTTCTTATTACGATGTGAAAATTTGCTTTTTTTTCATATCACTCCTCTCATCCTCGGTGAAAGAAGTCCTTGTTGTAAATTTGCAACAAACTCTCGTTACGATAGAAGTTGATCAAAACAAGCATCTGTATAATAAAATTGTATAATTTGCAACTTGTGAAAGTGGCGGCAGGGTGCCAGTATATTCACACAAAAATTTATAGTGCATGCTCTATATAGTTTAACAACTACCATAAAATGAAGGGTAGGTACCCAGCACCATGCGAAAGTCCTTATACGACGAAGGACGCAGCAACATCGAAATAATGAAGGTGATTTGCACTTAAACGAGGACGAATTTTAAGTGTCAATGTTGACGTAATACTGTTTTTTTTTCTTCTACGAACACAAACATTTCATGGCGTCTTAGGCCCGGTGCACACAAGCGTTCTTTTGACGCGCGGTACCGCAGCGTCACCGCATTTGCGTCTTACAGTACTCAAGAATGAATTGAGTGGTGCACACACGAGTGCGATGACGCTGCGGTATCGCGCGTTATTTTACATGTAAAAAGACTCGCAGGCTGCGGTACCGCGCGTTAAAAGAACGCTTGTGTGCACCGGGCCTTAGGGTTTGATTAATGGTTACATTGAAGGACCGTTTAAATACAAACATAGATAGGGGAGGTGAAAGCATGTTTCTTGTGAACCTATTACCGAGGTGTAATGGAGACAAATTGAAAATTAGAGAGTTTTTGCACAAATTAATTGGTTTGAAGTTCAATTAATATTTATTTATTTTTTGTGTTTACTTTTTCCATCAGACACACGGTATGTAAGGTATTTCAGGTGTCAGTGTTGATTAATTGATTTGTTCTTCAAGATTGAAGTTGATATAATGTCTCAAAATCTATCTCAGATATGTATGTATGTATGTGGTATTTGAATTGCAGCGTAAGACAATTTACAAGCATACATTAATTAAACAGCAATGTTCGAGACAGATAAGAAAATTTGTCATCCCCTTTTTCTAAAGGGTATGGGTGTGTGAGCTTTCAGAAAATTTATCATATAATCACATACCTATCAAGTTCAATATGCTTCTATTTCGGAAAATATTCAAGCTAAGATTTGATAGATCTGATAAAATAGATAATAGATTTTATTTCTACAAATAGTATTTAGATATACATTTTAAATTAAAAAATTAAACGGCTCGGCCGATTTTCTTTAAACTTGGTTCTATATGGGTTTTAATTATTTAAATTTCCCATTATCGACATAACGGATTTAGATGAAAGTTTTTATAGACAAGCTTCTAAAAATTTTAAGAAACATTGCACTTCAAAACTTAAAAAAAAAATATTTTTTGAATTTTGAAAAAAAAAAAAATTTAGTTTTTTTTTTTGAAGATTCGATATCTCAAAAACGAATCAATATTTTTTTTTTGTAGATTTAATTTTTATTCGTACATAATAAACACTTTAAATTGGCGTTCTAAATTTTTTTTTCTTAAAAATGTTTTAAAAATTTTGTATATAAAAGCTTTTTTTTTTAAGAAACCACTACAACGAATTATAATTTTGTTCTTGCATAAACTAATTTTTGCTTAAAACACATGGCATCATGTGTTTAAATCCAACTGCTAAAGGAGTTGTTATAGTTATTTAAAAAATGAATTTTATCCTTAAGAACAGTTTTATCTAATAACATTCATTTTTGAATTTCTTAGTGGCTTACATAGAAGCATTTTATTTACTTATCGTTCAGCATTCGGTGGCCGTAGAGTAGGACTGGTAAAATTAGTGTTTTGTATAGCGTGCACTTTGTTTTTCGAGAAAGGAGTTTTGAACCCGTTTGTTTGACCAAACCGAAGTAGCAGCGGTTCGCTAGAGTAATTCTTCGTCGGATTTTCTCTAAGGTGTCGTTCGTGTGATTGATGTTTGTTCCTTGACTACCTCGAAATTATTGCTACTAACAGTGACGTTTTGTCCTAGGCGATGGACAGCTCAGCTCAGGCTTTGTTTGTTGATAGCATATACTTTGTTTTGTCCTCACTCACTTCAAGACGAACACGTTTCGCCTATTCATTAATAGCTGTGAATGCTTCTAGCACATCTTGCTTGGAGCGGCCGATGATGTCTATGTCATCCGCATAACCAAGCAGTTGGGAAGACCTGTTGCAGATAGTGCCTTCCAGGTTAACACCACTCTTGCGCACTATCTGCTCCAGGACTAAGTTGAAGAAATCACATGATAGCGCATCTCCTTGTCTGAACCCTGTACACGTCTGGAATAGCTCGGATGAGTTGTTACCCATTTGCACGTTGCACCGCGTGTTTTGCAACGTCATATGCGGCAGAGCTAGATTATTTTTTTTCGGGATCCCAAGTTCCGACATCGCCAATAGAAGCTCTTAGCGACTTATGCTATTATGCGGCTTTGAAGTCGATGAAAAGATGGTGGGTCTCGACTTGAAATTCGTTGATCTTTTCCAGGATTTGCCTCAATGTGAAGATTTGGTTTATCGTTGATCTGCCTGCCCTGAAGCCACGCTGGAACGTGCTGATCATAGTATTTCAGAAAGGTTGTAGAGGCTCACATAGTACGGTGGATAGGATCTTGTAGGCAACATTAAGGAGGGATATGCCTCTGTAGTTTTTGCATTACATAGGATCGCCTTTTTTGTAGATTGGGCATATGGAGCTATTTGACCAGTCATCGGCCATACTTCCTCCCAAACTTGGTAAAGGTTTTAGAGCTAACCACCCTTGTTCTACGATGATGGTTAAAGTTTGGGATAAAATAACATTGCAGTATGATCAACATATACTCACGGCTCTGTGCTTATTAGATTTTTCTAAAGCGATTGACAGAGTCAATTATTCTGTGAAAAAACGTATACATCACTTTGTGTCGTTGTTGAAAATTATCTGTCACACCTACACAGGTCTCTATTTCGAGCCCAATCATTTTTGAAGTAAAACTTGTTTTCGGGCGTTGCACAGTGCGTCGACTAGTGGACAAAAACAAAAAAAAATACCTATATCGCAAGTAATAAAAATGCAATTTCATTGTTTTAAGCTCTAAACCTGTTCTGGAACATCTTCAAGTACTTAAAATTGTTTTTGTTTTTCTCTTCTTCGTGGATTAGCGGCACTTTTGTTAGCGATTGAGGTAATTTAAGATGCAGTGTGATTAAAAGTTGAAATTTTGTGCGAACAAGAGTAGCTCGTGTGATTAAAATATTTTTTCATTGCAATTTTTTTTGTTTAAATATAAAAAATGGATACATTGAGAAGTGGTATGTGTTGTTGTTTTAATTTTTTCTCGTTAATTTGATTTTTTGTGATTTTTTTAAAAAAACAAAAGGCTTAAAATTTAAGGCTTAAAAATTAAATAAACTTAAGCTTTACAAAAAATCTTAGCAAATGGTAGTAAAACTGTCTATGCCATGATGTTCTGTTGTTGTTGTGCTATTAGAAAAAGTAAACTTTTCTTGCGGCTTTTTGCGGGTTTTTAAATTATATGACTTTTTGTAGGACAAGGTCAAACTATTGAAAATGAAAAAATTTTCAAAAAATGGATTTCTTTCGATAGAAACTCGAAAGTGGAAGGAGTTATTGAATTTATTTTAAATGAATTGAAAATCAGAAACTGTCCAGTTACTACATACTAGGAATGATTTGGCAGAAAATGTTAGACTTTTTGACAAACATTTGGAACGAAGGTGGAAAGCATGTGGACGTAACCGAGCTACTTAAGTAAAACGCCACGGAGTCTGGTTGAAAACTGCTTTTATTCTCCCAAAGAGCATTCTTAATTTTTTTAGAAAATGCACTATGTGTTGAAAAACCATGTACCAGCCGTGGAAGACCCCTTAAATCATTTTCTGATCTATCACAACGCGTTGGGGGTAAAAATTGTTCTATGCGGCTGTCAGTGACATTTCGAATCGACACGTTATCTTTCTTTTTTAAGACCAAAATTAACGGTACCTGCCACACAAATTTTTTTCGAAATTTTATAAATATTTTTTTTTCTTCAAAACTGTTCCACAGAATTAAAAAAAAAATTCAAAAAATTTCATTTAGTTATAGCTAGCTAATGGTTAAACATTTTTTTCCCAAAAATGGTTATTCTGGTAGCCCCCATGGAACAATTTTTTTGTTTTTGATTCTCTCGAAAACGGTACCACCGATTTTGATAATTTTTTTTCTGCTATAGGTCCCCAAAATTGTTTTACCTAAAAATAAAGCTACCCACCATAAAAATGTTAAAAAATTGTTTTAGAAAATCGTATTTTTCTCGAAAACGGGTCCGAGAATTTTGATAACATTTTTTCCTTTCAATTAATTCTTACGATCTATAATTTAATAAGAAAAAATAAATTAAGATATTACTGACTGTGCCTACCATAGAACCATTTTTTCGAATTTTTAATTTCTCATTATTGACATAAAGGATTTTAAAGAAATTTTTTCTAGAGATGCTTCTAAAAAATTTAAAAAAACATTGCATTTCAAAACCAAAAAAAAAAAATATTTTTGATTTTTTGAAAAATAAGTCTTTTTTTTTTTGGAAAATTTTATATCTCCTTTTGGAAATTTAATTTCCATTCGTATAATAATAAAAACTTAAAGTTGGCGTACCAAATTTTTTTCTTAAAAATTTTATATATATAAAAGCTTATTGTTTTAAAGAAACCACTACAACGAATTATTATTCTTGTTCTTGCATAAGTTCATATTTGCATAGCATTCTGTTTTTATCTCTTACTACTAAAAGAATTTAAAAAAAATTAATTTTATCGTTATGAACAGTTTTCACTAATAACATTCGTTTTTTAAATTCCTAGTCTATTACATTGGGGCAAGTTCGTGCGACCCAGTCGTGCATTTTATTTTTTATTAACTTACTGTCAATCAAATTGTCAAAATATATTTTAAAATAGCTTTAAGTAATCTTTTAAGGCGGTGTATTTCATTTAAATAAACATGCCTTAAAGTAATATTAAAAATTATAGATACTGATTAAATATATGAGAGTTAATAAAAGGAATTTTAAAGATAAGCTGCCTTTAAATTTATTTTAACGATAATAATCTACGAAAAAACCTCTTTCCTTAATTATTCATTTTTAAAGCTAAGACTTCAAAAAATCGTCGTAAGATCAAAAATGTCAAGCAAAGAGGAAAAAGTTGTCAAAAAATAAATATAAATAAATAAATTCAAAGAGGCAGATTAGGCCATACCCTTTATACTCGTACTTATAAAAAATGTATATAAAACTGATATTTTTATGTTTTTTTTTTTGTGGAATAATGCGGAGTTATTTAACTCATAAAAGTCAGATTAAGAATTCTGATAGTTGACAGATGCTAAGCAGCCGTTACATAACAGCCGCTCAGCATTTTAATACAGCGACAAGTTTTAATCATTGATTTAGTCATAAGGGCGCAAGATTTTAGTCGAATTAGTACGATTGTAGAGCTGTTTTAGTATAAAACTAGATTAAAACGACGATTTTGCAAATTTTAAACTTTTTTTTTTAATTTTAATACTTTCTCTACCCTTTTATTAAAGTTAAAATCATCGAATACCTATTTTATTATTTTAGTATCGTGATAAATTCACATGACTCTTTGACATTTACAACACGCCACGAACTGTCATTGTTTTGGGTGCGTTCAGAACAATTTATTAATAAAAATGCTTTAGTGCGATACTAGTTAGAAAATGTTTAAAATTAAAATTGAATTAGTAAACTACTTTTAAGTTAAGTAGTATCATACTATTACCTTAATAATAGGCTGTTTAAGATTTTGCGCCAAGATTATTAAAAATACCATATACACGGGTGTTAAAATAGTTAAATAAAAATCACTAAAATTTTCTTAACTATAAGTCATCTCAATTTTGTTTGACGAGATTGTAAAGCTTACTAAGATTTGCTAAATAATTTTCCAATTATTCAACATTTAACAAAAACTAAAGCTCAAGTTATACTGCAATAGTAACAAACTCCCGTTTCAGCTAAGCGAGCTGAACTGTACCACAAACCAAATGTTATGCAATTTCAAAATTATTTTAAACACCTGGTATGGCACCTGACTTTTTTTTTTTTTGGTTTTGTTGTTATATTTTAAAACTCAATCTCGTTTGACCTCTTTTTTGTTTTTAAAATAAATTCAGGTGGATAGCCTTACTTCATATTTTGTTTTCGTTCTCTTTTCCGAGAATGTTATTGCAAAAGTTGACATCTGATTTATTATTTCAGAACCGACACTTCAATGAATTCACATTGACTTTATTTTTCGTTCCCTTTACAATCAGTATGTTTGGTTATGATTACCTTATTTCATCACGACATGCTTTTTGTCATGACATATTAAAGGAAAACAAATTTCCCAATGTAGATTTGTATAATATTTTAAAATTACTTTTGAATGAAATTTCTTTGAACATGTTGGTACCAATATCTAGTATATAGAGAATTTAAGACCAGGCTGTAAACTAAAGCCTTTCATTCATAAGGTGTTTCGGTGACAGAGAGATGAAATTCATTGGACAAGGTTCTCTTTGTTGAATTCCTAATATTTTGCTTCCTAGGTTGTGTATTGGGACTAAGGATTCGCGTCCGTTTAGTGCTCTAAACTCCTCTTTTTTATTTGGACAAGCAAGGTTCTCGTCTAAGAGTTCGAACCGTTTTGCTCCATAGATTGTGTGCCAGGGAAAAGGATTTTCTATAAATAAATCTGACTTTTTAGAT
The DNA here is from genome assembly GCA_963931855.1 of Philhelius festivus. Taxonomy (NCBI): domain Eukaryota; kingdom Metazoa; phylum Arthropoda; class Insecta; order Diptera; family Syrphidae; genus Philhelius; species Philhelius festivus. The sequence goes on along the minus strand of OZ007556.1, from coordinate 54,215,404 downwards.
CCTTTGGGCTCGATTTCAAGGAACTCATTCAACAAGGTTCTCCTCTGTGTGGTCCGTCCGCTTCGTTCGCTACTTTGCGTGCTAGAGATATATGTTTTCCGATAAGGTTTCTGATCGTGACGTTCCTTCGGTACTTCGTGTTCCCCTTCAAGAATCGCGCTGAAAAGGTCCTCTTCAGAAAGTTTTCGACTGTTCTGTTTCCTAGATTGCTTGCTACAGATATAGAGCTTCCGATAAGGATCCCCGTACCCATTTCGTTACTCTGAGCTCCTCTTAGAGTAGGTCCTGCACACTCCCCTTTAAGATTTCTATCCGCTTTGTTCATTAGCTTATATCCTAGGGACAAGGGTTAAGGATTCCCGACTGTTTTTTTTTTCCTTTGGGCTCTTCTTCAAGAAACTAATTGGACAAGGTTCATCTCTAGGGAAATAGGGTTTTTGATAAGGTGTTCTGGACACTTTCATTCCTTCAAAAAGCTCTTTTTCAGGTTTCCGACCGTTTCCAAGGTTTTATGCCAGGGGCAGATTGTGTGAAGTACCGCTTTAGTTATTTAAAGCCATTGAATAATGTAATATACGAAATACTTTAATATTTTTCATAAAAGACAAAATATTATAAACCCTAATTACATGAAAAACCAGGTTGCTTGTACTTATCTTACATGTCAAATGTTTTGAACTTACTCGTGATACGAATATAGCAGCGGTTTCCAGGGTAATTCTTCGTAGATTGGAAGTTGTATGGGACCCTAGGTTCTCGTTCTCAATGAGTTATTTTTGCTCAAATTTATTTAGTTTGTTTTATTTGAGACACCGATACAGTGTTTAGACCAATGCAATGCCTCAACGAACAAGGGTATACCAACTGAAACATGGTCTCCCTCTACTGTGTCGTCCTGCATGGGATGATTCAAAGATTTGCAAAGCCAGAGCAGCATTGGAGTCCTTTCATTCTATATATGTGACCCATCCACCTCAGTTGTTTGGTTTTTGCATTTCTCATTTTGTATCTTCTCTTCCACTATTCAGATTCCCAACTGTAGCATTTTCTAATAAAAACAGTCAGTGCATTCTCATCTATCTTTGGCATGTTTAACGCCTTTCGCGATTATAAAGGGACATATTAACTGCTGCAAAAGGGCCATAATATTCAATTGCCTTCTTAGCCCAAAGAAGAAGTGATTGTTAAGAGCTATGTTTTTAAGACCTTAGCTTTGATATCGTTGCCTTAGCTTATAGTGGGGTATAGCTAAACTCCCCCCAACTCTCTATTCTTCTGAATGGCTGTTTTTCCCCCTGGCAAAACAATTGCATAAGCTTTTTCATCGCTTCCACTTTTCTGCAATCTTATCTGGAACATCCAAAACACCCTTTGTCCAACTTATTTCTAGAAAAAGGTGCCTCTCCTCCCCCCACCCTACGAAATATTGCCACCTACGTCCCTTCATGAATTGGGGATCAACTCATGTTAAGAAATATCTCTACAAAATAAATTATGGAGCTCCTCAGGATTCCGATTCTTGGCCAAAACTGTTCCTTATTTTTAACGCATGATCTCTTGTCCGAAACTTCTAAACCACTTCATTGTTTTGCCAACGACTATACCCTCAGCTTTTCATAGTCGTTCTCAAATTGAAGTCCATCACATTCGGAAGTGAAATTGCAACAGTATAGTATGAGAAGCTCTGATCTTTACAGCGTGGTTAAATGGGGTATGAGACATCGTGTGCAGTTTGACGCTTCGAAAACTCCATTCGGTCTATTGTTGTTGAAGAAAAATGTCCCCCTTATGCCATTGTCCTTGAATGGCACTTGCATCGAAGAAGCTGAAAAACTCGCAGTGTGTCAAAAACGATATTCGTTGGAATGACCACATTCTCAAAACCACCAAAAACGGTACTAAATGCTCAGGATTTCCTTATCGACATTTTTCACGCCTTCTTGCACCAATTTTTAAGGCGCTTATACTTTCTAAGCTCGAGCATAGCTCACATCCTTAGACAGGTGCCGCCCAAAGTTCTGTTTCTTTATTGGATAGAATCCAGATCAGAGCATTAAAATTGATAAAAAACAGAACTGTCAAGAAATAATTCCCATCCCTTGAACACCGCCGCCGTCGGAATTTTTCATGTCTTTCCTTATTTTATCGCTCCTTTCACAAGCAATGCCCACTCGAAGTTGAATTCATCCTCTCAATGAGTTCACGGTTTACAAATCATTCTTGGTCCTTGCATTTAAATCTTAGATCCTTCTTCTTCGCTTCTGTCTCAATACTTAAAAAACCACTGACAGTTTGTGCTTCCCATTATGTCAATGCCGTATGCTACTAATTGGAAAATTATGTCTTCAAGGTTCAATCAAGAACATTGCACTATTCTTTCAAGAACAATATTAAATAAGTAACTTGACAGTGCGTTCCCTTGTCTTAAATTGACTCTGATAAGCGTATCAAGCGATCTCCATTGTCATCTTTCATAAGCTAACGAGTTTGGCAAGCTCATCTGTATAGCACTTTTCACACGGAATGATGACAATAAGCAGCACGGAACCTGAATCCATTGAAAATAACTCGAATGCTGTAAAAAATGTTCTTATATCAGGTGCTGAAAGAATAGTCGGCCGAGCGAGGGGCAACAATAACGCTTGGCTTTCTGTATACGGATTGGCGAACGGCAAAAACGTCTACCAGCATTACAAAGGAACTGGTTGGACTCAGACGGCTCGCTACTTCGTTCGGATGGGGATCGGCTGAGAAGGTGGAAGGACCATTTTGCGTCGGTATTAAACCGAGTTACCGACAGCAATGCGCAACTGATACCTGCTGAGCCGACAGAAACAACAAATTCCCGAATCCGCACTGCACTCCCCAGTAGAGATGAGATCCGCAACGCAATCAAAGCACTGAAGACCAACAAAGCGGTAGGACTTGATCGAACGAACTCCTGAATCCACTCATAAATAAAGCTTGGGTCTCCGAATGATTTCCGAATAAGTGGATAAGGGGAATGATAGTCAAGCTCACTAAGAAAGTAGACTTAAAACAGTGCGAAAGGTTATTTTAGGTTAAAGTGGCTGCTGACCGGAAAGTGCGAAAACTCGAGGGGGATTTGCGTCCTGCCTGCCATTGCCAAAATATTAGCGAAAATAGTACTGAAACGCATCAGGGAACATCTAGAAGCCGCACTCGAAGCATGTTTCGGCACTAGATCCTCATGCATTGATCATATCAATATTTTAAGGATCATAATTGAGCAGTGCGTCAAATATCGATCACCGCTCCACCTGTTATTCATCGACTTTGAGAAGGCTTTCGATAGCGTCAATAAAGAATTTATTTGGCATGCTTTAGGGAGGGTTATCCCGGATAAATTAATAGCTATTATTAAGGCAACTTATGATGGATCGGATGGACGTTTTGCACGAAGGGGGGCTGTCAGAAGAGTTTGAAGTCCAAAGTGGAGTCAGGCAGGGCTGCATTCTGTCACCAATATTGTTTCTCACCAAGATAAGCGATGTCCTGCGAGTGGCCTTGACGAGAAACGGAGGAATCCGATGGACTGATGTCTCACCTGAAACATCTTAACTATGCCGACGACGTATGCTTGCTTTCTCATAGAATCATGGATCTCCACCAAATGACAACAGGGGTGGATAGAGAAGCAGAAATCATGGGGCTGAAAATCAATTCTGGTAAAACAAAGATGATCAGCCTCGGAACCCAGTCATTTTCTCTCATAAATATTTATCAACAACCGGTAGAGAAAGTACAGAGCTTCCAATACCTTGAAAGTATCAGCTCTACCGAGGGTAGCACCAAACAGGACATCAGCAGTCGAATCGGAAAGGCAAAGGCTGCTTTCGGTATGCTTAGAAATATATGGAGAAATAACTCTCTAAACTTAAGAACCAAGCTACGGCTGTTTCGGTCCAACGTCGAATCCGTGTTACTTTACGGTTGCAGCACTTGGAAAGTAACAGTAGGTGTCACTAAGAAGCTGAAAACGTTCATTAATAGATGTCTACGAAACATCCTTAAGATTTTCTGGCCCAATCGTATATCAAACGAAGAGCTCCTCAGGAAAACGGGTCAGAGACCTATTAGCACTATTATACGATGGCGAAAGTGGCAGTGGATCGGACATACGCTTTGAAAAGGTGACAACTGTATTGCGGCTCATGCAATGCAGTAGAATCCGCTCACTTAAGAAGGAAGAAGAGCTGGACGACCGAGAAGCTCATGGAGAAGGACAGTCGAGGAGGAGTCAGCAACTAGGCAAGAGTTGGAGGGAGTTGCGAATCATATCCAGGAACCGAACACGATGGCGAGCTGGCGTTGTGGACGCCCTATGCCCCACTACGGTTCCCCCACGGACAAAAGGTCTGAGGACCTAAGTAAGTAAGTAGTAATCTGTATAGCACATCTCAGATTATGTCACACAGGGCCTTGAAATCGATGAGAATGTGGTGTTTTGTCTGATTTTTTTTTTCCAAGATCTGCCGTTACCTAAATACTCGTATATAGCCGATGACGGATCTTTTTGGCCTAAAGGAACCTATTAGATCATTGACGAACGACTTCAAGAAATACAGTAGAAAAGACTTTTTGGGAAATTTTAAGGCGATATATACCTCTGTGTTTGAATTAGTTGAAAAGGTCTACACATCTGGCATGATTTTCTCCGAGCATGATTTTCTCCGAGCATATTTTGCAGATGAGTTGGTGCAGACTCCTAACCAAGTCATCGCCTGACGCCTTGAAAAACAACACGGCTGTAAAATGCAGTCAGCTCCAACAGCCTAACTGAGTGGTAAAATGGACAGAATTTTTTGCACCAAGTCGTCTAGGTACTAGGTTGAATTCTACAATCTTCCTGATATCTGAGTTTGACTTGATTTCCACAGAATTTCTTCCAAGTTTTTAGCTGGCTCTCTATCTCTCTCTCTCTTTTTTCATACTTACAACCAACATTAAAAGCAATGACTTTGCCAACCTAAATCTATTTTTTCACACTTGCCCGCATGACACCAAACCATTATTTCCAGAAATGACCCAGATCAAAATTGAAATATTATAAAGTCAAATAAACGTGTCGAAAAAAATAGCTAAAAGAGGACACAACATTATCGAACTCTTCGAACAAAATGATACGACCATTTTTATGGTCTTACTTTTTGTTATTAGATACCTACCTATCCGGTCCTATTTTTCTATTTTCTACCCAATAACCAGCCAATAGGTATATCTACTGATAGAAATTGTCTAAGAAATAAATTATTACTGTTGGGCGCTTCTTATTCACCAAGTTTCGCCTCCTCTGATGCTGTCCCCCCTTCTGATTGAAAGACTTTCATGAAAATTTCCATCAAAACCTGATAACTTGATAACTTTTCTGTTTTTCTTATTTTCTCGATGCGGAGATAGCAATTATTTTTTTGTAAATATATTCGAAGGGGGGAGGGGGGTGTTTCACCACACTTTTAACATCTAATCGAATTGACCGCAAACATCGTACTTTTGTGCTCGACGCTTGATGGAACGGAAGAAGGACGATAATAACGAAAAAGGACGACTTCAACTAACGATGGCAGTATCACAGCCCATCTGGAGGGTGAGCACCACAACCCAAGGACTGAGGACCGAAGGACTAGTAAAAGGAATATTATTACCATGAATATTGTAATATATATATTTTGTTTCCGTTTTCCTACGACTACTAGAACTCCACTGATTTTATATCTTCGCTGAGAGAAAAAAAAGAAGTCACAGCTCTATGAACCCGGCAAAAACTAAGGTTTCCATAAATGTTCATCTCTTAGCGAAACTGCATCCTGACGAAAGAAGGATGGAAATCAGGAGCCAGCAGTGGATAGATGGATAATTGAAAAAAAAAAAAAAATTCTCTAGGACATCGATTGCTTCCTGATCCAATGAAATGATGTCGTGTTGTCTCGTTTTTTATGAATTTAAGTTATTTACACAAATATAACTTTGTAGGTACCAGGAATTTCATAGCAGAAAAAAAAAACGTCTTTCATAGCAATGTTCGACTTCGAGGGGAATTTTTAATTAATTTTTGTTTGCCGTCTATTTAAACAGAAAGACGAATTTCTTGTGTTTGGAGGAGTATGGTTCTGGGGAGGTGCTTAAGTGCCAGTTGAGTTATTATTGATTTTATTTCATAATGTCTTCTCTAAGAAAATGAGGAGCAGAATTGAAATTCATGAATTTTTGTGTCATTTTATGAATTGCAATGATAGTTCCTCGATTGAGCTCTGCGAAGGCAGGATAATGGGAAATCATTGCAAATGGAAACGTTTGGCAGTTAGTTTTTTAGTGTTTCATGTTAGGGAAATAGTTTCAGGCAGAATTTAATTGAATTTCCATTTTGAAAGTTTGAGCTGTGTTACAGAAGAACTAAAGGAATATAAAATAAATTGAACGACTTGCCATGTGATTTCTCAAGCAAATATGAATTAATGCAAGAATGAAAATTAAAAAAAAAACGTTGAAGCCATTTAAAGAAAAATAAGTTTTCATATATACAGGGAGGGCCATCTAGTGGTTTCTTTTTAAATCATAGGTTATTTTGACACTGACTGCTGTTTCCCGCTCGAAATCTTGACAGAAAATTAGTATCATACATCCGCGGAATGAAATGAGTCGCCCAATGCTTGAAGAACATTGGGAAATATTAAAAACTTATTGCCAAATTGAGTACTGTGTAGCCCAAACAGAGCGGTTTTTTAAAAGAAGTTTTGGCTGTACGTTTTGCGCCTGCTGTACGCAAGAGTGTGAGATTCAATTCACAAACATCAACTCGTCATCGATCTCAACAGCTCGTCATTTCACGCACTAGCCTGAAGAGAATTCTGCACAAAGATTTCGGATTATTCTCTTACAAGGTCAAATGGACTCAGCAATTGAAAGCAAATAGTACCTAATTAAAAAATCAAAAAATATTTTTTTTTAGTTTTGAAATGCAATATTTTTTAAACTTTTTAGAAGCTTCTATATAAAAAATTTCATTCAAATGCGTAATGTCGATAATGAAATATTCCAAATTTGAAAAAATGGTTATATGTAAGGTACAGTCAGTAATATCTTAATTTAAAATTTTTTTTTATTAAATTATTTTAAAAATTAATGAAAAAAAAATTTGCGAAATTCTCGGAACAGTTTTCGAGAAAAATACGATTTTCGAAAATCATATTTTAACATTTGTATGGACGGTACCGTTATTTTTAGGTAAAACAATTTTTTTTTCTCATATCTTGTAGATTATATTAAGAAACTTTTATTTATCAAGTCTTAAAAAAATCGAGCATGTGGTTTTTAAAATACATATTGAGTTTTAAAAAAATAATTTTGAATTAAAATTTTTGGAAAATTTGAAAACAAAATAATTTTCAAACTGTTTAGGAGCTTTAGCATAAAAAAATTATAAAAATCGGTTTTTGAGAAAATCAAAAACCTATAAAATGGTTCCAAGGAGGGTACCAAAAATAACCATTTTTTGGAAATTTTTTTTCAAACATTTTCTAGCTTTAACTTAATGAAATTTTTTGAATTTTTCTTAAGAAAAATATGTGGGACAGCTTTTGAGAAAAAAAAAATGTTTATAAAATTTCGAAAAAAAATCGTATGACAGGTACCGTTATTTTCGGTCTTAAAACAAAAAAAAAAACGTGTGGGGGAAAGTTTTAAGTTTAAAGAAAATCGGCCAAGCTGTTTAGGTTGTAGTAGAAAAGACAGACAGACACAGAATTACGAGACCAACTTTTTTAGTCTCCGCTATCATCGTAATGTCAACTTTGATCAAAATCTCGAGTTCGATTTTTTTTTCCGAATGCATAACTTACCTTATAGTTTATGTAAGTCGCAATTAAAAATCAATTTTGTTCATTTCATTGCATTTTTGAAAACCTCTACTGCAGCTGTCTTAAGATCTCCTAGAGTGGTAGGGACATATGTTCTCGCTCGGATACGTCTTTTAAAGTAGTCCCAAATATGCTCGATGGGGTTGAAATCTGGAATTTGCGGTATGGCAGCGTGCGTTGTCATGCATCAACTGAAAGTTGTCACCAATAAATGGTGCGAAAGACATCACATTGTTTTGCAAAATGTTTTTTACGTATATCTAAGCATTCACACTGCCTCTATCAAACACAACAACGTCCATGCGAGCTTCATAACTGAAGCCTCTCCAAACCATATTAGACCCTCCCTGGTAACCCACTGCTTCAGTTATCGTGCTTTGAGAAAACCTTTCGTTTTATCGCCTGTAGACACGCTGACGTCTATCTGGGGGTTGGCTACGAATGCCCGCATCACAAAAGCCCGCGTAACGAATGCCCGTGTAACATAAGCCCGTCTAACAGAAGCCCGTAGCACAAAAGCCCGCGTAACGTTTGCCCGCGGTCTAATACTTTGTATAATTTGTATACTTTAGTATTAATTTAGTATGACAGCACTGTAATCATTTTAAAATTCCCATAGTGATTTTGGGGTATTCATCAATGAGAATCAACGAGAACTAAGTTTTGCTACTATTTGGAAACGGCACTGCTTCCTTATTTCGCAAGCCAACCAATGAGCATGATGTGTGGCCATGTTCGGTGCTGTTAAGTATACGGAAGACCTCATTGTAGATTTAACATCAATACTTTTCATGAATTGACCAATGAGAAACACGGAGGACCGCACTGTACTCATCATCCAAACTTCAAAGTGATTAGCCAATCAGAATCAAGAACAAGGATAAAATCGTGAGAATCAACGAGGACGCACCAATACCCAAATAAGTTGGATGATAAAAAGTATAAAAGCGGGAGTGATTTCGGAATATTTTTCAGTTTCGATTCGAATTCGGTGGCGGTGACACCACGTCGGTCGTCGCAATAATTTGCGAATTAAAAAAGATTATTCAAAGAGATATTATTCTTGATTTATTTTGGTTGGTATTGCAAAGACGCGACGCTTAAGTGAGTTTTAAACGTTGAAGGAATTTTCCTTCAACGCTTAAAAATCATTTTAAGCGATTGCGCACTCTAGGGAGAGTTGCTGTTTAAGCAAAATTTATTTTTTTTGGAAATTCTAGGGGATTATTGAAGGGAGTTCTTTTTAGAACCACAAAAAATTGAAAGAGTAAAAATTTATTTTTAAAATAAAAAAAAAGTTCAATTTTTTCAAAAAAATTGTGGAAAAAAGTTTTTTAAAAAAATTGAAAGGTGACACTCCCTAGATCACGAATATGCAATTTTTAACTCGCTAAGATGCATAGTTTAGCCAGAAATCACGTTTGAACATGTCAACTTTGGGGGGTCTACGAGGCTCCGTTTAGCTGCAAATCGCGTTTAAAGATAAAAATTCGTTTTTCGTTTCATGCGATACGTGGATTGAAAGGTGGCACTCCCTAGATCACGAAAATGCAATTTTTAACTCGCTAAGATGCCTAGTTTAGCTAGAAATCACTTTTGAAATGTCAACTTTGGGGGGTCTACGAGGCTCCGTTTAGTCGCAAATTGCATTTAAAGATAAAAATTCGTTTTTCGTTTCATGCGATACGTGGATTGAAAGGTGGCACTCCCTAGATCACGAATATCCAATTTTTAACTCGCTAAGATGCCTAGTTTAGCTAGAAATCACATTTGAACATGTCAACTTTGGGGGGTCTACGAGGCTCCGTTTAGTCGCAAATCGCATTTAAAGATAAAAATTCGTTTTTCGTTTCATGCGATACGTGGATTGAAAGGTGGCACTCCCTAGATCACGAATATGCAATTTTTAACTCGCTAAGATGCCTAGTTTAGCTAGAAATCACGTTTGAACATGTCAACTTTGGGGGGTCTACGAGGCTCCATTTAGTCGCAAATCGCGTTTAAAGATAAAAATTCGTTTTTCATACATTTTAATAGGCAAGGTGATGTAGTAACAGTTTTCTTGGGCAATAGTACCTTGGGTGGCCCGCTGCGCGGGTTTTCAGGATTTTAACTCCCTTTTTCGGAGACACACCCGCTCACGCAACTCCGTTGCTCCGCTTAGGGTATGTAAAGTCGCCAGGCAGGCGCCCGCAGCAACAGTTTTCTTGGGCAACAGTACCTTGGGTGGCCCGCTGCGCGGGTTTTCAGGATTTTAACTCCCTTTTTCGGAGACACACCCGCTCACGCAACTCCGTTGCTCCGCTTAGGGTATGTAAAGTCGCCAGGCAGGCGCCCGCAGCAACAGTTTTCTTGGGCAACAGTACCTTGGGTGGCCCGCTGCGCGGGTTTTCAGGATTTTAACTCCCTTTTTCGGAGACACACCCGCTCACGCAACTCCGTTGCTCCGCTTAGGGTATGTAAAGTCGCCAGGCAGGCGCCTGTAGCAACAGTTTTCTTGATCAAAATATATTCTGTTCAAAAAAATTATTTCTATTTACAATTTTCAATGTTTTTTATCTCTTAAAATAACTTTTTCTAGCTCAAAATCATTTGAGCAGCGTTTAAAGCTACTCGGCAAGGAATATATCAACACATATTCTTCGTATTCGCTATCATCGGCATCAAAATCAGACCGCACCGTGCGTCGTGACTACTGCACTGTTTTCATAATTAATTAAAACAATTTCGCATACATAAATCTGAGAATCACGGAGAACGAATGGCCAAATAAGTTGAGCAATAAAAAGTATAAATACTGGAGTGATTTGGAAATAATCTTCAGTTCTTATCAGAACTCCATTGAGGTAAGACCTCGAGATAAAACAATTATCCAAAGGGATATTTAGCTTGGTTCACTTTGGTTGGTTGGGCGACGCTGTAATTTTGAGCGTTTTGGAAGTTCTTAGATACGGACTTCTAAAAACGCTTAAAATGCAATTTAAGCATAAAATTAAAATTTTTTCGTCCAATTTGAGGAGCTTTTTCTTTCAAAAAATATTATTTTTTTTCACGCTTAAAATACATTTTGAGCGTTTTGGCATATTTTTTTTTTTTTTTCAAGTAGTCCATTCTATATTTTTTTCAAGCTAAAAATTCGTTTTTGGTGTCATTATGAACTCCATTTACCAATTAAATTTTCTATGAAGAAGCTAAAAATTCATTAGATTTGAGGAGCATTTTCATGGTTTTTCTTTAAAAAAAAATATTTTTTTTCACGCTAAAAATTCATTAGATTTGAGGAGCGTTTTCATGGTTTTTCTTTAAAAAAAAATATTTTTTTTCACGCTTAAAATACATTTTGAGCGTTTTGGCAAAATTCTTTTTTTTCTAGACGAAAAATAATTTTTTCAAACAAAAAATTAATTTTCAGTGTCATTTGGTCCAAAAATCCATTCACCAATGTTCACCAATGAAATTTTCAAAGAATAATATTCTATGAAGACAAACTTATATATAATTAATTCCAAGCTACTACCAATCCAAAATACCAATATCTTTTATTAAGGAGCGTATATCCTGTAAAACAGGAGCAGAAAAATCCTGCGGGCAAACGTTACCAGAGAAGATTCTGTTATTAAAAGATCCAACAAAACAAAATGTTAATCCGCGGGCAAACGTTACACGGGCTTCTGTGCTGCGGGCATAAGTTACTATCCCCTATCTGGACCTCGTAGACCTATCCTGCTTTCGTCTGATAATAGGACGTTCCTCAGTTCCTCTGCAATCTAACATATTCTCGCGCGAAACGAAGTCTTGCTGTACGGTACTGAGGGAGCAATACGTGGGGGCGCGCTGGTCGGAAAGCTCTGATATTCAATTCTGCCAACCTTCTTCTGATGGTGCGTTCACTCACACACATTCCTCACCTCAAAAAGATGTGTACGAGTTTCAGTAGCGGTGCAAAACCGATTTCTCAGTATGTTGCTGACGACAAGGCGTTCATCGTCGGTTTGACGAAATATGCAGGTGGTCGGATAGTTGTGCCTGTGAGTGTATTTTTAAACATTTTGTCCCATAAATTTTTTCTGTTTTTTTTTTTTTTTTTTCTTAAGACCAAAAATAACGTGCCATAAAATTTTGTTTTCGAAGTCCTAAATTTTTTTTCTCATAAATCATATGGTATCCCCATAGAACACTTTTTTGTTTTGGTTTTTTTTCAAAACGATTTAACTGATTTTAGCCATTTTCGTATGCTTATCCTAAAAAGTCTGAAAAGTTATAATTAGTCAAATTTTCGAAAAAAAAAATTGGATTAAAGAAAAATTTGAAAACATAAACATAAATTGCCTTCACCTTAACCCAGGAAAGCCCAAATAATTAGTCTTTCACAAAAATAAGCTCGATTATAGCTATTTCTTAAACTTGCATCTCAGAAATCAATCAACAACTAGAATGTGTCGAGAAAGCAACAAATCTAGGTATCCTGTTTAATGCCACTCTTACTTACGATGATCATGTTCAAATGGTTATAGAAAAAAATTTGAATAAAAAAGCTTCTAAAAAATTTGCAAAAAAACATTGCATACTTTAGTAATATTGAAATTTTTAAAAAAGTTATTTTTTTTTGAAAATTCGATATCTCAAAAATGAGGTAACATTTTTATATTTTTATTTGCAGTTATTAAAACTTAGAATTTGTGTGTTTTCTTAAATTTTTTTTTCAAAACTCAATATTTCGAAAACGCCATGGTCGATTTTTTTTAAAACTTGACAATTAAAATTTTCTTAGAACAATCTACAAGATGTGAAAAAAATTATTATTTTATTTAAAAATAACGGTACTTACCATACAAATGTATGGTAAGTACCAACAACAACATGGAATTTTTCTCGAAAACGGCGCCTAGAATTTTTATAAAAATTTCTTCTTTCGATTGATTTTTACGATCTATAAATCAATTAAAATAAAATGCACGACTGGGTCGCACGAACTTGCTCCTATGTAATAGACTAGGAGTTTTAAAAACGAATAGTTATTAGAGAAAACTGTTTATAAGGATAAAATGAATTTTTTTAAATTCTTTCAGTAGTAAGAGATAAAAACAGAATGCTATTCAAATATGAATTTATGCAGGAACAAAAATTATAAGTCGTTGTAGTGGTTCCTTAAAAAAATAAGCTTTTATGTACAAAATTTTTAAAACATTTTTAAGAAAAAACTTTGGTACGCCAATCTTAAGTTTTTATTACTGTACGAATAAAAGTCTAATTTCCAAAAAAAATACTAAGCCGTTTTTGAGATATCGAATTTTTCAAAAAAAAAAAATGACTTTTTTTTTCTAAAACTTGAAAAAATATTTTTTCTTAAGTTTTTAAATGCAATGTTTTTTAGGCTTTTTAGGAGCTTTTTATAAAAAATTTCATTAAAATCCGTTATGTCGATAATGAGAAATTCAAAAAAATCGTTCTATGGTAGGTACAGTCAGTAATATCTAGATTTGAAATTTTTTTTATTAAATTATAGATCGTAAAGATTAATCAAAAGAAAAAAAATTTTAGCAAAATTATCGCATCTGTTTTCGAGAAAAATGCGATTTTCGAAAACCATTTTTTAAAATTTGTATGGAAGGTACAGTTAGTTTTAGATAAAACAAAATTTTTTTTCTCAAATCTTGTAGATTATGTTAAGAAACTTTTATTTGCCTAGTTTGAAAAAAATCGAGCATGGGGTTTTCGAAATATTGAGTTTCCAAAAAAAAAATTTAATTTTTTTTTAAATCCAAAAAATTAAAAATTGAAAATTTGAATATGCAATAATATTCAAACTTTGGAGGAGCTTTGGCACAAAAAAAAATTATTTGAATCGGCTGTACCGTTTTCGAGAAAATCAAATACAAAAAAATGGACCCAGGGGGGCTACCAAAAACAACAATTTTTGTTAAAATTTTTTTCAACCATTAGCTAGTTTTAACCAAATGAAATTTTTCAATTTTTTCTTAAATTCTGTGGGACAGTTTTTGAGAAAAAAAATAGTTATAAAATTTCGAAAAAAAATCATATGGCAGGTACCGTTATTTTTGGTCTTAAAAAAAACAGAAAAAAACGTCCGGGGGGAAAAATTAAAACCCATATCTACCAAGTTTAAAGAAAATCGGCCGAGCCGTTTAGGCTGTAGTCGAACCGACAGACAGACAGACAGACAGAATTCCGAGACCCACTTTTTTGGTCTTCTCTATCATCGTAATGTCAACTTTGATCAAAATCTCGAGTTCGATTTTTTTTACGAATGCATAACTTGCCTTATAGTACCTATAAGTCGCAAGTAAAAATTGTATATTAGGATATTGCTGACTGTAACTACCATAGAACCATTTTTTCGAATTTTGAATTTCTCATAATCAGCTTAACGAATTTTTATAAAAAATTATAGGGAATCTTTTAAAAAATTTGCATTTAAAAAAAAATATTTTCTGAGTTTTTGAAAAAAAAATCATTTATTTTTGAAAATTCTATATCTCAAAAACATATTAATATTTTTTTTTTAATTTAGTTTTTATCCGTACAGTAATAAAGACTTAATATTGGCGTACCAAAATATTTTCTTAAAAATGTTTATAAAAGATTTTTTTCTAAGAAACCGCTACAGTGACTTATAATTTTTTTTTTTTTTTTTGCGTAAATTCATATTTTTTTAAGAAATCACATGGTATTTTGTTTTTTTCTCTTAATACTTAAAGAGTTTAAAAGACGAATTTCTCCATAATACGAGTAACATTCATTTTTAAAATTCTTAGTCTATTACTCGACCCAACTAGAATTTGTCAAAATTTTAATTTAAAAAAATGTCCGTTTCCTTAAGGATCTGTACAGGCCAATATACTGACCCTCAGGAGGTAAGCAATTCGTAGCTGAAATACCATTCTACACTTCAAAATCGTGCTACCGAAATAAAAGGACGAAGACCAAGTCTTCCAAAAATATGCTTTGTAACGAAGTCACATACTTCACCCACCGCGGCACGCCGACGCACTTACTCAGCTACTCACCTAAAGCAGCCTTTTCTGCCGAACCACCTAACATATCAAAACAATTGCATACCTTTAGGTGTCCACGGAGATGTACATACAACATACAATGAAGTTTAGTCGTCGGTGGTACAACAACAAAATATGAGGAGTACATTGTGTTTAATTTTATATATTCACATTTGCTGATGACTGTGGATATGATATAGGGAGGTGGAAAATCGAGACAAAATCGGATTCTCTCTCGTCTATTGTTGTTGAGGTACCAATATAGAGTACTAAAGGTTGCAGATTATCCCTGAAACACGCTGTTAGGGTACGTGGTGTACTATTCAGACGTTTCAAAGCTTTTTGGCTCTGGCCGTAAATTGTGTGTGTGTTGTTCTGCCATCTCGGTACCTCCCCTTTATTTTGTCTTAAACCTTGTTTGAGGCTAAGGATTTAATCCTACCCCGTTTGTATCCCGCTGCGATTTGAGCCGAGGCTAGAGATTAATCTCACTACCGATTTTGCCACGCGTTTCAATCAAAGCTAAGGATTTAATCCTACCGTCTGACCGTGTCTTGTCGCTGCCTTAGGCTAGGGATCTAATCCCACTTCGTTCTGCCTATAGCTTCAGTCAAGGCTAGGGATCTAATCCCACCGTCTCACCCTTGTATATGAAATACCGTGTTAATTATTTAGGTATATGAAAATTTGTGAACTATATGAAATACCGTGTTAATTATTTAGGTATATGAAAATTTGTGAACTATATGAAATACCGTGTTAGTTATTTAAGGATTTGATACAAATGTCCAAGTATATGAAATAAATTGTTAGTTAGAATTAAGATAAAACTGAATAAAGTCGGACATTATTTGGAGTTCTGAACTTTCAAAACCGAGTTTTGTGCTTTCTTCGGACTGACCCTGGACAAGCTGACGCTACCTCAGCCTTTGAATAAAAAAGCATAACAGCTTATAAAATCCTGTCTTCGACCATCAACGCTACCTAAACACGTCCATATAGAAACAGCAGTTGATTTTCGTTTCATTTTTTAATCTTAAAATTTACTTCGAAGCAATATCAATTTCATTTAATGTGAACCTCTCCTAAATCATTCTGAAATTGAATACAGAATTTTAATTTACTCTCGTAGTATGTACAAAGGGCACCTTGAAAGCCTATATTTGGTGGTGTTTCCTTTTTTATGTTCAAAGTTTTATGTCAAATATTCAAGGTAATTTACTCGAAATAATGGACATTCTCATATTAATGTACAAAAGAGGAAGAAATCAACCCTCTAGGCATTACAGCCTCCTATACCATCAACAGTCAACACCCCGCCCCCCAACCTTTAACTGAAGCGAAACGCACATTCACCTCTTAGGTCACAGTTCATAACTTCTCATTATCACAAAATATAGAAGTGAAACTGCTCGGAAAGTTTCAAGAGCCGCGTCATAAAGCTTGGCAAAGAATTTAATGTGAAAAGTTCTCTCGCGGATGAAAAGTTTCCTTGAGAAAAATTCCAAAGCCAAGAAGAAAAAATAGATAATGGCTTCCGGAAGAAGCACAGCCCCAATACCATCCTGCTTATGGCCAGGAACCGAACACGACATAAAGACTTGGCTACGTGATCCTAACGTCTAGCGTCGCATTAAGCTGAGTAATGATGGTCTCATCTTTCCGCAGAAAACAGAGTTCGTGCTTCGAAACGGAACTCAATTGAAAATCCATTGTAGACGAAGAAAGTCTTTAAGTAATTCTAGGCAAAACATGACCTGAGAGGTTTCATTGAATTAAAAATCACCCTTTGCCAAGCCCTTCGAGTGTCATTACTTCACTTTATATTATTTTCTTTTATAATTGCAGATGTGGCCAGGAGACACGTGTTATTCCACGAATTCTTCAGCTTCGATCGCACTGGCTCAAGTCGGAGAAGGAGAGTTTGCGACTGCAAGAAGCTGGCATCACCAAGGAAGTCATGAACAGTGCCATTGCACAGTTCTGCCTGGAGATAATCGCCAAACACGGGGAGCCAGCGCCACGGTTGTGCAATAAGGATCCACTTACTCTCAAGATGGGTACCTATGTGATAGAACTGTTCCCAAATGTAAGTTCAGTTTCATTCGACCTTCAGAGGTGCTCCGGGTTAACTGGGTCGATGATAGAGACATGCAACTTATTTTTTTTTTTTGCATTTGCAGGCTAAATTCCTTTTCATGGTTCGTGATGGTCGGGCGACAGTGCATTCAATTATTTCACGGAAAGTCACGATTACTGGATTCGATTTGACGAATTATCGCCAGTGCATGACAAAATGGAACCATGCGATTGAGGTTATGCACAACCAGTGCAAGGAAATAGGGAAGGAGCGCTGTATGATGGTGAGTCTATGTGGAAGGTTGATTTTTTATTCGAAATTCATTTTTATCGTTTTAAAGAGATTCAAATTGAATTAATGTGTTGAATGTTGATTTCATTGAATGAAATTTAAAGCACAAGCCTAGCCAGGCTTTGGGTGTGTGGGCTTCGGTTGAAACAGTACAAGGCAATCAAATGTCACGCAAGGCACACATTGAACCTTAATAAATATTTTTTCTAAGGCATCAATGAGTGTAAAAAAAATGTTTAATTTTTATTCAACCACCCATTGCCACGCCTGCTTTTCTTATACAGGGTGAGCTGCTTCGTAGCAATTGATGGTTGACAAGAATAAACAGTACAGTACAGTGTGTGTCCATTATATTTTAAAGAACTCAATGAAAGCCTCCAAAAAGAAAAAAACATTATGTTGGAATCTAAAGAAGTTTTTCGTGCTTAATATTGGTAGGTCTTATTTAGCCCACCCTGTATATATGTATACTTTCTGCTGGAAGTGTGTATGAAAATATCATATAAAATTTATGAAAGAAAAACAAAAATTCATTTCCTGCTCTAATGTGGACCATTAGAATGGGTAAATATTGTGTGTACATGTGTGGGAGTACAGGGTACTCTCATAGGAGTCAATTTCCAAACTTTATTTTCTAACATTTTATATTTTATATTTCGCTGATTTTACTTAACTTATACAGAAGTAAAAAAAGTGGTTGTCACATTTCCATGGATGGATGATGCGTCTGTCCGTTCGTACGCGCTTATGCACGCGTTTAGAACGTTGGCAACAAGAAAAGGCAATAAAGAATTGTTACTTTCTATCCGAAAGCATTTAAAACTTTTTGTGATTCTACCATTTTTAACCGCAAGGAAGTTTGTTGACCGGCGACGAAAGACTGTAAAGATTAAAACATTATATCCGTCCTTCTTACATGATTGTCTTAGGTCAATTTGTATGAAACAGTGTGAGTGCAAAAAATAGCCGAGCAGAGTAGAGCCAAGAATTGACAAAGTAAAATTGAGACATGCAAAAGCTAAGAGATTTTCAATTGGCATTAATTTTTGGTGACTTAAGTCAAATCTATTTTTATTATTTAGTTACTGATATCAAATCACCCATGGCTACTAATGTAAATTGAACTATTGATCTAAATGCCTAGACGACATCTGGTTCCAGCAGGACGACGGCCGGCGCTATGTGCCACATAGCGGATGCCACGATTGACATTCTTATTCCAACCAGGTTCTATACAACGGAGCCAATTTAAACAGAATTTATAATTTTTTGATAAAGCTGATTCGGGGTCACATTGAAAGAGCGATGTCCTCGACCAACAGACTAATTTTTCGGCTACTACCCAAACGACGATTATTATGAAAGTGTACGTCGAAGCGACTTTATCCCGCCTGATGCATTTCTCTACCTAAATAATTAAGGGATGGTCCAGGACAGAATGGCGATTCCGCTGATCTACCACGTCTTGCCGTATAGGACTGTGGATAGGTACATAGCTCCTTTATAGTCCAGACGTGCTCGCACAAAACGGAGCAGAGTGCCTTCGGTTCAGTAGGACTGTGTCCGATCAGGACCAGAGGGAAAGTTGACAAATGTATGTCTTGAATTTTGTGAGTATATCACACACAGCTTATTTTATTCCATTTAAAAATTTACCCGTATTTATTGAAAAGTCCTTATACTTAATACCGCATTCTAAGGATATTCGGCAAATAGATCCGAATTTTTGTGCCATTTCGGGATGGTTTCAAATTTCTGGAATATCTACTAATCTGGCTCCCGATTCATAAAGGGTCTCTCTCTGAGAAAGCTTTCCAGCCTCTGTGATACCGGGCACGCTACTTCCAGTCATCTAGCCTAAGGACTCTGGCATCCGCAATGACTTGGTCCTTAGACCGGAGGTTCTATCTTCATTAAAGGCTCTTATCATGAGCTCTGAAGTTCGAAGACTCTCTAGTCTGGAGCAATGTTGTCCATTCGCTTGATGTGACCGAACCAATAAAGTCAATGTATTTTAACTTTCTGGACTACATCCCCTTCCTAGGAACTAATATCCCTTTTCTTTCGTCAGAGCCCAGTTCAATTCAACTGTCTCTTACTCATGGTCCAACACTTAGCGCCGTAAAGTAGTTGTAGTATTCGTCTTTCACGTGACAAGTTTTGATGCCATTTTTCATTTTTTCGCCAAACCGAAGTAGCAACAGCTTCCGTGGAAAATTCTTCGTCAGACCGCTAGTAATAATGTGTCAGTCGTTAAATTATTCTCAACACCGAGGTTAGTAACTCCTTAATTACTTGGATGTTGTTACTATCAATAGTATCATTTTTTTTAGTCGGTTTTTCTTTGTTGCTAGCATATCCTTATTTACTTCTGGCAGGTAGGATGAAATGGCAACCAGAGGCTGTCTAGCCCTGAGGCCCATTTAGCCCTGAAGTTCGCCGTTTTGATACCATAGCTCGTTAAAACATGTTGATAAAGTTGATTTATTTACTTCAAGATCAAGAAGTTTCGTTGGTCTTCAATCGCCGTGAAATTCTCTATTACAAACCGTTTGGAACGTCCGATGATGTCAAATTAGTCTGTATACGCTAATAGTTGAACGGATTTCTCGAATAAAGTTCTCTTTGTGTTAACGCTCAGAACCATTTTGAAAAAGTCACACGATTGCGCATTACCTTGCCGAAATTCTTTAAATTTTTGGGATAGTTCAGGAGATTGCATATTGCACCATGAATTTTCCAATGTCACGGAACACAGTTGGATCAGGTTTCCCCGGATCCTGAGGTCGGCCATGGTCATGTAGAACTCCTGAAAATTAATGCTATTATACGAGTATGTATGCGATTTTAAAGTTGATGTTGATTATCGACTTGAAACTCGTTGGTCTTTTCCAGGAATTGCCTCAATGGGAAGATTTGATATACGTTCAGTCTGCTAGGCCGGAAGCCACACTGTTTCTTGCCTTCTTAATTGGTGTGGGAACGACTTGAAAACGCTCAAACAGCACGTCAGATAAGATTTGTATGCGATATTAAAAAGAAATATGCCTTAATAAAGGTATAGTTCTTGCGGGACAAAGGATCGCCTTTTTTCTTCATAGGGCAACTATCGGACAATCTTCCGTCCATCTTAACTTGGTTGACAACTAACCAAAACATCACTTTCGTATGTGAAGGGCTTTATAGATAAGCAATCCTTTGTTTATATCTAAGGCCACAAGGATTCATTTTCATATTGGGGGCACTTTTTCTAAGATGGTTAGTGGCCCACGACTGCCTCTTTTGTGATATCGCGATACTGAGACGTCAACTGATGGCGTCTATGGTTGGTGAATACACAGCCGTGAGCTTCTTTCTCAAGTGTTCTCTGTAGGATCTGGCATTTTTAGGTGTACTTAATCGTTTCAGATCGAATTACATCTGGAAGGTTCATAATTTCGTGTCGTTCGTCTGTGGAGCTCTAAATCTTTGCCGCAAGAACACGGTCATAGTCCACGGCTCCTCGAAATGAACGCAAGTCTAAAATGTTAGATATATGCCTTCCATTTCGTCGACTAGCACATGTTCTATTAGTTGCAAGCCTCTATCTGTTCTAATTAATTCGCTGAAGATGTTTTCCTTAAGCATTAAAGTCCCCGGGCACAACTTTGACACCGGACAGGCTCCGAAGTCTCCTTCCAGTTTAGTCTTAAAATCCCCCTTTAATACATGTTTCAGCTTCATCGTAGCCTTATGTTTTAGAAGGTGCTTTCGATGCTAATAACCAATCAGGCGAACTATTATTGCCTTAAAATATTTTCCAAGCATACGCCTAATTAAATTTTTTATCGCAGTAGGAATAAAAGTCGTATGTTTTTCGTCATATCTGATCCTATCCATCGTATTTCCTGGATTGCGGTAATATATGCCTTTTTACCTCATGAGGACAGGACTTGGTTGCTAAGTGTTCTCACGTTTCAGGTACGTTTTGACGTTCTGGGTGTTGTTGAAATTTGATGGTAATCATTATCCAAGGCTCCTCCTACCTCAATTATAATGTTATTGTGTTACACAGTGCGAGTGTTAAGGTAAAGTGGAGAGAATTTAATTTGAGATGTCAATGCACATTGGTCTTGAAAAATCAAGAATACTTACCTTAGCTCAAATATGCGAATCAGAGTCAACTGGAACTGGAGCCGTTGATTCTGTCTAAGGAATTTTTCCGCTATCGTCTTTTCGAAAGCATCTTTGTGGTAACACAATTTTGATGCAGGGAAATCAGCAGTGACATCTAACTCCACTTCGACCTGTCGACCATTGGAGCCCCGTATGCAGAAACGACTAGTTTTAACATAATAATAACTGAGGGACTAAGTTCTCACTTGAGGTGGGAAATAAGTCCCCAGGAACTAAGTCCACTGAGGGACTCAGTTCTTACTTAATGGGAACGAAATCCACTTTACTAAAGTGGTCTTTGTTCCCATTAAGTGAGAACGAAGTCCACTTTCTTATGGGAAATTAGTACACACTCGAAAGTATAAAGTGGGAATGAATTTTCAACAACAAAAGCTTACCGATTTTATGTTGGTTATTTTCCAGATTCTTTAAATGCTAAAGAAACTTTGCATACACCCAACCTCGCACCTATCCCAAATCCTACAGTGTGCCCAAGCAGGGGGGTTGCAGGGGGCAGCATTCCCCCCCTTACATACCTCACTGTTTATACGTGTCGTTCCCATGGCTTAACATGGGAATTTATTTCACATTCAAAGGGAACTAAAACCCACAGTTTTTTGTAACGAATTTCCCACCTTCCATGGGAACAAAGACCACTTTAGTAAAGTGGATTTGGTTCCCATTAAGTGAGAACTGAGTCCCTCAGTAGACTTAGTTCCCATGAACTTATTTCCCTGCACCAGTCAAACCAAGTACTATCACATCCTCATGAAGGACAATGTGCACCGTATAATATCCATTGAGGAAGAAAAAATGATGAACAGAAAGTGTTGTCTGAACTTATTCGAGCGTTTGAATGTTGAAATCAAGAAAAGACTTCATCATTTAAAAGAACTTAAGTATCAACCGAATTGGGATTGTGAACTACCAATTGATATTTGATAAATTTCAAAACTGAATTTACCAAAACAAAAATCAATTCAACTACTTACTGATTATTATCAATATTCTTCTAATTGACAACGGTCTGCTAATTCTCAATCATCAAATATTTTATCAGTTGCCTTGTTGAACTTAAACATTTATCAATTATGAATTGTAAAAGGATTCTTTACTTAATGAAGATAATGTGCGAATTTCCGTCTGAACGACTCCACCGATATCAATCAAATTAGTCCTACCTATATTCGAGTATACTTCGCTTGAAATATTTAAATAAATCAATTGAAACTGATTCCACGACATTATTAACTCTCGCGTTACAAAATTAAATGAGCCTCCAATCATTATGTAACAGAACTTAATCTGTTGAATGTAATTGAAACGAATCATTCAATAATAATATACATTTTCTTCTCTCCACCATACCCACTGCAAAGTCTCCTCGATGATGGGCTACAAATCAGCTTGTTCATTTTAATAAATTTAAATATAATTACTCTCATCACAATTCCCTGAAAATTTATTTCACAAATTTTCCATTAAAATTAATTATGCATTAACCAAGCAAAAAAAATGAATGAAAAATCATCCCGCAGGGGTAGATAAATATCACAAAGCATCATGGCTATTTAAGGTTTGAAACCTTCCACTCCATTGGCATTTTATTTATATAAAAGGAGGTCTAATGGGACCCGACAAAAATGCTGATAAAATAATTAAAACATTAATTAAAGTCATTTAGTTTTCAAAAATTAACCAATATTAATCACTTCCGCTGTCGCCACCGGAAATAGATACTACCTACTATTTTGCATAGAGCATACAATTATGATGGTTGCTGACTGATAAACGGATCCTTTCTGTCCTTTGTGGCTGGTATTTATTTAAAATGTGTAAATAAGTGAGATTGGAGAGGACGGAAATGAGAAAAATGTTGACAAACTTTCATCAAGGCAAATCTGTTTGACATTTCATGAAAAGGGCATATTTCCTTTATACTCGTAGCAAATCATAAACAAAAACATACTTTAACCAGAAGAGGATAAGGAGAAGGAAGAATACCTTAGAAGACGCCAAAGGCGATCAAAGCAGATGCTTTGTGGAGGCTTGGCGGCGCAGAGAGTGAATAAGTATTCTTTCAATTAGGGAAAATATGTTTTCGTCATCTTCTCAAATGCGGCTTTACTTTTTTAATGGATCTTCATTGGGAGGCAAGATGTCCTTTAAATATATTTGAAATGGAAGAAAATGTTCAAAATCAATGAAAGTCTGAGGATATTATTTTATAAAGCGGATTGATGGAATGATGATGGAATTGGAATTCTCGTAACACAAGCTGTGTGTGAGGTATTAACAAAGGTTGAAATGCCCATCTTTGCCGTTATATGAATATGGAATATGACATCGTCCCAGTGCCCATCTCTACTTCTTATGGTGGCACGGGTCCGAGTGGTCCAATTTTCAATGACTCTTCCGCAATGACTCTTAAGGCATCGGTCGATTGCAGTTTATTCGCAACGACCTGCGACCTGTTCAGGAAACTCCATAAGAAGAAGTCTAGAGAGAACAGATCGCATGACCTTGGTGGCCAATTAATGTCACCTACCTCGGCGAGATATATACTTTCCCTTTAATCGCTAATGCAGAATGGCAATCGTGGCGTCCGCTATGTGACACGGTGTAACGTCCTGCTTGAACCACTTGTGGTCTAGGTCCATATGATTCAATTTCGATAAACAAATTAATAAAAATCTTTCTGTAGTACTTGCCATTAACGGTGACCGCCTCACTAAAAGGTACGGACCAATAACGGCACCAGCCGAAATCCACGGTACCCTTTTGAGGGTTCATTGTTACCTGGTGAACCTCGTGCAATTAAGTTTCGTCCCATATACTAAAAATGATTTGTGATCTTGGTACAGCCTCATAGCTGAATACGATATATTCAAACGGGTTTCAGTTTTCAGTACTTCCTTGAATAACATTATTCTGTTCTAAATTTATGAGTAGGCGACAGTTCTTTCCTAGTAACCAGTACATTGTTTGGTATTTCAAGTTTAGTTCTTTTCCACCAATATTGCAGTTTCATTAGCAAAGGTGACCATAATAACGTTGATATCAACTGAAATATTCCTAGTAAATATCAAATACAGTGTTGGTCCTAGGAGTCTTCCTTGTGGTACCCCAGCTTCAATTTTCTTGAGTTCCAAGTAGTTTCGGTCGAATATTTCGATTAGATAACGAAGGATTTCAATGTTTCATAGTACTTCTTGGAAAGGTCAATATGCAGTTTGTTCTCAAGTCCTATGTACCAAACCTTGTCAAAGGCTTTAGCAACCTCTAATAGAGCTGAACACACTTGTTTTGTTTTTCAAGTACATTTTCTACAACATTCGTAATTCGATGCATTTGGTCTATGGTGGAATGTCTATTTCTTTGTCCAAACTGAGAATTCGGATTAGTCTTTTTTCTTCTATTATTTTGCTAAAACTTTTAAGAATCATTATTTTTCGAAAACTTTTGGCATGATTCCTATACTCGATTTTGGGCTATTCGATGCAACTCCATTTTGAGGCTTACCCTGCCGGTTTGGGTATAATAGTGACTTCTGCAATTTTCTGATACTGGTTTGGACTTTCGATGTTAAGATTTTATTAGCGGTTCTTTTGTCTTCGATTTCTATAAAGTGCAGTTGGTAGAATCGTGCTTCATAAGGCTTTTCAGTGATCTACTAACTGCATCCTATTTTTAGATTATTAAAACAGTTAATACCGCCTTATCGCCTGAAATTCTCATAGTTCGCCATTTTCTCCGAACTCTTTTTCCAATGTCAGTTTTGGTTTTGACGTGATATAGTATTTTAGTTTTCTAGCAGTTCGAAATAGTTGGAGAGCTGTGGCTACGTAGGAATATCCTGAGACGTTGTTTCTACCATTACAGTTGACCGATTTTTTGTCGTCTTTCAGCTTATCTTGCATCCTGAGGATTCCATTCAAAAGATTGCTTAGAAATGTTATTGTCAGGTTTCCTCAAGGTATGGCCAATCCACTGCCATTTTCGTTGCATAATGTCTACATCCACCATTTTCTATACCCCGTTCTATTCCACAACTCGACGTTTGATATGGTTTGTGGCCAGTAGATCTTCAAAACCTACCGCAGACATCGGTTAACGAGAGCCTGTAACCTGCTCGAGATATTAGCGGAGCACTTCCATGTTTCAGAGGCGTATAACAGCACAGAGTTTCAAGTGGGTGTGTAGTGATATTTTACTAGTGCTCCAGATAGCAGAGGATTCCAAATACACGAAGGACCTTACTTATTCTGATGATAATATCCAGGTTTGCTCCACCATCAACTACCCAGATAATTAGACTGCTTAACCTCTTCAATGATCCCCTGCCTTAGAATAATTTGCTGTTGAAAATGTTGGCCGGTGTGCATTATATTTACCAGGAGACAGATATCATCGACATAGTCCAAATGGCTGAGCTTGTCAAACGGTCTCAATTGTGTTCCATGCCTCTCATTTGAGGCCACTGCAGCAGTTATCACATCATCAATTGCCAGTAAAAACAGAATAGGTGGGCAAGCTGGATTGCGGTTGGGTTGTGGTTGTGGGTGTGGTGGGAGCTAATGAGGGGGGAGGGGGGTGTTGGTAGGCAAACTGGATTGGGGTTGGGTTGTGGTTGTTGATGTGGTGGGAGCTATTGAGGGACGGAGGGGGGTGTTTGCAGGCAAACTGGATACGGCCGTGGTAGGGATGGTGTTGGCTCCTCTACCTGCTAATTCCATACAGCTCGTCTTACTGTTTTTACGTAGGCCAGTAACGGGGATCTTCCCGAATTTGTAATGCAGTTGATGTCCTGCCTTACTTATGGCCTCCGCTGACTGACCGTCAATGCTTATTACTAGGAGCTGTCCTTTGCCTTCGACCATGCTCGACAGGTTCTTCCATGCATTGACAATCATTCCCTCATTCTGGGCCTGGATGAGCGCGAGCGATTTTTTGTCGTCTTGCCCGGTGCTTCTTGGCAGAAACAGCGTGATGTTGTGCATTTTGGGGATGTCATCGCCCATACATGCCATCAATTCGCTGCCCTTCCAAGTACTCAGCTTGGAGGCTTTTTCCTTGAGCCAATCTGCCGTCTCTTGCCCAGCGCAGTCGACTAACAACAGTCCCGCCCTGAAGTGCACGCCATTAAATTTCAGTTTATGCGTCCAACCAAGGGAGACTTCCTCAATAATGGCATCCTCCAATGCTCCAATACCGACAATTCGTCAGCACTGAGGGAGACCTGAGGGTACTCCCTTGGCAGAACCGCAATCCTCAATGTACTGGCCGCGCTCGCGTACGAGAGCTGTTGTACGTCGGCTCCGATTTTAGCGGTGCTTGTTCCCGCTGTGGTTGCTGGCGACGTTCTGGCTTTTTTGACGTCTTGCCTTAGGGGAGGAGTTATAAGGTGGCTCTTCCTCTTACCCTGTTCTTGGCGTTGTGCAGGTTCCTTATTTGCATCCGCCTTTCTCTCGTCTACTTTCTTCCGGGCATCCTGCGGGGACATGCCCTCGGCGAGGAACCGGAGGTACCATCTTGCACCTGCACCGCTGAGTCCTTTCCTATTTGGGTCATCCCGGCCACCTGGCTCGCCCATTTTCGGAAGTGGGCCGTTCTTTTTTCTGATTCGGCCGCTTTCTTTTTCTCGGTGCATTATTCTCGTAGACTCAGAGACAGCTTTTGATGGTGTCATTTTCCCATCACTGATTGCTTTGACAGCATCCTTCACCGGCTTGGGAGGTATTCTCCTCATGCTAGCTTCAGATGTGCCAGGAGTATCATCTGTAACTCGCATGGGTGGCATTTTCCCCTGACTCGTTGTAGACGATTCTCCTTGAGCTGCCCGATTTTGCACTTGCCCATGAGGCTTTCTCTTGAAGAAGTGACTGATGTTCGGTCTCGAATCGTCTCCACGGAGGTTAGACTCCATGCGATCCGCATACTCATTCGCGGTGACATCCCGCGGAATGTTAAATTTAATGTGGTTTGAGTTGTTTTTTTGTTTTTTGTTTTTTGGCATATTGTTCCCACGAGTAGCTAGAGAAGGGTAGGTCCGTCATATCAGAGCTCCGCATGATATGGTAAGGTCATGGTTACTCTTCGATTCGACCTGGTGTCGAAGAGGTACCGTTAGAATACAGCCGGTATACCCCCTGGCTGCAAACCATCCAATAGGCACGGTTCACGTAACACCCTGGATTAGGGGGGGGGGCAGCTCTTAGTTCGTAACTCCTCAAAATCACTACCGGATTGGGACTTCCCAAACCTGTAGGTCAGATGAATCTTTGAAACTTAAGCCTCCGCACCGCGGCAAGGTGACTACCACGCGAAGGGACATTAACTATCTTTGTGGAGATACCCCTCGCAATCGAAAATCTCCATATACATTCCCGATTAACCCGGTCAAAAGCCTTTTCGAAGTCAACAAACATTAGGTACAGTGATGTCTGATACTCGGATGATTGCTCAAATATAGTTCGCAAGGTATTAATGTGATCGAAGCAAGATCGACCACTCCGAAAGCCTGCTTGGTACTTCTTAAGCGTAGACTCTCTCCTGGACTTTATTTTTTCGAGAATAAAAGTTGCCATTAACTTCGGGAATATGGACAAAACGGTGATACCACGCCAACTATTACAGTCTTTAATGTTACCTTTCTTTAGTAACTTAATTATGATGCCATCCTTCCAATCACTGGGATAGGTTTTACTTTCCCAAGCAACCTCCACTAATGGTTGCAAAATACAAGAACTTGCATGAGGATCTGCAATTTTTGGAACACTGGTGTCAATAACTCTGGAAGACCTGCGTGCATTTTTAAGTTGAGAATCCAGATCTGGAGCCAAATTACCGCTTCAGTGACCGAGTGAGTGAGTCCCATCAGTGATCGAATGAAAATGTCACATAAGGGTAATCGATTGTTCGATGACGTAAGCCGTAATGCCAAACTCACATAATTCAGTCACGTATTATTCGAAAACTGATGCGGTTGATGGTTGATCATGATCAGTGTAGAAAAGTGATCCTCCCACCTTTGCAGCTGATCTTCTATAGTCAACAATAGGTTGCCATCCACATCTAATACAGGATGGTTATCCGACAATGGCTTTGGTGATTTTGTGCATCTGCCGGGAATCACCTCTTCCTGCAGCTATTTCTGCACTCTGCGCAAGTTTGTTCACCATAGTCACGTCACGTCACGTCTCACACATCCCTACACGCTTTTATGAGCTGCTTTATACTCATTCATTAAGATATTTTTCCTATGAGCATCACTTTCGTTAATTCTTGCTTTCAATGTCCTTCGGTCTGTAATTTTGTCCCAGGATGTACGAGTGCCGTCCGATAAGTACTTAGCCTCACCGCCCGATGGTGACAGTATCGCAAGAGAGATTTACGAGTACTATCGTCTAGTACATTCTCTTAGACAAATTTCAGCAGAATCTGACTCGTAGTTTTGTTTTGACCACGTGTGGAAGTCAGCTTGTCCGCGAATTTTAGAAAAATGGAAAAAGGGCAATATCCGTCGGTGATTCGATTCTTGTTTTTGGAAGGGAAATCGCGCTGTGAAATCAAAGAGAGCTTGGACGGTTTGTGCGGTGAATCTTCTCCTTCGATAGTGACCGTCAAAAATTTGTATAACGAGTTTCAAAGTGGTCGCACATCGGTTTTTGATGAGCCTCGCCCAGAAAATGGCTACCACGGAGAATAACGTGTCCACGATCTCGTATTGGCAGACCGCCGATTGAAGGTGCGCGAGATAGCTGAAAAAGTAGGCATCTCAAAAGACGGCTTGGGTCATATCCTCCATGAAATTTCGGGCATGAGAAAGCTGTCGGCGCGATGGGTTTCGCGTTTGCTCACTCCGAATAATAGGCGCAACCTTCTCATGGTTGTTTCAGAGCAGTGTTTGAAGCTGTGAAATTGCACTACGAATTGCTGTCCCATCCACCGTATTCTCCAGATATGGCCCCGTGCGACAGTTTTTTGTTTACAAACTTGAAAAAATCACTCGCTGGACAGAATTTTGAGTCGAATGAGGAGGTCATCACCGCCACGGAGGCCTACTTTGCAGACCGGGTTAAACAAGTTGGAGCATTGCTGGGTCAAGTGTATCGAGCTAAAAGGACACTATGTTGGGAAATAAATCGCCACTTTTCCAAAATGTTTGTTTTTCTTTTGTAGGCTAAGTACTTATCGGACCGCCCCCGTATAATGAAGTGGTCGATTTGATTTTTGGTTCGACCGTCACGAGCTTCCCATATAATTTTGTGACAGGTTTTGTGTGGAAATAAGGATCCTCCAATTACAAGTTGACGAGCGTTATAATATAATATACGAGCAAATTATTTTCATTGCTCTCACCTAATCTGTGCCTTTTGAACGGGGTAGGAAAATGCAGGTCCCCTCCATTCCTGCCGAAAAAACGTTCTGCACGAGCTATTGTGCATCAAACCTATTTTTTTTATGGCAAGAAAGCTGAGAACTTTGAGTTATAATTATCATCTTAATGCCTTTGTTATGAACAAGGAGCGTAAAGAAAACTCCGGTTTATAAAATGAAACTGAAAAAGACTTTTTTAAGTAAAGCATTGGAATTTGAGTGAGCCGGCAAGTCATGCCACTTGGCAAGCTCTTTTTTTAAATTTTTTCATCCGAGTTCATTTTTATTACAAATTAAAATCAAGCTCAGAAAAATAATGTATATTTTGAGATTTTTCTTTTTATTTGTTAAACTCGAAGTAGGCAACTTCAAAGTACAAAATTGGGGAATTTCGTTGGTATTCTCTTTCTCTCGCCAGTTATCTTCTGATATTGTTTTTCCCAACCGAAAAAAATTCCTTTGCTGGCTGGCAATCTATCATGTGGATTAATTCGTACTCCTAACTCCTTTTTAATGGAGAATTCCTTCGCTCCTTTCTCCAGGACCACGGTGTGTATGCGAGCGTTTGATAGATCTATTTTTTTGTATTTGTATGTTTATGTGTGTGGGTTTTTTGTATTTTCTCTTAATAATATTTTCTGACTTGGATGTGCCTTATAATTAATTGCAGGTCTATTACGAACAACTGGTGCTCCATCCCGAAGAATGGATGAGGAAGATTTTGAATTTCCTGGATGTGCCATGGAATGACTCAGTGCTGCATCATGAGGAATTCATAAACAAACCTAATGGGGTGCCACTGTCTAAGTGAGTCTTATATATTTTACATGTATATGTATAGTTGGCACAAGGATGCGTAATAAATCACTGTGCAAACAGTTACATCCTTCCGATTCATTCGTTTATAACTTAGGGTGCTGTATTTGATGGAATACTCCCCAGTTGACCTTTTTATTAATTTAAATTTAATGCGCAATTTTTTAAATTTTCCTTTACAGAGTGGAAAGATCTTCGGACCAAGTCATCAAGCCGGTCAATTTAGAAGCAATGTCCAAGTGGGTGGGTCAAATACCGGAAGATGTGGTACACGATATGGCTGACATAGCGCCAATGCTGTCGGTATTGGGCTATGACCCATACTCAAATCCGCCGGATTATGGTAAGCCAGATGCATGGGTGCAGGATAATACTTTTAAGGTATGTGGCTTTGGTGTGCGTCTACTGCGTGAGTTGTAGTTTATTACTTTCATACTCTTTTAATACTTTTTCATATTGTTGATTTTTTTTTTTAAATTGTTTTCAGCTTTTTTGGTTATTTTTGGAAAATTTAAATCATTTTAAAAGTTCTATACTTTTTTATTGAGACTGCATTATTTGGTAAATTTATTTGTATGTATAGAAGTCTTTAAGAGCAGAATTTTGGTATGGATCTTCTTAATTTTGTAGCTTTCTTTTTTATTCGAAACACTTTTGCTTTAAAATATTCCAAAAGACTACATTTTAGTAATATTTGGAACCCAATCGGTGGTTTAATGGTAGACTAATTTTACTTAAATCTTACTTTTAGCTTTCCAGCCAAAGGTTTCCTTGTCGGTCTCGATATTAGGGTTGCCCTGAAAAAAAAAAAAAAACACGAAAGAAGGTTTTTATAATCTTTAAGTACCCGGGTTACCGGATTCAGCTTCTTGGGACTGGTTTCGAATAATCTGGTTTCCGATAATTCGGATTTTGAATTTTAATTCTAGAACTGTGCTGGAAGCTAAAATGCTCTAGTTTATACGTCAAAAACTCAGTAACAAGTGACTTCTTTGGCAAGTGCAGCTTAAACTTAAAATGAATAGGAAACAGACTTATCATGGAATCATTCCCGTCTCTCGAATACCGTCGCAATGTTTTATGTATTTCCTTATTATCGGTTCTTTTCACATGCAATGCTCACTTAAAGTATCCAGTTGCATTCCTCCCTTCAATTAGTTCATCCATGATACAAATTTCACTAATTTGGTCATCAGTTCACAGAGATTTGGTTTTCCCTTGC
This sequence comes from Philhelius festivus, assembly GCA_963931855.1. NCBI lineage: Eukaryota > Metazoa > Arthropoda > Insecta > Diptera > Syrphidae > Philhelius > Philhelius festivus. The sequence continues at coordinate 54,183,568 of OZ007556.1, read as the reverse complement.
CATTTCAATTTGAAAACATTCCGACCAATCTTCATCGACAGCTCCTTTCTCTCTCAACACCCAACCTCCCTAATTTTCCCATCGCTCGTGCTGTGTTTAGCATTATGAGTTTCTTTTAATATACCCTTGAGCGCATGGTGGCACTAAAAATAGCAGACTGAAGCTCTCTGTTTTGTTGCAGCAAATACCACGCCCTTCAAAACAACAGGCTAAGGCACTTTGCCCCATTATGTGGCACTTAGTCTCAGTGGCGCTTAAAATAGCAGTTCGAATCGCATAGTATATGAGCAGATATTAACAGATATTCAAAACACCCCGCCAAAACACTCTGGTATATCAGCAGGTACTGGACCCTGGTAGCATTGAACACACTAGGCTTAAGCGCTCTGCTACATCAACAGATACTACTCCCTCGGTTGTATTTGAATCACTAGGCCACAGTGGTCTGGTACGTCAGCAGGTACCCCCGCCCATTGGCATTCAAAATAGATGACTAAAACGTGCTAGTACATCAGCAAGTAATACACCTCTAGTGACACTTAAAATATCAGGCTAAAGTAGAAGGCTTTAGAGCAGTTACCACGCCTATGGTGGCACTAAGAAAATTACGCTCAAACGCTCTGATACATCCGGTAGATCAGAAAATACTGAAGCCGTTGCTGGCACTCAAAACACCAGGCTAAATACTCTGGTAGATCAACAGATATCATAACCCTATACTTTACTTACTTAGGTCCTCAGACCTTTTATGTCCGTGGGGGACCCCTAGTGGGGCATAGGGCGTCCACAACGCCAGTTCGCCATCGTGTTCGGTTCCTGGATATGAGTCGGAATTCCCTCCAACTCTTGCCTAGTTGGGCTAACTCCTCCTCGACTGTCCTTCTCCATGAGCTTCTCGGTCGTCCAGCTCTTCTTCCTTCTTGAGTGAACGGATTCCATTGCATTGCATGCGCCGCAATACAGTTGTCGCCTTTTCGAAGCGTGTGTCCGATCCACTGCCACTTTCGACTTCGTATAATAGAGTCAATAGGTTTCTGACCCGGTCTCCTGAGGAGCTCTTCGTTTGATATACGATTGGGTCAGAAAATCCTAAGGATATTTCGTAGACATCTATTAATGAACGTTTGCAGCTTCTTAGTGACACCTACTGTTACTTTCCAAGTGCTGTAACCGTAAAGTAACACGGATTCGACGTTGGATCGAAACGGCCATAGCTTGGTTCTTAAGCTTGCCTTCCCGATTCGACTGCTGATGTCCTGTTCGGTGCCAGCCTCGGTACAGATGATACCTGCTAGTTATTCGAAGCTCTGTACTTTCTCTACCGGTTGTTGAGAAATATTTATGAGAGAAGATGACTGGGTTCTTAGACTGATCATCTTTGTTTTGCAGGAGTTGATTTTCAACCCCACGATTTCTGCTTCTCTCTCCACCCCAGTTGTCGTTTGGTGAAGAACCATGATCCTATGAGAGAGCAAGTATACGTCGTCCGTATAGTCAAGATGTTTCAGGTGCGACGTCAGAGTCCATCGAATTCCTCTGTTTAACGTCAAGGCCGCTCTCAGGACATCGCTTATCACCAACAGAAACAATATTGGTGACAGAATGCAGCCCTGACTGTCTCCACTTTGGACTTCAAACTCTTCTGACAGCCTCCCTTCGTACAAAACGTGACATTTGGATCCATCATAAGTTGCCTTAATTATAGCTATTAATTTATCCGGGATACCCCTCCTGCGTAAAGCAAGCCAAATAAATTTTCTATTGAAGCTATCGAAAGCCTTCTCAAAGTCGATGAATAGCAGGTGGAGTGGTGATCGATATTTGATGCACTGCTCAATTATGATCCTTAAAGTATTGATATGATCAATGCATGAAGATCCAGTGCGGAAACCTGCTTCAAGTACGGCTTCTAGATGTTTCCTGATGCGTTTCAGTACTATTATGTTAATATTTTGGCAACGGCAGGCAGGACGCAAATCCCCCTCCAGTGTTCGCACTGTGTTAAGTCTCCTTTCATTTTTAGGGAGCTTGACTATCATTCCCCTTTTCCACTCATTCGGAAATCCTTCGAAGACCCAAGCTTTCTTTAAGAGTGGATGCAGGAGTTCTCTCGATGTCGTTGGCGCCGCTTGTAGAAGCTCTGCAGGAATGCCATCAAGTCCTACTGCTTTGGAGGAGAAGTTGCATTATGATATTGCTGGACAACGTCGAATAGTTAAATTGTTCTCTCAAAATAAAGAATTTTAAAAGCTAGATATTAAACTACTCGTATATACCTATCAATAACTAAAAGTAGCTTACATGCCCTAAGCAAAAACAAACATAATTTTTTGTTGTCCCTGCATAAAACTAATACACGTTACTGGTTCAAGACTACTATGATATTTGGGTTAACAATCTTCAGTGTTTAACCACTAGAATTGGTTTTCCTGCTTGACCTTATCTCGTCAGTCCCGATTGGACAATGGACACGTACCGAACTGCCTTAGGCAAGGAGCTTCAACCATAAGGGACCTGGCTTTTGACAGTTGTAGGGCCGACGTAGTATAGTGAATAAGGAGGACTGTCATCCTATTCCCGACTAACCCACTAACTTGGGGAAACATTGGTCCATAGTCAATCATCGGTCAGGTTAGGACTATGTAGAAAGTTATCGTAACCCTGATTTCAAGTTGACTGATATACAATAGCCTTCCATCAATGCAAAAGCTCCCGTAGCCTTGGTCAGAACGGCATAAGATGTCTGGCGAAATGTTAATACTGATCCAACTCTATGCCAAGATACTTTACAGTTCTGTCCCATATACCTTAAGCCTCAAATGCAAGAAAGTCCCAAACGAAATAATTTCTGTTTCTGAAAATTGATTTTCGACTTTTAATCATCGCAATATCGATGAATCTTGTCGAAGTTACGCTACAAAAGAGTTCTGATGAAGTTTACTTTTAGAACTGTTCTCTATACTATTCGATCGTGATAGTTGGCATTCGCATTTGCCTGAATTATACGACCAATCAGATCGCTTGTGTAAAGGCTGAATCGATCTAGCTTAATACAATTTTTAATATTCAAATTTGAATTAAAAGTATTATTTCCACTTTTGACAACGAACTTTCTACAATCGACCATTTTATAAATCTTCTATAACAATGATTTATTTATGATTTAACAAGTTTGGTCAACGTGATATAGAAAACCTCTAACCATACAGTTTTAAAGCCTTCTACAAATGATCCAGACAGACACACGCGTACCCTGATTTTTAGATATTTTCTTCGATTTTTAGCTCTGAGTATCCAGTATGATATTGGTCACCTCCGCACATTTCGGAAAAAGACTTACCGACCGGAGACTTACCGGATTGGAGTTGTCATTGCCCTTTTTCGGGAGAGCATTTACCATGCACTAGATAATATACATTATTCAGACCACTGTTAGACAGTGCAGTATAAATGTCCTCTGCATATGATGAAGCTATCATAGTCCAACGTTGGATAAACCATCGACTCCTGCTGAAGATTGGGAGCTCCACCTTTGAGACCAACAGAGTATCTGGCCCGTTTAGCTCGACGATGATAGTGTTTGCCAATTAGATAGATTTTGCTGAAGCGGTACTCTGCCTTCCAGGTCAGAATTTGGGCGAAAACTCCCACTGACCTTATACACTTGCAGCACACTCCATTTTTTTCCAGTCAGGTTTTGATTATTAAGTGGTCAAAGTCTGTCTAAGACGGCCGCCTCCAGTCAGGTTTTGATTATTAAGTGGTCAAAGTCTGTCTAAGACGGCCGCCTCCGGATTTATGCCTGCTGTCAGAAGTACGTCTCTGTAGTTCTCTGAAGCTTGAAACCTGAGGACTGTTTCAATCATTCTTTCTAAAGATCATAGTAATATGTTGAAACATCTTGGAGTCAGTAAAGTTACCTGCCCGAATTCTGTTATGCCAAAACAAGTTAATGGACAATCCATATGCTTAGGTAGTGCGTGTCAGTAAAGTGCCAGAACAAGGGTTAAGTATTGTCGGAAGTCGACTTTTTTGTCTGTGTAGTAGTCAAAGGTCGTGTTACGGTGCATGTCAGTAGTGTCACGTTCTTTGTATTTCGGAATAATTGGTCTGTTCTTTGTTCGTTTGATTTCTTGTCACTTTTTGTGAGATTTCTGTCATTTAGTAGGGTATATCCGTACGTAGTTCTCTAATGTAAATTGTAAGAATGTACTGTTCACTGTCGACCTCGATCGCTCATTAACAGTTTCTTGATCGTTGACCAATAGTGTCAATAATTTTCAGTCTTGCATCCCTTAATATCAGAAAAAAAGGCACCGCTTCTTGAAAACAATGGTCTATCTGCAGCAAGAAGACCGATCCCATTTTTAATGCTGACTGAGGCCATCATGAAGTAGTTCTCATCCGAATTTAGTTGTTAATGCTCTAAAAGTTTTTCAAGCTATGTTATCCAGTCAAAAGATTGATGTGTCTCCGGTGCAATAGTGGCGATCACATAATACATCCACTTCCCCAGTTTGAGGGGAATGTATAGGATGCAAGTATTCAGCAACCAATATCTACGCGCATTCCTAAAAAAAACTAACTTTTTGATTAATGTCTTTCGTATAAGGTCTCCTCGGTCCTCCGTGAATGGATTTGGGCCGGTCACTTCTAACGAATTATGGTTCATCAAACTCTTTTCACTTCTGAGCCTCGAAGAAGCAAATAAGCTAAGTGAACGAATTGACCTTACTCGTCTACGACCGGATTAACATTGATCTATAGAAACCAAGTTCACCATTGTCGTTGTAAAATTACTTTCACCATGCCTTGTTGATGGTTTCGGGCTTTAGCTACCGGATTGCTTGAATGGTAGTGCCGTTAATATCTTGAATAGTTTGCGGATTGTTAGCATTGTTGGCATGATGCACCGATGCTTTACGGACCAAAATGGTCAAATCGGCTGATAACACGATTTGGGAATTTGGTGCTCAAATGATCGATTATGGCATAGGCTGTGTGTGCCATGGAGCGCCATTCTGCATGAACTAGAAGTCGTCCAAATCTATGTCTTCAATCTCAGTTAAAAAAAAAGTCGATTAACATGGCCCTGTAACACCCACCGTTGACCGAAACCTATTGTTCCCAGTCTAATTTATGAAGAAAAATAGTAGTCCAATAATGCCACCACTCCACAATCAGCATCAAACTGTCACTCTCTGTGGATGCATTGGCTTCTGGACAATAACAGGCGGGTTTTCCGAGTCTAAGATGCGGCACTCACTTTGGAAATAAGTTTTCAATATTTCCCAACGTTTCTCAAGCATAAGGCGACTCATTTCGTTCCGCGGAGGTATGATACTGACTTTCTGTCAAAATTTCGTGCAAGAAACAGCTGTCAGTGTCAAAATAACCTGTGGTTTAAAAAGAAACCACTAGATGGCCCACCCTTTATACCTTTGTTTTAATCACCATCAGTACGTAATGGATATAACTTTCCTTTAAATGCATTAAGGCTGGGTTTCACAGTCGGAGTAAGTGGAATTTTAGTGACCAATTTGCAAGACTTATAAGTCTTACTTTTTCCGGTAAGTGTGCACTATAGTTCTCGACTTAAGTCGTAGTAGTCGAAAATGTTTAAAAGAGTTTTTCAAACCCCATCCAACTACCAATACCATTTTAAATTAGGACACCCTATATGTGTCACTCTATCTCGTTCAGTTCTGTGGTTTTGGAGTAGTTTTAACATTTAGCTATTTAACTTGATAATCTAGGTTATGGTCGATTAAACTTACATATTAGATTGACCTTTCTAACACAAAATTAACAAACAAGCTTCGAAGACTAAGTTTTTTTTGGTTCTGTTTTAATTTTCATAAAATTATAAATTTATTTCATTAACTTTTTTTTTCTATTTAACACAAATTGCCATTTTTGACTTATCAATTCGAATAATTACAGCTAAAAGCCAACAAAAAGCTATGGGATAATCTTGCCAAAGAGGTACTTCACCTCCAGCCTGATAAGGACACAAAATCAGACGAAGAAGGTCTAAATGATCTCTTCTCAGATATTCGTTTAGATTTAAAACTACAACAAAAGGAACTGCAGAACCATCAACAACAACAGCAAAATGAAAACGAAGATGAATTACAAGCCGATACCAAACCAAAGGACTCACAATCAAAATCGAAAAAACTCACCATCGGGAAGACATGATACCGAATTCCTATTCGTATAAACCATAATAAACAATTTATTTGAGTTATTTCTTTCTTATTGAAAATTTATGTAAGTTAATTAACAGAATATTCTGACATTAATTGTTTAAGTTTTTCTTAAATTTTATAACAAAAAAAAATAATTTTAGTCAGTAAATCAATGTTGCAATGTTTTGAGTAAGTTTTTATTTTTTTATTTCTTCTTTTGTAATAACTTTTTTATACATAAAAAATGGTCGATGCCATTTTTTAATTGGGACAGAGCTTTCTTTTTACAGATTTATGATGTTGTGAGTATTGAATGCATTTAATTGATATATTTTATATTAACGATACAAATATATTTACATCTATGTTAAGTCTCCGCATGTTTTTTTTTGTTTTTTTTTGTAAGCAAATGAAAACATAACAAATAATTGTAAAAACAAATTATAAAGGTAAGATATTGTTATGAGCTTTTATATATAAAATAAATAAAAAATAATATATATATATATTTGAGACAAATACATATATATTGAATATATAAAAACTGTGTGTGTATAGACAATGATAAAAATTTAAATAAAAATGTATAATTTTAAACAAATAATAGTTAATAAATTATAAACAGAAATCCAACATAATATTTTTATTTGTTTATTTACTTTTAAAGTGAGTGAATATGGTTGAAATAGTTTTTATTTTTATTTCGCATTTTTATATTAAAATAAAATTCTTCGCTGTACATAGAAAATTGGGAGAGTACGATAACTTTTGCACCAAAAACTGATAACGGTTATTTATAGAGGGGTCAAAAACGAACATTCTTTTAATAGGGAGGGTGTCACAATGTCGCCTTGTTAAGGAGGTAGAGGCAATTTTAGAAAAAAAAAATGACTTAAAATGAAAGAAAAAAAAAATATTAAAAACAAGGGAAACACTTTCAGTCAAGTACTATACCGGATTTGAAAGCCAGGAATTTGTTCTTTAATCCTACATTTAAATTATATTATTTATGTATATGTCAATAGTTTTTAAAAAAATTCGCATACAAACTGAAAATCATAGTTAAATAAATGAAAAAAAAAATGTTTACCATTTTTTTAAATTGTGAAATGAACAGAATGGTTTTTATAATTTTTGAGAAAATTGAAAATTACTGAAACTACTTTTTATGACCTTTTTGTTTTTTGTACTTACGGCGATCTCACTTCGAGGATTAATGTTGATGATAGATTCATCTTTGTAAGTAAAGTAAGGCAATTCATTTAGCGTTACCCAGAATGCACCACGAGGTGGTAGAACTGCATTGAATTCCGCGTCAAAGTCAGTCAGCTTGTGAGTAAGTCAGGAGTTAGTTAAAAATAGTCAAGTCAATATTCAATTGAATAAAAAGCTATGAAAGTCTCGTCAATGAAGTTATCGTCCTTACTGGTGTTACTATTGTTAAGTACGTTAATAATAAAAATACGATTTTCAATATTACTTGTCTTATCTTAAACTTTATTAACTTTTAATACTTAAAACACGTGATAATATCTAAAACTGAATAGGCGTGTGTGTCTCTTGCCTTGCCGTGGAAGAAGAAGGCAGAATAGCAAAAACCGGAAAATTCAATGTAATGGCTGAGCACAATGGCGTTTGACGTGTCGTGGATCTGTTCGATGGGTGTTTACTGCGGGTCGAGTTGACTCTGATTGATTACTGTTGTAGCTGATGTAGATTCACTACACTATCAAGTTTGTTGAGTTCGTTGTTGATGTTGAGGAAGTTGTTTTGGTGGTAAAACACTCTCTAGGTGCCCACTGCGAACGGTGGGAGGGTCGAAGTCCTTTAGTTCCAAACCCACACTTTCTTCACCATCGATAAAACATCCTAAAAATTTATACATATCTATTCAAGAAAGTATTTTCGACAGAAAGAAAAGTGGTTATAGTTGTACGTTGTTTCGAGGCATATAATAGTTTTATTCAGAATCTTGTTCTTGTCTTGGTTGCATCTGTCTTTTTAACATTTTTTGACATTTTCGCAACACCTATGTACTAGCGTTCTCTATCGGTACAAATGCGACTGTTATTGGAGTTAACGTATTTAGGTATGTAAGGTTAAAAATCTTCCTTACATTTGAAGTTCACTTTTAAGAGGCGCCCCACCTTATCTTCTTTGAAAAACAAAACCAAAACTACGATTGTCATAGCTGTTCGTTAAGACGGCCTCTGTGGTATTTCCTTTTTTTTTAAGAAAAGATTAAATGCGTATTTTAAAATAATGATATTCAATAATATTTTTAAAAATATTTAATTAATTTACCTGAAAAACCGCGTTCACAGGCATTTTGATCACAAAAGAGATGATTTACCCAAGCACCTCGCGAATCTCTATCCGACATTAAGGCCCATGGAAAAATGTGCTGACAGATGGGTTGATTGTATTCCCACAATTTTCGTCACTTTTTTTTAGAACTTTTTTTGAGTATCGCCACATCCAACCGAACTTAAGATTTTAACATTTTTTCACAGTCAGGGGTAAGTTACAAAAAGCAAAACAGTGGGGGAGTTGAAGTTTTATTGGGAATAAGACCAATTTCTTATAAAAAAAAAAACAAGCTATGCATACATACATACCTACCTCACTGGTTATACTCCGTAATCCTGGGTGCTAGCTAGCACTGTATTTATATAAGCAAAGAAAAAGCAAAAATCTCATAAAAAAGTTTTCAATTTGTTCAAAAACTAGAAGTCATTTTTTCACCATTCGGTTTTTTGTGTTTGATTTAGAATTAAATTAAAAAAAATTGGTCAAAATTTTTTTGTTTTTATATATTTAAAAACATTTTGAGTTTATTTGCGAATTTTTTTAAAACTATTGAGACAAATAAATTAACTTAAATTTAGGATTAAGGATCATATTTTTGGCTTTCAAAACCGGACTCTCAGGGTGTTGATGGACTGCGCCAAATAAAAAATATCCTCAACTTAAATGCCAAGATCCTTTAAATAATTTTCACAACATTGGATAGTGAAATAGAACTTAAAAGATCTACTGATTTTTGGCATTCAAATCCGGTATACTATACAGTGGTGGTCCAGTATAACGAATGCCGATATAACGAATGATCGATATTACGAACACTTTTTTCAAGTCAATTAGGTATTTATTCTATATAACCAACAAATAACGAATTTCAGAAAATGAAAAAAATTACAAACAACAAATTTACAACAAAACTGATAGCGATGAAAATGCTACCTCAGAAACAGAAGTAATTCAAAGAGTGAGTCATTTCGAAGCTATCGGAAATTTTGACAATTGCATCCAATGGGCAGAACAAAATGGCATTGAAAACTCTAAAGTCTTAGTTCTAAGAAGTTTACGGGCAGAGGCATTCAATCATAACATTTAACGCCCAAAAAAAACAAATGCATATTGACTTCTTAAATATGAGCACAAATATCTCTGTAATATTTATGCACATAATTTGAACAAAATTAATAAGTCTATTCTAATATGTAAATGAAGTTTAATATGTTTTTGTTTTTAAATGTATTATGAAATAAAATAATGAAAAATACAAGTGTACCTAAAGATTTGTATGAAAAAAAAGGTATTCGATATAACGAATTGTCTATATAACGAATTGACTCTGGACATTATATCATTCGTTATACTGGACCACCACTGTACTTCATTGTAAGTGTTTCCGTTGGTTTTTAATATTTTTTTTTTTTTCATTTTAAGTTATGTTTTCTGAAATTTTCCCTCCCTCCCATAGCAAAAATGTCTACAATATTTGGTGCCAAAGTTATCGTACTCATGCCTCAAAATGATAAGCAAGAGTAATTTTTTGTATAATATTTTCCTCGAAAAGAATTTCATTACTTTTACACTGGAAGACAATAAATAGCTTTTTCTATATTTTGGATATTCTTAAACCATGCAAATTGTTTTCCAAACAAATTTGGGCTTTTTATGTTTTATAAATTATAAAATATTTGGTTTTCCATATTTTTTTTATGATTTAAGTTTAGAACCAGTTATTTGTGTTACAGTCGCACTGTGGCCGAAATTCGCCTAACAAACTCTATAGTGAAAGCACCATGTTGGGACCTTGCTTTCTCTTGTTCGCTTACCTAGACTATAACTGCCTTGAATAAATGAATTAATGAATCTTGTATTGAGGCTATTGCACTGCGACCAGGAAATCTATTGTGCCTCCACTTATAAATGAATGAGCTCACTCATCCTTCAGTTCGTCTGCAAATGCTCCTAGGAGGCTTTGTATTTGGGGCACCTTCAGAGAGGATAGGTTTCTCTCTTGTATTGTTCCACATGGTTTTTCCTTTGGTGCATGAGTGGACAACATCTTCCTAGTATGTGGTTCGTTATTTCCTCATGCATTTTGCAGAATCTACTGGCACTGCTTACCCTACCCAGTAAACTTAAGTGTCTTCAAAGTTTGCAGTGTCCTGAGAGGATACCTCATATTTCTACTTAAGTTAATGCAGTTTTAGAAACGTTGATGGTTGTTATTGCCCAGTAGTGGTTTTGTCTGCCTCAGCTTTAAGAGTTCTTTCTAAATTCTGGATCTATTTCCCGCCTTTGCCATAAGGCCAATATATTGCAGTTTAGTCAGTTAAAAATGGGGCAGACAAAATTCATGTTCAAGTATTAATAGTACAATATGGCGAATTTTCTTCACCTTCTTACTATCTTCCAATTACAATTACGACTCTTCTTTCCAAGGTAGTGAAAAACCTAAAACATAATCATGTGAAGAAATATTTTGAAGAATGAAATATTCTCAATGACAAGCTGTATTGCTTTCGTAGCAATAAGTCCATCAGTTTTATCTGATGGTTTATCTCATCGAACAGTGGCAGAAATCTTTACATCGGTTTGGGGAAAGATTATTGCACTTGCTATTTTAAAAGCATTTAATAGAGTTTGGCGTCAAGCTCTTTTATTCAAAATACGTGCATTTGGTATTGATGAATCTCTTCTACGTAGGATTATAAACTAACTTTCGAACCGCTCAATACAAGTTGTAGTATTTCAAGTCTGCTATTCATAATATATGATGGTATGCCACAGGGCTCTGTTTTGTCTCCGACTCTCGTTCTCCTATTTATCCCCCTTATTACGGCTGGCGAGTCGAACAAATAAACATGTGAGTGTGAGAAATTAGTATTACGGTTGGCGAATCGAGAACCTTTTATTCGACTTAAATGTCATATATATTTGATATTTTTAATAAGCAATCAAATTTCGAGCTCGAATTGTAAAGTTCGCCAACCGTAGTATGTCGAATGTGTAGTTCCCTAATGAAAAAATCTCACCTCGAACGTTCGATTCGCAAACCGTAATAGCGGGGTATGAATGTTTTTGTTTGAAACTTTGAATTTATAGTCAAATGGGGTACCATAAACCGCCTAAAATTGTACGCTTCAAAAAATCATTGCTGTCTCCTATTGTTATAGGGAATCCCACCGCATTCAGCTTTTCATGAGCGGCACATCCATTGAACTTTTGGAGTAAAAGCGCAGAAAAGTATGGTTTTTACTGTATAAGCAAACATTAGAGAGCTTTGGAAGAAACTGGAAAAAAGCATACTTTTCTAAGACTTATCTGTGGAGGTATAAGCACTTAAGAACAAAATCAATTGCCTATAGTTATATGTCAATATTTTCTATACGATGAGTAGTTCTCGGGATATATTTTAAAATGGGTTTTTCAAAATGCCAGCCGAATCAAAACACAAGCTCTTACCTCCCTGAACATTTATGGTAGAGCTGTGTAAATCGTTCATTTCAAATGATCGAATCGTTCAACAATCGATTACGAAAATGATCCGATCATTTCAATCAATCGATCATTTTCATTTCACTGAAATGATTCAATACTGTTCCTATTCGATTTTAATTTCGATTTCGATGATAAGATTGAATTGTGCCTTTGATAGTTCTCACAAAATACCCTATTATTTTAAGCCATAAAATGCCAAATAACATCGAATGATGGCTACTTTGTACATGGATTAAAAAATGTCAAAAAATTTAAGAAAAAGAGATTTCATTTGTTGCTTCGGAAAGGAGCAATTTTAGGGCTTTCGGCTGGCATTTTATACGAAATACCCTTTGAACTGCATAACCGAATTCGTCCTCGTCTATTTGTCAAGTCATAAACTGTCGAATTCCATCAAAAGATGGCTACGATGTCTATGGATTAAGAAACGTCCAAAAATCCGCATTAAACATACCGGATACTGATATCGAAAATTGAGACTCATTGAAATGATTGAGATTGAAATAGAAAATCGATAGTCCAGAATCGAGAATCATCTAAATGATTGAGATTGAGATCGATTAAAATGATTGATTTCGATAATCAATACTTTTCGATGATCGGTTCAAAAAAATCGAATCGATCCTGATTGACACAGCTCTAATTTATGGACACAAACGGCAAGTAACGCAGAAATTAATTTCCAGATTTTGATCAAACTTGACATTGAGCTGGTACAAAATACGACAAAAATTAGTCTTGACATAGCTCAACACTATCAGTACTGCTAAGTGCAGGCATTTGAAACTCATCGCTCTTTTTCACCTTAAGGCATTAGGAAATATCAACTGTTCGCAGTCATCACTTAGCATGGTGTTAGTTGTGAATAAACGGAAAAAGAGAGGTTGAGTCCAATACACTACTAAATATTTAACAAAAAAAAAATAAACAAATTAATAACAATTAGTACAGCAAAAAAACAACAATTAACATTTCGTAAAAGGTTTCCATTAAAAATATTACGAACACCCATTCAACTTGTGTGCAAGTGTAAACTTTGAAAAACTCATTTCGAAAAAATCTTTGTTTCTATTTTCATGTGTCATGGGAGTCAATGACTCCTTGATAGCATAATAAGTACGATGGTAGTTGAGATAGAAAATGTCAGGCTTCCAAGAACTCTGGCTTCTTACAAAAAAAAAAATGTATTTCTCCTAAAAGAACCAATTTTTAGGACCAAGATTTGCTGTACAAATATAACCTTTCGACGTTTTTCCTGTTAGGGCACATTCGAAACAAGAAAACAACCGCTAAAATTATGGTGGAAGATGATTTGGAGCATTCCAGTTTTGATGACTTTATTAACGATGAACAAATTTGATAGGACAAATGTATTCAGAGCTCACATATTCTAAGTGTAGACGAACAAAAGAGTTCCGCAATGAAGATGTTACTCAGCACTTAATAAAACCAAGCCTTGCGTTGGCCCTATTTACAATTTTTCAATAAAGTTGTTGTTATATGTAAGTATAGACCGATTTAAGGTGTGATTACAGAATATAAGAGATTCGTTTTTCAAAAAAGAACACTGATTTGCATTTCGACACATTAAAAAAAAAAGTTTGTCATAAATAAACAAAAATCGCAAAGAATTCATTTTGAAGGAATCCAGAATCAGACTGGTTTCCAGCAGGAATTAACTATGGATATAACGTCATTTAAAGTAACTTTAAAAAAAAAGTGGACCGAGGTGGCTAAATTACGGTACACCAAAGTTTGCGTACCTATATTGAATCAGAAGTGATACTTCTAAAAAGAACTTGATAAGACTTCCGTTTCGTACACGATCTGGTCTTTGTTGGATTGGAAACTGCTTTTTCCAACCGCTCAATACAAGTTGTTTTCGATGGTTTTAAGTCTGTAGTTTATGAAATAAATGTTAGTGAGCCACAGGGCTCCATTTCGTCTCCGACTCTCTTTCTCATATTCATCAATGATCTTTTGTCTGAAACTGACAGTACTCTAAGCTTCTCATATTCGTATCAAGTTGTACGTCCTTCTGCTTCAAATGTGGATTTGGAACGGCAATGTATGAAAAGCGAAAAACAAACGGAAAAGTTTGTCAGGGATGCCAACACTAGACAATGCTTTATATAGTTCGTTTCTATAGATGCTATCATACGTGGCTTTAAAATCGATTTGGGTTTTTTTTCAAGATCTGCTATAATGTGAATATTTGATCAATGGTGAACTTACCTGCTCTAAAGCCGCTTCAGACGTTCAAATAATACGGCAGAAAGGATCTTGTACGCGATATTCAGGAGACTTATCCCTCTGTAGTTGGTGCAGTTCAGAAGGTCTCCTTTCTTGATTTTCAAACATAAAAACAAAAAAAAAAAAGAATTCAATGGAAGATGCCATAACCATAACGTTAAATAACGATTACTAAAATGTAGTTCTCAGGTATATGTGTCGGTGGAGTTAAAACCTCTTAAGCTGTAATTGTGGCAGTAGACATATAGAACGTGCAGAATTCCAGGCCCGTTTTAATCGTTTTTCATATCAGTGTACTATCAAGTTTGATCAAAATCTCGAGTTATATGTGATAGCGAATATGTCGATATCTTTCCATCTAAACATGGTGATTACCAAGAAAACGACAAAAGCTAGAGGGTGTAGATTCGGGGTCAAGATAAGTAAATCGTATTGGATGGGGAATTTTCTAAAAATAAATTTAAATAAAAGAGTTAGTTAAAAAACAACGCCAACACTTAGAAAAATTTTAATAATATACCTTTTTTGAGGCAATAAATCTTTTCATTTATTGTCTTTTAGAATCAAGTTTTTTTTTATGATTTTTTGAAAATTTTTAAACTTAAAATTAAAATAAAATTAGTTTTAATTGTTTTTTTTTGTTCTTCTTCAAAATTGTACGTTAATAAGTATCAGTTTGGTTTTAAGAGCTTAAAGTGTGAAATCAATCCAACCTTTAAAATGTTATTTTCTTAAATTAAAGCATTTGATTCAAATAAAAGTTAAAAAATAACTCGAAAGTAATATATTCATTTGCTAAATTCACAAACTTTAATATTTTTATAAACTTGTAATCAGCGTTTTCTTTTTTATAAATCTCTCAACCAACCGTTGTAAGAATTTTTTGTTTTAATCTTACGTTTAGGCTCAAACTTACAAAACACATTTTAATAAAAAAAAAATATTTGTTTTTCATTTTAATAACACAAAATATTTTTTTACAACAGAAAAAAAAAACTAAAACAAAATTGTAAAAACCTTTTTTAAAAATGTATATTTATAAAATGTATTTTAAAATAATATATTTATTAAAATTAAAGTTAGTAGGTAATATTAAAAAAAAAAAACTGTATAGATAAATTCAAATTTAATAAAATAAAATAACAAAAAAGTCTCACTGAGGATTTTTATAATAAAAGATTAAAAAAAAATTAAGTTTGTGTGTATTTTTATTAAGTCAATTAATAATTTTTTTTCTGTTCAGAAAATCCTTTAACTATTCTAAAAAGATTTACTCTTTGTTTTTTTTTTAAATTTGCCTAACAAAACAGTTGCGATGGAAGCATAAAAAAGTATCTCTGTATCTTTTGGAACTGACCAAGGTTAGTATGGTGAATACATAATGTACAAGTAGTTGATGTTGCTAAATATTTTCAATAAGACTTTACCACCCGAAGCCATGTACAACTACACACCTATCTATGTATATGGGAAGAAAGTCCTTTGAAATTTGCAACACACATTAATATTCTTTGCAAAGCCGATCCTTTGAATGGCTTTTGATGGTGATTACGCTTCAGCAAAGCATAACGTAAGCATGGTGTCTATTCATGTACATATATACATATATATCTTTTTTAGTCTCAAATTTACATTCAGAGCGCTATTTTGGAAATCATAACATAGTTGACTCAAGAGAGGAGAACAAAGTTACATTTCATTGCAAAAATATATATCGATTCAACGGTAACCCAAGGTAGAAACGGAATAGAGCTAGAGAAATTCAGTCAAAAGGATCTTTTCGTCTTTATTGTATAATGCAGTAGTGTACGCCATATCTGCTATTGGAACCAAGTGTATTGGTACAATAATTTCACATTCTGCTTCAGGAGAAAGTACTTCACTTATAGATACAACTACTATTCCTTTAGGGCAAGAAGCTTCTGTAAGGACACTCCTGATACAGCAAACTATTTAATTGAAATCAGATGAATGGAAATGGGAGATGTAATAGGTGTTCGTTGAATAAACACAAAGTCAAGATACCGAAAGAAATAGATGAGTGTAGGTACCCTAGATGGAAGATTTGCGGTTTTCAGACTGACAAGAGAATCACATACTAATGAATAGTTGGCTTTAATCCTTAAATGACACACATCACCGCAATGGCGATAAATGCCTGATGACATCAAATAGACGTAATGAATGAGCAGCATACTTCAAGGGGTTTCCAAACACCATTTTGAACAAAAAAAATTTTCGATGTAGACTAGACCTTCCTGATATTGAATTTTAAGGATTTTCTTAAAAAAAATGGGAAAAAATGTAACTTCGGAATTAACACTAAGTGCAAGCGATCAATTAACTGGCTGAACATAATGGAGACGGAGATGCAACTGAAATAGATGTCAAAATATTCAATATAACGAACTCAACGCAACGCATCTGCAAGAGTTGGCCAACTTTTAAAATTGACCTTTCCGGCTTGTTTCAACCCATAATTAGAAATCTGGAAAGGGTAAGTTGTAAGCACGTTGCAATTACGCGTTGGGGGAACTATACAACAATTGGTGTAAAATGGCGTAAAGTATCATATTTCTAGTGGGAAGACAGTGTCCAAGAAACTCCAAGCAAGAGAAACGAAAATGATTTCGATATAGGTGATTCCCCAAACCACCAAAATATGTGCGAAAGTCTGTCTATTATCTTATTAAATTGAAATAAATCGAAGTCATCAATATTTGTACTTTGATTTTAATAGTAGTTAATATGGACGGAGGTGAGCTGAATTCGTTGAATGACCTATCTCCATTGTGAATGATCTCATTTACTGGGAATTTTTAAAACTAGAGAAAAGACTTCCAAGCCCCATATCCAAAGCCCTGATAGTAACCCATAGCCGAATACCGCCACTGGGTCGCACGAACTTACTCTTATGTAATCGACTAAGAATTTAAAAAATGAATGTTATTAGAAAAAAACTGTTCATAAGCATAAAATTCGTTCTTAAATAACTAAAACAACTCTTTTAGTAGTTGGAGCTAAAAACAGGATGCCATGTGGTTCAAGCAAATATTAGTTTACGCCAGAACAAAAATTATGAGTCGTTGTAAAGGTTTCTTAAAAAATGAGCTTTTATATACAAAATTTTTAAAACATTTTTAAGAAAAAATTTTGGTACGCCAACTTAAAGTTTTTACTACTGTACGAAAAAAAAAATAAATTTCAAAAAAATATTGAGCCGTTTTTGAGATATCGAATTTTTCAAAAAAAAAATGTTTTTTTTTTTTTTAAATTCAAAAAATATTTTTTTTTAAGTTTTGAAGTGCAATGTTTTTCAAACTGTTTAGAAGCTTCTCTATAAATAATTTCATGAAAATCCGTTATGCCGATAATGAGAAACTGAAAATTCGAAAAAAATGGTTCTACACTGAAAATAAAATCTAGGTATATATGATAAAAATCTAGGTTGATTTGACAAAAATTTTGTCAATATACGTCCAACAAAAAGTTTTATCAAATTGACAAAAATTAAAGAATTTTGTTGAGGTAACAAAAAATATTTTGTTGTTTCCACAAAATTATTTTGTTATGCTAACAGGTAAATTTGTTGAAATAACAAAAATATTTTGTCAATATGACAAAATTTCGTAGAATTTACAAAATAAATTTGTCATATTAACAATTCTTTTGTTGTATTAACAATTTTTTTGTTAGTGTTATTGTTTTTTTTTATATTTTGTCAATTCAACAAAATACTTTGTCAATTTTACAAATTTATTTTGTTGTATCCACAAAAAACAAAATTAATTTTGTCCAAATAGTTTTCTTTTTGGGATTTAAGTCCAAAAAAATTGGCGTTTCGTCCCTACGATCTCACATGCAACCATCTGTGAGGGCGTATGGAAAATACGCAATTTTTTTTAAGTTCAGTTACTCTTACATCGATTTTTTAGCAAAAACCAAGTGTGAACTATATCATACACAAAAGAAATTTTTTGGTTTCCTTACAAAATAGTTTTATCTATCTGATAATATTATTTTATCAATATTACAAAATAATTCAACCCCAAAACAAAATATTTGTCATTTTAACAAAAATGTTTTCATTTTTTGTTAAATTGACAAAAAAAATTAAAAAAACTTTGTGATATTGACAAACATTTACAAAACAGATTTTTTGTAGATACAACAAACATTTTGTTAGCATCACAAAAAAGTTTGTGGATGTGACAAAAATCTCTGTTCTATTTTGTTATATTAACAAAATTTGGTTTGTTAAGCTGAGAATATTATTTGTAGTGCATATTTTGTTAAACTGACAAAAAATCATGCTGAATTATAAAAATTTTGTGAAATCAACAAAATCATTCTTTCGTATTTTCAAAAATTAAATAAAAACGATAAAATTGTTTTGTTAAAGGTCAACAAAACGTTTTTGTCAATATTACCAAGGAATTTATTTTCAGTGTATGTAACCATATAAAAACCCCTTCGTTTTTATTATTATTCGAATAAAAATTGAATTTATAAAAAAATAAAGGGCCGTTTTCGAGATATTGAATTTTCCCAAAAAAAAAATAGATTTATTTTCAAAATTCAAAAAAAAAATGTTTTTCTTAAAGTTTCGAAATGCAATGTTTTTTAAACTTTTTAGAATCTTCTCTCTAAAAAATTCCATTGAAATTCGTTTAAAAAATGTTAAAGTTGACATTGAAATTTTTTTTACGTACCGAACTTACTTTTCTCGAACTCGAGATTTTGATCAAAGCTGACATTACGATGATAGCGAAGACGAAAAAATTGGGTCCGGCAATTCCGTCTGTCTGTCTGTATGTCTGTACCTCGAACTACAGCCTAAGCTACTGGAGGTATTTTCTTTAAAGTCGGTACTTCGGTGATTCCCTAGAGGAGAAATTGAAATTTTTTTTAGCTCTAAAACAAACGTTATCCCCATACACCCATAATGCATAATCTTATTTATCTCGAAAACGGCTCTAACAATTTTGATAAAAAAAAAAATTAAGTTTAATATTATAGACATGGACTACATTTTGGTGAAAAAAAATTTGGGAGGAAATGTTATTAGGGGTACCTGTCATAGAACCGTTTTTTTTTTATTTTCGTCTTTCTCATTAACGGCTCTAAGGATTTTAACCAAAAATTTTCAGCAGGAGTCCCGTTAAGTTTAAAATAATATTGTATATAAAAATATTCGAAAAAATATTTGTTGGGTTTTTTTGAAATTTTTTTTTTTGAAAAATCAATATCTTCAAAACCTATCAACGATTATTTTTTGAAATTATTTCCTAAAATCAATGGCGCAAAATTTTAAACAGCCAATTATTAAGGTATTAGTATGATACTACTTAACAATTTGCTAACTTTATAGTAGTTTACTAACTCATTCCTAATTTTAAACATTTTCAAACTAGTATCGTACTAAAAGAATTTTCTTAATGAATTGCTTCTGAACACACCTAAAATAATGACATTTCGTGTAAAAAAGTAAGTACACGAACCTTTTTTGATGTTTGCAAATGTCAAAGAGTCATATGAAGCTAGCACGATACTAAAAAAATAAAGTAGGTATTCGATGATTTTAACTTTAATAAAAGGGTAGAGAAAGTATGATGCTATATTCGATTGAAATTTGCAAATTCGTTGTTTTAACCTAGTATCATACTAAAACAGCTTTAGCATGTTATACTTATTCGCATCTCATATTTTTTTCTTGAAAAATTTTAAAGAAAAAATTTATTTAATAATAAAACGATTTTTTATAGTTTGTGCATAAATTCATACTTTTCTGGAAATCAGACGGCAATTTTATGCATTTGAATTTTGAACATTATTGTCTCATTAACTCCATGTTTTATATTTATAAAATGTATCTTATATTCCAAAGTACTTTTAAAGAGCATATTCGTTGTTCGTGCGATCCAGTCGTGCATTTTATTTACTACTACACTAAGGCGTTCCTCAAGGTTCATTACTGGGTCCGTTGTTATTCGCGTTATCTATAATCATGTGTGTTCCACTGTAAGTAGATTTATTATGTCTATGCAAATGACGTGCACCCTTTTCTAGGTTTGCCATTAGAACTCATAGAAGATGATATTATTGAAAGTGTAAATAATGAGACTTCTAAAAAATCATTATTTCTTAGAAATATTATTCTTATTTGCACAATAATTAAAACTTAGGATTACCAAATTTCAAAAATGTATAAGATCTTGTATAAAAAAAAGCCGCTACAACGATTTATAATTATTGTTCTTGGGTTAAACAACATTTGCTTGGCGTTCCGTTCCAACTACTAAACGAGTTGTTTTAGCCATTTCAAAAAATTAATTTCATCTTTATGAACATTTTTCCCCAATACAAACCTTTTTAAACATCAGAGCAAGTTCGTGCGCCCAATCGTGTGCATTTTATTTTTATTTCAGATAAGAAACTGAGCGAAAAAATATTTGCATACATTGTTGCAGAAATACGAAGTGTTTGGGAAAAGGTTTGTGGCACAACTAGCAACTCGCAACTGCACACGAAAATGGCCATTATATTTTTAAAATGTTTATATTTTTTTTTTGTTCAAACAGAAAATACTATTTCTCAGGAGAAAATGCAAAAAGAAGCAAACTCACACTGAAGGAAAATTGCTTGTGCATTGTTTGCAAAATGGAGGAAGGATATAAATGCGCTTACGTGCGTGCCTTTCTGGCACGAAGAGCAGAAGAGTGAGTAAGTATGCTTTTCACACAAACATACACACAATTGTGCTTCGACTTTCCGCCACTGCCTTTTTCTATGAGCTATGTTAGCTGTTCTGCTTTTACTGTATACGGCTTTGTACCTATCTACTATGAAAAAAGAAAGTTTTTGTTTGTTGTTTTTGTTTTTGTGAATTGAAAAAGCAGGAAGTAAATATTTCCGTTCGTTTATCCTTTGTGTAAGGTTTAACTAGAACTCTCTTTTGTGTGCGCAAAAAGGAAGAAACTAGCGGCAAAAGCGGGAGAAATTTATATTATTTGTAAAAGTTTCTAATTGATTTGTTGGATAAACAGTAAAAACTTTAGTTTGTCTATGTCCTTGGAACTTTATTTAGTTCAACTTAGGAATGGTATAAAAGTTGGTTGTGTTTTTATTTATTTTTCGTCGAAGTTCATGTTGAAATAAATCAAATCCCACTGTAATCGCTGTCGTCGTCGCTTGCAGAAAAAAGTTAAGGACTCAGAGATCTTTTATGTGTTCGTGGGTGTTGATTTAAGTATTTATGAAGGCTGAGCAAGTGAATTTAATGGCGAATCCTGTTTGGATGAGGGCCGAAATGCAGTATAGCTCATCTGTATAATTTGACCAGAAAATCGTATTGAATGAATGGATTTTCAGGATTCTTTGTATTATATGAAGGCCTCCCAGTATGTTATTCGATAATAAAACTTAGCCAAAATTTGTTTTTTTTTTTTTGCTATATTATTTTTAAGTCAAGTTTTGCATTTGTACAAAAATCGAGCTCGAGATTTTGATCAAAGTTGACATTACAATTCTATCTATCTGTCTGTATGTCTGTATTTTTGATCTACAGCCTAAAATACAAAAGCACGGCACAGAAGTAACCGAAGTTTGTCCTAGAAAAGATGTCAAGTCTTTCTGAAAGTTCGTCAATGTCATCGCAAAAATGAGCTTCCTATAATGATTGTGATCTAAATTTGGCGAGAGCAGATAATTTAAAGAGGATGTGGAGGACTGCTTCTCGTCCCCGCTGGTCATCACAGTTATGACAGTGAGTGTTGTGAGGAATGACTAACTCTACTGCATGCTCTCCGACTTGAAAGTGACCGTTACAGGTAGCTACGATCTTGGCTATGTCTTGCCTGATGGGTCTGCATATCAGATCAAGTATTAGATATATTGCTATTCGTTACACTGCTCCACCTATTGTTTAATTCGCTAAGAAAACTGAGAGAATATTTCCCTTGAGAGCTCCGAGCTGAAGTCTTGGTTGGCTAGCTTGTCCGTCTATTAATTTCCATCATTGCCACAATGACCCGGAAAGCAGATAAGAGTGACATTGAGGTTAATATTGAGGCTAGCAAGTTCATCCCGGCATATTGCTGGACCACTTTGGAGTTATCATGTCCTAAATTAACGGCTTTCACAGATATCTGTGTTATAAACCGTATTCCAGTTCTGGTTTAGATATTGTTCAAGTAGATATCTTGTATACTGTCCCGAAAGCAAGGTCTAAAGGTCAACGAGAATATTCCTGAACCAACGCCACACTCCATCTTTGAGCCATGAGTAAAGATAGTTGTGTTGAAGTCTTTCGTCACTACGCGACGTCATCACACCAGCAGTGGCGTAGCGTGGGTTTGTGCCGCCTGGGGCAGAGCCAATTATGCCGCCCCTAGCAATTTTTTCTGGGCCTTTAATTTTGTTTGCTGTTTAAAAAAAACATCAAAGTAAAACAGCTACTTAACTTACTTACCTAGTTATAATTTAATTTTTTATTCGCAGATTTATTATATTTATTTATATTATATTATGTAGATAGAAGTGTCTAATCGGGTGATGATTGCTAAAAAATAAAACCGGTTTTAAAAAAAAATCAACCCGCACTGCCTTTAATTATTATTATTCTTATAGTTATAGTAATAATTATTATACCTATAATATTTTTTTATTTCAATTATTGTTATACATAAGCAACTGAAGAAACAGAAATATTGGCCAAGGATTATTTTTAACTTAAAAATATTTCACAACAGCCCATCAACATTAAAGTGTTCAAAACTGGTTTTATCTTTTAAGATCTGAAATTGATTTGACACCAACGCGATGTACACCGTCTGATTTATCATTTAAAAATCGTTTTTTATATGAGGTATATTAGACCGAGAGCCCACAGCAATTTTTGGGTGTGATTGATAACAAAAAATAATTAGCATAATTAGATAGGCCTTTTATAGTTATTTATAAATGTGAACGTCTTGCATACTCTAGTGGGCGCAATAGTGCATTATAGTGCATCAAGTATGCAGTTCTTTCCAAAGTCTAAAAAATTAGGATACAAAATTTGGCATAACTTCAAAATGAAGAGCTAAGTGCCCTGATTGCAAATATCAAGGTCAAATACGTTTTAAAGGTGACCTTCTTAGTGTAAGAAGTGACGCCAATGCTCACCATACAGTATGGGGTAGCACCGACATAAACCAAAGGGGTGAGTACCTTTTAGACTTTATGATGGTAAAAAATCTAGAAATATTTAACGTAGGGAACACCCCCACTTTTATTACTAGAATAAGAAAAGAAGTCCTAGACTTAACTTTCGGAACTCCGAACGTAGCTTATATGGTAAAGGATTGGAGAGTATCCAATGAACCATCAATGTCTGATCACAGAATAATAGTGTTTACCTTAGAAGGTCTGCTTACAGAGAATACCCCTGGCAGAAATCCTAAGAAAACAAACTGGAACCTATACCAAAATGTTCTAAAATCAAACCTGGAACAACTAGGTCCAGCAAGTACGACTAAAAGTAACCTTGAATTAGAAGTTGTAGTCAACGAGTTTAGTGGAGCAATAAATGAGGCATATGAACTCAGTTGCCCTCTTAAACCAAAAACTAGACAGAAGGATGCCCCTTGGTGGAATAAACATCTTTCTAAACTAAGATCCAAGGTTAGGAAGCTCTTCAATGAAGCAAAAAGAACAAGGGAATGGTGTAATTACTCCGCGTTATTGACAATATATAACAAAGAGATAAGAAAAGCCAAAAGAAATAGTTTCACAAACTTTTGTGAGAATATCTCAACAACCCCTGCAGCGGCAAGACTGCATAAAGCTCTTGCAAAAGAGAAGACACTAACATCACTGGCACTTCGGTATAGTGATGGAACGTTCACCGAAAATGAAGAGCAAAGGTGTAACCTGCTGCTCAGCACACACTTCCCAGGCAGTCTACCATTAGATGGTAACTTGGTTGAGAAATCACCTCTCACACCAAACAGAGAGGACTGGAAAATAGCCACGACCATTTGCACAGGTAAAAGGATTGATTGGGCAATTAATACCTTTCAACCCTACAAATCACCAGGTGCAGATGGTATCTTCCCAGCTCTTTTGCAGAAGGGAAAAGAATTCCTTATGCCCTATCTCATTAATATTCTACGGAGTAGCATTGCTCTTGGGTACATACCAAGTCTATGGAGAACAGCTAAGGTAATTTTCATTCCCAAAATAGGGAAAAAGGACACAACCCATCCAAAGTCTTTCAGGCCAATAAGCTTAACATCCTTTATACTGAAAACTCTGGAAAAGGTAATTGACAACTTCATAAGATCAGAAGTGTTAATAAGTAGGCCTCTCAATCAGCGACAACACGCATATAGGGCGGGCAGATCAACCGAGACCGCCCTGTTTGAACTAACAAATAAGATCCAAAGAGCCTTAGATGTAAAGGAAACAGCATTAGCTGCTTTCTTAGACATAGAAGGGGCCTTCGATAACACGTCCCACGAGGCTGTAGGCAAAGCTCTTGTTAGGAAATGCGTACCCAACACCATAACCAGATGGATAATAGAAATGTTGGGCACTAGAAATGCAGAGGCACAAGCAGGACAAAATGTAAAGAAAGTGATCACAACGAGAGGATGTCCTCAGGGCGGTGTACTATCACCCTTGTTGTGGAGTCTTGTAGTAGATGAATTGTTAGAAAATCTTACCTCCAAAGGTATATACTGCATTGGATTTGCCGATGATATCGCTATCATTGCAGTAGGTAAGTTTGAAGAAACTCTTTGCGATATTATCCAAAGAGGACTAACAATTACGAGTAAATGGAGTAGGTCTGTAGGGCTTTCAATAAACCCATCCAAGACAACAATCATACCATTTACCAGGAAAAGACTTCTACCACATATGAAACATATCCGTTTGAATGGTGAAGTAATTGAAATGCAGAGGGAGGTAAAATACCTAGGAATTATACTAGATAGTAAACTCCTCTGGAACAAACACATAAATTATATAGTCGGAAAAGCCACAAAAGCCCTAATGATTTGCAAAAGAATTGCAGGCAAGTCATGGGGTTGCAAACCGAGCATCCTTAGGTGGATGTACACTATGATGGTAAGACCCATCATTACCTATGGTGCGGTTGCATGGCACAAGAAAACCGAATTAACAACAACTAGGAAAACCCTAGAAAAAATCCAAAGGCTCGCATGTATCTGTATTACGGGAGCAATGAGAACCTGCCCTACCGCAGCTATTGAGGTTATCCTCCATCTATCCCCTCTACACGAGGTCATTAGAAGTGCTGGAGTGGGAGGAATCATGAGGTTCTCAAAGGAAGGAACTGGGACAGGTAAAATAATTGGTCTCAGAGAAAGGGACCTAATTGACAGGTCCACAATTACTAACCTTATTGACATCCCAAGAGATGGAATGATCAAAAAACATAATTTCGAGAAAAACTTTCTTACACAGCTTAGTAACAAAGAAAACTGGGTAGGAGAGGATATAAACTATACACTCGAAGCAAATACCATCAAGTGGTACACTGATGGATCGAGAACAAGCGAAGGGACTGGTGCAGGAATTTTTGGGCCAAAAACCAAACTTTCCATACCGATGGGACAGTCAACCAGCATCTTCCAAGCGGAGGTAAACGCGACAGGGAAATGCGTGGATCGCAATCTCGAAAGGAATTATCGTAACAAGAACATTGCCATTATGTCAGATAGTCAAGCAGCACTAAAGGCACTGAGCTCGTACACCATCAACTCTAAGCTGGTGGGGGAGTGCATAAATAGGCTAAACGAACTAGGCAAACAGAACAGGGTCACACTTTATTGGGTACCTGGTCACGTTGGTGTTCTTGGAAACGAAAAGGCAGATTCCCTAGCAAAATTAGGAGCTTCAACTCCCCTAACAGGGCCTGAACCCTATTGCGGAATAGGTGAAAATGTCATCAAAACCAAAATTAAACAAGAAGAGGAGGCAAACAGAATAAAGAACTGGAATGAACTCCCTAAGCTGAGACAGGCGAAACTACTGCTGGGTAACTACAACCGGCAACGTTTCGAAAACTGTATCAACCTTAGTAGGAATAACCTAAGAATAATAACAGGTATTCTAACAGGACACTGTAAACTTAGAAGACACCTTAATCTAATTGGTGTGGTAAGCAGTGCCACTTGCAGATTCTGCAACATGCATGAGGAAACTCCGGAACACATACTGGGAAAGTGTTGTACAATCATGCACCAAAGGAAAACCCATCTGGGACGGTACCAGGTGGAAGAGAGCAACCTAACCTCTCTAAAAGTGCCCCAAATACTAAAGTTCCTTAAGGCAATAGGTTTGGAGGAAGAACTGTAGGATGAGCCAGCTCATCATTTTAAGAGGGGGCACAATAGATCTTCAGGTCGCAGTGCAATTAATCCCCAATACAATTCATTCATTCATTCAGCCTATTCTTATCGCGTATGGCAGGAAGAAGGCTGTCTGTAAAACGTCTTGGACCTCGATATTTTCAATCAGGGGGCTTAACTCTACATTTTGGAAAAGTTGTTATCACAATTATTTGGACTTGGAAAAAACTGCATACTTGATGCACTATTATGCACTATTGCTCCCAATAGAGTATGCAAGACTTTCACATTTATCAATAACTATAAAAGGCATATCCAATCGTGCTAATTATTATTTGTTATCTATCACACCCAGAAATTGCTGTGGGCTCTTAGTCTATATGTAGGTATGTACATGTATGTACATATATAAAATTTTGAAAATATTAAAAAAAAAATTGGTACGCCATTTTTTAGTACTTATTAATGCGGAGTTAAAGATTAATTTTGAAAAAAACTATCCACCTATTTTTGAAATATCAAATTTTCAAAAAATAATTTTGTTTTTTTTTAATCCAAAATTTGATTTCTTGAAAACTTTGATAAGCAATATTATTCAAACAGGAGCTCTTGTTTAAAAAAAAATCATTAAAATCGGTTGAGCAGATAGCGAGAT
Source organism: Philhelius festivus (assembly GCA_963931855.1). NCBI lineage: Eukaryota > Metazoa > Arthropoda > Insecta > Diptera > Syrphidae > Philhelius > Philhelius festivus. The sequence continues at coordinate 54,156,314 of OZ007556.1, read as the reverse complement.
AGTCGAAAAAAAATGGTTCCATGAGAGATACTTTTATTAGAAGATAAAATTTTTTTTACAATATTATAGTAGATCGTATTTATGTTTGTTAACTCATACAAATATTTTGATCAAAATCGTAGGAGTCGTTTTTGAGAAAAATGAGATTTCCCATGCCGGTTTTTAAACTTTTGTATGGGAGGTACGTTATTTTTCGTTATATTAAAAATTTTTATTTAAAATCTGCTAGATAATGTCAAGAAACTGTTGCGTACCAAGTTTAGTAAAAATCGACCAACTTGTTTTCGAGATTTTTGAAAATTTTGGTATACAATACTTTTAAACTTTTAGAAAACATTCTCCGTAAAAAAAATTGATCAAAATCGGTGGAATCGTTTTCGAGAAAATCGAAAGTCAAATAAATGTTTCTATGGGAGGTACTATTTATAACCATTTTTGGGATTTTTTTTTATAAAATGATAGCCTTTTTGTAAAAAAATTACTGCATTTTTTTTAAAGTTGTGGGAACGTTTTTGAGAAAAATAAGATTTTCATTTTTTGCTAAAAAAAAATTGTACGACAGGAACCTACCGTTATTTTTGGTATTAAAATGCCCAAAAAACGCTAGGTACCAAGTTTAAAGAAAATCGACCGGGTCGTATAGGCTGCAGCCGAAAGGACAGACAGTCAGAATTGCAAGACCTACTTTTTTCAACTTCGCTATCATCGTAATCATAGAGATTACGATGTCAACTTTGATCAAAATGTCGAGTTTGATTTTTTTACGAATCCATAACTTGCAATATAGTACCTACCTATGTACAGCTGTGTTCATAAAAATAGCAGTGCTCCCCAAATAAAACAAAAAAGCTTTCATTATCAACGTTATACTATATTTCACTTAGCAATAACAATTTAAGGTATTTCATTTATATTAACAGAAAAAATTAAGATTGATTTTTTACCGTTACTTTTATCACAGTAAGAAGCGTTTTTAAAATTTATGGCACAAAAATAGCAGTGCATCTAAATGTTCTGAATCTATAACGCAAAAAGTCAGAAAAACTGTGAAAAACGTTTATAAAACTATATTGATATTTTAGCTTACCATTAATACTTCGTAGCATAACCATTGTTTTTTATAATGGAAATTCATCTGCGTGGCATAGAGTCCACTAAAGTTTGACACCTCTCGACTGGGATTGCGTTCCACGAATCTCGCACTACTTCCCACAACTCTTTCAAATTCTTCGGTTTCGCTTCATGAACCGCATTCTTTACATCCCCCCACAAATTTCCAATGGGGTTAAGGTCAGGGGATTGAGCGGGCCACTCCATAACGCATAACTTGTTCTCCTGGAACCATGATTTTGCCCTTTTTGAAGTGTGCTTTGGGTCATTGTCTTGTTGGTATACCCAAACCAACGGCATTTGCTCTTCAGCATAGGGTAACATGACTTCCTCGAGAATTTTAACATATTAAGCTGCATCCATTATACCCTTAATGGGATAGATAGGCCCAACCCCATAGTAAGAAAAGCAAGCCCATATCATAATTTTCGCTCCGCCATGCTTCACTGTTTTCACAGTGTATCGTGGATCGTTTGCTGCATTTTGTGGTCTTCTTACGTACTCCCGAAGACTCTTGGATCCAAAAAGAACAACCTTGCTTTCATCGGTCCACAGAATATTCCTCCATTTCTCTCGTGGCCAATCTCGATGCGTTTTGGCAAACTCCATTCTCTTTGCCACATGCCTTTTTGTCAACAATTGTACCTTGCGTGGACTTCGGGCTGGTAATTTGGCATCCAAAAGACGTCTTCGTACGGTTACAGCGCTTACAGACAGTTCAAGCTTATCTTTAATTTCTCTGGAGCTTATGGAAGGGTTCTGTTTAGCTAACTGAATAATTTTTCTGTCAGTTCTAACACTCGTCATCCTTTTTCGGCCGCGTGTTTCCGGTTTATTCTGCCATTTTATAGCGTTACTTATCTTTTTTGCTGAATATCCTAAGATTTCCTGAATATCCTGGTAAGTTTTCCCCTCCAAACGTAGTTTTCTTATTAAACTTCGAGTTTCTTCGTTGCAATGTTTTGACCGACCCATTGTTTATTTTTTAGCTAATATTTTATAATTTTTTCTATAATATTATCTTTAGAATACTAAAAATTACAAATAGTAAAATTTTTATTTACCGAAAAATAAAACAAAAGAGAATGTTTAACACTTTTTAACTTTAAATGCAAGACACTGCTATTTTTATGAACACGCTATATTCAGAGAGCTTGAACAAATGCGTCTACAACGGAAAAAGTAAGGTTCAATTACAAACTTAAAGCCTCAAATATAAAAATGAAAGACCGTTAGATGCAAAAAACAGGTTAATTTTTTTTGTAAGAATCTGCGTGTTTAAAATTATTGACTGATTAATAAAGTGTGACCAGCACTGCTATTTTTATGAACACAACTGTATATATCGCAGGTAAAAATCATTTAACTTTTATTGATTAATTTATTAAAAAAAAATTTCTTGAAATCGTTTCTCTATTTTTAATAATCAGCCTTATTCCGATAGGCGTTTTTCTAAAACGCCAACTGTCGTTTTAGGAGTCGTGTCGTTTTTTTTTTGGTATTCCGTAACTAAAACGCTAGCGTTTCTCTCGCTCTTACATTCCACAATACATTCCAAACATCTGACATACTCGTATCAAATTGTTTGCAAATTGAATAATTTGGTTTTGAAAATTATATTTGTGTGAATTTGTTTCAAACATAAGACAAATGTACAGTGTAGAAAGTTATTTTTCTTGGAGCAGCAGTGACGACGAAGAAGAAGAAGAAAAGAAAGATTTGATACTGCACTACTGCAGAAGATATAAATGTACATTTCATCTAAAGCAAATCCTTTTGATTTGGCTGGCACAAAATATGTTATTAAGTAAAAAAATATACATATATGCAGTAGGTAATTCTACCACTGGTTTTGATTTTTTATTTTATCGCATTTGTTTACAGATTCAAACTTGCTGATACCCTTAGATTTTTTGCAAAAGCGAGCTACCAAAAGGGGTTGGGAACGACTTCAATTTGGGACTATCCCAGCCAAGCCTAAGCAACATTCTTAAGGAAATACCTGCTCGCGTTTTATCTTTGCCAAGTTGTAATTTCTACGAATTCTTTTATTTTCCATTTTAATCGGATAGATATATATACATATAAAGATAGATCGCTTGATATAAATATTTGTATATATACATGCATATGCATATCATGGAGGAGAAAGAAATACTTGACTTTTGGGTATGTGATTGTGACTGATAAGAGTTCATATAAAAATACATTTTTGCAGGAGATGCTGGGTACCCCCTCGAGCCTTTTCTTGTAAATCCTTATAGATTTGTTATTTTCACCCTTAACAAAGAATTTTAAATTATAAAACTAAAATAAATTTAAAAAAACTTCTATTTTGACTCCTGTCGTCAACAAATTTCTAGACGACAGATTTCGACATTTTTACAGACGTTTTTTGTATCCAAACGACTAACGGAATACCAAAACCAATATAGAGAACACGTTCCACAAGAGAGAATCGACAAATTGACGTTTATTTGGCGTCGAACGCCTTACGTAATACCAAATTCACACTGACGTTTTTATTTTGGCGTTCAACGCCTTACGGAATAAGGCTGAATAACTTATTAAATTTCGATTTCTCGGTAAAAAATAGAGAACTCATTTTTTTACAAAAATGTGAGAAAATGTTTTTTCTGGAACTTATGGTTCTTGAGATATGGAGAAAAAAACTCTTAATAAAGCCAAATGGGGGTTTCAACTCAGAAAAATCAATGAATGAAATAATGAAGAGAAAGAAGGATAGGAAAGATGTGTGGCACGATGTTCTGAGACTGTTGGTGGTTGTCTCAGATATTTTTATCTCCGGGGATGGCGGCTTTGCTAAAGCGGAGAAATGCCGTGTCTTATTTCTATGTCGTTTATAATTCACATTATTTTTTATTCATGTTCATCCTTGTTGGGCATACTAGTTTAACTCAATTACATGTTGTTAGTGTTATGCCTGAACAACATGTAAACCAGCAACCCATGGATGACAATTTTAGAAGGTTTTAATGGAATTAAAACGACATAGACGACGGCAGGGATCGAACCTGTGATGATGAGGTTGACAGGCGAGCACACAACCATCGTGCCACGGCCAAACATCAGATACACCCACCTAAATGCATAGTATCGTGTGCCTTAACTTAAAAAAGGATCATTGGATATATTTTTTTTGGAAATGACGAACAAGTTCTGGTAGTTGTGGATGGCATACAATTTCATTGCCGGGTATAATCATAGAAAATTTTTTTAAACTAAACTTGTTCCAACCAGATGGACCATAGCTCATAGCTCATCAAACTATGGCTCTCCTGATGAAAATTTTCGGCTATTTAATATTATCGGGTTTTTCTGATTTTCGAAATAGTTCAATATGAACTATTTGAGAGATATTATCTTCCAAATAGGTATGTTGTGAACATAATTCTAACTAATATCTATACTAAATTTTAGTAATTGCCAAAGTAAAATAAATTGCCTTAAGAGACGTAGAATTTTAAAAATTAATGATTATAAGCAAAAAAATCATTTTTTAATGACTAGCTAATCTTTTCGTAGTTGAAAGTAAATACAGAATGTGAATTTTAGGCAGTTTATTATTTTGTAGTAGTTTTTTTTTAATAAGTTTTTATATGTAAAAAACAATTAAAAAACTTTTAATGAAAAATTTTGGTACGACAATTTCAAAAAAATCATTGAAAAATATTGTTAAAAAAAATCGAACTCTATGTTTTAACCAAAGTTGACATTACGATGATAGCAATGGCAAAAAATGTGGGTCTCACAACTCTGTCTGTCCGTTCGACTACAGAATAAACTGCTCGGCCGATTTTCTTTAAACTTCGTAACTTAATTTAAAAATTTTTTTCCACAGGTTTTTTTTCTTTTTTTTTTGTAAGCTCGCCATACGAAATCTTTTAAGTAATTTTTTTTACATCAAAACTTTCATTTAGTTAGTGCTAGGTAAAGGTTGAAAAATAAAACGCACGACTGCGTCGCACGAACTTGCTCCTATGGAATAGACTAAGAATTTTAAAAACTAATGTTATTAGCGAAAACTATACACATAAATTTAAAATAATTTTTTTTTATTCTTTTAGTAGTACAAGATAAGAACAGAATGCTATGCAATTATGAATTTATGCAAGAACAAAAATTATAAGTAGTTGTAGTGGTTTCTTTAAAAAATAAGCTTTTTAAAAAATTTTTAAGAAATAAATATGTACGAATGGAAATTAAATTTCGAAAAAAAAATATTTAGCCGTTGTTGAGAACTTTCAGAGAAAAAAAAATGACTTTTTTTCCAAAAATAAAAAATGTATTATTTTTTTTTAAGTTTTGAAATGCAATGTTTTTAAAACTTTTTGAAAGCATCTATATAAAAAATTTCATTAAGATCCGTTATGTCAAAACAGAGAAATTCAAAATTCGAAAAAATGGTTCTACAAAATTTTTACTTCCGACTTATAGGTACTATAAGGCAAGTTATGCATTCGTAAAAAATATCGAACTCAAGATTTTGATCAAAGTTGACATTACGGTGTAAGCGAAGAGTAAAAAAGTGGATCTCGCAATTCTGTCTGTTCGAATGCAGCTAAACGGCTCCGCCGATTTTCTTCAAACTTGGTAGATATGGGTTTTAATTTTTTCCCCCGGATATTTTTTTTTTTTTAAGACCAAAAATAAAGGTACCTGCCATACGAATTTTTTCGTAATTTTATAAATAGTTTTTGTCTCAAAAACTGTCCCACAGATTTTTTTTTTTTAAATTCTGAAAATTTTATTTAGTTAAACCTAGGAAATGGTTGAACAAAACTTTCCAAAAAATTATTATTTCTGGTACCCCCCTTGGAACTATTTTTTTTGTTTTTGATTTTCTCAAAAACCGATTTTGATCGTTTTTTTACGTTAAGGCTCCCCAGCAGTTTCATTATTATTGTGTATTCAATTTTTAAATTTTTTTTTCTTGAAAAGTCAATATTTCGAAAACCCCAAGCTCAATTTTTTTAAAACTTAATAAATAAAAGTTTCTTAAAATAATCTACAAGATGTAAGAAAAAAATTATTTTACATAAAAATAACGGTACCCTCCATACAAATGTTAAAAAATGGTTTTCGAACATTGTATTTTTCTCGAAAACGGTTCCGAGAATTTTGGTTAAATTTTTTTTTCTTTCCATTAATTTTTAAGATCTATAATTTAAAAAAAAAATTGAAAACAAGATATTACTGACTGTACCTACTACCTACCTTACTTTTTTTAAAATTTTGAATATCTGATTATCGGCATAACGGATCTTAATGAAGTATTTTAGAGAAAAGCTTCTAAAAAGTTTTGAAAACATTGCATTTCAAAACTTTAAGAACATTTTTTTTTTTAATTTTGAAAAAGAAATCTATTTTTTTTTTGGAAAATTCAATATTTCGAAAACGGCTGATTTTTTTTGTAAATTTAATTTTCATTCGAACAATAATAAAAGCTTTAAATTGGCGTACCAAATTTTTTTTTAAATGTTTTAAAAAATTTGTATATATAAGCTTATTTTTAAACCACTACAAGGACTTACAAATTTTGTTCTTGCATAAACCAATATTTGCTTGAATCACATGGCATCCTATTTTTACCTCCAACTACTAAAGAAGTTGTTTTAGTCATTTAAAAAATGTATCTTATGCTTATGAACAGTTTTTCTCTAATAACATTCATTTTTGAAATTCTTAGTCTATTACATAGGACCAGTCGTGCATTTTATTTTTATTAAATTAAAAATCATAAATCAGAAAAATACGATTTTTGAAAACCATTTTTTAATTTGTTTTTACATTATGTATGGTGGGTACCTTTATTTTGAGGTAAAATAAAATTTGTTTTCCTACATCTAGTAGATTATATCTACCCGTACCCATATCTACCAAGGTTGAATCGGCCGAGCCGTTTAGCTGTTGTCGAACAGACAGACAGACAGAATTGCGTGACCCACCTTTTTACTCTTCGCTATCATCGTAATGTCAACTTTGATCAAAATCTCGAGTTCTGTTTTTTACGAATGCATAACTTGCCTTATAGTACCTATAAGTCGCAAGTAAAAATTTGCGAAAAATGGATATTAATGATACAATCGGTTTTTATCTTTTTTTTTACTGTTAAATCTCCGGAAAAGTTTGAATGCTATTGTGTATTCAAATTTTCCAAAAATTTAATTTTGGATTTAAAAAATCAAAATTGGTTTTTCAAAACTTAATATTTCGACAACACCATGCACGATTTTTTTCAAACCGTGACAAATAAAATTTGCTAAATTAAATCTACAAGATGTGAGAAAAAAAATATTTTACCTAAAAATAATGGTACCCACCATACAAGTGTTAAAAAATGGTTTTTCGAAAACGGCGCCTAGAATTTCGATAAATTAACTTAAGAAAAAGTATTTTTGAGTTAAAATAAAAAATCATTTTTTTTTTTGGAAAATTCGATATTTCAAAAGCGGTTCAATATTTTTTGGAAATTTTTATTCGAACAATAATAAGAACTTTAAGTTGGCGTGCCGAAAATTTTCTTGAAAATTTTTTACAAAAAAAAACTTATTTTTTTAGGAAACTACTAAAACGACTTATAATTTTTGATCTTTCACAAAATAATATTTGCTTGAATCAGATGCCATCCTCCAACATGGCTCCAACTGCTAAAGGAGTTGTTTAAGTCATTTAAAAAATGAATTTTATGGTTATGAACAGTTTTTCTCTCATACGAAAAAGATTTGACTCCAATGATGAAGTCATCTCGCAAACAAAGGCCTATTTTGAGGACCTCGACAAATCATTTTTTTTGGAAGGGATAAAAAAATTGGAGAAGCGTTGGGCAAAGTGTATAGAGCTCAAGGGAGACATTTTTTTTTTTTTTTACCAAATAGCTAGCTCTAACTAAATTAATTTTTTTTTTTTAATTTTTTTAGAAAAATCTGAAACAGCTTTTGAGAAATGATGATATTTTTTAAAATTTTGAAAAAAATAAAAATTCTGAGCTAGGCTGTAGTGGAACAGCTAGACAGATAGACAGAATTGCGAGACCAACTTTTTTCGTCTTTCCCATGATGGTTATGTCAATTTTCAACTAAATCATGAGTTCGAATTCTTGTACGAATGAACAATTAGCCGTATTTTACCCTGCCGTATACGTAAATCATATATAACGTCACTTATTTGTACCCTGTACCTACATAGGTATCCTCAGTTAAAGGTGACTTGGGGATTTAAGAATATAAATTATTCATTGACAAGTAGCTACATACTTAAATAATTCATTTTTATTAAGATTCTGATTTAAATTCAAAAATTTTAGGCAGTCTCGCTTACACTTAATATTCTTTGTCATTCTTAACCATCCTTCCGGTCTTTTGTTTTCCATTTATTTGTTTTTCTTCTTCTCCTGCAGAATTAAAAATATTCTTGTTTTAATTTCAAACAAAAAAAAAGAAATAAGTCCTCCTTTTATATTTCAAACAATTTTTTATGATGATGAATGAGAACTTAAAGTTGGTCCTTGTCATATCATATCAAACACATTTCCCGCAATTCCGTTTGGAACTTTCTACAAAAACACGTTTTTTTGTCAGTTGTTGTAAGAGAATTAATAAATTTCAAAAGGAGAGGAGAAAAAAAGAAAAGGACTTATCAGCTCTCGACATAGCTTGCTACTCCATATAATATCCCTCCTGTACAAAAGAACGACATGAAGGATGTGATTTATGTTAGTTAATTTGCAAATTTACCGAAGTTAATTTTTTTTCTTTGTTTAATTTTTATTTTTCAAACGCATTCACTTAGATATGCTTGTTGGTAAATGCGGAGTGTCAAAAACATAGACGCTAAAAAAATTCTTAATTTTCTCTCGTATTTATAATTGAACAATTATTTAAATAAATGTAAAAATAATTTCAACACCTTGTTACAGCGTAAGATGTTCCATAGTAATTTATTATCGACCACTCTCTTCGATCAACTGATAACTTTCATTCAAACAAAAATGGACCAACTGCACCTACAGAACCTAAACCTAGCTTATAACTCTCAACCATTTATGTATGTGTGTTGTTGGCAGGAATAGAGAAAACCTAAAATTTCTGCTAATTAATTAAGATGAGACTTTTCATAACAAGAGATACCCTTACGCCTATTATTTTATATTTAGGGTGGTAACGGTCAAGCCGGCGAACACAGACCTTCGACATGATTGACCGACAACCTTACTGCTTTACTACTATTGCAAAGGGTTCGTTTTCAAAGATAACTTACCCACCTACTTCTAGATTTTTGCAGTGTCTCTCAGGTGGAAGTTTTTTTAGAACTAATCAATCGAAATGTCGATACCTTCAGGCAACGAATTAAGAACTTTCTTCAAACTTCTCAGAGTATAAACTGGTGCACCATTGTCTCAATGAGTTGAGACTACTCAGCGCAACAAGTACAGCACATATCCCTCATGATAGATCTCAGGACTCCGTGATATCTACGAAAATAAAATGCAAGTGCACTACCTTAAGAAGCTCTCAACAATCGCTATTAGATGAAATTCTAACTTCTTCAAAGCTCAATGGAAAGTTATTTTAGAAAAATCCAAACAAGCCCATCTGCCTTATGTAGAGGTTGTCAGGATGAAAAGAGAGAATGGTCGTCTCACTTTGTTTATGAATATCCCAAACTAACCCAGCCTAGAAGACCATGCCTCGGAGAGTACTTTTTTGGCGACCTGGGCGAACGAGATATCGTTTTTGCCACTAAAGGATATTCATTATATTATATGTGGCCTGAAATGCCCATTGTCCTTATCGAAATCTCAATATATTTTAGCTCTCCTGATATTAACCTTGCTTACATCTGATTTTGAGAAGCACAAAAAAACAGGAATATACGAGTACTACATTACACTGAAAATAAATTCCTAGGTAATATTGACAAAAACGTTTTGGTGACCTTTAACAAAACAATTTTATCGTTTTAATAAAATTTTTGTCAATACGAAAGAATGATTTTGTTGATTTCACAAAATTTTTATAATCCAGCATGATTTTTTGTCAGTTTAATGAAATATACACTACAAATAATATTGTCAGTTTAACAAACCAAGTTTTGTTAATATAACAAAATAAACTTTTGTCACATCGACAAACTTTTTTGTGATGTTAACAAAATGTTTGTTGTATCTACAAAAAATCTGTTTTGTAAATGTTTGTCAATATCACAAAGTTTTTGTTAATTTTTTTTGTCAATTTAATAAAAGATGAAAACGTTTTTGTTAAAATGACAAATATTTTGTTTTGGGGTTGAGTTATTTTGTAATATTGATAAAATAATATTATCAGATAGATAAAAATTATTTTGTAAGGAAACCAAAAAATTCTGCGCGTATATTTTGTTGATCATGACATTTCTTCTGTGTATGATATAGTTCACATTTGGTTTTTGTCGAAAAATGGATGTAAGATTAACTGAACTTAACAAAAATTGCGTTTTCTCCATACGCCCTCACAGATGGTTGCATGTAAGATCGTAGGGACGAAACGCCAATTTTTGTGGACTTAAATTCAACAAAAGAAATTTGTAAAATCGACAAAATATTTTGTTGAATTGACAAAATATTTTGTTGAATTGACAAAATATTTTGTTGAATTGACAAAATATTCTGTTGAATTGGCAAAATATTTTGTTGAATCGACAAAATATAACAAAAAAATTTGTTAATTTAACAAAAAAAATTTGTTAATCCGATAATAATAAAAAAAAAAATTTTTAACATTAACAAAAAAAATTGTTAATACAACAAAAGAATTGTTAATATGACAAATTAATTTTGTAAATTCTACGAAATTTTGTCATATTGACAAAATATTTTTGTTATTTCAACAATCAATTGGTTTCAAAGGATTTCGATTCGATAATCTTTACTGATGGATCTAAGATGGAGTGCGGTGTTGGTTCAGGAATTTTTTCCGAGTCCTTTAACATCTCCAAGTCCCTCAGACTACCAGACTTTGCGAGTGTATTTCAAGCTGAAATACTAGCAATCAAGGAGGCATGCAAGTTGCTCCAATCTAACCAAAACCAGTTCAGAAATATAGCTATCTGCTCAGATAGCCAGGCGGCCATTAAGGCCATTAAATCATCTACATCTACCTCAGTACTTGTCCAGGAATGTCGGGACGAACTGGCGAGTCTGAACATTGACCTCCAGGTCACTCTCATTTGGGTTCCAGGTCACAGTGACATAGAGGGTAATGAACAGGCTGACGCTTTAGCTCGGCAAGGCTCGGCCTTACATAGCTCACTAGCGGAAAAAGTTAATATTCCTCTTGGTGCTATGAAGAGAAAAATCTTCTCGATTTTTCTCAATGAATCCAACCGTAGGTGGAGCAGTCTCACAAACTGTGTCATATCAAGAAAGATATGGCCTACTTACAACAACTCACGTTCCAACGATCTAATATGCAGACCCAGGCGCGACATAGCCAGGATCACAGCAATATGCACCGGGCACTGGCCCATAGGTGAACATGCACGAAAGCTAGGCATCCCCTTCAACCCACACTGCCGTAGTTGTGGAGATCCACAAGAAAAAGAAACTGTGGTTCATTTTCTTTGCGATTGCCCCGCCTTAGCAAATTACAGGATGGCTTCCTTTGGGAAAGCCTTCCTCGATGACCCCAGCGAACTTTCGGAGAAGAAAATCAAAGATCTGATTATCTTTCTGAATGCGACAATCGTTTATCAATTATCACTTGAGGACTAGCGTTTTTTATTAGTCATTCAAGTTTGTTGTTGTAAATTCGGTTTCTTTCTATTTCTCCGAACTCTGTTTGTAAGCCAACAATTCGCTGCATATTATAAGGAGGGAGATTTTAATGAAAGTTTTGACTCTGGTCAAATTTTAAATGTATTGAAGTAGCTATAACTCCAGCCAAATAAGAATCCACTTGGTGGTTGTTCATTCAAGTTGTTGTTGTAATATTCAAAAATTCATAATAAAAACTTTAAATTGTGCGTACAAAAATTTGTTCTTAAAAATGTTATAAAAGCTTATTTGAAAAAAAAAACACTACAAAGACTTATAATTTTTGTTCTTGGCATCCAACTACTAAAAAAGTTGTTTTAATCATTTAAAAAATTAATTTTATGCTCATGAACAGTTTCTCTCTAATAACATTCATTTTTGAAATTCTTAGTCTATTACATAGGAGCAAGTTCGTGCGACCCAGTCGTGCATTTTATTTGTTTTGGAATGGGAACGATACGTGCGTGTTTATAAAGGAAAGGATAAAAAGTAATTATAATAACTGTATCAAAAACGTGGGTTGCATGAGGAATATAACGAAGAAATATTATTACAAAATCAGAGTGAACTTTATCAATATCAATACTTCTGGATTTAATAGAAAATTTCGCAATACAGACTGAAGAAACATCAACGTATATGATAAAGAAAATGCATCTTTAATTTATATATTAACATAACTAAATTGTTAGTTTTACAAAAACAAGATCTTACAGAGGTGTATATTAAGATTTTAAATAATTGCAAAAAAGAATTTTGACTTAAATTTAAAAGAATTAATTTTTGTTTTATCAGTGTGGAGTTCCACAAGGATCCATTCTTTCTTGGGCCATTACTTTTTTCGCTTTAGGTCAATAATATTCCCTCCGTCAATGATAACTGCTCGTTAATTTATTGTAATTTAATAGTTCAAATTTTCGATGACGCTGAGGCATAATTGAGGTTCTATGCCGTTAATGTGCCGTTAATTATCTCATCCTTTAGCTCTTGGACTGTTGCTGGCTTATCGACGTACACCTTTTCTTTCAAATAACCTCAAAGAAAGAAGTCCAACGGTGTCAAATCACATGATCTTGGCGGACAATTGACATCGCCACCACATGAGATAACACGGCCATTGAATTTGTCGCTCAAAAGAGCCATTGTTTCGTTAGCTGCACCGAAAAAAAAACCTTGGTTGACTTAAACATGTTTCATTGTTAATTAATAATTCAACAATAGTTGTGAATTTAAACAAGTTTCGTGATAAAAACAAACAAGATCGCATTTTTAAATCAACAATGCAGCCGTGATTAATTTTTTTTTTGGGTAAGTATCATAAACTTTTTTAAATTAAGCATGTATGAAGTTGATTTGAATATTTTCTTATTTTCAAGCAACAATGTCATTGTTGATTTTATACTTAATCAACAACAAACGTGTTTAATTTACATGAATATTGAATATTACGAAAACTAAAATGTTTGTGATTAAAACAACATGTTTGTGATTAAAACAAACAATGTATCATATTCAAATCAACAAATCGGTCTTAGTTAATTTTTTTTTTCGGAAGAAAATATCATAAATATGTTTAATTATATATCTACAAAAAATATGTTTTTCTTGAAATACTAGGAAAATACAGAATACAGAAAATACTATCATTAGAAATGTTGAAGAAATACAAACGTTGTTAAAGTATCACAAACATGTTGAATTTTAATACTTTTCATATTTAGCCCACAACAAACGCCGTGCCCCATAACGGAATTTCAATTCAGGTATTTACAACAGAAATTTGACTAAGAACTGTTGAACGAATAAAGACGCTGTTGAATTATAACGAATTTGCTTGGTTGAAAATGTTTATCTTTAACCAATCAACAGAATTGTTAAGGAAACACAAACGTTGTTAAAGTATCACAAACATGTTGAGTTTGAATACTTTTCGAATTAAAAGTATCACGCACATGTTCAATTGAAAACTTTTCTTATTTAAAGTATCAAGATCATGTTCGAACTGAATACTTTTCTTGTTTAGTCAACAACAAACAACCCTTGCAGAACTGAGTATCAACTCCTGTGCTTATTCTGATGTGTTTCCTTGTTCTTGTTCATTAGTTCAGCTTTTTTTGATGAGTGTACACGCGATTAAAGTGAAGAGTGAAAATAAATAAATAATATATGTAAATCTAAAATTTAACAAAAGAAGAGTGTCAAAAATATATTAAAACACACTATTAAAACACTCTGCTGGAATAACATTGGTAAATATTTAATTCTTAACGTATTAATAAGGCCTTACATTTCATTTAAATTTATTATGTTTAAATTTTTAGTTATGAATTGAACGTTTTTGTTAGCCATACTTTACTTAATTTTTGTATTATTTTCAGATCAGTTACGACTTCGAAAGCAAATATCCAAACAAATCGAACTCCTTGATAGAGCGTCGGGAGGATTTTAAATCACTTATTGGTCCAGTTTTAAATGAAAAAGTTAAAGATAAATTCTGTCTTGGACTTTTAAGTGACTTAAATAAACAAAACTTTTCAAAAGGTACCTTGCTTTTTCTAAGTTCTTTATTGGTTTAAACTAACATTTCCTTATATTAGCACCAGAAGATGTACTTATTGTTAATTTGCTTCATGCAACACTTCCACCATCAACAAGCCGTTCAAAAGTTTTTTTTTTTTTTTTTTTTTTTTTTTTATAATCTACCCGCGCTCAAGGGATTATGATTACCCTTTAGATGTTTCAACACAGCGCGGGCGTGAAGTTACGGAAGAGAAAGAAGGATAGGAAAGATGTGTGGCACGATGTTCTGAGACTGAAGGTTGTTGTCTCAGATATTTTATCTCCAGGGATATTTTATCTCAAAAGTTGAAAGATTATCCCGAAAAAGGAAATATTTCAAGCCAACTATAAAGGACTCCCAACAGTCTATGATTCTATGTACTTAAAATATTTTGTTTTGCTTAGATTATTAAGAAAATAGATTATATTTAAATATTAAAAAAATGTATTTGTAATTACAAAAAATGTTATTCTGTTGTTTTTAATAAAAATTGAAAAAAAAAATTGATTATAACAGTGTCTTGTGTCTCCTTTTCCCGGAACTCTCAGGTGGAAAATCAAAAGTGGTGAGTATTCTCGTATGGAAAAGGATTTTTTTAAATCTTCATATGGTGAATTCTGCATGTGAAGAAAGGACAACAATAATGGTCTGAAAATTTTAAAATTGAAACTAATAGGTACATACAAAATATAAGAAACTTAAAAACGTTTTTTTTTAAATAATAATGCTTTTAATTAATTATGTAATATTGTCACATCAACATTTGCATATTTAAGGAAACACGATTTTCATGTTCTTAGCATCACAAACGTTTTTGGCTAACAATGTTTATGCTCATGTTACTATTATTTTAGTGATAGTTTAAGCACGAAATTGACAATGGCGTTGTTGATTTGAACAATGAAAATTGTATCATTTAAACAAAAAAATTGAAAATGCCAGCTTGTTCAAATTAAGTATATTCGTGTTTGACGCAAAAACAAACAAGGTTCGTGCTTGATTTTACCAAGGTTTTTTTTTCGGTGTGTGTGGTAAGTGGCACCGTCCTATTGAAACCACATATCGTCCCCATCCATATCTTCCAATTCGGGCCATAAAAAGTTCGTTATCATCTCACGATAGCGAACACCATTCACACTGCCTGACCGGCCTCATTTTGGAAAAAATACGGCCCGATGATACCGCCAGCCCATAAACCGCACCAAACAGTACTCTTTGTGGGTGCATTTGTTTTTCGATAACCACTCTTGGATTATCATTCGCCCAAATGCGGCAATTCTGCTTATTGACGAATCCACTGAGGTGAAAATGTGCCTCATCACTGAAGATGATTTTATTCGAAAATTGATCATCCACTGTTGCCATTTCTTGCCACCATTCTGACCATTGACGACGCACGCTTAAAATGGTCAAGAGGCTTTAGTTCTTGAGTCAATTGCACCTTGTTAGCGTGTAAATGCAAGTCTTTATGCATAATGTTCATCAACGACGAGCGTGAGAGGTGCAATTGTTGGGCGCGACGCACGACGAGTTGAGGTGGACGGCTCTTCAGCCACACTATCGCGAACAGTAGCAATATTTTCTGCAGTACGAGCTGTACGAGCATGCACTGATGGTATTTTAACATCTCCTATAGACCCGGTTTGCTCAAATTTTTGCACGATTTTTGCGATTGTACGCACATTTGAACGATTAAATTGACCGAAAAAATTACGAAGTGCACGATATGCATTTTGATTTGAACGCCCATTTTCATAATAAGCCTGAATAACTTTAACGCGTTGCTCGATTTTGTATCTTTCCATGGTTCAAATTGAGTTAGTCTGAAATTGAGAAATGTCAAATGAAATGCAGAAAAAAAACTTGACGTTTAGGTGTGGTTCACCCTTAAATTTTAACCACACTTTATCTTTAAGTGTATAGTCTTTCAAAATAAATAAATTAATTAATGAATCAATACAGTTTTTCAATTCTATTAAAAAAAACAGTAGAGCGCAATTTTGTAAAACCATGATGATAAGGAACAATAAAAAATTAACGATTTACAAATAATAGCCTCAAAAAGTTTAAGTATAGTCTGGCAATAGGCCTGTAGTTTTTAATTTCGTCTTTTATCACTTTGTTATGTAGAGGGATTATGAAAGAACATTTCCGAATAGATGGGAATACACATGAAGACATAGAAAAGTAAAAAAGAATAGACAAAGATAATAACAAGTGACGTACATAGTTTTCAAAATAGTAGAGGACATACCATCGGCACTTGGTATACAGATATCATCAAGGTTAGATATAAACTTTACAATGTTGACAATATCAATATTAAAGTTCATATCAGTCAAGTAAGTAAAAGATTTCAAATGGTCAAAGTTTTGAGCCATTTCGTTAGATTTATCATATAGATTAAGGAATCACAGTTGAAGGCACTTTGAAAGTAGTCAGAGAAAAGTTGCGTTATAACCCGTGAGTCATGACTTGAAATGTCATTTAACTTGAGAACAGTCGGGTAAGGACAAGATTTTTTTCAGAATTAATAGGAATTAATAAGGCCAAAGGGTCATTCATGGGGAAACAGGATGTCATTGTTTGGTTAATTTCCTCAATATCTATCTCCTCACTAATGCATGGACATTGTTTTCCAATACCAAATTTGCGTATTTGAAAATCTGTTCTATCGAAGACATTAGAGTAATGTTCTAATTTCGCTTTTTGTATCAATAAAGTGACGTGATTTTGTTGTCTCTTATCTCTTAAAATTTCAGCACAAAGGTACCTTTGCGTTGATATTGGTTTAATTATTGCTTCAGACATCTAAGAACTATTCGAATTTCTTATAACTTGGGTTCTAAGAGGAACATATGTGTCAAAAAGATAACTAATGTTAGAATTGAGTATTATGGACTTGTTGGTTAGTATTTGAGGTCTGATAGAACATATCCGAATTATGAACAAGACATTCATTAAGTAAAATATTTATATCAATTTTTCTAAAGTCCTCTCCCTTATGGTACAACAAAAATATTTGTACTCTTGGTAATAAATGATATAAACTATGGAACGAATATCTTATGACAAAATCAGATCAAGATCTTTCCAACTAAGTTTCCGCATTTAAAAGAATTTTCATGCTTATTGTAAATTTCTTTACTCAAACCATCTTATTAAAACCCATTCTGAACTTCTTTCAAACCCAAACACTTTTTTCAGTTTTTAAATTCAAAAAAAAAGTCCATTAGCTATTTCTCAACCATAAAAAAAAAACTCAAATACCTTATCCGCTGACCCTCACACTATCTCCAACTTTTCCGCCGATTTCTTTGCCAAGAATTTTCTTCAAGCAACTCCGAAATAAATATTTTATTCCCAAGCAAAAACCCTTAGCATCGATTAACATATGTCAAAAGTAACTAGCTTAAGGATGATTACTCGTTGGTTTCTGATGGGAATTTACCTATTCTTCTTAAAAAGTGCGTTTAAAAACTCGCTCAACCACTCGCTGTTTACTTTCATTTATCTTTTCCTTAGCGGAATGTTCCCCAAACAGTCAAAAGAATATTTCATTATCCATTCAAAAGGATCTAAAAGTGTCAGCCTGAAGGCCTCTAGCTAAGCTTTCTTGTATTCCCAAGTTACTTAAAAGTATAGTTAATGATAACTTACTCCTCCATTGTAAATTACTTTTTGCCAAAAAACAACAAAGTTTTCTCAAAGGCAGATCAACAACATATAACCTTACTGAATTTGAATATCAATAGTAATTGCAACTGATCTTAGCAAACCATTTTATAGTATTGTTTTCAAATTAATCATATGGATACCGATCTCAGTTTATATTTTCGGTTCAGTCTTATTTGGATGATCAGATATAAGTACATAGTTTTGCTTAGGACTAACACTTTCAAAAATATATACTCAACATCAGGCATCCCGCAAGGCAGGTCATCTCGGCCCACTGTTGTTCTTGTTAAATATCAAGAACGACATTGACCTTAATTTAGTAAGATCTGACCTGGGTATTAGGACGAAGACATGCGTATCACCAAAAAGATTAAGTGCATGGAAGATTCTCGGCTACTATATAAGCTGACTTAAAGAACTTCTATACCGGGTGCCGGAACAATTTCTTTGAGTTAAACCATTACTAACTCCCGACTTTATTCTCAAATTGTTTCTGCAGAATGTGTATCGTACCATCTGTTGTGTGGCACAAGGCGCCGCGCTGTCCTGCTGGAACTACATCTTATCTAGGTCCATTTGGTTCAATTTGGGTCATAAATAAAGTGCACGAAAGGGTCGCAAGAACTTGCTCTTATGTAAAACACTAACCCCCAGTTTCACAGTGAGAGGTTAAACTTAAGTTCAGCTGAACCTGAACTGGAGTTTAAATTTGAAGTTCAACTCGTCCGGTTTCACAGTCTAATCTGAACTTCAGTTCATTGAACGTAGTTTAAGGAAATTTTTTTCTCTTTCTATCTGAATCAAAGAAATAACAATCAAGGAAAGTTTGATTTGTTTCAGTTGTGACCTGTCACAGGAAAACAAATTAAAATATGAAAATAAATTATATTTCCAAATGTTTGAAGGGGTTGTTGAACTGAGGTTTAAACGGCAGAATAGTATCGTTTAACTTAAACTTCAGAATGAACTCTGTTCAAGATTTGAACGAAACTGTGAAACCAAATTTGTTGTTGAACTGAAGTTTAAACCAAAAGTGGGGTTTAAACTCCCACTGTGAAACTGGGGGTAAGAATTTCAGAAATGAATGTTATTAAAGAAAAACGGTTCATAAGCATAAAATTAATTTTTTAAATGACTAAACCAACTCCTTTAGTAGTTGGAGCTAAAAACAGGATTCCATTTGATTCAAGTAAATATTAGTTTGTGCAAAAATACAAATTATAAATCGTTGTAGTGGTTTCTTAAGAAAATATGCTTTTATTGTACGAATAAAAAATAAATTTCCAAAAAATATTTGAGCCGTTTTTGAGATATTGAATTCTCCAAAAAAAAATAAATAAATTTTGTTTTTCAAAAATTCAAAAAATATTTTTTTTAAAATCTTGAAATGCAATGTTTTTTAAACTTTTTAAAATCTTCTTTATAAAAAAAATTCATTAAGATCCGTTATGCCGATTATGAGAAATTCAAAATTCGAAAAATGGTTCTATGGTAGGTAATAATATAGGTAGTAATACATATATTAATATCAAAATTTAATTTCTTAAATTATAGATTATAGAGAAAAAATTATCAAAATTCTCGGAACCCTTTTCGAGAAAAATAGGATATTTGAAAACCATTTTTTAACATTATTTGTATGGTGGATACCGTTATTTTTAAGTAAAATATTTTTTTTCTCACTTGTAGATTATATTAAGAAACTTTTATTTATCAATTTAAAGCAAAAAAGTAAAACCCAAAAACAAAATTTTTGAAAATTTGAATGCACCCTAATATTCCAACTTTTGGGCAATTTTTTCAACCATTACCTAGTTTTAACTAAATGAAATTTTTTGAGTTTTTTTACATAAATCTGTATGACAGTTTTAAAAAAAAGAAGACATTTTTAAAATTTTGAAAAAAATTCGTAGGTATGCCAGGTAGCGTTATTTTTGGTCATAAAAAAAAACGTGTGGGGGGAAAATTTAAAAACGATATCTACCAAGTTTGACGTTTAGGCTGTAGTCGAGCAGACAGACAGAGACACAGAATTTCGGGACCAACTTTTTTCGTCTTCGCTATCATCTTAATGTCAACTTAGATCAAAAATCTCGAGTTCGATTTTTTTTTTTACAAATGCATAACTCGCCTTATAGTATAAGTCGCAAGTAAACATTGGTTGTCATCATCTTTCTGTACGCTTTCCATTGACTGCGACCGTCTCATCAACATCTTTTTTCGAAAAAGTACGGACGAATAATGACCAAACGCTAACTTTTTGAGGATGCATTTTCAACTTGTGGACCTCGTGTGTTTTGGTGTCGTCCGATATAAGAAAATTTTGTTAACACAGTCTTCATCCAAAAATGCGCCTCATCGCTAAACATAATTCTTCAAAATTGATGTCCTCTTTCAAACGCCCGGAAGTCCTCTCAACGAACAAACGACGCACAGTGCGTTGGGTAGTGGAAAAAAATCAAAAAAAAAATGTTTACTTTCTTGTTTCCAAATAAGCCAAATTGAAGCTAACAATCCCGAGAACATTATCCAAAAGGTTTTTTATGATAAAGCTTAGCCACCAGCTATAAGCGCAGCTCTGAATGTCACCTTAACTGGCTAGCTCAAAATAAGAGAAAAATATAGAGCGAAGCAATATGCGTCGCGCTCAAGATTTATAAAGAATAACAAATTGAGTTTTAATTTTTTCATGATCTCTGATAAGTACAGTTATTCTAACGTTTTTTTTATTTCGTTAACTGCAAGTTGTAGGGTCTTAAATCAAGGTCAAAATCAAGGTTATTATTGCGTAGAGAGTGCTTTATTTGAATAGACCTATTTTTCGCGTGTCATCACTTGTTGTAAAAAAATATTTTTGAAAATAAAGAAGATTAAGATCCTTTAAAAAAAGTAAGATTCATCTGCCTTTACGTGCCTTTTTCCTTAATACAACCTATTATTTTCATGCATTTTTAACAGAATGTGTTCAAATAGAGAGATTTTTCAGGTATGGTTGTCTGCTCCATCAATCAAAGTTCCAAATCTTTTGCAGTTTGTGTTAAGAAAATTTAATGTAGAAGGTATTTTGGAGCATGAAGATGACATTAAATTAAAAGGTCACCTTTTTTCTCTGTGCTCAAGCATTTATAAGCGCTGGCAAAAGCACGAAAAGTATTTTTTTGAAAAAAAAAAAACAAAACCAAAAATATTAGCAAACTGTAGCAAAATATTTTATGTCATTATGTTTTGTTGTTATTGTGCTTTGAGAAAATGTTTACTTTTCTTCCTACTTCTTGCTAACCTTCAAAATATATGACTTTTTGTAGGGCAAGGTCAAACCATAAAAAATTTAAAAAAATCAAAAAATGGATTTCTTTTAATAAAAACACAAAAGTTGAAGGTGTTTTTGAATTTATATTGAATGATTTAAAGATTAAGAACGATTTTGTTGGAAAAAGTATGCCTCCTTTTCAAAAATCTTGAACGTAGGTGGAAGGCTTGTACACGAAACGGCGATCATTTTGCGAGACGCCACGGAGTATGGTTGAGAACTTCTTTTATTTTTCCAAATATTATTCTTAATTTTCTGGAAAATTCATCATCTTGTAAATAAATTCTTCAAAAGTAGATTGGGTCTCATTGTTGACAAGCCTATAAGTTTGGATTTGGGTCAACAAATTATGGAATCACGGCAAGAAGTTTTTTTCAGAATTCGAAAATAACTGCAAAAAAAAATAAGATTTAATGAAGAACTCATACATAAATTTTCAATCGCATTAAGAGTCTTAGCTTCAGGATTTTCTATACAATTTCATCATTAAAAATACCTTTAAGACAACTGTCTGAAGAAGCACTAGAGGCGAGTCATAAAAAATTACGGAAAAATCACCTCCCTCACACAAGAAAATCATTAATACAAACGAAGACCTCTTGACAACATTACTTATAAAGTCTGATCCTTTTATTTCGAATTTCAGACAGATTCAAGACCTTTCAAAGCTGACCAAAGCAATGTCAGGCCATATATCAAAATCTTTCTTCTTAATTTCAGTTTTTCCTTTTGATATTACTTTTTTTATGAATAACTATTTTTTTCAACAATAAAAATATTCATTCTATTTTGCAAAATCTTTTATGCCGATATATTCCGTAGTTTTTGTGCTTTGGGAACATATATACATTCCTACTAACCTTTAAAATATTACAACTTTTGTATAACGTAAAAATCATAAATTTTTTGTAATGTTTGGCTTCCAACTAATAATAATAAAATTGTGAGCGTGGCAGTGGGTGGACTTCGATTCAAATTAATTTTTTTATCACACACATCAATTCTGGACACTTTTTTTCAATATCCTACGAGAAGTTTAAGAAAAAGCTATTTTATAGAAAAAGTGGGCGTGGCAGTGGGCGTACTTCACGATTTTATTAATTTACAATTTCTTAACTAACCAGAATATTAATACTTGAATTCACTATCGTACGGAAGTTTCCGTTAAACCAACTTTTTGTCAGCAGTGGGCGTGGAAAGGGGCGTGAAAATTCCTCAAATTGAGTAAAATCCCTTATTTATTGCATTTAATAACCAATTTTTGTGCACAGTTACCTTACTTTTGAAAAACAGATTTTTTTCCACTACCGCCATACAATCGACACACTGTGCGACGGTTTCTATAATCATGAACTTTGAGCTCCTGGGTTAGTTAGTTTTTGTATTGGGTGTAGGCCGAAGTCCCGATGCAAAATTTGCCACGTCGTCGTTAAAGTCTTCGAAAGGATGTGTTCTTCTGCACTGTGAGGAATCGACTGCCTCGGATTTTGTTTTTACGGATCGCGGCGATATTCTTTGCCGACCTTACATCCCTTTTTATGAGCAAATGTTTTCTGATTGATTACCGAACCGATCGTCTAGAACTAGGCCACTAAACGTTGAAGAGTCGACTGTTAAATGCCACCACGTCTACCCTAAAATGGGTGCAACGCCGGCAACGATTCTACTAACACTCATTTTGATAATAAAGATTAATCATTTGGACGTTTTACTTCCAACGGTGATTTGACATCAGTAACTTAAATATAAACAACTGATTTGACAGATGTTAGCAAAAGAACTTGGTTGCCACACGCCGTCAAAATCCACCCGCGCCAGTTCAAAAACTTTTTATATAAAAGTTACTGATTTGAGAAATATAAAATTTTTTGAATCCACTTTTTATCATTTGTATGGTGGGTACTGTTATTTAAAGATAAAAGAGTAATTGTTTAATTACATCTATCATATATCAAATAAGGATATCCGCATCTTCTCGGGCAGCCAAGCTGTCATTTAATCTCTTGATTCTCTTCCAGCTTAATAACAGCCCTTAACTGCCGATCGTCTCAGATAAAGATGGCGCAGCAGTTTCACATTCACCTCTGTTGGGTACTGGGCCACAGAGACATTAAAGGAAATTGCAAAAGCGGAACAATGATACCTTTATAGCCGGATAAGGCAAATATAGGTATTCCCATCGCTACGTGTAAGCTTTTCTAGGTGGAAATGTATCACCACCTGCCGACAAAACAGATTTGGCCTGTGCTGGATCTGAAGCGCTTACAACATTTAATATCTATAAGCAGATCGCACATCGGCTCCGTAATAGGTGTTATAACAGCTTGGATTTTATTATTACAATTTCTGCAGAAGCTCCATAGACGAAGAAAAGAAGGAATCGACTCCTCACCCTCTCTGTACATATCCTGCTTTATCCCAATGACGTTATCCTCTATTTGGACATTTCTACAACAATGATCTAAGTAATCTCGCTCCAACGTAAATAAATGAAAAAGATTCAGTAACTGAACGAAACATTTTTATTCGGTTGGATTTTCGAATGAACGACTATTTCACTGATTCAATAAAGTCCATCTGAATATTTTCTTATGTAAGGATTTGATTCTGTGTACTTTTTCAGAGCCTAAATTCTGACTAATACAAAATCTTGTGGCGCTGTGTCAAAATACTGAAACTCGTATCGTACTAATCACTGATTGGTTGCACTTTCTTTTTTCTCCGTTTGAGTGTTATTCTTCTTTTTTTTTTGAAATTCTTCTCTGATAACCTTTTGCACAAAGATTTAATTAAATTCATGTTTATGGGTTGCTTTGAATTTCTTGATTCCACTTGAATCACTCCTGACGCTTACACCAGCTGTGTCGGTTTTTTGAGGAATTTTCAAATTGAAAAGTTATCCCCTGAAGTGTGCACCCACACTCACAGCTTCTCGATTTAAACTTCAATTAAAATGTTCAAGTAGAATTGCTGTTCGCAGTCCTTGAAGAGCAATCAAGTTGAAAATACTTGTGAAAATCTTTTATTTTGTGAATCCAAAAAGGATAATAGCTATGATGGGGGGATCCTTTAAATAAAATTTCCTTTTAAACACTCGTTAGCGAGACAAAAAGCCATGTGGTGTAAAAATCGGTTAGAGTGCGAAATGAAAACGATGCGATTACGGACTTCCGGTACGTTATTGGCATACCTAACGCTTTCTTTGTGTATATCCTTTTTTGGGAGGATGTGCGTGTGTGTATCCGACTTTATCCCTGACAAATAATCTGTAAACGTCAAGAGCAAACCAAAAGAAGAAACTTCAACCCAACGCAACACCGCGCCGCGCCGCCTGCCGGCCGGAAATGAAAAGCCAAGAAAAATTGAAAATATAAAATGTTTTCTATGTGCTACGTGCGGAAAAGGATGTGAATGCTGAATGTGAGTATCATCGCAGCAAAACTTCCTCGAGGAGACTTTCAAACGAATAAACATCGATTAGGGAAACCAAGTGTGTACGAAAATCCCTAAAATTTGATGCTATAAGACTGTAGATCCTGTTTTATAAATCCACCGCACAGCAGTGATTTCGTGCTTTTAGGGGGTGTGTTCCCCATATAGAGTGTAGAAATGGGATTGATTTGATTTTCGTTGTGTGGAATGGCAGTGAAGTGAATCACTGTCAGTGGATTCGTTTTAAATTTTTGAAATAAGATTCCGGCAAAAGTGCTTGGAAGAATGGGACATTAAAAAATTACCAACACGACAGAGTTGTGTGAGCAATGTGATGCTATTGTGCTGTGAAGTAAGACGAGTTTGGGGGTGAGTGTTAGATTATGGTGATGATGAAGGTGGTAGCTTAAAGTGTTGAAAATGACTTTGTGTGATAAATGCCTTGAGTGAACAAAAAGGGAAGTTATTTAATCTGTCATAATTGTTTTTTTTACTGAGTTTGGTTTTCGTGAGTTTGACAGAGATTAGAATATACCGTCGCCTTTTCATTCAAAACGCCATATGCGAAAATGCAGAATTGTTCGTGAGACACTGAAATGAGTTTACTATCCTTTTATGAAATCTCACCCGGAGAGATTTTCAACCTAGCTGCCTTCTTAGCTGAAAAATCAGCACCTGTTACGGTTATTCTTGGGCTCATATCATCACTCATTTGAACAGTTGATAGCGGAGCGAAGGAAGAGAAAGTTCATAAGTACTCCTAGAAATCCGTCTGTTTATTCTACGATATCATTCTGTACAAGACGTCTCTGCGTAAGATGTTCTTTCTTTTGCCACTTGTCTTTATCTTGTTCTTATTGACCGTTAAGTCTCCTGGAGTTCGATTGTTCATTGCCGGTAAACATTTTGCAAAAAAAAAATAATTTTTCGACTGTAAATGTTCTACGGTGTTCGATCATCCTTGGCAGGTTTTGATTACGAGTACTTATGCGGGCTGGAAGTCACACTGGCTCTGTCATACAAAAAGGCTTAAGACATTCCCGCAGTACTTAATTGCACTTGATATCTCAACAGCAGTTGATAGAGTTTTGTATCAAGCTATCTTGACGAAAATGCGTGCATTTAGTATTGATGAATCCGTTCTTCCTTAATTTAGAAATTACGTTTCGAACCGCTCTATACAAGTTGTGCTAGAGGGTCTTAAGTCTGATATTCATAAAATAAATGCTGGTGTGCCTCAGGGTTCTGGTTTGTTTCCATTTTTCTTTCTCATATTCATCCATGATTTTCTGTCTGAAACTAAAAATTCATTAAATTGTTTTGCAGACGACTTATGGTCAGGATTTCATACTAACTTTCAGATTCACATCCTTGTCCTTTGGATGTGGAACTAGAACGGAAACGGATAACCTGATTCAAAAACGCAATTTTGAACCTGAATACACTCTATATCCTGGTATCAATAAACGGCTTTTGGATTGAGCCGATTGCAGACCACCTTGTGTGTCAATATTCGTTCAAAGCTTAAGTATATTTCTTATATCTAGCCAAAAACCCAGTTGAGTATTCTGGATATTTATCTCTTAAACATTGCCGTAAAGATTTATATCTCTTCATATCTATCGCTATTTTTACAAACATGTTCTAGAAACGAAGCTCTACTGTAAAACCATTCCACCAGTTATAATCGGGATTCAGAGAATGTCTTACACTTGAGCCAAACTTGGGACACCTATTAAGTTCAGAGATTCTTACTTAAGCCGCACTACACGAATGCTATGGAATGATTTATCAGGCTCACAACCAATCTGCGTCGGTTTTTCCTCTTAAATTCTTCTAACTCCTTAACACACGCACGATGCTCAAACATTTTAAGGGTATTAATACTCCTTTTAGTGCGTGGAAACTTAAAAAAATGGATGCAATTTTATCAGAATTTTTGACTATGGTGAGGTGTATGGCGGTTTAAAAATAAACACCCCATCAAAAAACTATAAATCTATTCTAATACAAAATATCTGTGGCAGAAAAAATTAATTCCCACGAGCTTGCTCTAAGTCAACAGACTTAATATTTGAAAAGCTATATATTTTTTCAGTTCTTGCCATAGTGCTGGTAAAGAGATGGTGGCGTATGCTATCCTGAGGTAAAGCAAGGGCTCGGCGCTCCAGGACTGGAAGAGGAAGTTGTGTGGAGGGTTGGCAAGCTTCACATTTAAAGAAAAGAACCGACTCTAACCGGCAACTACAGCCTCAAACAATGACTGATACTCGTATACATAACGACGACTACAAATATTGTAATTTGTAATGAAGATGCGATAGACAAAGGGCGTTTTCAAAGTTCAGCCAATGGAGATTTTATTATCGTAATGGGCGATCTAAATGCTATATAAGGTTAGACAGGACAACATAGCACTTAAGCATATTCTGGGTGATCACGGCATTGGAGAACGGACCGATTATGAAGATTGGCTTATTTTGCAACGCAAATGAGCTAGTGATTGGAGGTACTCTGGTTTTTCAGTGATCAATATGACACAGAGATCAAAAATTGATCACTTCGTGTCTTTTCGACTTCCGGTATAGACTTGGTACTCATGTCAGGTTTGCTCGCGGTTACTGCTCACTTTTCTTCGTATCTGCACATGAAAATCGACAGAATTTCCTTCGTACACACAGGTGCAATATCGACGAAGAAAGGGATCATAAAGTGCGTCAAAGATACGGTACTCACCACAGAAGCAAAAGCAATCAGCAGTGCAAGGCCAGAAAACGCAGACCAACGCTGAAACACTGTGAAAAGTGTCGTTACAAATGCCGCAATTGAATGTATGAATATAAGAGAGAGAAACCAAAGCACTCGGCGTTCTGCAGAGACTTGGAAAAAGAAAAAAAGTATAGTATAGTGTCAGGCGCAACAAAAGATTTCGAATAAATGTAATTGCAGGGCAGGCTGAAGGTTTATGGGACCATCTTCCAGTTCCAGGTGCTACAGAAGCACCATGTACAAGCTAACCAATGAATGGATTGGAAATAAATTCCAAAAAGAAGATTTCTTCAAGGATCTGAACGGTTACGGTACCCTGATGGGACGGATGAGGATCAGATCAGAAGATGGAAGGAACAGTAGCGGCTCCCCCTCCCCCCCTCCTACTCCAGTTTAGCCGAAATAAAATCATCAATAAAATCACTAAAAAAAAAAGATGATCGTCGAATTACCGAAAAATATATAGATTGCGGAAACTTGAAAGAGATTCGTATCCTCCCTACGGTCTTGACGCAGCAGGGGTTGTTGAAATACTTTCACAGAAATTTGTGAAATTATAAGTTGTCAATAAAGCCGAGTAATTAGACCATTCCCTGGTTCTTTTTGCATCATTAAACAGCTTTCTAACCTTGGATCTAAGTTTTGAAAGATGTTAATTCCAACATGAAACGTCTTTCTACCTAGTTAGAGGGCAACCGAGTTCTTATGCCTCGTGTATAGAACCAATAAACTCATTAACTACGAATATTAGTTAAAGGTGACTTTTTGTCGTACTTGATTGTTGCAGTTTTGTTTTTTGAACATTATTTTATAGGTTCTAGTTTGTTTTCTTAGGATTTTTTCCAGAGATATTCTCTGTGAGAAGACCTTCTTAGGTAAACACTATTATTCTGTGATCAGATGTTGGTGGTTCATTGGATACTCTCCAATCTTTTACTAGACAAGCCACGTTCCGAGTACCGAAAGTTATGTCTAAGACTTCTTTTCGATTTCTAGTAACATTAAATATTTCTAGATTTCTTAGCAGCATAAAGTCTAAAAGGTACTCACCCCTTTGGTTAAGTCGGTGCGGTATGGTGGCGTCACATCTTATCAATACTAGTAGCTTTTTTGGTTGCAGTAATCCACCAGCCTCTGTACTTCTGCCGGTGGAATGATGACTTCATCACCAGCAAAGTAGGATACTGCCACAACCATTGTCCGGATACCTCCCTCGATGTTTGTTTGTGCCTGTATCGGAACTAGATCCCATGTCATAAATTCTGAAAGACATACAATTTATTTTATTTCCCATTCTTATACAACTTCTGGACGAGTCTTCTCTCGTATCTTATATAACCTTATATATTTATATAATCGTTTCTCTTTTGTTGAAAGAAATATGTATGCTCAAAATTTTAAGCTCCAACTTGTTATACAAATTCTGAATATCTTTTTTTTCCACTCGAAAGAGTTTTTAAAAGTAAAAAGTAGCGAAACAAAACTTTTGCAGAATCAACAGTGATCAGTGACCTAGAAGAACATATTTTAATTAACAAACATATTTACCCGACAAGAAAACATGTAAGCTAAGTAGGTATCTCTTGGTTCTCATTTGTAACTTGAGTCATCTACAATAATTCTTCCTATACTTTTCAAGAATACAAAAGTTGAAACTTATTAAGTAACGCAGAGCACACAAATCATATCCTTTTCAGGGGCAAATCCCTTTTAACTCAATCCCAATTATTCTAACAAATTTAAATCATGCATCCATGTGGCTTCTGAGAACTAAATAAAGTTATTTCCTCGGGCTAAAGTCCTTACCGGACCACTTTAACTTAATCCATCTGCCTACCTGCTAATGTGATTTGCTTTCATTCGTGCTTTCCAGCTTTTATTTCGCGACGACATCACACAAGTGGTTTCCTCGCTTGCCTGGCTTCAAATTACGAAAAACTTAATACCTACGTCCTTCATTGCTATTCATTCAATTCTGTGTAGTTTCCTTTAGAAAGAAGGAGCAGGTTTATATGAAGGTTACTAACAGAATTCCTCTAGTCCTGGCCTTTCAACACAACACAAGAGGTAATGTATTATATTGTACTTTCGACCGGAATTCAAGATGATTATACTACCACACGTTCGCAACAGAATATGTGTTATATTATTGCGCAAGGACCTCTTGATGGAACGTCTGTCTCTGTGCTAATTAAATTCCATTTCTTGCCCAAGGTAAAGGGAACCTTTTAATCAATATTTTTTGAGATCGAATGTAAGCTTATTGTTGCCTATTCAAACAAATCGGACCATGACTGTAATATATGGAATTCTAGATGAAAATTGAAATGGGGTTGTATATTTTTCTGACTAAACACTGACTGCCTGAAGTTCAAATGGAATTAGTTTTCAAAAACCATTCAAATGGCCTGCTTTCGAAAATTTTGTTTTCAATATGAATATAGCTCTCAATATTCTCGAGAAACGTGAAAAATACTCGAAAAAAAATTATATATTTTTGCAATTGCACATATTTATTGGGTTAGTGTAAAAATTAATTTGAATTCGAAAAATGATTTTGAAAAAATCCAAAACCACATGCTCGATTATTTTGAAAATTTGGCAATCAATTTTTTTTTTTAATATATACTATCTTGAAGATATAGGAAAACAAATTATTTTATCTAAATATAACAGCACCCACCATACATATACAAATGTTAACTCGGCACTGAACTGTTGACTTTTTACTTGCGACAAAGGTACTATTATGACGAGTAATACTTTCGTAAAAAAAATCGATCAGACTTGACATTAGGATGATAGGGGAGACGAAAAAAGTGGGTCATACAATTCTGTCTGTCTGTCTGTTCGACTACGGCTCAGTCGATCTTCTCTAAACTTGGTATTGATATTTTTAACACCAAAAATTATGTTTTTTAGAAATCTTATAAATTATTTTCTTCTCTTAAACTTTTCCCACAGTTTAAAAAAACTCAAAAAATTTTATTTAATTAAAGATGTTTGAAAAAAATTCAGAAAAATGGTTATTAATGGTACCCCCGTAAGAACCATTTTGGTTTGTTTTTGATTTTATCACAAAGCGGTTCGACCGATTTTGGTCATATTTTGTATGCTGAGTCTCCCTGGATGTTTGAATAGTATTTAGTATTTAATTGAACAGAAAATTTAAGCGACCTAAACTCCAAAGTGCGTTTTGCCAAGGTACGACAGTGGGCTCATCAGTTAGATGCTGTCGTACCCGACTCTTAAATATTTCACAGCAGGAATATACTGTGAATATTATTTTTCCAGGGAAACTTAAACAAATATTGAGTATTCAAATTTTCAAATTCTTTTTTTTTTTTTTCAAAACTCATGCTCGTTTTTTTTAAAACTGGAAAGTTAAGATTTTGGCATACAACTTATCAGAAAAAAAATTACAAATACAGTAAAACCCGCTTAAGAGAAAAACCCGCTTACCTGAAACACTTTTTTCATCCCCAAGTATTTTCCGACCAATTTCTCTTTAAACACTCCGCTTAAGTGAAACAACGCTTAGCGAAAAACCCGGATAACTGAAACATATTTTCAGTTAATTTTTGATATTTTTCATTGAAAAAAACTCTCTTAAGTGAAAACAAAAATTGAATCGAACAGAAAAAAAATTTGCCAGTTTTCGTTTTTCAATAAATTATTTTTGTGTTATTTTTTTATTTAACTTCCTTCAAGGCAAGCCCCAAAGATAAAAACAATATTGTTTCTAGCAGTAAATCTCCGCTTAATGCAATTTTTAAATCCGCTTGAGTGACATTTTTTTTTCACTTATCCGAACTCCGCTTAAATGAAATTATTTTTCACGGAGTTCGCTTAAGTGAAAAACCCGCTTAAGTGAAAGAAAGACTGTGACATTTTGCCGTTTCTCTTAAGCGGGTTTTACTGTATTAAGAAATAGATTTCAAAAATCTTAAAACAGCATCTAGAATTTTGCTAAATTTTTTTCTTTTATTAATGTTAAAAGTAAGATATTATTCACTGTACCTGCCATACGACCATTTTTGCTGATTTTGAATTGATCATTATTCGTATAGCGGATTTTAATGAAATTTTCTAAAGTTTGCATATTCAAGTCTCAAAAAAAAATTTTTTTTTTGATTTTTTAAAATTCGATATCTCAAAAGTGGGTCAGTATTTTAGTAAGCTACAGTTTTTATCTGTACAGTAATAAAAACTTAAAGTTGGCGTACCAAAATTGTTTCGTAAAAGAAACCACTTTTGTTTATTTTCAATGTCTTTGAAAAACGGTCTGTTTTTCGACTGCTGGAAGAGTTCGTACAGAACTCCGATTCATAAATCAGGATCAAAACAATGTGTTGAAAATTATAGGCCTACTGCAAAATTAAACTTAATTCCAAAAGTTTTTGAATCTCTTGTAAAGAAAAGGATGTATGAAGCTGTGAAAAAATATATATGTATCACCTTCTCTACATACGGGTTTGTCAGTCAACCGTGACTAATCTCACTTTATTTACAAATTTTTGTGTTAGGCTAGGACCGCACTTGCGATTTCAATCGCGCGATTTTTTAGTCGCAAAAATAGAACACATGAATTTAAATGAGAATGAACGCACTTGCTACCAACAAATCATGACGATGTAAAACTCGCAATTTGTTTCATTTTGTTCAATATTTTTTTATGTACGTATTTAGTTAGAAGCTTACATATTTTTTTTAAGTCTCGAAAAGTTTTGTACTTATAGACAAATAGACAAAAAAAAATATTTTAAAAATTTTGTTTACAAAAGCCTATTTTTTGCGAAATCTTTACAATGACTTAAAATTTTTGTTCTAGCTAAAAGAGCCTAAAAAATTAATTTTATGTAAATAAACATTTTCCTTTAAAAACATTCATTTCTGAAATTGTCAGTCTACGCATTTTATTTACACAAGCTGGTGACTTTGATGATCTCGGAGGATTTATGTTAACTTCTGAACCCACGAAGATATAAGTTTTGTATTCGACATTCACGCGTTGAATATTAAAATGGGTACAAAAGCGCGTGGTGTGCTCCCAATCAATGACTCATTTTGACTGGGGAAACCTCGAATTACCTTTAACACTTAGCTATACCTTATGCATTTTATTCAGTTTTATTATAGTACTATAGGAACTCTATTCCTCTATAAGAGTCCGACAGAAAAATTAAGCATGATTATAACCTTAACTATCCAATAATGATTCTATAAAAATATCGAATCTTATTGTCACAAACATTCGCAGATATAAGCCTTTTACCATATTCTACTATGCATCAAGCGATATACATAGGAACGAAGCATCGGATACCAAATTAAGATTTTCATAACAGTTTTTTGGTTTGACTATTGGAGTATAAACTGAGCTTCATAGTATGATTAAAAGAAAATTGAGTCCTTGCGCCTATATATCGTCCCTTATCCCACGAAGTAACGTATCTGCTTTTTTAATATTTTACAGGAGAGCAGTTTTTAGTTTTGTTAAACCCTTCTATAGGTGTTATTTCTGTGTCTGACAACGGTTTTGGTATTTTTTTTTTTTGTAAAATTGAAAGAATTTGTTGAAGTTTCAAATGATATGAGTTTCAATGTAAATACTAAACTAAAAGCAGTTAAAAATAATTGATTAACCAGATACGTCATTTCGTGAGAAATTATTTATCAATATTTTCAGAAAAAACGCACTTATGACAATTTAAAAATCTCAAAATCAATATCTTTTTCCAGATTGAAAACTCAAAACTCATTTTAATTTTTAGTCTTACTTTTATTAAACAATTTTCTTAAGCAAAATGTAATGTGTTTTATTATAATTTCTTAAAACACTATTATTTTTCTTACTCTGGTTTCAATGAATTATAAAATTGCTTGTGTTCTTTGCGTCTTATTATGGGTAACTCTCCAGAGCAGAGTGACAAAAGATCTTCCCATTTTGCCTTTGGAATTTTAAGCTCAGATTGATTAAGTTTTTGTAAAGTTACGTCTTTTAAATTCCGTTTTAATGTCAGTGAACGAAATTCTTCCTCTAAATGGCTATTTTTGAAAAATATTTGTCCTGGTTTTTCTAATAAGCTTCAACTCCGCAATTTTCGGCCATTTAATGCATTCTCCTTTGTCGTCTTTTCTTATATTTAATATTCTTAGATCTTTTGAAAGGCTTTTAAAGTCAAGAAAATCTTAATGTATCAGCGGCCTTACCTTATAAGGTTGGGTTTTTCTAGCAAGTTTGAATACTGGGTAAAGTTGGCTAGGAATCATTATCTCCCCAGCTTTTGACATGGCATGAGAAATAGCACTATGCGCTGAATCAACTTCATTTTGCCCATGATTTGCTTCAAAAAACCGAAGAGAAATTTGTGTAACATTTTTAGAGTTCTTTAAAAAGCAAATAAACATAGCTGGAATAATTGAATTATGATTTTGTCCAGAACAGCCATCTGAAAAAAGTTCAACTTTATTTATTCCCTTGATATCATAATCTAATAGGGTCTTGTAAACTGCTGTGGCAATTTCGGACGAGCCCCTTTTGCTTTGGCCCTCGTGCCAGGTATAACAAAAAACGTCTTTGCTTGCAATATCATAAGTAGTGAGATTGTATACAGAAAGTCGCCTTTTATAAAAAACTGCGCTTTGTTTTGATATTGGCAGGGATATAACCTGTTGTAGGTCAAAAACGGCTGTTAAAATTGTTTTATATTTCATAGACTTTTCTTTGGACATCGATTTTAAACTTCTTACTTTATTTTTTTTAAGAATATGAGTCTCAAATTTAGATTTTAATTGTTCCTTGACGTCATCTTTACTCTCGTGGTAGGTCATACACAGTGAACATTGATCTTTTTTCGGATGCAAAAAAGATAAGTTCTTTGAGGAACAAGTTTTTTTTTTTGATTTTAAACTTGTATATACTCCTTACCCAAATCCCTTAACTTTTTGTTTTTTTTTTTTTCTGTTTATTTGTTCTTTTTGATTTAATATGGGAAGACTCCTTTGGACTGCCTTCTACTTCAAATTGCTCTGGAGTATCAATTTCCATGGAAGCATAATTTGCTTAAAGAGATCTAGAGATTTGGAGCTGGTTTCTGCGAGCTTTTCTTGCTGCATTTCTATTTTTATACTTTGTGTTAAAGCTCGAGGGCGGTCAGCCATCAGACGAATAGGGGGAACAACATGTAGCATACGAAAACATGCACGTGCCGTAACTATTCGGGACTGGTGGAAGTGTGATCATAGCCTCTTCGCGGCGGCCGCTAGAAACAAGCCTTTTAAAAAGGTTTGGCTAATATGATCAGGCTGGTTCCACAGGTTGGCGACAGGTTGATTCCCTGTCCCGTAAAACTAAGAGAATTTCGAGAACGACAACAAGCCTCGGAAACGGACTGATCACACGACGACAACCAACGCAAAGAAAAAGGAAAAACGATTTACGAATTTTCTTATGGAACGTACGATCGCTCTATAGAGCTCGAGCTGCTCAGCAGCTAGCCGATGCCCTGTCAAAATATAAAGCTGACATAACAGCTCTCCAAGAAATCAGATGGACAGGGAATGGTGTTTTACAGAAGAAAGAATATGACGTATATTACAGCTGTCATACAAAACACCATGTGCTCGGGGTAGGCTTCCTAGTCAGCGAAAAAATGAAGTCTACTATCATCGGCTTTAACGCTATAAGCGAAAGGCTATGCACCCTTCGCGTGCGAGGCAAATTTACGAACATCAGCCTCATTAACGTTCACGGACCTACGGAGGAGTCCTCAGACGAAGAAAAAGAGACTTACTACGAACAAGTCGAGAGGGCCCTCAATGCCTGCCCAAGGTATGATGTTAAAATCATCCTTGGGGATTTGAACGCAAAAATAGGTCGGGAGCCGGTATTCAGGCATTACGCAGGCACCCATAGTTTGCATGAGAACACTAATGACAATGGACTTCGAGTCTTAGAATTGGCAGCATCGAAAAACATGGTCGTTGCGAGTACCAGGTTCCCGCGTAAAGATATCTACAAAGCCACCTGGGTATCACCTGATGGAGTCACTCGTAACCAAATAGACCACGTGTTGATAGACCGTCGCCACTACTCGAACTTGATGACGGTACGAACGTACCGAGGTGCCAATATCGACTCGGATCACTATCTTGTTGGTATGGTTTTCCGAGGGCGGATTGCCTTGCGAAGACGCATTGCATCCGCCGATCAGGTTCGAATCAACACGGCTGCCCTGCGCAATGAAAACACCAGTAACACCTTTGGTAATGCGTTAGGACTCGCCCTAGAATCACTTGATTTAGGGAGAGTAAGTCCTGGAGCCAGTATGCTGGGCGTAAATGAGAAGTGGACACGCCTTAAGAATATTGTCATTGGTACTGCCAACTCCATCTTAGGCAGCAGTCGTAAAAATCGGAACGACTGGTTTGATGATGAATGCAAGCTAGCGACTGAACGTAAGAATGTTGCGTACCGAGCAATGCAACAATCTCATAGAACGCGGGCACGCGAAGAGGAATATAAAGAGCTCAGAAGAATAGAAAAACGGCTACACAGACAAAAAAAATCAGCCTGGGAGAAGAACCTAATCTGTGAAATAGAAAATAGCCGAGAGCGAGGTCCGCACCAGGCGCGGAAGTTCTACCAATCCGTCCGAAACATGACGCAGTACACACCACGCTGCACATACTGCAAGGACGGGGAGGGAAATCTGATCACCGATCCTGAAAGCATACTGGAGCGATGGGAAGTGTACTTTAATGAATTGCTAAATGGTCAGCTCACTGCAGAAGTGGAGGCTCCACTACTTCAAGAAGAAAACCCTATGTTGCCGCCACCAAGCATAGAAGAGGTTGAGAAGGCTATAGGCCGGCTTAAACAGAACAAAGCCCCGGGAGCCGATGGCATACCAGCCGAATTATTCCATCACGGCGGGCCAGCCTTACGTCAAGCAATGCATGATATTATAGTACACGTATGGGAGCAGGAAGAAATGCCAGAAGACTGGCGAAAAGGTTTAATATGCCCCATACATAAGAAGGGAGATGTCACAATTATAGAGGTATCACGTTGTTGAGTACCGCCTATAAGATACTCTCCTCTATCCTACAAGACCGGATAACCCCATACGCTAAAACCGTTATCGGACAATATCAGTGTGGTTTCATTCCAGGCAAATCAACAACTGATCAGATCTTTACCCTTAGGCAGGCGATGGAAAAATGTCTAGAATTTAACATCCCAACATACCATCTGTTTATAGACTTTAAGGCCGCCTATGATAGCATAGCCAGGGTAGAACTTTACAAAGCCATGAGAGAATTCGGCATCCCAAATAAATTGACACGACTATGTAGGTTGACCATGACCAACGTAACAAGCCAAGTAAAAATAGCCGGATTGCTATCCAGAGCAATCAACATCTTTAATGGACTCCGACAAGGGGACGGTTTGGCCTGCCTCCTCTTCAACCTGGCGTTGGAGAAAGGAATCCGTGACTCTGGCACGGCAACAAGAGGGACCATCGTCAACAGGTCCAGCCAGTTACTGGCTTACGCAGACGACATCGACATCATCGGAAGAACCGAACAAGCTGTACACGATTCCTTCATCCAGATCGAGCAGGCGGCACAAAATCTGGGGCTGCACATTAGTGAAGGTAAAACAAAGTACATGGTGGCGTCGAATGCGAGAGGAACAGTTGGTCAAACAATCAAGGTAGCGGAGCACGAATTTGAAGTGGTGCAATCCTTTAAATACCTTGGGTCAATAGTAGCAGCCGATAACAATATAGAAGAAGAAATACGCGGGCGGCTTCTCAAATCCAACAGAGCCTACTATAGTCTGTCAAAGCTCTTCAAATCCAGAAATCTCACCATAACTTCAAAACTGCTGCTGTACAGGACCATGGTCCTGCCAGTACTCACATATGGATCCGAGACTTGGGTGCTTAGCAAAAGGCACTCCGACCTCTTAGCTGCGTTCGAGAGAAAAGTCTTAAGGAGAATTGTTGGCCCCGTATGTGAGGAAGGACGATTCCGGAGACGGTACAATCATGAATTGTACGCAATCTACCTAGAAGCAGATATCGTGACAAAAATTAAGCTCGGTAGACTCCGGTGGGCAGGGCACCTAGCTCGCATGAGCGAAGAGGAACCTGCTCGGAAAGTTCTTTGTGGTACATTCTATGGTAGACGACAGCGTGGTAGACCATGCTTGCGCTGGAGAGATGGCGTAGACCAGGACGCCCGAAGCCTTGGGGTGCGCAACTGGATGGCGTCGGCTAGAGACCGGGATAGGTGGAGAGACTTGTTGAAAGAGGCCAGGACCGGAACCCGGTTGTCGAGCCGATGATGATGATGTTAAAGCTCGAGAATGCCTCATAGTGAAACTCCGAAACATGATCTTCGCATACGCTATGAAGTGAGAATAGCATAACAATATTAAACATCTTCCACAAGCACTGTATACCTCCGCCTTGCAGCTTCTTATTTCACAGCTCTGCACATAGCTGAAGTCGGATTCTGAATCAACTTCCATCGAATTGCAGTTAAGATCAAACATACTAGTTTTTCTTACCATTTCTCTATTTGATGCAAGCCTTGCAAGTGGAATTTCATCACTAGAACTGAACTCATAACTCGATTGTACTTCATCCTGTGTTTCCATTTTGTGTAAGTGTTCTAAATAAATACTTAGGTAAAATCTGTTCTTAACTAGCCCTTTATATTTATCAAATTAATTTAATTAGGTACTTACAAAAATGTTTAACTGTAATTTAAGTAAAGATTTTAACTTAGTTTACAAAAAAACGAGGATTACTATTTTCTTAAACATTCAAATGTCAATTGGTTATCCATTGATTAAGACATTTTTTTAGTAAACAGGAAGAACCGAACGCCATTTAAATTTATTTTAGTAATGGGTGTATAGAAATAATAGGTTTACATCTTAACGTGAGGCATATTATTTATACTCACCGATAGATGGACCTAGTACAAGAAACCGCTGTATTAACATAATAATTTGCAGTATAATGGAAAACTACTACCCACATAATTGCAGTTACGTCTGTTCGTGAGAAATTTTTTAACAAAAATTGCAGTTATGCCAACTATGTCATAACGAATTCAGCCATGTTCCAGACATTTTTCAGGGAATCTAATGATGTAGAAATATGTAATCAAGTATACCTAGCACATACATATATGCCCAAATCTCAAAAACGACAATTTGCGAGTTACGTCACTTCGTGAGATGAGGGACGATATGTAGGTGATAAAAAGTGCTCCACAGAATTTTTAAGCTATAAATTAAGTCAAGTTTTACTCCTATAACTACTTGAATTCCAGCAAGAATGGTTATGAGCACTATAGGTACGAATAATTCTTAGATTTAAGAAATAGGAAGCAATTTTATTAGTTGGGTAGTGTAGTGCAACTAAGCCTAGGAACGCACTCGCGATTTTTTGCCGAGACAATTAAAAAATCGCGTTCGCCACAAATTAGTATCACTTGTGATTTTTTTGCCGCGCGATTAATTAATCGCAAAAAAAAAAAATACATTACTTTTAATATGAGTATACACGCATTTGCTACAATGAAATAGCAATGATTAAGAATTTTTACTTGCGACTTATAGGTAGATACTATAAGGCAATTTATGCATTCGTAAAAAAAAAACGAACTCGAGATTTTGATCAAAGTTGACATTACGATGATAGCGAAGACTAAAAGAGTGGGTCTGGCAATTCTGTCTGTCTGGCAATTCTGTCTGTCTGGCAATTCTGTCTGTCTATCTGTCTGTCTGTCGGTTCGACTACAGCCTAAACGGCTCAGCCGATTTTCTTCAAACTTGGTAGATATGGGTTTTGATTTTTTCCCCCCACACGTTTTTTCTTTTTTTTTAAGATCAAAAATAACGGTACCTGCCATACGAATTTTTTTCGAAATTTTATAAATATTTTTTTTTCTCAAAAACTCTTCGACAGATTTTAAAAATAAAAACACAAAAAAATTTCAT
The DNA here is from genome assembly GCA_963931855.1 of Philhelius festivus. Lineage (NCBI taxonomy): Eukaryota > Metazoa > Arthropoda > Insecta > Diptera > Syrphidae > Philhelius > Philhelius festivus. Next base: position 54,116,617 of record OZ007556.1, on the reverse strand, counting down.
TTAGTTAAAGCTAGGTAATGGTTGAAAAAAAATTTCCGAAAAATGGTTATTGAGGGTATCCCCCATGGAACCATTTTTTTTTTGTTTTTCATTTTCTCAAAAAACAATTTTTTTTGGATTTTTAAAGAAAAATTTTAAACAGTCCTCGTTTAAGGAATAAAACCGTCTCTACTTAACGCAGTCGTTTAGCTTGGAGATTTCGTCTAACTTTTTCATAATTTTAATCACGTTAGACAACTCTTCTAACTAATGTGGGTTTTACAACAGAACCTAAGCGAAATTGCGTTGATCAACCCTTAATTTGACAGATGCATAACTCACACAACTACAAAAAAACAAACAAAAAAAGAAGTAAAAAAGACAGACAACTTCAAACCAAATAATTTGTGGCCGAAAAAAGTACATTTAATATACTACATCGGTACAGATTTTGATTGTTTATAAGTTATTTACATTATTTTAGATGAAAATAAAGTATAAATCCCAAATTCACAGCATAAAAACTCAATTTGTTGTTGTAAGGTTCAGATTCATTTGGCTATATACTCGTCTCGGCGGCCGGCGGCGCGCGTGCGTACATAAGATATGTACATTTGTATCTACAGATTTTTTAATTGTAGAGCACTTTCGTACGATTGTTTCGAATTTATAATATTCAGTGATTCAGTCTTTTTACAAAGAACATCTTTAAAAAATCGAATAAAACATCAGTAAACATTTTTTCTTCGATTTGTTTTGGTATTAAATGACCATTGTCAATATGGATAAAGTATACTTTTAAAAGATAAACTAGCTATTTGCTGCTGTTAAAGTAAGACGAGCTCTTTAACGTTAAAGTATAGTTTATGTCCTTTAAAATTAACAAAAAGTCGGTTCTCGTTTTATACTCAATATTTAGACTCGACTCCCATTCTAAAATTGATTTAGAGTAGGTTTTAAATGTTTAAAATTTTGCGCCAATATTTCGAAAACCCCATGCTAGATTTTCTTAAAACTTGATAAATAAAAGTTTTTTAATATAATCTACAAAATGTGAGAAAAAAAATTTAGTTTACCTAAAAATAAAGGTACCCACCATACAAATGTTAAAGAAATTAAAAAAATGGTTTTCAAAAATCGTATTTTTCTCTAAAACGGCGCCTAGAATTTTGATAAAGTGTTTTTTCTTCCAATTAATTTTAATTTTAATTAATCTTTGATTTAATAAAAAAAATTTTGAATTTCTCATTATCCACATAACGGATCTTAATGAAATTTCTTATAGAGCAGCTTCTAAAAAGTCTAAAACACATTGCATTTCAAAACTTTAAAATAAATATTTTTTGAATTTTTGAAAAAAAAAATCAATTTTTTCCTTTTTTTGAAAATTCGATATATCAGAAACGGCTCAATATTTTTTGTTGTAAATTTAATTTTTTTTTCGAACAATATTAAAACCTTTAAATTGGCGTACCAAAATTTTTTCTTAAAAATCTTTTAAAAAGTTTGTATATAAAAGCTTTTTTAAGAAACCACTACAACGACTTATAATTTTTGTTCTTGCATAAATTCATATTTGCATAGCATTCTGTTTTTGTCTCTTACTACTAAAAGAATTTAAATAAAATGCACGACTGGATCGCACGAACTTGCTCTTATGTAAAAGTACTTTGGAATTTAAGATATATTTTAAATATATAAAACATGGATTTAATGTGAGATAATAATGTTCAAATGCATAAAATTGCAGTCTGGTTTCCGGAAAAGTATGAATTTATGCAAATAAACCTTAAAAAATCGTTTTATTATTAAATAAATTTTTTATATAAGAAATTTCTCTAAAATTTTTCAAGAAAAAAATGTGGGATGCGGATTTTAAGTATTTAATAATATTGGTTTTAGGAAATAATTTCAAAAAATAATCATTCATAGGTTTTGAAGATATTGATTTAAATTTTTTTTTTTTTCTTAAACCCAAAACATATTTTTTCGAATATTTTTATATACAATATTATTTTAAACTTAAGGGGACTCCTGCTAAAAATTTTGGGTTAAAATCCTTAGAGCCGTTAATGAGAAAGTGGAAAATTAAAAAAACGGGTCTATGGCAGGTACCCCTAATAACATTTTGCCCCAAAATTTTTTTTGACCAAAATGTAGTCCATGTCCATAGTATCACACTTAATTTTTTTTATCAAAATCGTTAGAGCCGTTTTTGAGATAAATAAGATTTTGCATTACGGGTGTATGGGGGGTACCGTTAGTTTTGGAGCTAAAAAAAAAAAATCAATTTTTCCTCTAGGGAATCAATAAAGACTCTTAACTACGGAGATTGAAAGAAATAGGTCCAGTGGTTTAGGCTGTAGTGAGAGGTACAGACATACAGACACACTGAAACATGTTTTTTGTGTACTAAATTTTCCTTAAAATTTTTATAAAAAAAATTGATATGCAAATTATTAGTATTCAATAAAATACATTTTAAAACGTAATTTAAAAATTTAATCGTGTATCGGTTTTCAAGATATTGAATTTTCAAAAAAAAAATTGTATTATTTTTTTAAAAATCCAAAAACTATTTTTTTGAAAAAAATTTTAGTTTATATTTTTTCAAATGCAAAGCAGCTCCTGTATAAAAATTTTGGTTGAAATCGTTAGAGCCGTTGGTGAGAAATTCGAAAATCAAAAAAACCGTTCTATGACAGGTACACCTTATAACATTTCCCGCCAAATTTTTTTTTCACCAAAATATAGTCCATGTCCATAATATCACACTTAATTTTTTTTATCAAAATCGTTAGAGCCGTTTTCGAGATAAATAAGATTTTGCATTACGGGTGTATGGGGGGTACCCTTAGTTTTGGAGCTAAAAAAAAAATTTCAATTTCTCCTCTAGGGAATCACCGAAGACCCTTAACTACCGAGTTTGAAGAAAATACCTCCGGTAGTTTAGGCTGTAGTTCGAGGTACAGACATACAGACATACAGACATACAGACATACAGACAGACAGACGGAATTGCCGGACCCACTTTTTTCGTCTTCGCTATCATCGTAATGTCAACTTTGATCAAAATCTCGAGATCGATTTTTTTTCCAAATGCAGAACTTGCCCTATAGTACCTATATATCGCAAGTAAAAATTAAGTTGATCCTCATGAACAGTTTTCTCTAATAACATTCTATTTTTAAATTCCTAGTCTATTACATAGGAGCAAGTTCGTGCGACCAAGTCGTGCATTTTATTTTTATTTAAAATAATGTCATAGAGAATCGTTTCTCAAGTGTTATTGAATATGTATATATGTATGTACATTTTGTATGCCGGATACACCCAATCCTTTTTTTACGTTTTGGAGTAGACTTTAAACGTAACAAAAGAGCCCCTACACAACACTTCTTAATGAAACCCATTTAAATACTGACAAGAATTAATTTTATTGAAAAATCGCAAGTGCGTGCAGAATAATTTAAATCCATTTGATATATTTAATTTTGCGACAAGAAAACAGCTTGAAAAAATGTAGCTCGTTTTAAAAGTCGCATGTGCGTGCATTCACATTTAACGCCATCTGTATTATTCCTTGCGGCTAAAAAATCGTGCGATTGAAAATCACAAGTGCGTGCAGAACAATTTCTTATTGCGACTACGATTTTTAAGTCGTAGTAATTTAAGCCGCAAGTTTGAGCATATCCATTTGAGTGTATTACGACCTTTAAATTGTCACGATTTGTTGGTATCAAGTGCGTCAATTCTCATTTAAACTCATGTGTTGTATTTTTGCGACTAAAAACCCGTACGATTGAAATCGCAAGGGCGTTCCTAGCCTGAGATGTTCTTTAGTTAATTCTCTTTAAGTTAAGTGGAAACAAATTTTACTTGCATAGGTCTGAGTATCGTCGATATAAGCTGCCTACTTGCTATTGTTCGTTTCTATGGCATATTATCTTGCAACCAAATTAAAGAAATCTCTAAGTAAAATGTAAGATATGTAGGTTCACGATTTATGGACACATTTTCAGCTGTTAACTTTTTCTATTCAATCCGTTTAGCTGATATCGTTTAAAAAAAAAAAATATTTATAAAGTTCCTGTTGATTCACAAAATTTTAATTATTTTCGTTCAAAAGTGAGAATATCAAGGGAAGCATTTTATTATCTTCAGGCATTTACTCTACAGTCCCTTGGATAAGCCGCATGCGATATGGATTTCCCTGCATTATTAATAAAAAATTTTCACTCGAAACAAAAGCATAGGGTAAACTACCTAGTGACCGACCCCCTTTCAGTAATGGTCACCTATGACTGTTTTTTCATTTTATTAAGGTTTCCTGTTGCTGGATACTGCCGAGGCTATTTTTAACGTGTTTAGACGTACAAATGTCATAACAAAAGACTTCAATTGATATTTTGTAGTCAATCGTTGACGTGTAATAAAAGATGTAAGTTGAGAACCTCTGTAAATCACAGAAAACTTGTGAATTCCTTAAGAAACACTTGAGTATAAATCAGTATTTTATTAATTTATCCGTGTTTCTTATATATGGGACAGTGCATATTATTTCAAAACAATAATTAGTGGATCTATTTGTTAACTTTTTTTTATTAAAATAATAAAATAACTTAATTTAACGTGGGGTGTTCATAACTAAAAGGTAATGTTCAATAAATTCAGTGACCGACAGGGGTGTCTATTACTGGCGCGATTAGAGGTTTTTGAGGATGTTAGTTACGGACACCATCGTTTTTGTCTTTCTTGTTTCCTTTCATTATTTTCAAACCGCTTTTTATATTGCTATATTGCCACATTTTTCAGGAATTTATTACAAAATGCCTGGGCAAAATTAGTTTAAGAAGAAGATTTTTAAAATACAAGTTAAAAAAAAAAACGTTTACTTTCGGAAACTTCCATGGTACAAAAACAGCAAAATACATTAGCACTTTTCTTTGCCCATCTTTAAGATAGATTACTTTTCTAGTGATATTAACGTATTGATTAATTACAATATTTATATAAATATTTTTAATGCAGTAACTAACTATAATTTACTTTCAAATTATATATTTTTTTTAATTGCAATTACTTGTTGAAAACAGTTTAAGTGCCTTTACATTTTTGTTTGCTTGTTTTTATTTAAATAATAATTTATCTTCATTTTATTCATAACTTTATAAGTACCTACCTACTGCATAAAAAGATTTTATATACATATGTATAATATCCCTGCATTGGGTTTGTAATTAAATGGATTTCTTGTATACATACGTAGATGTATATTTTTGTTTTTGTGCGTATTAATTTTTATTTATCTTATATATATGACAAAAATTATAGTACTTTGAAAAACCTTCCAAGTTAAATATATTCTCTTTTTATTTCGGTGTCGGGTTTGGTGAAAAACAAATTTAAAACAGAAGTTTTCGCATACATTTTGACGAACCACAAGTTTTTATGAGTCAGGATTCATGATATTCCCAACTGTCAATTGAAATGTCGAATTAAAACTTTTAATTATTCGATTTTAACGTTTGACGAGCTTATGTAAACTTGTTACCGAAAATTCCTCTTATAGTTTAGGGTGAAAAGCTACAGAAAAAGGGTGTCCGTAACTAGTATTTGACGGGTGTCGGTTACTGAAAAAAAGGTGTCCGTAACTAAAAAACTGGTAAGCTTTTACGATTTTGTGTTTAATTTATTTTTGGAATTTCAAACATATTTATTTCTTTAATATTGTAAAAGAAATTATCAACAGTTATAATAATACACAAAAATCATTAAAATCGATCCAGCGAAAGGAAAGTTATGAATTTGCAAACTCAAAATTTCTCTTAAGGGTGTCGGTCACTGGGTGTCTTACCCTATCCTCGCGCTTCGTTGGTCAAAAAAATACCTACATATATGTTATGCTTAAAGCCCTTAAAGATAACCAGTGCTAATTCACTATACCTTTGTTCCACATTTTTCCTACCTACACATACAACTTTCACATCCAACAAAACCTCGTGTTCATGAACCATAACCCATTTCGACCTTCAATCTTTTTCTCTTCACTAAAATAAATCCCAGCAACGATGGAGATTAGAAGAGAAAAAATATTAATTTTGCTAATTTACATCAAAACCATGATTTGTTTCACAAAAAAAAAAAAGAAAAGAAATTCTTTACATACCAACAATATACACACACAGGTAATTCCCTTACTTACACTTGCCGTTATGCCATATGGCTGCCATTTTGTCCAAAGATTTTTTTTAATTAATCTACATACCTGCAACGGCATTCAACTAACAGAAGAGTATCCTTAGAAATGTTCCTTATTTTTTTTTGTCCTTTAGCTTTTCAATTATGATAAAAATAAAAACGCAGCTTCCTCGCTGTAGCTTATGTATAGTTCATGTATGGTGTTGGTGTACCACGAACCTTGTTGTATGATGTTAGATTTTCATACAGTTGTCTGCATTTCAAGAGCAAACATTTACATTTACTCGGGGGAATACACTGTAATATATGAGAACCACGGGGAGGAGGAAATATGTTTCGACTTGCTTCCTCAGTCATGGTTGTATGTCCTCTATGCTTGATACGGTTACTTTCGCTAGACCGGGAGACATGGTAGGGATATAAATCTGACTTATCTTGTAGACCGTTTGAGAAAATTGTATCCTTGTTGCTATTGTTAATGTTGAAGACAGACATCTAAAGGCATTTCTTTGTTGCCAACTCTATTTATAAAAAATCCTTAAAAATCTTCTAATTACGAATTATGTAACTAAGGCGTTTATCAGAAGCTAATTGAAGAGCTAAGGGATGTAAAAACTTTTGATCATTTGTAAAAAAAATTTCGAACTATTAACTCACAACTTGGGGATAATATTGTAGAGAAAGCAGTTACAAGAGGCACTCCACAAGGAGGAGTTATCTCACCTCTTCTTTGGATCCTTGTTGTTAACAAAATTCTTACAAGATTTAGGAATCAGGGCATTAAAATAGTAGCCTATGCGGACGACACAGTAATTTTGATATCAGTTAAATATCATACCACCATCAAAAATATTATGGAATCATAGCTTAAAGAACTATCTTCTTGGGCAGCACAAAACGGTCTCGGGGTTAACCCTTCCAAAACTGAACTAGTTCTGTTTACGAAGAAAAGGAAATTGGAGGACTTTACCCCTCCAAGGCTTAACGATATTCCTCTGAAACTTTCCAACGAGGCTAAATATTTTGGAGTAATCCTTGATTCCAAGCTAACATGGAAACGTAACACAGAGGGAAGAATTAAAAGAGCACTATGCGCTCTCTACCTTCGGTACACGGTGTGGCATGCGACCGCAGGTCATCCAGTGGATGTACACGGCGATAGTTCGTAACATACTTACCTATGGGTCGATCGTGTATAACGAGGGCACAGGGTTCTACGCCACAGGCAGGGCTGGAAATTATTTTGAATTTTCCAGTCCTAGACAAGCACATAAAATGCACAGCAGCCAAAAGCGCACTTCGGTTAAAAAAAATGATCTTTTGGAAGCACAGTACCTACTTATGGTAAATGGATCCTGCAAAGGTATGACACAGTGGCCGAGTTTAACGTGACGACTGACTACTTACCACCCAGAATGAATTTCAACAAACACTTCTCTATTACAATACCCGAAAGGCATGGATGGGAACCCAACTCACTAATTAGTGAACAAGGTGTCTCCTTCTACACGATAGGGCTCAAATGGAAGAGCAACAGGAGCTGGGGTGTTCTGTGAAGCTCTCAATATTAAAGAATCATTCAAACTCCCAGATGAGTGTAGTGTCTTTCAGGCTGAGATCTACGCTATTGAAAAGGCGGCAGAATTGGTACGCACGAAAAAACTGAACTCGTCGGAGATCACATTCTTCGTGGACAGCCGAGACATACTGAACAATATTTGTAACACTAACCAAGTCAATCTCTGCTGGGTTCCTGGACATAAGCATACAGAAGGGAATGAAATAGCAGATGAAGTGGCAAGGAAAGGGTCAGTATCAAATAAAAACAGCAGTATCCATTTAAATATGGGACCAAAAATCCCGATTGGCGTGATTAAAAGAAAAATAGACCTAATAACGAAAGAGCAAATCAATAACTCCTGGTCCTCCAGGGACGACTGCGTCATCTCTAGAAGTTTATGGCCTAAAATTAATGAAAAGGAAACTCGATATATTTTATCGCTGAGTAAAAAGAAAATTAGAATTCTGATAGGTGTACTAACGGGTCACTGCACCATTGGCACAATGGCCACTAGAATGGGTGCATTTGCTTTGGATTCCTGTAGGAGCTGTCAGGACGTCGAGGAGATTGAAACCATTAAACACCTGCTCTGCGACTGTCCGAACTGTGAAGACGTCATGGAAAGCCTGATAAATTATCAGTTGAAGAAACATCTTGAAGAACGAAAGCTTCTCAACGAACGGCAGTATGGAATTCCTAGCAATTGATCTACTGGTGATCTGATGGTTTATCTCACCGAACAGTGGAACAAATCTTTACATCGTTTTGGAGAAAGTAACATTATTGCACTTGAAATTTCAAAAGCATTTAATAAAGTTTACCAATGTATGCATTTGGTATTGATGAATCTCTTCTTCGATGGATTAGAAACTACCTGTCTAACCACTCAATACAAGTTCTATATTGGCTGGTTTTAAATCTGGAGTCCATCAAATAAATGCCGGTGGGCCACAGGGCTCCGTCTTGTCTTCGAATCTCTTCCTGCTGTTATTTTATCTATGATCTTTTGTCTAAAGCTTCTAATTAATTAAAAATTTTTACTGACAATAGTACTGTCAGCTTCTCATATTCACTTCCAATTTCAATACTAGCCGTTTTTCAATGCATTTTTATCTTCGATTAAATTTGTCAAATGGTAACATTAAAATCCAAATGAAAACGACAGACAAAAGTTTTTTATAATTATATTCGATTCATAATGCAATGAGAACACGAGACGAGAGCGAGACATGATTCACTGTCACCTTTTCGTTGTTATAAAATTGTCCGGATTTTTATTTTCGCAACTGTTTGGTTGGTAAAATGGAATGATAAAATGTAAAATGAAACATAAGCCCATATGTTTCATGTTTCATTTCAGCAACCAAACAGATGTGAAACTAACAATTGAATGTGCGCGACTGTCCTTACTTCATTTATTAATTTCATTTAACGTGACGACGATAAATGCCTTATTACGTTTATCGTCGTCTGCTTTTATAGTTTGAAACTGATTTCACAATAACGACGATGTTTCATCACGCTCGCATTTCTTTTTATTTGCGACTTATAGGTACTATAAGGCAAGTTAGGCATTCGTAAAAAAATCGAACTCGAGATTTTGATCAAAGTTGACATTACGATGATAGCCAAGACGAAAAAAGTGGGTCTGGCAATTCTATCTGTCTGTCTGTCTGTCTGTTCGATTACAGCTAAACCGCTCGGCCGATTGTCTTCAAACTTGGTAGATATGGGTTTTTTTTACCCCCGGATGTTTTTTGATTTAATTTTATAAGACCAAAAATAACGGTACCTGCCATACGATTTTTTTTCGAAATTTTATAAATATTTTTTTTTTTCTCAAAAACTGTCCCAACGATTTAAAAAAAAAAATCAAAAAATTTAATTTAGTTAAGCCTAGGTAATGGTTGAAAAAAAAATCCAAAAAATTTGTAGTTTTGGTACCCACCTTGGGACCATTTCTTGTGTTTTTGATTTTCTCAAAAACAGAATCACCGATTTTGATCATTTTGTTATGATAAAGCTGCCCAGCAGTTTGAATATTATTGTCTATTCAAATTTTCCAAAAAATTTTTTTTGGATTTTTAAAAAAACTTTCAATTTTTTTTTTTTGAAAACACAATATTTCGAAAACCCAATGCTCGATTTTTATAAAACTTGATAAATAAAAGTTTGGAAAAATAATCTACAATATATGAGAAAAATAAATTCATTTTACCTAAAAATAACGGTACCCTCCATACAAATGTTAAAAAATGGTTTTCGAAAATCTTATTTTTCTCGAAAACGGTTCCAAGAATTTTGCTTAAATCTTTTTTATTTCTATTATTTTTTAATATCTGTAATTTAATAAAAAAAATTTTGAAAACAAGATATTACTGACTGTACCTACCATAGAACGATTTTTTAAAATTTTGAATTCCTCATTATCAGCACAACGGATTTTAATGAAATTTTGTATAGAGAAGCTTTTTAAAAGTTTAAAAGACATTTTTTTCATTTCATTTATTTGACAGTATGGTATGTACAATAAGATGACATCTTTTATAGTACTTAGATAATATTATTAGAAATTTACTTTTAATAAAATCATACAGATATATTTAAAAAAAATAATTATAGTAATAATACTTAAAACTATTTCTTGTGATCAGAGGGGAAAGGAAGAGGATTATGGTTGAATTGAGAGAGAGGCGAAGTGAAGGAAGATTGCATCTTTGAATCTTGATTGGTTTATTATTAATTTAATTGGAGTCGGGAGCGAGTTCCATAGGGTAACAGAACGTATGAAAAATAAGCGGGAAGAGTTTAGGTAATTGCTTAATTTAGGGATTTTGTTGATTTGATACTTCTTGCAGACCGGTTGAAAGATAGTTTGTTAAAAAGATATGATGGAGCATTAATATGAATTAATTTATGTAAGAATTGCATTTCAAAACTTTAAGAAAAATATTTTTTTGAATTTTGAAAAAAAAAATCAATTTTTTGTTTTTTTTTTTTTTGAAAATTCAATACCTCGAAAACGGCTCAATACTTTTTTTTGTAAATTTAATTTTTATTCAAACAATAATAAAAACTTCAAATTGGCGTACCAATATTTTTTCTTAAAAATGTTTTAAAATTTTCTTATATAAAACGTTACCTATTTTTTAAGAAACCACTACAAAGACTTATAATTTTTGTTCTTGCATAAATCTATATTTGCTTGAATCACATGGCATCCTATTCTTACAATTAACTATTAAAGAAATTTTTTTTAGTCATTTAAAAAATGAATTTTATGCTTATGAACAGTTTCTCTAATAACATTCATTTTTCAAATTCTTAGTCTTCTACATAGGAGCAAGTTCGTGCGACCCAGTCGTGCATTTTATTTTTATCTCATACATTGTGCTCGAGACAAATTGTTTTATAATTGTAGGCAATGCTGATTTAATTTTGACAGCGAATTTAAAATTCTTCGCATATGGCAATGCTAGTTTATATTTGACAACAGAAAGCAGATAGTTTATTTACAAGCGTTTTTTTTATATTTCGCTTTAATTATTTTGTAAATTTTAGTGCTTAGTATTCAAGTTAAATAGTATATAAGTATTCCGTATTACGTAAGATAAAATGTTTAATGTTTTAAATAAATAAAACTATAAAAAATATGCATTTGCGTATGTTTGTTTTACAAAGGGAAGTGGTTTTCGACTGAGAAATTATTCGACCACATAACTCATTAAAAAAAGCTATTATTGTGTGTTTTTTTTTTTTTAATGAAATTATGTTTTCAATTGTTTTGGTGGTTAGTTGTTGTGGCCTTTTCATTAAAAGAACATTGTCTTTCAGCGAAAAAAGATGTTTTTAAAGTGTTTAAATAACCTCGAACAAAGTTCAAACAATAATTGTAAAAACCATGACAGCGGTCTTTGACGGATAACGTATCATTTTGACATGTTACTGACAACTCCATAGAACGCCGGAAAAGAAGTTTTACTTCAAAAAATTACATCTACCGCTAATTTTAACTAATAACGTAACGAGGTGAAATTGGGAGGTGACGGAAAGTTAGAAATCTATAGGTATCAAATGGCAAAAATAATACAAGTTATAATTACTAAGGCTTATTCTTCATTTTATTTTTGTTTCTTTTAATATTGTAATTAGGAAATATATTTCATTACCAGATTTTATGCAAACATGTAACCATTTTTTAAGGTACTGTAAGAAATTTAATCTTATTTGTATACAGTTTTAACATTATAGGTGATAGAAATGTCAGAAATATTTTTTAATTTTTGTTAACAGTGTTTTAGTGAAATGACCAGCTGGATTCCTCCTCTTAACCAATTTTACCATAATACTCAATCTTCAGGGAGTGCCCATCAGTTTACCTTTAAGACCAACTCCGGAGTACTATTAAATTCAGAGACTCTTTCCGAAGCCGCACTACGCGAATGTGAAATGCCTTACCCGACTCAATATTTCCCTTTTATTATGATATTTAGTTATTCAAAACCAATGTGCATCGGTATCTCCTCTTAAATCCTCTTCAACTTTCCTTAAACGTTTGCCCTGTACTCAGACATTTTAAGGGAAGTCATAATCCCAAATTTAACTTGACTTTCAATTAGGCTTTGTAAACTACAACCAGATTAAAAGATTAGAAATATGCCCTTCATCAGAGAAGAAACTTAAACACTTTCTGGCGAAGTCGCATGTGTATTAAAGGTCGTAGGTTTATGTTACAAATACCGAGACTAAAAAATTTGTAGATGGTGTTATACTTTAAGGATTTACGTTATCATTTTTGAAAGGGACTTAAGATTAGAATACTCAGTTGGCAACCTTATATGAGTATGCAAATATATTTACCAACATATCCTTAAGTACACATCCAACTATTTGCATTAATGAACACCAAACAGACCGATGACGAACCGTTGGATGGACGAACCCACCCCACACTACTAGATGAATATTATTTACCGTTGAGCACATTACACTGAATATGTCTTAATCCTTCAATGAATTAAAGCTCAATATGTATCAGACATTAAGACCCTTACAAAACAAGCAAAATCCAAAACCATCATAAGCACGGAGATACTCGTATTAGCTTAGCACTGCCAAAAAGATCCATTTTTAATGTTTAAATAAATTGTGAATATCTACCCTAAACGTCGACAGGCTTGGTTGCCTGTGTTTCCCATTTTTCCCTAACGGACTCTCTTGTTGTTTAAACCCTAAATGATTTGTGATTTTTTTTTTGTCTGCTCTTACTTTGTGCCCCACTGGGAGACGAATGGTTGGTAGTTTGTCCTTGATGACTGACTTTTGAGATTGGATACCGGAGGCCAGAGGCAGGCTAAGGTCGAAAGACCGTTGTAATGTTTAATTTTTTTTAGATTTTTCTTTTTTAGTATTCAACTGTGTGTTGTTGTGATTTGGTTAAATTCTGTAAAATGAACTCAATCCTGCCTGAGGGACCTTTACAAATGTTTTCAAAGATAAAGAAGAAAATGTGAAAGATTAGAAAATTAACCTGTACCTACAGCCTACAGTTGTACGGGGGCTGGATGTTTTTCCAGCTGGTATCTGTACTCACACGGGTTATTTATTTTTATAGAAACACTTTGACTAAGGATTTTTTGGGGGTAGTGGCTCATTTTCTGGATTCACTCAACTGGATTCTGTCGCTTAATATTCACAAGTTGTTCGAAGCTCATGAGACCTCATCTTTAAAACCTTATTTCGGTTTTATCAAAGTTGGTAAAAGTTATGGAGCTTAGGAAGGATTGAGGCTTAAAATTATAAAATTTCGGAGATTTTAATTGAAGTCGTCATGTCGGGTAAAAAGCGTCTTTATGTTGGACCAAACTACTTAGGTATGTGGGTAGATCAATTTGGGTCGCACGTTTTTTTTTTTGTTTCATCTCAAAGTATTTTCTTGCAAAGAGAACATGAAACGATTATTTTTATCTGAATATTGCAAACCTTTATTTATTTAAACTCAAGATATGCCACTTAACAATGCTAAATGTGTAGGTAAGTAGGTCTAAAATTATTTTCACCAAAGCCTTAAAAGGACATCCCAGAATCACTTTCAACATGATAACAATCGTGTTAATTAGTTCATCAAAATTCAGGATCCAAATGACAAACGAAAAAGGATTTATGTTAATTTGAGAATATAATTCACATTTTTATTTTTTTTTTTTTTTGAATAATAATAAACAAGTAAAATTTATGCGTGCATAAATGATTGAGGTCCTTTTGTACGAATAATAATAATGGCTTTGACCACAGCTACAAATTATACTAATGAACTTTGGGAATAAGTTTTTCTGTCCGGAACGATAGGGGGATATTATGGACTTTGGTATAAAAAAAAAATACAGAAACAGAGAAAAAACAGGAGGCTATAAATTATTTATATGTCATTCGGTTGTTCCAATTTAAATACAGATGTAGATGAAGATTACACCCACCGAAGGGATCGCTTAACTTTGAATGTTCAAGGAAGCAAGATTAAAGTGGGGGATGTTTTTATGTTTTTATATGTTTGTGTTTGTTTATTTTTTCAATCGAGAGATTTTGTTTTAAATTATTCTGCCAACAAATTCTGAAAAATTTTTTGTATTTAAAACGATTGTAAGCAAGATAAATTGAATGAAGTCTTACAAGGTGTCTTATTTTAAAAATTGATGTTTCGGAATGATGAAATATTTAAACAAAAGTGTATTATATTTTTGTATTGTATTTTATTGTAGATAAAGAATACAAAATGTATAACATTTAAATAATATTCTCAAGAGTCTTTTCAGCTTTAATTTATGTTTATTTAATAAAGAAAATAATATGAAGTTATATAATATTAAGTTCAGGGAAAATAAAACCATTATGTAGGTATTACTTAAAATCTAAATTCTTTTATAAGACAATTGTCAGAGAATTGGCATTTATACATAAAATCTGAAACATATTTTATAGATAGATTCGCAACAATGTTGCCGTAAGCTCTTTCATGTAAATTCAATGTTGAAAAACGTTTAGGTAATTTTAATATTATTTTAAGTATTTTGTTTTGCATAATTTGTAGATAACTCCTTTTTATGAAATTCTGCGCAAACATACCTGATGGGTACACTATGAAGCAAGCTATATGTATGTAGGTTAAAAACTTGTTTAAATCAAAATAAGTTTGTTTTCTGTACTAAGATTTAAGCTTCTATTAATAAAAGGATACAGTATTCTAATGCACATATTCATTTTTACTTGCGAGTCATAGGTATTATAAGGCAATGCATTCGTAAAAAAAACCGAGTTGGAGGTTTTGTTCAAAGTTGATGACTGCGAACACTAAAAAAGGGGGTCTCACATTTCTGTCTGTCTGATGTCTTGTCGACTACAGCCTAAATAGCTAGGCCAAATTTCCTTAAAATTGGTACATAATACATTACTAAAAAAAGTGTGAGTGCCAGGACTCACGGTTAAGATGTGTAAACATCAACGTTCGTCCGAGTGCCGAATTTTTGTTATCGAACGTACCCAATAAACATACAATGCAATCGTACTAGTTTGTGACTTTAGATATATACCGATATAATCGATAAAGTACTTCGCTTTTGTATGGGCATTTACACACAGAGAAAAACAACATCATAAAATTAAGTAGGAAAGTATTTAAAATTACGTTGCTATAACTTTTGATTTATACGCTTTAATTTGAATACGATCAACTTTGTTTCAAATAAGAAAAATGTTTAATTAATCACAGTATAGTTAAACACCATTGAATTAATGTTTTTTTATTTTGAAATGTAATCGAGGCATTTTCGTTGTTCATTTAAAGACGTTTGATATTTAATTTATTTGAATCAAACTTGAAACTTAATACATCAAAGTGGTAACTTATTTGATTTTCTTTCCTTTTTGAATCTTATACATAATTCACTTTGAACCAAAGTTAAAGTACAACAAATCAAAGTTGTAATCCTTTTGACTTGTGAACGATAACAGTAAACATTTTGTATAAGAAAGAAATCATTATGTATGTGTGTTCGCGGCTGTCGTTGTTGCGGGTCGAGGAAAATGTATCTGCCATTCTCTTTAGAGCTTGTGAGCTGTACTTATTGTGAAGTGTTACCGAACGTTATAACCTAAAAGTAAAAAAATAAATTAAAATAATTCAAGTAGTGGACGAAAGCGGACAGCTTCGAAGTTTAATTTATTCTAATCCTGCTAACGAGAACAACCGCGACGATTCCGCAAAGCTGCATGAAGATCTGGAACTATACTTATTCAGAAATTTGAAGGTAACATTAAACTATCTCTTTTTTTTTTTTCTTATTATATAAATTTTATTCAAGTTTCGAATTGATGACGAAACCCTCTCAGAGATCTCCAAAGTGGCAAATTGGCAGTGCCAAAATTGCAACAATTCTGATTCCCGTCAACACCAACCTCAAGTTTAAAATCATTTCTTAAAATTGTTAGCATACATTACATACATTTTTCTCAATATAAAAATTATAATGTAATATATATTTTATAGGATATTTTTAAACTTTTTAACTCATCATCGAAAGGGAAATCATTGATCCAGACTTTACAATCCCTCCACTACACTTGTATCAAATTAATAATGGCAAGACTTACATACATTATGTAAGACACAAATATTTGTAAATTTTGTTTGTTGTTTTGTTATTAAGTTAGTTTATGAGAATTTTTTTTATTATTTTATTTACAATAAAAAGAAAATACTTTTGCAAAAATAATTGTTTTTAATCGATTTGAATATAGTGAGAATGACTTTAAATCAATGAATGCTAGTAAATATTATTAAATTCTTTGTAATTGATTTATTCCCGATATCTATTTACTTTAAACGCAAAGCGCGTTTAAAATCAATTGATATTTTTTTGAATCAAATGCGAATCGTATTTAAAACTATAATGGCACTTTTCAATTTAATGTTACGTAGTAATTAATGTAAATATGTTTCTAATTGATTTGATTCCGATTTCTATTTACTTTAAACGCAAAGCGTGTTTAAAATTAATTGATATTTTTTTGAATCAAATGCGGATCGTATTTAAAACTGTAATGCTACAACTTTAAATCATATTGGTTTCAAATTTGATTTGAAATGAAGTAGGGAATCACTTTTCATTGATTAACAACTTTGATTTAAATATTTTCGGCATTAGAGCCAAATCATATTGGTTTTACTTTGATTCAAAGTTGTTTCTTTTGATTTTACGTGCTTTTTTCTCTGGGTGAAACACACCAATACGCCGACGTAGAAATACATGCCAAAATCAGCTGTGAAATGGTAGAACTGTAAAATTATAAATGAAAAGTGAAAATTACCGAAAAATATTTGAATTTTAATGCTCCAGAACCACTTTTTTGTGTTGATCAGAGCTTTATTGAATTGTTGCTTAAGGAGATTGAATTTTACTCTTGCTTTTTCAGGCGATTTGTAAATTTTAACAACTAAAACCGAATAACATCATAAAAAATTGTTTCAACGAACTAGTTCGGTCCTTTTTACACGCCATTTTGGCATACTACTTCGATTCCCAGAGTTCGCACTGCTATGTCGACACATATTCATTTCACACGACCCAAAAACCTTATCGACAATATGCTTCGATGAAGTAGTTCGTGGTGTGTGTTAGGGGTAATATTCAAATGAAAGCCACTATTTTTCCACAATTTATCCCTTCCACTTATACAGTGCGTTTCATATATATAACCCACTCATCAATCAGAGCTTTAACTTTCAACAAAATTAAAAACAGTTTCTCAAAGATGAAGAAAATATGCATAGGTGACATAACTTGTAGACTTTGATGGTTCAATAGTACCGCAATTTCTTGTTTGATTTTTCTTTCAATATAAATCCGTTATATTTGAATTGATCTACGTTGTTAGGTCGATTTGAAGTGTTTCATATTTATAACCCACATTACAACGAACTCTATTAGCGTGAAGGTTAGTGTGTTTTAATTAAAGTTCTTAAATTAAGTTATTAAAAATAAGTTTTTGAAAAAACATGCCTCAAGGCAAATTACTATCCGGCGTCGAAAGAGGTAGAATTTTGACATTGAATGAAGGCAATTGGAGCATATGTGAAATTTCGAGAAGAATTTGTAGAAGTCGAAGGGTTATAGCCAATTTCTTAAAAAATCCGGACAGTTATGGAACTATGCAACGAGCAGGAAGAAAAAGAAAGCTCAGTGTCCGTGAAGAGCGAATAATCGTTCGCACCGCGAGCAATTCAACCGTAAGTTGCATCAAATTAGCAGCGATGGTTCGGACAAAAGTGTCGAAAACAACAGTTTGGAGAGCTATTCAGCGAAATCCAAACTTGTGAATCGTGCTCCACGTCTTTTAGATCGACACAAGGTTGCTAGACTCCAATTCGCCGAGGATAATATGGACACCGATTGGACATCTGTAAGTTTAAATATGCAGTTTCATGGATTTTTTGTTTAATCTGTTTTTGTTACATTTACCTACAAATCCGATTCAAAGGTAATTTTTTCTGATGAGAAAAAATGGAACTTAGATGGTCCTAATGGATTGCACTCGTATTGGCGCGACTTACGGAAGGAACCACAATATTTCGAAAGGCGTAATTTTGGTGGAGGCTCAGTGATGATGTGGGGTGCTTTCTCTTCAGAGGGGTGTCTGGAGATGCAATTCACTTCATCGAAAATGAACAGTTGCGATTGCGTTCAAGTACTCCGAGGCAGTTTGGTTCCTTTTTTGGCAGATAACCATGAGAAATCATGGATTTTTCAGCAGGACAACGCCAGAATTCACACCAGTAGACAAACAATTTATTGGTTGGGACTAAATTCCATTAATTTAATGAACTGGCCCGCATGTTCTCCCGATGTAAATCCCATTGAAAATCTTTGGGGCATCCTAGTCAGGCGAATATACGCAGAAGGAAAGACGTATGCGACCGTTGTAGAGCTCAAACACGCTCTCCGTGAGGAATGGCTCAAAATTGATCCAAAAGTCATAAAAAACTTGATCACATCCATGAAAAAAAGAATATTTGATTTGATTATTGCTAAAGGTTCCCAGATAAATTATTAGTTTCCCTTTTTCAGTTATTAAAACCATGGGTTATAAATATGAAACACTTGAATTTGTTGTTTTTTTATTAATACAGAATAAAATATTTGTAGTGGAGTTTTTAAAGTGAATTGTTTGCTTAAATTTACTAACATAGCTATTACTATTATATCCCATAATTTTTTTTATGAATTTTGTATTGACGGAAAAAAAATTTAAGGTTTTTGAAGTGGGTTATAAATATGAAACGCACTGTACTTAAATCCAAAAATATCTCTACATAGCTTTACATAACGCTTTCCACCTAAACACATGTATTTTTGGACCATGTATGTACTGTAAAAACGTTTTGAAATAATCAACTATTTTGTTGTATTTACTTATTTCTAGTAAAATTATTATTTCGGAACGAGTCCAAACACATTTTTCTTGTTCATTTTCCATTAATACTTGTGTTTAGGATACTTTTAATGTAATAATCAAAAAATTATAAAGTGAATTTAAGATTAATGGGATCAAAACCACTAGTTAACAACTAAAACCGAATAACAACATAAAAAATTGTGTCGACGAACTATTTCGATCCTCTTAAGGCCAGGCGCGCACATTCAATTTTTAGTTTCACAACTGTTTAGTTGCTAAAATGAAACATATGGGATTATATGGGACACCGCGCACTTAGAGCAACTCGATTCGAGCAACTAAAAAGTTTGTATTTTGACACAAACTAAACGATTGTTTAAAATTAATTCGCTGCAGTTGAGCTGTTTTCTATAAGCGCAAGAGAGAAAAGAGTGTGAACGTGAGTAAAGAGTTGCCAGTGCACGGTACTCTATCAACTGGTGATTAAACTATTTGATTTCGATCACAGTTGTTAGTGCGCGGCTAGCCTTACACGCCATGTCGGCATACTACATGGATTCCCAAAGTTCGCACTGCCGCGTCGACACTTATTCATTTCAAACGACCTAAAAACCTTATCGACAATATGCTTCGATGAAGTAGTTCGTGGCATGTGTTAGGAGTAAGTGGACTCCGCTACGTAACGTAAAGTTTGTTTGACTTATGTTTAACCAGGGATGTTGCTTGTGACAGCATTATATTTTTACACTTATATTCAAACAGAGATGTTATCTGATAAAAAATAGACTGTTTTTACACGAATCTGATTTTAATGTCTGTTTCTCTTTTGGCTTCCTTTCGAGTGCATGTGTGCTTTTAAACACAGCGATTTTTAATATAAGTTAACTTTGTTCATGCGAAAAGGAGTCATCTCTTCGCACTCCTTACTCAGTTAAGCGAATTGCACTGAGCGAACGCCAAATATAAAAAAGAAAACCATGCAGAAAGTCATGCAGCGAAAAAGTCAAAACTTTTTTTTGAAAAAACCACTAGATGGAGCGTTCACCTTATCAAAATCAAACCAATCCTTTAACTTTTTTTTTTAGGTTTCTGTACTTTATCTTACTCCCTCTGTCAGAGATTTACAAACCGATTGACATCATTCCTACCTTGTATTGGAATTATAAGTGGCAAAAACTAATTTTTTTAATACATTGAAGTCGTAGTCATCATCCAGTTCATGGCTTGACAGATGGAGAACGATCTATATTTTGATATAGTGAATGCTAAAAGTATATTTTGATATAATAAAGAATATCTAATTCGATAATTAAAATAATTATATGGTATGACAGATAAGGGACAAATTAAATTTTGACGTATCGAGAATATTTGATAGCAGATGTCAACTGATTGCCCTGAAGAATAATTTTTGATTTTTTGCGAGCATAAAATAAAATGTTATCGTCCTTCAATAACGTGAAGTGGAATTTTTAAAACATCAAATGAACCCCTTATGAAATTTTACACCAGTTGATTTGTCTTTCGTCTTTTTCACATATTTAGGTCTATTCGGCGAGAACTTTTATTTTTCTATTCTGTTATTCTGCTATGAATTTCCATACAAATGTTTGAACTGTCAACAAATCTTTTATAAATTTTAATTTTGGTTATTCAGCACGCTAAAATCTGTTATAAAATCTGCTAAGAAAACTTTTATGAACTGTCAAACGTTCGAACATAGCAAAAATCTTTTACGAATAGCATTTTTGGTATTCACCATGCCAAAATCTGTTATGAAATCTGTTAAAAATCATAAAAGAATAAAAAACAAACTTCTGTGACTTTTATCATAAAAGATTTCAATAAGTACACAGGTGCATCAAGTAATAATGAATATTTATTTTTATTTCGTCAATGAAATGTTCTTTAAAGGAGACAAATGAAAGAAAATATATCAAAACACATATCATATAAACATATAAGTAGAGAATGGTCATGGTATTCCCAGAAACATATGAGATAAAATCGTGTTCCATTGTATATACCCATAGTGTGTAAGGCTAGGCGCGCACATTCAATTTTTAGTTGCACAACTGTTTGGTAGCTTATAGAAAACAGATGAACTACTTAGTTGAATGTGCGCGCAGGTGCATATAATTATATGTTACACCAAATGGCCTTAGACTAGGCGCGCACATTCAATTTTTAGTTTCGCAACTGCTTGGTTCGAGCAACTAAAAGTTTGTGTTTTGACACAAATTGCCTAAAATGAGTTCGCTATTCTGTGTAACATATAATTATATGCACCTGCGCGGACATTCAACTAAATAGTTCATCTGTTTTCTATAAGCAACCAAACACTTGTACAACTAAAAATTGAATGTGCCCGCAATCATTTAGTTTGTGTCAAAACACAAACTTTTTAGGTGCTCGAACCAAGCAGTTTCGAAACTAAAAATTGAATGTGCGCGCCTAGGCTAAGAGTTTACTTTTTTGTTCGTCATCCATTTCAATTATGTCAGATGAAATATTTTACATAATCACAGCTGATTATGATAACAGATTTAGTTCAGTTTTATAACAGATCTCGTTTTCGAAGTAGCATAAGGCCAGGCGCGCACAATAAATTTTTAGTTTCGCAACTGTTTAGTTGCTAAAATGAAACATATGGGCTTATATGGGACACCGCGCACTTAAAGCAACTCGATTCGAGCAACTGAAAAGTTTGTGTTCTGACCCAAACTAAACGATTACCTAAAATTAATTCGTAATAGTTGAGCTGTTTTCCATAAGCGCAAGAGAGAAAAGAGTGTGAGTGTGAGCGTGAGTAAAGAGTTGCCAGTGCGCGGTTCTCTTTCAACTGGTGATTAAACTATTTGATTTCGATCACAGTTGCCAGTGCGCGGCTAGCCTAACAGACTTTAATAAAAGTTCGAACCTCTGAATACCAATCATAAAAGATCTTTTAAGGTGGAAATCTTTTATGATTCATAACAGAAAATCTATAGCAGAATAACAAATGTGGCAGAATAGGCCTAATTGGTCGAGAGGTGAAGAAATGTTGAGGGATTGAATTAAGTTCTAGCCAGCAATGGAAAGTAATAAAATCGAGATTTCAGTACTCAAAGTCTCCAATGTAAACACGATGTCGTAAGTACGCAATATTTACAATGTAAACATGGTGTTAAATGCAATCGTCGGTAAGGTAGCTTGGTGCACGGAACGTGTAACCGTAACGTGTAACCGTAACGTATAACCGTAACGTGTAACCGGAACGTGTAACCGGGACGTATAAGTTTTACACACGTTTTCAATTCACTCTACCGCCGGGAAAGATGTTTACACATAAAAAAAAAACAAATACAGAAAAATTTCATTTAGTCAAATGGTTGAAAAAAAAAACTTTTTGAAAACTGGTATCTAATTAATGGTACCTTCCATGGAACCATTTTTTTTGTTTTTGATTTTCTCAAAACGGTTAAACCGATTTTGATAATTTTTGTTCTGCTAAAGTTGCCCAAAAGTTTCAATATGATTGTGTAATCAATTTTCAAAACAATTTTTTTTTGGATTTTTAAAAAAATTTCAATTTTTTTTTTCAAAACTAAATATTTCGAAAACACCATGCACTATTTTTCTTAAGCTTGATAAACAAAAGTTTCTCAATGTAATCTACAATATGTAAGAAAAAAAACTTTATTTTACCTTAAAAATGTACAAATGTTAAAAATGGTTCTGAAAAGTCGTATTTTTTTTTCGAAAAAGCACCTAGAATTCTCATAAAATTATTTTTCTTTCAATTAATTTTTACGATCTATAATTTAATAAAAAGAAATTGAAATTAATATACTAACGACTCCCATAGAGCCATTTTTTTTCAAATTTTGAATTTCTCATTATCGGCATAACGGATTTTAATTTAATAAGGTTTTATAGAGAAACTTGTAAACGGTTTAAAAAAAACATTCTATTACAAACCTTAAGAAAAAATATTTTTTGAATTTAAAAAAAAAAAAAAATCAATTTTTGTTTTGTAATTCGATATCTCAAAAACAAGTAAGTGTTTTCTTTTTAGAAACTT
Organism: Philhelius festivus; assembly: GCA_963931855.1. Classification (NCBI taxonomy): domain Eukaryota; kingdom Metazoa; phylum Arthropoda; class Insecta; order Diptera; family Syrphidae; genus Philhelius; species Philhelius festivus. Next base: position 54,093,365 of record OZ007556.1, on the reverse strand, counting down.
AATTTTTATTCGTACATTAATAAAAACTTAAACAAAAATAAAAACCAAGTTTTTTTCTTAAAAATGTTTTAACGGTTTTGGAAGTACATTTATGTATGTACAGCTATGGAAATATAATTAAGACCTTTGCACTTGCTTACACATCTAAATATATATATTACAAACTAGGGCTATCTCACTCTATCTTTCAATTTGCATTTTGCAATTCAGATAACGGTCACTCAATATCACATCATATTTTGTAATAATGATGCGCAGTTTTTCTTAAAAATGTTTTAAAGGTTTTGGAAGTACATTATGTATATGGGCATATGCTCAGAATCTATCATTTTCAGCAATTGAAATATTTTTTTTTTGTATTTTGAGGCACACCTATAAACCAACATTTTTGGATTGTTTATCATATAAATAACAAGAAAATACTTGCGTAATTCATTTTAAAGCTTCGTTAACAAGGGCAAGAAAAAAAAACTTCATAAAATAATAAAAGCAAAAAGAAGAGTATTTAAATACAAATAAATTTAATAGTAAAATTTAATTATTTAAATATATTTATTATGCCAATAAATCACAAAATTTTAATTTTAATTCTTCGAAAAGTAAATTCTATTCTACTACAAAAAAAAAATAGTGGAATATACAACGAACGATGTATTTCTATACAATGTTCTTTAGTTTCAGATTATAGGTTTCTGTTAAAAATAATGTCGGGATGAAATAAATAAAATTAAAAAGGTATACGTTAGATCAAAGGGTGAAATGAATATTTATTTTTAATCTATGCCAGTGCAGTACTTACATAAATTGTGAATAAAAAAACATATAACAAATCGAAACACATTTTTTTAAAAGTATCTTCAAAATATTTACGCCGGCCTAGACTCGAACCCAGAAACCAGAATCCTTGAGTCGGCGTAAGATCATATGCACCATCGCTCTACACCAGTAATGTTATTCTTTTATTTTTAAATATTTTTTTGGAGTTATTTAACTTTACGAAGCTTGGCTTTAATTTTTATTCCATTATTTAGAAGAAAATCTGAATTTGAATATCTTTCGTTCTGTGCAGTACAGTGAAAATTTCTGCATGAAAAACACTTATTTCGCAATAAATTTTGATTTTGTACTGTTGTACAAACTTTAAAATTTCAAAATTTAGATCAACAGCCTTTTTTACTGTTGATTATTAGTAAAATTATCATTCACAATCGTTTATTTTGCTCTAAGATCTTGTCGATAGGTGTGCCGCTAAGGTTAGGTTAGGTTAAAGTGGCTGCTGACCGGAAAAGGTGCCGCTAAAAAAATCACATATTTTAAACGAATCACGTTCTCAATTTTAAACTTTAAAATTACATTTTTTATTTTTAAATAGAGGCACATGATCCAATTAAATTTTACTTCATTGATTGATTAATTGGGAATAAATTAAGCCTATACAATACTACCAGAACTGATCGTTGAGAAAGTTACGTATATAGAGAAAAAGATCAGATATTAAAATTTATAAAAACGCAGGTACGCTAATTTTATTGCTTTGTACTATTTTTTAAATGGTAGCACACCTTTCTTTTGAGGTTTTTCTATATCATTGTACTCGTATATTGTAATTTATTACATTTTAATTATTTTAAGTTGTTTCAAAGGCCATTGAAACGTTTTTTGTTTATAAAACTGAAGAAATTTGCATCTGGTACGCTTGAAATTTCCAATATTAAGCCTATTTTTTATTTATTTTAATTAAGAATTTTGATCCAGTCAAGCAGGTTATATAATTGAAATAAGTCATGATACAAAAATCTATCCACTTCGAAAGTGTCAATTTCATTTCTAAGGCTTAATTTTACTGTGATAACATAAAACTTAAAAATACTGTGGATATGCCCATATATAAAAGCTTATTTTCTTAAGAAACCATTCTTTAACGACTTATAATTTTTGACCTTGCATATATGTATTAATTTTGGCTTGAATTACATGACATCCTGTTCATAGCTGCAACTACTGAAGGAGTTGTTTTAGTCAGTTAAAAAAATGATTTTTATGCTTATGAACAGTTTTTCTCTAATAACATTCATTTTTAAAATTCTTAGTCTTTTACATAATTGCAAGTTCGTGCGACCCAGTCGTGCATTTTATTTTTATCAAAATCGCTAGAGCCGTTTTTGACTGAAATAAGATTTTTCATTAAGGGTGTTTTGGAGATAAAAAAAATTTCAATATCTGCTCTAGGGAATCACCGAAGACCCTTAAGAACCGAGTTTGAAGAAAATAGCTCCAGTAGTTAAGGCTGTATTAGATCGAATTATATAGACATAAAGACATACTCGTACAGACAGGCAGACTGAATTACCGGACCTACTTTTTTTCTATTTTTTTTTATCATCGCAATGCCAACTTTGATCAAAATCTCGAGTTCGTTTTTTTACCCAAATATTGAACTTGCCCTATATTATCTACCTATATCGCAGGAAAAAATTAATGGTAAGGGGTTTTTTCAATTAGAGCGGGTATATCAAGCCTGTTGTTTATTCTTCAATTAATGATGCCAAATCACCATGGCAATTTATACGATTCAACAGCATCCTGCTGCCTGCTGTAGTGAAGGTTATATAGCAAAAATCGTCCTAGGTCGAATAAAAGACCACCTAGAAGACACGCTTGACGCCGAACAAGCAGGTTTCCGCACTGGATCTTCCTGCGTAGATCACATCAACATCTTGCGGATCATCATCGAACAGTGCGTTGAATTTCGATCACCACTTCACCTGCTGTTCATCGATTTCGAAAAGGCGTTTGACAGCGTCAATAGAGAATTTATTTGGCTTGCCTTGCGCAGGAGGGGCATTCCGGATAAATTGATCGCTATAATCAAGGCTACATAGGAAGGATCCAAATGTCACGTTCTGCATAAAGGAAGGTTGTCAGAGGAGTTTGAAATCCAAAGTGGCGTTAGACAAGGTTGTATACTGTCACCAATACTGTTCCTGTTGGTAATAAGTGATGTGCTGCATGCAGCCTTGTCGACTTCAAATGGAGGAATTCAGTGGAATCTGATATTACACCTGAAACATCTAGACTACGCGGATGACGTGTGCTTACTCTCTCATAGGATCATGGATCTCCATCAAATGACATTAAGGGTGGAGAGAGAAGCCGAAACCGTCGGGCTTAAGATCAATACGGCAAAAACTAAAGGGATCAGCCTTGAAACTTCCTCATCTACTCAAATAGATATTTCTGGACAACCAGTAGAGACGGTAGAGAGTTTTCAATACCTTGGGAGTATTGTCTCTACTGATGGCGGGACCGAACTAGACATAACCAGCCGAATCGGGAAAGCAAAGGCTGCGTTCGGAATGCTGTCCAAAATATGGAGAAATAACTCTATAAGCCTAAAGACCAAGCTACGACTATTCAGCTCCAATGTAGAATCCGTGCTTCTTTATGGATGCAGTACATGGAAAGTAACACCCACTGTCACAAGAAAGCTGCAAACGTTCGTAAATAGATGTCTGCGAAACATCTTGCGGATTTTCTGGCCTAGCCGTATCTCCAATGATGAACTTCATGCGAGGACAGGTCAGGAACCCATCGACTCTATATTACGAAAACGTAAGCGGCAGTGGATTGGACATACGCTTTGAAAAGGCCACGAGTGCATTGCGAGTCAAGCGATGCAATGGAATCCTCTCACGCAGCGAGGCAGAGGAGTGGGCCGACCCAGAAGTACTTGGCGAAGAACGGTCGAAGAGGAATCAGCACAACTGGGGAAGAGTTGGAGAGAGCTATGCCCCGCAAGGGGAACCACACGGACGAAATAGGTCCGAGGACCTAAGTAAAGTAAGTAACAGCATCCAAATAATAAAACTCTATCATCAAAATGAGTTTTCGTTGCTGCAAACGTTCAATATTTGCTGGCCAAATTTAAAACAACTGTTTTGGTAATCAATCCAACATTCGAATGTCAAAAGACGGCAATAACGCGGTCCGCGAAAGGACACCGAGGTAATCGATTGCTCGCCGTGCACAAGAACTCGTCTTTTGGCAGACTTCAATTTGGCGAATTTCACGACGGGACTTGAGCCTTCTCTACTCACAAGGCAAGCGTCTTAAGTCGTTTTTTATAGCATTTTTCAAGAGAACGAATTAAACTTAAAAAAAAAATATATAAAGAGAACCGTTTTGAGTAGAAACATGAAGTTTGGACACAAGCATTGTAATTTGCTTCTCTTTTTATATGCATTTAAGGATTAACAAAATAAGTTTAATTAAAGTTTTTATTAACAAAATTCTTACTTAAGCCCTTTTACCTTTTTCTAATTTGTATATTAAATTGGCTTATGTTACTTAAGCCGGTTTTCCGAATTTCGTTTCAATTCTTGTTTGTACTTACTTAAACATAAGCCGTTTTTCCTTTTTTTAAATTTAACTATATTGTTACTTAAGACGTATTTGTAACGATTGTGCAGCTTTAATATGTAGATTGAGATTTGTGTCAAAATACTTTTGACTGGACTGTTTTCGAGTATAATGGCTCTCGTATGCAGAGATACTCATAATGTGATTTAGAACTTCATTTTTTCGCATCTGAGATTTTATTAGTCGGACCTCCCTTTCCTCGCATATCCTTTACCACGGTACCTAGAGATTCGTTTTTTTTTTATGCAATAGCGGTTTTCAAAAAGCGGTCAGTTTCATCCAAAACGGTTTTGAAGCATTTTTGATAGGATTTTTTTCTCTTCAATGGAAATCAGTGCAGACACAAACGGCATCTTAAGATTAGTTGCCCAGACGCAATACTGTTTAAAAATCATTTTTTGTTCTGATAGTGAATTTTTATGCATAGGTACCTACATTTTCTTCTACAGATTGTCAACAGTCTCATCGTTTTTGCAGGAACGATTTTTCCAGAGCAGAAAAATCAATTTGAGAATTTAAAACCTCCCTTGCTAACATGAAAAGATATTGTTTACGCCTTGATTCAAGAATGTACATCCCTAAAGAACTTTTCACGAAAAGAGATTATCGTATTCTTGCGAGGAAAAAAAGCATTTTGATTTTTTTAGGTTGCAACAGCTGGGCATCGAACCCAGACCTTTGGTATAACAGCCCAACCCACCTAGTATAATTCCAGATGTAATTTATCATACTGGAAAATTTAGTCAAGCATATAAATTTAGGTAAAATCCTAAAATTAAATCGATATTTTTTAAGGTAAACAATTTTCTCTTAAAAGAATTCAATATGTGATGAACACAGATTCCCGAATTCTTGCTTTTGAATCATTTTGTCATATGTGTTTCCGGAATAGCTATCCCATCGGTCTGCCAAATTCTATATCCAACAAGACGCAAAAATCAGCAATGCCTAAAATTTTTGTTTTCCTTACTTAAAGTCAAAAAACTCTGGTCGAAGCTATGAAGAGAATATAAAAAAGTCCTTGCTGAGAATAAGCAATAGAGTCATAAAACTTTTCATGTTGGCTTACTATTTTGATCACGTGCCAGAAAACTAAAACTAAAAAAAAAAAAAATAATTTAAATTTTGTGTCAGCACAAAAGTTCATAACCACAAAGTTCTGTTTTTTTTTCTAGTTTCTGTTTTGCCTCCATGGGGTAAATGATCTATAAAACAGGATACAAACATCATTAAGATGCCATCAACGGTATTTGTTTTTTGTTTTTTAACAGCTTACATGGTTGCTATACTATTAAGCACCTTAGATACGTATCTCTGTGCTGGCATCACAACGTCCTTAATTAATTACGTTGTGTTGAAAATATTTTGCTGTATGTCTCAAGTTCTTATGGGAAACGTGTTTAATTAAGGCCAGCACGTTGTTGGTCCTTTAATGTGAGGAGTTCTATATTTTAAGTCTTGGTGGCATTTTGTGAGGAGGACTCTGAGTAAAAGTTAACGAGTGTGAACTAGCTTCGTGCATCGTAATCACCTGACACAAACGAATGCACGTGTAATCCTTGTTTAGGGCTTTTCACTTCTCATACTTATACACCCAGTACGCCCCGCCTCCGTCTCTATGGCTGCCTCAGCATATCGGTTTGAGTGTGTCCTGTACAGTCGAATCAAAAACTCATTTATCCTCTTTTTGTTTTGTTTATTTTGGAAACCATCCAAAAGTAGTCCACACACAAAGTTTTCTGTTGATGTTCACTTCTAGTTTATGAATCACTTGAGACACTTTGGGTAAAAAGCCAGTGTTCTTGTGTCGGAAGTTGTACAGGGCATACACATACCTATAGTCTAAGTGTACCTGATGATCAAATATCCTTTACAGTTCCATACATTGTGGACTGTGGTCTGAAGTCCTTATTTTTTCTGTGGCAAAAATAACATTGCCAGAGAGACAACGGAAGAGGAAGCCGTAGTCATGTGACCAGACACGTTTCACCACACTGACTGGCTGTTGCCACATGAACTGCATCCCGGTTGTTGAATGATTGAAGGACTGCATCATGTAGATTGTGGGAACAATATATTGTACATGTAGTCAAATATATTTGCAAAGCAATTAATTAGTCCTGAATAGACGATATTATACGATTCTGTAAGATGGTTTATTAGACAAAGAGTCAAAGTGATGAATGGTGCAGATGCCTTGCTGGCTTGGTTGGCTGACAGGTTTGGCAGGAGAGTACTTGCCTTGTTGAATGGGTATTGAATTTAAATTACATTTACATTGATAATAAGGCAAAATGCCAATAAACAATCCAAGTCCTGAACGATTTCGTTTGCAATTGTATTCGAATTTGAATTGAAGATTTCAATTCTTTAGATTCGAGATGAAGACTAAAGGAAATTTAACCATCTCGAAAACTACAGAATAACAATACTGAATAATACTATCTTGTGAGAGAATAATCATCCGAGAAAACTAGTATGCCAGAAACATATTATGCGAGAAAACTACTTTTCGAAGGAGCTATTATGGAAGAAAACTATCATGCGAGAAAAAAAAGATGCAATAAATCAACCATGCGTGAAACTATATTGCGAGGGAACTATCATGCGAGAAATATATCATGCGAGTAATCTATCTGCGAGAAAAATATTATGCGAGAAAACTTTAATGCGGAAAATATATAACACGAGAAAACTTTTTCGTAAGAAAACTATCATCCGAGAAATATGTCTTTCAAGAAAACTATCATGCGAGAAATATATCATGCGAGAAATCTATATTGCAACAGAGCTAATTACAGGAGGAAAATAACGTATGAAAAATCTGCCATGCGGGGAAACTATTTTGTGAGAAAACTACCATGTATTGCAAGAAAACCATCATGCGAGAAATATACAGGGTGATTGGCATAAGGTGTGACAAAAAGCTAGGGCGTGTAGGTTGGACTTAGACAAGAAAAAAATCGTATGGGAGGGGGGGGTCTATTTCCCCCCGTTAAGGCGGGAGGGGCAATTTAAGAAAAAAATCACTTAAAACAGAAAAAAAATTATTAAAAAATAACGGTGATACCTACAGAGTAATGCTTTAGCATTTTGAAAAGCCAGAAATACATTCTTTAATTTTGTTTTTAAATAAAGTTGTTCGAGTGAATAGTTTTCGAAAAATTAATTTTCAAAATCAAAATTTTGAAAAAAAAAATGAAAAAATTTTTTTTAAACAATTTTTTTTGCAAAATTTTACGTAATTAAGTATTATTTTTGTATTCAATATTCAATGCTCTCATTAATTTTTGATCAAACACAAAAAACCGGATGTCAAAATGTTTTGTAGTTTTTGCGAAAATCAAAAATAACAAAAACTACTTTTGTTCTAAGAAAAGCCTTTTATTTTAGTTTTTATACGTCTTTGGATTCTTACGTGAATTTACGATTGAAAGGATTAACTTTCTTTTTACTATTTTTTTAATTATCGTCTTATAAACATACAATAATGTGACAAAGTACTGGATTAACCATATTTCACACATTTTTTCATTGAGAACACCTGCGTGAGAGCATTGATGGTTTAAAATTGACCTGCCACTTTTTTATTATGGTGGGGTCGGCTTGGCGTAGGTGAATTTACGAAAAAAAGGCTTAACTTTTTTTGTAAAATTTTTTTATTATCAGTCTTATAAGCATACAATAAAGTGACAAAGTACTGGATTAACACATTTTTCATTGAGAACACCTGCGTGAGAGCATTGGATTAATATTAACCTGCGAATGTTTTTTAAATAATTTTTTGTAATAAGCTTTAGTTAAAAAATAGTTAAGAATTTAAATAAACAGTAATTATGTATTTTATCTAAATATGCATGTATTTCTTATTTTAATTGATTTCAAGATTCAGGAACATTCTTGTTCTTATTTCGCAATTGCACTTTTCTGTCACTAGTTACGGCGTGTAACGTTGCATTATTTAAACAACATTCGCAGGTCAATATTAATCCAATGCTCTCACGCAGGTGTTCTCAATGAAAAAATGTGTGAAATATGGTTAATCCAGTACTTTGTCACATTATTGTATGTTTATAAGACGATAATTAAAAAAATAGTAAAAAGAAAGTTAATCCTTTCAATCGTAAATTCACGTAAGAATCCAAAGACGTATAAAAACTAAAATAAAAGGCTTTTCTTAGAACAAAAGTAGTTTTTGTTATTTTTGATTTTCGCAAAAACTACAAAACATTTTGACATCCGGTTTTTTGTGTTTGATCAAAAATTAATGAGAGTATTGAATATTGAATACAAAAATAATACTTAATTACGTAAAATTTTGAAAAAAAATTGTTTAAACAAAATTTTTTCATTTCTTTTTTCAAAATTTTGATTTTGAAAATTAATTTTTCGAAAACTATTCACTCGAACAACTTTATTTAAAAACAAAATTAAAGAATGTATTTCTGGCTTTTCAAAATGCTATAGCATTACTCTGTAGGTATCACCGTTATTTTTTAATAATTTTTTTTCTGTTTTAAGTGATTTTTTTCTTAAATTGCCCCTCCCGCCTAAACGGGGGGAAATAGACCCCCCCCTCCCATACGATTTTTTTCTTGTCTAAGTCCAACCTACACGCCCTAGCTTTTTGTCACACCTTATGCCAATCACCCTGTATAATGCGAAAAAACTTTCTTGCGAGGGAGCTCTTATGTGAGAAAACTATCATGCGAGCCATACATTATGCGAATAAAATTTCTTGCGAGAAAATTATCTTGCGAGAAAACTACTCTGCAAAAGAGCTATTATGGGAGAAAACTATCATGCGAGAAATTTTTCATGCGAGGAAAAAAAGATACAAGAAATCAACCATGCGTGAAACTATCTTGCGAGAGAACTCTCATGCGAGTAATATATGTATAATGCGAAAAACCTTTATGCGAGAATATTATCATGCGAGTAATATATGTGGGGTATGGCTCTTACCGCACAATAGTTTTATAATCCGAAAAGAAAAAAACAAATAGAGTCTAGGGTCTCTCTAAGTTTTTATTTATTTGTTTGACTACAAATTAATACAAAATAACGAGGAGCTACGACGACCGCTTTATATGAAGTGAGTTTAACGACTGATTCTACTTTTAAATTATTAAGCGAAACTGGTTTTTATGGAAGGGACGCAGTCTCCCATTCCCCTGTCTTTCGTTCGCTCGTATGTGTAATGTCAGTGCTGTTTGTCTCGTATGCATAGTCAGTGCTGTCCGTTGAGTTTGTTTCTCCATCCCACATATATCATACAAGAAAACTTTCTTCCAAGAAAACTATCATGCGAGAGAGCTACTATGCGAGAAAACTTTCATACGGAAAACATTTAAAGCGAGAAAATTGTCCTACAAGAATTCTATCATGCGAGAAATATATAATGTGAAAAAAATATCTTGCGAGAGAGCTCAAAAAAACTCTCTTGTAATAAAACTATCATGCGAGACAACTTTAATGCGGATAATCTACCATTCTAGAAAGCTATCTTGCAAAAAACTATTTTGGGAGAAAATTTTGATGCGAGAAGTATAACACGTGCGAAAACTTTCATACAAGAAATATATAATGCGAGAAAACTATCTTGCGAAAAAACTATGCTGTTAAAATCTATCGTGCCAGAAAAATATCTTGCTAGAGAGCTATTGGAGAGAGAACTTTCATGTAAGAAACATTCGAGTATCATGCTAGAAAATTATTACGGACTATCGGACGCTGGACGGTTCAGGACGGTATGGTTGATGATGATGGTTGATGATCTACGATGGGACCCCTGCTTGGGAACTTAATTAAAAGGAGTTGAGATCCTGTGAACCGCTTACATCATGATATTATGATCACTCTTCACCTTTCAGCAACCCCTTGCAGGATACATATCATCACACCGAAAACCTTCTGGGTTCTTAAAAATGTTGGTGGTTAATTCCAACAACCCTACAAGAAAAAGTCTAGCGGGGTCAAATCGCTTAATCTTGCCAATTTGTATTTGTATTTATTGATAAAGCAACGCTGTACATCATGATTAACTTATATTTAGTACAGGATATAAGAAATAAAAAATTATAAGTAAGAATTAAAAGTCAAATCAAGTCACCTCAAAGTTTTCATGCAGAATGTCAATCGTGACGTCCGCTGTGTGGCACGTAGCGCAATTCTGCTGGAACCCCATGTCATCGAGGTCCAAATGGTTCAATTTGGACCATAGGAAAAAGTTATCATCGTAGTGTAGCGCTCTCAATTGCAAGTGACCGGAACACCAATGTCGTTTTCGAAAAAGTTCAGACGAATGACGCCGCCCGGTCCAAAATTCACACCACACTCTAACTTTTTGAGGATGCATTGTCAACTGGTGAACTTTGTGTGGTTTGGTACAATCCAGTATACGGCAATTTTGCTTATTAATACTTCTTCCTTGAAAATAAAACGATACGGATCTTAGTGACAGAAGTGTTATAAGCCCGTCTCTTTTTATCCTTGGGTTTGTTATGTCTTGTCTTTTTTCTTTACACTATAGCTTACACTACCTTACCATAAAAAGCCATCTACTCGCCAGTGTAATAACTAATTTTTGGATCTTTGAAATAGATCCCGATAAAAAACAGGATCCCAAATTGTTTTTGTAATACATGTTAAAACTTAATCCAGATCCGGATCCAGATAGATTTGTGAATAATAAAACGCACCTATTATCATTTTGATAATATGATTTTATCATTTTGACGTGCTATGCAATAAATGATAATAATGAACAACAGACTTGACAGATGTCACCAAAACAACATGGCCGCCACAAGACGCCAAAATATACTCCGCCAATCGAAAATCCCTTTATTTAATTGTGTTTAACTGAAGAATTCATTTATGCTTTGTATTGTTCGACTTAAATGATTTTAATTTTGTTCTCCGTGATTCTCATTAATAACAGTCGTAAGCACTACGAAAATTAGAAACGATAATTTGCTGTCGCTTTGGTGGGATTTCGTGGTACAGGATTTCGTGATATGGTATTTAGTAATGTGGGATTTCAATACGCGGGATCTCGTACCCAACTCCTATAAACTATCTTATGAAAAGGATATTATGCGAGAAATATATAATGCGACACTCATGATTGGACCTTTCTTTGTCCATAAGTTGGGAGACTGAGGCGCGGCGTGTACCTACCATTATATTTATGTGCAGAATATTCGTTAGCTCCTTTTCCTATTGCTCTTATTTTACATTGCATTTCAGGTTCTCTGTCTAGGGTTGGTGATAGACTAGGATAGCAATTTTCAATTTTTCAATTTTGTTTTATTGAACATGCTGTTTACACTTTGACTTACACCTAATAAGATACTATGTATGATAATTTACATTTGTTGACTCACAGGGGGCCTATGTGACTTAAGTTTAATTATTTTAATATAGAATTTCCATGAGGAAAAAAAAATAAAATGTCGGTTTACTTTATCGCCTTCAGGGTCTTCATTCCCGGTTGTCAATGGTGATTTTTGTAGGTTACTACGATGGTCTTGAAGCAGAGGCGTATTTAAGGATTTGGCGCCCCGGGCTGATAAATTTTGCCGCCCTTTAGAACAATAAAAATAAAGTAATAAAAAATAATAATTAAAAACACAAAATGCATAATATTTGATGTTTTCAAATTCTTTTCTGTGTGTATATTGATTACAAAATTCATTAACAATAGATTCGTTATCTAAATTTTTGGTCAGTTCAGCTTCTATATTTAATAAAGCTTGTAGCAAGTTATTGAGATGATTGATCTAAAAAAAATTGAAATTTCATGATTTTATGGTGAGTGGTTGGACTTGGCATGCTTGCGTTGCTCGGCTAGAGCTCGCCGAAAATGGGTGGGAACTTGTCCGCACACTCGACCCTCAACTGCCACGTAAACATTTATCATGCCATAAAAAAAAATAGTACATAAGAATTTAAAACAATTGAAGATTGTAGTAAATTTATAGACGGACGGACGTTTACCCCTAGAGGACGCTGAGATGGTATTCAGCGTTAGCCTGACCCACCCTACCATGGAAGTTAACAAGGCTGTATTTTTAACTTCCCCTTCTTTCTCGCTTACCATTTATTTCCGCTCAGTTCATTCTTACCTTTCACCAAAATATTTGCGTCGCCGTCCACATCCCCTGAAAATAAAAACCTAGCAACCCATCAAGCTATGTGCTTGAATAAAAAAACAGTAATTCAACCATGGTGCAATTTACAATTTTTATTAAGCATCAACGAAAATATAAAAGAAAACGAAACATGAATTTATATGAATGTGTTTTAACTTATTACCAAAAATTATATCTGGATAACTTTTATATATACAAAAAGATAGGTTCGGCAACCCTGAACCAACACAAAAAAAGAATAAATTTATTAATTTATTGGTTTATACCACAAAAATAATTTAAATATAAACAAAAATTATCTCATTGAAGTACCTATAATAAAATAGGGGCGGTAACCCTTATTAACAAAAAAAAATCTAATATTATGAACACAATAAAAAAAAGGAAATTTAAGTATATAGGAATTTTTTTTTGTTTCTTTAAACCAGAAATTTAAAAAAAAAAGGACAATAGTAGCGGAGTTTACTCAGCTTCCTTTCCCAAAAACCAAAATTAGACAAAAAAAAAATAATTAACATGTATCCTGTCAGTTGCCCTACCTAATTCGAGCTCAAAGTAGGTTAAGAGTACCTGATAATACAAAAAAAAAGAAACTCTTATGTAGACTTTAGAACTTTTAACCAACAAAAAGGAAATAATATAAGAATCCGTAGGATTTAACACAAAAAAAAACTCGAAATTCCTATTAACTTTTACACAGAAAGTATCCAAAAACACAATGAATATATTAAATCGCAATTCAAAAATAAACGATTATTGCACCAAGCAAAAAAAAAAATTTAAAATTATTTCCAAATGGAATAAACGAATCTCAGGAACATATGTATATATGTGACGTCACTGACGTCTGATATAATAAACAAAATATTTATTACTTCAAATTATTTAACGAAGTAAAAAAAACCAAAAAAATCATGTATGAATTTTTGTTGAAAACTCTTCTTTTCTTCTTTTCCATAAAATCTTCTTTTTCTTCTTTTCTTGAGAAAAAAATCTTCTTCTTCTTCTTTTCTTGAGGTTTCTTAAGAAATAGACCCGTGAGAAAAAAATGGGCGGCGATCACGACTTCTTGAAAGGGGTTTTGGTTCGTGATCGCCAAACAGCTTTTAAGCCTATAGCAAAAAGAAGACATAAAAGGTTTGTATTACTTTTCGTTTCACGGCAATACGTATGTATCTATATATATGTACATAAATATATGTATTATATATACATATGTACAATCTTTAATAATTTATTTTTTTCAGTATTTCTTTCTCTTATTTGAAAGCCACAATTTAAAATTTGTCTTCTTTGCTTTATATCTCTTCATTTTTCTATTAACTTCCTTTGATATTACTAATTGATTTATAAACTTTTATTTGATTAAATTAAATCGCGTATCGATCAAAAAAAAAATCACTTACCCAATTTTGAATTTGATTTTCTTATACCAAATCTTAAATTATAGTGTGGATTATAGCCGGTGTAGGTATCTTTTTAGTTGATGATAAGTAGGTCGGTACGAATTTTAATGGCAACTCTAGTGCCCACGTTCTATAATGAATAATATTTTTTTCACTTTACCATATTTTTTTTTGTAAAACAAAAACTTAAAGTTCGCTTAATAACTTACTATAACTTATTTTTCTTTTTTTTTTTTTTTATTAATTCCGTTTAAAAGTTCTATTTTTGCGATTCGATAAATATTATTTTACAACTCTAATCAATCGCACTTATATATTCAATTTTCTTTGAAATTGTTTTCTTATTTCATCTTTTATATAGCCGTCTAAAGTGCGCGGCGGTTTCCACAACTATGACCTCTAATCAATTCTAATTTAAAATTCTACCCGCTCCAAGAAAAAATCCTCTCAACTCAACGGAATAATCGTTAGATTCAAACCGCCAATCAAATTAATTCGCAACCTATCAGGCCACAAATCCCAAAAACAAATTCTTTCCTAGCGGTCGAATCGGATCTTTTTCAAAAAAAAACTTACAATAATAAGCGACATCTATTTTTTCAAAGCGTATATATTCTGCAATAATTATTGCGGCCATTATGGTTTCACGCAGTTTCGCGTAGTGCGGAAATGAGACCAACATATAACATAGCATGAAAGGGAATTAATAATAAACGTACTCAAAAAAAATCATCACAAACAAATTCCGTGTAGACTGGCGGCGGCAGAACAAATTTATTTTCCAAAAAAAAAAAAGGCTAATTGGCAAAAGAAATTAAAAACAAAATGAATAAATAATACGCAAACGTAAAAGGTAAGTTAATGAACAAGAATAAAACAAAAAAAACAACCCTTATCTCAGTTTTTCTTCCAGAAAAAAGGAAAAGAACAACAAAAACAAATAGCCGGCCTGCGCAAGCCGCTATGGCGTCTCGTCGCCAATAAAGGACAATCAATCAAAGGGTAAGTAAGATAATTTAAATTGTTCCAATAAAATTTCTCATCTACATTCTTTAACTTATAGCACGGCCATCGGATTGCTACCTAGCCACACCAACAATTATACCATCGCCAAATACTTCAACTTCAACCATTTATCGACAGGACTCATCACTGGGAAGCAGCCGATCCATTGATTATCGCCGTAATCAATCAAAGACTGCAATTACGGCTAAGTACAAGCATTTTTGATACACAATTTTCAAAAACCATAAATATTGATCCCGTTTCGCCGTCGTCGTCTACCACGCTAATGACGGCAATCGAATAATTTCAAACAAGCAACATTGCTAAACAGTGGTAACCAATGGTTAACAGCAAGTGAGACTTTTCTAAATTTGAAAAATTTAGTTAAAATCGATACAAAACCCACTAGCAGCAGCAATAACGGCAACACACATAACAACAAGCAAGCCCCCGATTATTATAGATAGCGAGGTAACTATACTAGGGATAAAAAAAAACAAATTACGCACACCCAGTCCTTCCTTAACTTTCCTAATATTCCTATTTTTATTTTTGCAGGTGTCCACAACAAAACTCTGGACTTGTGGAGGAGCAGTCCGATGCAGGTACAGTGAAGAGGGACACAAATGATTTATATGACTTCAACGTCAACACTATCCGCCAGGAATATTGGTTAGTCAGGAATATTGTCTACAAAGAAAAAATTCTGTTGGAGTAAACGCATAGATCGGTGAGTACTTATGTAGGTGCATAAGTAAACAAAAGAATAGAATAATTTATGATTCTTAGTTAGTAAGATTCAGATACTTTTGTATCATCATTTTTCCATAAATTATCATGTTTCATAGTTTAAGTAGTTAATAGGGAATTCGCAAAAGAAAATAAAAGAAAGGAAATCAATAGTATTTTCAAAGATAGTGTTTCCTTTTTTTTTTTTTTGTTTCGTTTAACCCGGAGCACGGCATTGCTATGCCGGATATTTGTGTAGATACGTATGTCAACGTGGGGAAGAACCCTCATAAGCCGGGCAATATAATATGATTTTCCTTGTGCCTATGGTAGGTACTATTTTGTTTGTTTTTAATTGAATTATTGAGTATCTGAATGTTGTGTTCTTGGATTAGGTACATTATTTTGAAGTTAATTATTTTCCGAGAGTGTTAATCATGCTTGAGATATAAACACTTAAATGAATGAATACAAAAAGGAAAATCTGCAATGATTAAAATAATAAATATGTGAATAAATAATGAAAATAGAAAAAGTAATAAACAATTAAATAAATAAGAACCAAAATAAATAAATAACATAAATGAATGATAAGATAAAGTACTTAACAAATAAATAAGTTATCCAACCAAATAGATACATAATTGATAGATACATAATTAAACAAATAAGTACGTAATGAATACAAAAAAATTAATAAATAAATAACCTGACCCATAGATAAATAAGTAATTTGGCGGATTATATATATTATAAGATGAATGAAGACGTAATTGAATAAACAAATAAATAATTTAATGAAAGGAACAAATAAATAAATAAATAAACTATGAAAAGAAAATAATTTAAATTTGGTTTTAATAACTAAATAATTAAACTAAAATAAATAAATAAACTATACTAAATAAATAAACTATACCTAAACTAATATTGCAAACTTAAACTAGAATAAATTAACAAAAAAATATCACAGAGTCTGATGGACTTCACGGTTTAAATAAATAATTAATAAATTACCAAAAAAAATATCACGGAGTCTGATGGACTTCACTGTTTAAATAAATAATTAATAAATTAACATAAAGTACACTTATATGGCAACTGATAAATAAATAATACCTAATGTTTTGAAATGCTATGATATCAAACAGAACGTATGTTGAGACATAGTCATAGTATATCAAAAAAAAAGGTTAATAAATAAATAAATAACAAAAAAATAAATTATTAAATAACTAACAAAATAAATATATTAATAAATAAATAACAAAAAGAAACAAATTAATAGATAAATAACGAAAAAAAAACTTGAATATTGTAAATTACTAAGAAAGATAAATCTGATTTAGACACTAATATACAATTAATAAAAAAAAATGAATAAATTAACGAAAAGTTGCCATAACGCTAAACAATAAAAAAAGTTAGATATCAGTTTAAACTCATTTCATTGTTTTATGTCTTTAGCGTGAAAAACACCAATAGCTTTGCCGGATAAATTTTCTAATTCGTATAAATTTTTGCCAATTGATTTTACTACTCGACATTTTACAAATTTGGGACATAATTTGGCACTAAGATATTTCGAACTGTCACTAAGGATGAAATTCCTTCGAAATACTTCTTGGCCTGGTAGAAATCGTATATTTCGAGTACGGGTGTTATATTTTTGAGCGCTTTTTTCATTAACTTTAGCTATGCTTTCCTTAATTTTATTTCGCATGCCTTGTAAACGTGTATGTCTCGATAGGGTCATAAATTCGCCATCTTCTAGGGAATTCAATCTTTCAGCCAGTTCATAACAACTTCCGTGCGTCATCATATTTAACCCAAAAAGTGCAAAATATGGTGACACACCGGTTGAAGTGTGAACCGAACTTCTTAGAGCGCAAGCTATATCGCTTAAGTGAAGATCCCAATTTCGCTGATCTTCTTTGAGGTAGGAACGAATTGCGGCTAAAAGAGTTCGATTCACTCTCTCTGATGCATTTGACTGAGGAGAGTAATTTGCAGTTTTGAAATGTCGAATACTATATGTTTTTAGAAAATTTTGAAAATCTTTGGAGAGAAACTGTTTTCCATTGTCGGAGTGGATTACTTGAGGAACTCCGAATATGGTGAAGATATTTTCTTGTAAATATTTAATTATGCTTGACGTATTAGCATTTCTTAAAGATTTTAAAAAGACGAATTTTGATAAATGATCAAGGACAATAAAGACAAAACTATTTCCGGACTTAGAACGCGGATAAGGACCTAAGAAATCAACGTATAGTTTTTGAAAAGGACGATCAACACTGTAACCACTTGACATAGGAGGACGTAAGACTTGATTGGACGGTTTACATTGAACACAAGTGTCACATTTCGCAATAAATTCGCGTATTTGAACCGTCATGTTTGGCCAATAAAAATACTCGCGAATTCTTTGAAGAGTTTTTCCTACTCCACCATGAGCAACCTGTGGGGGATTATGGGCACGAACAATAATTTCGTTAGTTAACCCTGAAGGTACCCATAGTCTCCAAGTATGTTCAACGGTATATGGATCGTCATGTTTTGGAAAACCACGCTTATAAAGATAATTGTCTTCGATTTTCAAATCAGGCAGTCGATCTTTATTCTCTTCAACTGTTTTAAGTAGACTAAGATACTCATTACTTTCGAATTCTTTTGAGGTTAGATCTATTAAGGGTGCTATATTTTCGATGTTTATACTCTCTAATTCCATATATACTCTGGATAAGGTATCGGGGACAACATTTAAACTACCTTTTCGGTGCTCGATATCGAATGAAAAGGCTTGTAACTGAAGACTCCATCGAGCAAGTTTGCCATTAAGGTCTTTAAGACTCATTAGCCATTTCAAACTAGAATGGTCTGTTATGACCGTGAACAACATTCCTTCTACATAGGGTCTAAATTTTTGAATAGCTAAAACCGCAGCCAGGCATTCTTTTTCGGTAACGCTATAATTTTTTTGGCATTTGTTTAGCTTCTGGGAAAAGAAAGAGATAGGTGACTCTTCCTCGGCGTCATTTTTCTGAAAAAGCACCGCCCCTACACCTGTGTCAGACGCATCGCACTGGATATAGAATCGCCTCGAAAAATCAGGATGCCATAATACTGGAGCGGACATTAGTGCTTTCTTTAACTTTTCAAATGCCTCCAGAGCTTCTTCCGTCATAATAAACTTTTTATTAGACTTTTTCAGAGTGTCTGTCAATGGAGCTGTCAACGACGAAAACTCCCGGATGAATCTACGGTACCACCCTGCTAGACCAAGCAGTCTGCGGACCTGTTTCGTTGTTTTGGGTACTGGAAAATTTTCAATCGCCTCAACCTTGGCGGGATCAGTTTTGATATTCCCACCACCAACGATGAAGCCCAAGTACTTCAATTCTTTGAAGCAAAACTTTGACTTCGTAACGTTGATGGTGAGTCCAGCTTTGGTCAGGCACGCAGCGACTTCATCCAGCAGAGCGATATGTGTCTCGAAATCTGGAGCTATGATGAGCAGGTCATCGAGGTACACGAAGACACGATCCCTTAACCTTGAGGGAATGACCTTGTCCATTAACTGACATAACCTTTGGGCTGCATTACACAGACCAAAGGGCATGACAGTAAAATGGTACAAGGGCCGCCCCGGTATCGTAAAAGCAGTTTTCTCCCTACTCTGCTCTGCCAGCGGTATTTGCCAAAATGCGTCTTTGAGATCGATACTACTTATGAAAATAGTATCACGAAGACGACTGAAGATGCCTTCGAGATTTGGGAGAGGATACGCATTTTTCTTCGTGAGGGAGTTCAGCTTGCGTGAATCCAGACACAGACGATTTTTGCCGGGTTTCTGTATCAGGACCACTGGCGAACTCCACGGGCTCTCGCTCTCCTCAATAACTCCAAGGCTCAACATTCGATCTATCTCGGCATACAAAAGGGCTTGTATCGCTGGAGAGACAGGATAGTGACGCTGCTTTACAGGAACCGCCTCTCCGGTGTCGATGACATGCTCCTCAAGCGTCGTTCTTCCGAGACCATACTGGGTATAACACCGGAATTTTCGCATAACTGCGTCCAATCTTAATTGTTGCTCTGGAGACAGTTGGTGAGTATCTGAATTAACATCGATGTCTGATGTTTTAATCTCGCTGACTATTCCAGGTGCAAGTTTGAATGCCTTCCAGAAATCGACGCCGAGGTAGAGTTCCTGATCTAAGCTTGGCACGAGGTAAAAAGTAATTTTATTGTTCATATTTTTATATTGTACATCAATATTGATTTTTCCAATAATAGTTTGAGATTTTCCATCTGCAGTTTTTACATTAGATGCAAATGGTAAAATTTTTAAGTTTAGGTTTTGAATAAGATTTCTACAATTTTTACCAAGAATGCTAATGCTTGCCCCACTGTCGAGTAAGCCTAACATTTCTTTTTCTCCTATTTTTATTGAGGCATATGGCCTAGGATCAGTAGATACATCTATTATGGTCGATAATAGGTTGCATCTTAATTGTTTCCTAGTTTTATACCTATCTCTAGCTTTAAGTATTTTATTTTTAACAGTGCCATTGAAAATTCTTTCTTTGGCATCATTATATTCCTTAATTCTTATATGTAACGGTTTAACATAACTAAATTTTACTTTTTTATCATCAATATCTTTTTCTTTTACAATTTGTCTTTTCAAAATTGTAATTTTTCCTTCTTCAAAATTGTTCACTAATTCGTTATCTTTGGGTTTGGCTGATTCGTTATATCGGGGACCTTCGTTGAACGCGATTCCCCCGTTGATATCGCGCTCTTCTTTCTGTTTTCCGATTTACATCTCGGACAGTTAGAGCAGATAACATTTGGTTCTCCACAACGAAAGCAAAAAAGGTTTTGTTGAGGAGATGGGCATTCCCAATATAAATGTCCATCTACCTTACAATTCCAGCAATTCAGAATTTTATTCGCTGGCCTTGGTCTATTATTGTTAATGTAATTAACCGCTGCGATATAGTCTTCAGTTTCATCCTGATTTTCTTCATAAAATAGAATTTCGTTTGCTATCATCTTTGGCGTTTGCCTATACTGCCTAGTATTATAATTTTCTTTAGGGGGAAATGCATTTTCAGCTTCTTTGCATGCAAATCTCAATTGGTCTAAAGAAAATATAGCCATAGGATAAACTAATTTCCCAATTTTATCATTCAGATTTCTCTTTAGCATTTTTATGAGTTCAAATTCGGGAATTGGTACTTTTAGTTGGGATTTTATCTTCGAAATCGCTGTGAAGAATTTTTCACAAGTTTCGAAAGCACCTTGCTTACGATCTGATAAATCTCTCATGATTTCATAATCAGATTTGGAATTTTTGAAGTGAAGCATTAATGCTTCACGCAATATTGGCCAATCTGGTCTATAATTCGAACGATGAAAGTCCCAATACCAGTCAAGTGCTGCACCGGAAAGCGTAAGATGAAATTGCTTTAAAATTTCGGACCAAGGACACGCATACTGAATTTGGAGAGTTTCCAAACGAAAGATAAAATCTTCGACGGTTAAAATTTCTGGAGTTCCGTCAAACTTTAGACCCCACCGGTCTACTTTAATTGCATCGCGATATCCTCTATGTAGATTACGATTCATATCGTAATATGAATTTTGGGGACTTTGCGGTTGATATCCGTTAAAATATCTCATATCCGGTGAGATTTGGGAAAATGGAGTATGTGGATTATTATTCGGGTTGTCGATTGGTTTGAAACTATTCATTGGTTGTGGATTTTGAACAGAAGGATTATTTTGAACATTTTGAGTTGTAGGTGGTAATAATGGTTGTTGTTGATATTGCTGTTGTTGGGAAAATTGTTGTTGATAGATTTGGGATTGAGGTTGTGAAGGTTTGTGCAAATTTCGTTGTTGATTTGATTGCTTTTGTTGCTTTTGAGGTACCGGCTTTCTAAATGAAGTTAAGTTTGACGGTTGTTTAAGCGCATTATCGTCTTGATTAACAAGGGGACGCGTTGCTGAATTAATTTCGCCTAAAAATTCGATGAAATTATCTCTCATGATTTGTTTGATGCTATCTGAGATATCTGATTTCATCGATTCAGTATAGGATGACAATGCGTTAACTATAGCTAGATTGACGTAAGCTTTTATGTCGCTGGGTACTTCAGAAGGATTATTAAAATTTCTTTCCTTCGACCTGTTTCCATTTCCGTTGTCTAAAATTTCATGATTCCGTACAGTCTGAATGCTATTGTCAAGATCAATAGACCCTGCTCCTAAATTGCTGAGGCTACTAAAGGAAGGAGCCGAAATGGAATCTATATCAGTAGAACCGTTCGAATTTCCACCACTCTCCGAAATATTCGGTAAAGGAGCTTGGGGAATAATTGGAACTGGTGTTCTTTGAACACGAGGAGTAGTTGGGATATTGGAATTATTCATTATGTTATTAGTTAGTATATTCAGATAATTGCCTGACTTTGATAAAAATCTCGTTTCCTGACCTGAACTTTCAACAATATTTTCGCCTGTTGATTGGGGTCGATCCGGTTGATTTGAGGATTTTGAAGCGGGATAAGAATTAGAAATTGATTGATCGTTATTTTTAACGTTTGAACCGATTGAAGTGTTGTGGACTAACGGACTAAGACTGTATAACAATCTTTGTTGTTCTGAAGGGTTTAATCTACTTGAAGATCTCGTACCTTTCTTGTTTGTAGTACCTGTCTTAGAAGTTTTACTATTGTTGTACTTATCTGTTGAGTCCATTTAAATTTTGTATGTTTTAAATATATAGTTTTTGAAAAAGAAAAATATTTTAGTTTTTTTAAGTATATCGAATTACGTTTTCGATGTAAGATTGAATAAAAAGAAATATATATTCAAGTATTATAACCAACTTACTTTTGTTTATAAGAATAGTTATATTATTAATATATTCAATACCAAATTTACCAAAAATCTGAAAGAGTATGTTTTCAATTTTGTATTGAGTACTCAAAAAAAAAACAAGATTAAGAAATTTGAAACAAGATTAAGAAAAAGAAACCTGAAAACGTTAAGAAATTTTGTATAAATTATGTAACTTTGCTTTAAAGTTTGTATAATTTTTTAATTTTGTATTAGTAAAGAGAAATTTTTTTTTTTTTTTTTTCAATAAACCTGACAAAAAAGTTTTTAAAAAAGTTTTGAAACTGTATTATTTCGTAATATGTTTTTCGGGTTTGTACATATATGATGCGGGGATGCTTCGGGCAACATTTTTTTGATGAAAGTATTTGTTTGCCGATGAATGAACTGAGCTGAAAAAGGTAGATTTTTGTATGTTACTATTGGACTGTCGGACGGACTTCTTTTCTTTTTAAAAAAAAAATTCCCTCTAGGTGGTAAGTAGGTTTACAAAGAGGTTAACTAGGACAAAAGTATTTGTTATCTGGCAACTCCCGCAATTCTAGATAAGCCTGAGACTTTTACTAAAAGACTTGAAGTTGACAGATAACCAGGAAATAGAAAAAAGGTAGAAATTAAAGAAAAGGAATTTGTGCAACAGTTGTAACACTTCGTCACCATACTGGCCACAAATCCTTTGAATATAAACGAGACAAATGAGTGGAAAATTGAAAAAAAAGAAAGATAGTAAAGTAAAATGTTAACACTTAAGGATGGGTTAACACAAACACAAAAGGGATTAATTTTAATTGTCATCATCATCTTGTTATCTCGTCGCAGATGAAAAGGTACGTTTGAAACCTTCCTTGTTCATGACATACGAGTTGCCGATGAGATGACAATTAGAATTGAAAAAAAAAGAGAGAAAGGACAACAATAAACAAGAACTCAACGTTGGGCGCCATTTGTAGCATGTTATTGAGATGATTGTGCTTAAAAATTTGAAATATAACGATTTTATGGTGAGTGGTTGGACTTGGCATGCTTGCGTTGCTCGGCTAGAGCTCGCCGAAAATGGGTGGGAACTTGTCCGCACACTCGACCCTCAACTGCCACGTAAACATTTATCATGCCATAAAAAAAAATAGTACATAAGAATTTAAAACAATTGAAGATTGTA
Organism: Philhelius festivus; assembly: GCA_963931855.1. Lineage (NCBI taxonomy): Eukaryota > Metazoa > Arthropoda > Insecta > Diptera > Syrphidae > Philhelius > Philhelius festivus. Next base: position 54,069,579 of record OZ007556.1, on the reverse strand, counting down.
GTAAATTTATAGACGGACGGACGTTTACCCCTAGAGGACGCTGAGATGGTATTCAGCGTTAGCCTGACCCACCCTACCATGGAAGTTAACAAGGCTGTATTTTTAACTTCCCCTTCTTTCTCGCTTACCATTTATTTCCGCTCAGTTCATTCTTACCTTTCACCAAAATATTTGCGTCGCCGTCCACATCCCCTGAAAATAAAAACCTAGCAACCCATCAAGCTATGTGCTTGAATAAAAAAACAGTAATTCAACCATGGTGCAATTTACAATTTTTATTAAGCATCAACGAAAATATAAAAGAAAACGAAACATGAATTTATATGAATGTGTTTTAACTTATTACCAAAAATTATATCTGGATAACTTTTATATATACAAAAAGATAGGTTCGGCAACCCTGAACCAACACAAAAAAAGAATAAATTTATTAATTTATTGGTTTATACCACAAAAATAATTTAAATATAAACAAAAATTATCTCATTGAAGTACCTATAATAAAATAGGGGCGGTAACCCTTATTAACAAAAAAAAATCTAATATTATGAACACAATAAAAAAAAGGAAATTTAAGTATATAGGAATTTTTTTTTGTTTCTTTAAACCAGAAATTTAAAAAAAAAAGGACAATAGTAGCGGAGTTTACTCAGCTTCCTTTCCCAAAAACCAAAATTAGACAAAAAAAAAATAATTAACATGTATCCTGTCAGTTGCCCTACCTAATTCGAGCTCAAAGTAGGTTAAGAGTACCTGATAATACAAAAAAAAAGAAACTCTTATGTAGACTTTAGAACTTTTAACCAACAAAAAGGAAATAATATAAGAATCCGTAGGATTTAACACAAAAAAAAACTCGAAATTCCTATTAACTTTTACACAGAAAGTATCCAAAAACACAATGAATATATTAAATCGCAATTCAAAAATAAACGATTATTGCACCAAGCAAAAAAAAAAATTTAAAATTATTTCCAAATGGAATAAACGAATCTCAGGAACATATGTATATATGTGACGTCACTGACGTCTGATATAATAAACAAAATATTTATTACTTCAAATTATTTAACGAAGTAAAAAAAACCAAAAAAATCATGTATGAATTTTTGTTGAAAACTCTTCTTTTCTTCTTTTCCATAAAATCTTCTTTTTCTTCTTTTCTTGAGAAAAAAATCTTCTTCTTCTTCTTTTCTTGAGGTTTCTTAAGAAATAGACCCGTGAGAAAAAAATGGGCGGCGATCACGACTTCTTGAAAGGGGTTTTGGTTCGTGATCGCCAAACAGCTTTTAAGCCTATAGCAAAAAGAAGACATAAAAGGTTTGTATTACTTTTCGTTTCACGGCAATACGTATGTATCTATATATATGTACATAAATATATGTATTATATATACATATGTACAATCTTTAATAATTTATTTTTTTCAGTATTTCTTTCTCTTATTTGAAAGCCACAATTTAAAATTTGTCTTCTTTTCTTTATATCTCTTCATTTTTCTATTAACTTCCTTTGATATTACTAATTGATTTATAAACTTTTATTTGATTAAATTAAATCGCGTATCGATCAAAAAAAAAATCACTTACCCAATTTTGAATTTGATTTTCTTATACCAAATCTTAAATTATAGTGTGGATTATAGCCGGTGTAGGTATCTTTTTAGTTGATGATAAGTAGGTCGGTACGAATTTTAATGGCAACTCTAGTGCCCACGTTCTATAATGAATAATATTTTTTTCACTTTACCATATTTTTTTTTGTAAAACAAAAACTTAAAGTTCGCTTAATAACTTACTATAACTTATTTTTCTTTTTTTTTTTTTTATTAATTCCGTTTAAAAGTTCTATTTTTGCGATTCGATAAATATTATTTTACAACTCTAATCAATCGCACTTATATATTCAATTTTCTTTGAAATTGTTTTCTTATTTCATCTTTTATATAGCCGTCTAAAGTGCGCGGCGGTTTCCACAACTATGACCTCTAATCAATTCTAATTTAAAATTCTACCCGCTCCAAGAAAAAATCCTCTCAACTCAACGGAATAATCGTTAGATTCAAACCGCCAATCAAATTAATTCGCAACCTATCAGGCCACAAATCCCAAAAACAAATTCTTTCCTAGCGGTCGAATCGGATCTTTTTCAAAAAAAAACTTACAATAATAAGCGACATCTATTTTTTCAAAGCGTATATATTCTGCAATAATTATTGCGGCCATTATGGTTTCACGCAGTTTCGCGTAGTGCGGAAATGAGACCAACATATAACATAGCATGAAAGGGAATTAATAATAAACGTACTCAAAAAAAATCATCACAAACAAATTCCGTGTAGACTGGCGGCGGCAGAACAAATTTATTTTCCAAAAAAAAAAAAGGCTAATTGGCAAAAGAAATTAAAAACAAAATGAATAAATAATACGCAAACGTAAAAGGTAAGTTAATGAACAAGAATAAAACAAAAAAAACAACCCTTATCTCAGTTTTTCTTCCAGAAAAAAGGAAAAGAACAACAAAAACAAATAGCCGGCCTGCGCAAGCCGCTATGGCGTCTCGTCGCCAATAAAGGACAATCAATCAAAGGGTAAGTAAGATAATTTAAATTGTTCCAATAAAATTTCTCATCTACATTCTTTAACTTATAGCACGGCCATCGGATTGCTACCTAGCCACACCAACAATTATACCATCGCCAAATACTTCAACTTCAACCATTTATCGACAGGACTCATCACTGGGAAGCAGCCGATCCATTGATTATCGCCGTAATCAATCAAAGACTGCAATTACGGCTAAGTACAAGCATTTTTGATACACAATTTTCAAAAACCATAAATATTGATCCCGTTTCGCCGTCGTCGTCTACCACGCTAATGACGGCAATCGAATAATTTCAAACAAGCAACATTGCTAAACAGTGGTAACCAATGGTTAACAGCAAGTGAGACTTTTCTAAATTTGAAAAATTTAGTTAAAATCGATACAAAACCCACTAGCAGCAGCAATAACGGCAACACACATAACAACAAGCAAGCCCCCGATTATTATAGATAGCGAGGTAACTATACTAGGGATAAAAAAAAACAAATTACGCACACCCAGTCCTTCCTTAACTTTCCTAATATTCCTATTTTTATTTTTGCAGGTGTCCACAACAAGCTAAACTATTAGGCTAGGCGCGCACATTCAATTTTTAGTTTCGCAACTGTTTAGTTGCTAAAATGAAACATATGGGCTTATATGGAACACCGCGCACTTAGAGCAACTCCATTCTCGAAACTAAAAAGTTTGTGTTTTGACACAAACTAAACGATTGCCTCGCAACAGTTGAGCTGTTTTATATAAGTGCAAGAGAGAAAAGAGTGCGAGTGTGAGTAAAGAGTTGCCAGTGCGCGGTTCTCTTTCAATTGGTGATTAAACTATTTGATTTCGATCACAGTGCGCGACTAGCCTTAAGGTGTTCTTCGCTAATGCGAGACCTTAAATAGGTTTTTATTCGTTTCAATACGGAAAACGATCTTTCTGAACTACAATTTGTCACTGCAGTGCACAAGTATATTCTTAAAGCAACCTCAACATATGGAAATGCTTCCTTCTATTCTTTTTCGCTTATATGAAGGTAAAGCTGCCTTAAACTCATATTTTCAGTGTTGTTTTGCTCCAGAAAATGTTTAAGTAAGACACACTCTTCTTGAAAATCTTCATCTCGTTTTTTCGTCCTGACGATTCTTTTTTGGTCTATTTTGTAATTTTCAGAGGTTTTGCTTTTTTTTTTCTCTCACAAACGATATGAGTGCCTTGTAGAGCCTAGATACAGTTTTAACGTCTGTATCAACACCTTGAATTTTTTTTATACAATATTGAATTGCTTGAGTATAGAACCCCAAAGGTGAGACAATATTGCTGTCTCAAGGGACTTATAAACCGCTAGCTTCAGTTTTCACTAAAGCTTTCTGGTGGGCATCATTTTTAATGGCATTGAGAGCCGAAATTATTTAGTCCGTCCCAATCTTTGTTTAAGCTCGTACAGACATCGTCTCGGGCTGACCAACGGGTAAATGAAAAAATTTTTAATGTGACATTTTCGGAAACATTAAAAAATGAATTAAAAGGCTTTGTTCGCTCTGTTGATGCCGTAAAAAAAACATATATGTTTTGTAATAAGTCAACAAATTTTGCAGCTTCTGGGCAAGAATCAGCTGCCGATAATCCGATCAAATTTAAAGAATGTGCTTACATTTTTCCTTAATTTTTGCTTGTAAGCCCTTATATTGCCCTGACATGTTACTTGCATTATCATAAGATTGACCTCTGCAATTTTCTATGTCAATGTTTAATAACTTAAAAGTATCCATAATTTCTGGTAACATTTCTTCTGCTTTATGGCTTGTATTTGGCAGAAAGCAGAGAAATCGTTCAACGGGCTCTGCGTTCTCTTGAACATACCTTAAAATTGATGAAAGCTGGTCTATATATCTTATGTCAGGAGTCGAATCAACGCTCAACGAGAAGTATTTAGACCTTTGAAGCTGTTCGGTTTTGTGACTCTAGCTGATATAATTTTTATAATCTTTTCATAGGTGGCAAAAGACAAATATGATGTGTTTCCTTTTCCTGGATTGCCAAATCTTTGTATAGGAAATAATGAAAGATCATCATGAATTTCCCGTTATGTATAGATGCAAATTTATCTATCTTGCCACGAAAATAAAGGCCACGGGTTTCCGAGGATTTGAAAGCTACGACGACTCCGTAGCCAAAGTTCTTCAAGTCCATTTTTTTTAGTGCTATACACAAGTGCTTTTTTTTTGATAATGTTTTTGTTTCATTGGAATTTGTTCCAAGGAATAGGTACATGTCTGTAAATATTTTTATTATGAATTTTAATTATAAAAAATCGTTTATAAAAAATAAGAATAATAAACGGTGAAAAAAGTGAGTGACATGTTACAGTAATCTCTCACACAGCCGGACACTCACGGCACTGAAAAAATTGTCATGCTTGAAAAACTCAAAAAATTGATTTTTTTTAAATCTTTGTATTTTTTGCTTATCCTTTAAAAATATTGTAATTTAGACAATTGTTAGGGGCGGCTTGCCCTCTTTTGCATGTATGTTTATAAATTGGGTAATTGCTAGGGGTGGTTTTGCGCCCGTTTGCTTGTATGTTTTGAAAGTTGAATCGCTTCAAGGAATATTAATAATTGGCCAATTTCTAGGGGCGGCTTGCGTCCTTATGCTTGAATGTTTTAAAAGTTCAATCGCTTCAAAAAAATATAATAAATTGACCAATTGCTAGGGGCGGCTTGCGCCCTTTTGCTTGTATGTCTTGAAAAATATTATAAATTGGCCAATTGCTAGAGGCGGCTTGCGCCGCCCCTAGCAGCCTTGCCGCCCCGGGCTGTAGCCCTTTTAGCCCTAGGGTAAATACGCCCCTGTCTTGAAGATGTTGTGGTACTGAAAGCACTGATTCTTTATGCCGAAGGGGAGAACTTCGCCCTGTAAACTCTGATATTATCAGGTGTTTTAAGTCGTCCTGTTTCTACTTCTAGGTAGTTAACCTTATTTTCGTACGTTTGGACTATGAACTTTGCCACAAATGGTCAGAGTTGACGTTTTCCTGTCGAAATGTACTTTCTTTATGAAGTTTTTTTTTATAACCCATCACAAATAAATCGGCCAATTAGAAAAGACTTAGAACTATTTATTTGTACTTGCTAAATTATTGATTCCAAATAGCATTTTTAGTGGACTAAAGCCCAACAAAAACGAAATGTACTTTCTTCATCCGGAAATTTTAAGATCAATAAACCTCAAACAGTTGCTTCAAAGTTCGAAGGATCTTCGAGAATAAGAATATTATCCGAATCATTTCGTAGTTGAGTGCTCTTGAAAGTAACCAAATCAAATATTTAATTGTCCAAAGCAAAGACACCTTCAAGCAGTTTTCCTCTCTAGAATTCTCTCCTGCATTTCAGCTAAACGAAACTAAACTTAAATTAATTTGCCATGTATGGTTTGAAAGGAAATTATAATTAATTCACTCCTCCTTCTTCAATTAAACCTTAACCAAGGTCTCTTGTTTGATATTGACCAATCAATAAGAGCACGAGGATAATATGCAAATATGCCCTCATGCATCCTGTATACATAATTAAATTTCAAAAACACTTATACCGAGTATTTATGATATTCCCACCATCCATCCACCAGGTATACCTACCTATCGTACGAGTTATTGGAATATTATTTCATAATCCTCTTGAGTTCCTTGCTTGTGTGCAAAGTTAATCTACATCTGTGTTGATAAGAAGTAAACATATTCACCCAAAAATCCTTTAAACATTTAAATCGTTCCAAATCTGTGTACGATTTGGAGAGAAAATTTCTAACTGAAATCCCTATGCATGTATTTCATAGAGGATTTGCACTAAAGGTGTTAGTCAGTGTTATCATTGTTCGACCACACAACCGGTGTCTGTAAAGAAGTTACACAAATCCTAGTCATGCAGATATAGAATGTGGAGTTGAAGTAAAATAGGGACTAGGTAAGGACGAATTCAAAAGAGTTTCCGGACTTGATGACTTGTAAATACAAGAAAACCGTAGGAATTGGACAAAAGAAATCAATTAGATTACGAGTATATGTTGCTTATTGTTGTAGCAGAATCAAGCGGGTTTTGAGAATGGAATTTTATGGCTTGTCGAACCAGAAAAAACATTCATTCAACCTCTGAACAATAGATTTATGTTAACAGGTTCGCAGTTCACCATTAGCCACAAGGTTTTTGTTTTAAATCGCGTTAAGTCCGTGTGGATAAATGGGAATGGATTTGTATGCAGTTCGGAATCATTTTGGCATTAGACTATACTGGTCCAATCAAGTTCCCTAGACATATTCCCCAATTTTTATGTTATTTTTGGGACTAACGAGTACTTCTCAATTAAGTTGACCTAAGCCCCAAGTCGAATTTGGGACTTATGACTCACTGAGTTGGAGGCATACTATGTAAGTAGCGATGCGCCTGCCTGCGAGTAAACATTCCTTGACACATATGACACCAAGAGCAAGCTAAAATGCTTGAAGCCCACATATCCATTTTTTTAATATTGAAAATGTACAACCTGTTATATCTGCAAAAATTCTAAGCCTGATAAGTATACCATAACGGTAAGCTCTCCATTCGGCACTTTGGACCATTGTGTAATATCAGCCAACTTCTCGTTTCACATTCATCCAGTTAAAGATATATACGAGAATCCCAACTGGGACAGTCTGTCTAAATAACTTTTTTCGAATTTTTATCTGGTCACTATGTTTCTATATCTATGTCTCTATAGTGACGTTAATGCCAGTGACGATATGATCACAGAAGTGATTTTTCTTGGGTACGTAATTTTATTCCTAACAGAAACAAGAGTATAAAAACTAAAGAACAGTCTTGATTCCATACAAGCTGTAAAAAAGCTAACAGGTTGAGAGAAGTTTTGTCTCCGACTGTCTTCCTCATTTTTATAAATGATCATCATCATCATCGGCTCATGGGTCTTCGCCATCTCTCCAGCGCAAGCATGGTCTACCACGCTGTCGTCTACCATAGAATGTACCACAAAGAACTTTCCGAGCAGGTTCCTCTTCGCTCATGCGAGCTATAGGTGCCCTGCCCACCGGCCCACCGGAGTCTACCGAGCTTAATTTTTGTCACGATATCATTAACAAGGTAGATTGCGTACAATTCATGATTGTACCGTCCCCGGAATCATCCTTCCTCACATATAGGGCCAACAATTCTCCTTAAGACTTTTCTCTCGAACGCAGCTAAGAGGTCGGAGTGCCTTTTGCTAAGCACCCAAGTCTCGGATCCATATAATCCATTCGTGCTCCGCTACCTTGATTCTTTGACCAACTGTTCCTCTCGCATTCGACGCCACCATGTACTTTGTTTTACCTTCACTAATGTGCAGCCCCAGATTTTGTGCCGCCTGCTCGATCTGGATGAAGGAATCGTGTACAGCTTGTTCGGTTCTTCCCATGTTGTCGATGTCGTCTGCGTAAGCCAGTAACTGGCTGGACCTGTTGACGATGGTCCCTCTTGTTGCCGTGCCAGAAACACGGATTGCTTTCTCCAACGCCAGGTTGAAGAGGAGGCAAGGCAGGCCAAACCGGCCCCTTGTCGGAGTCCATTAAAGATGTTGATTGGTCTGGATAGCAATCTGGCTATTTTTACTTGGCTTGTTACGTTGGTCATGGTCAACCTACATAGTCGTGTCAATTTATTTGGGATGCCGAGTTGTCTCATGGCTTTGTAAAGGTGTGTCCACACCAAAGAAACATTTCAGGAAACATTGTTTAAGAAATGTTTCTGAAATGTTTCCCATTTGTTTAAAAAACATTTCAGAAACATTTCAGAAATGTTTCTGATTTGTTTTTTTGGTGTAGACGCTTTGAGAAACATTTCTGAAATGTTTCTTTGTTTCCCATTGTTTCCAAATTGAGTAGTCTGTAAATTTTTTTCTCGCCTGTGTTGCACTTTAAGCGCGTGATTTTTTTTCTACTTCATCTATATCACAATGTATATTTTCGCCAATATCTGCTGCTATAGCATCGGCTTTTTTTATTTAATTTTTAAAATTTTCGTCAACAAATCTTTTTTCATTTCATAAATTTTTATCAATTGGATAACATTATCGTTGTTCCACACTTTTCGCGACATTTTATATTTATATTAATAACCACTCTCACGCACTTTCTACCTCTGTAAATGCTTGGGAAACAAATAAAGTTTCCCATTCGGAATGGGAAACAGAGAAACATTTCATAAACATTTCAGAAATGTTTCACGAGCGTCCAGACCAAAGAAAACATTTCAGAAACATTTAAGAAATATTTCAGAAACATTTCAGAAATGTTTCTCTGTTTCTGAAATGATTTTTAAATGTTTCTGAAATGTTTCTTAAATGTTTCTGAAATGTTTCAAAAATGTTTCTTTGGTCTGGACACACCTTAAAGTTCTACCCTGGCTATGCTATCATAGACGACCTTAAAGTCTATAAACAGATGGTATGTTTGGATGTTAAATTCTAGACATTTTTCCATCGCCTGCCTAAGGGTAAAGATCTGATCAGTTGTTGATTTGCCTGGAATGAAACCACACTGATATTGTCCGATGACGGTTTTAGCGTATGGGGTTATCCGGTCTTGTAGGATAGAGGAGAGTATCTTATAGGCGGTACTCAACAACGTGATACCTCTATAATTGCTGCACGTTGTGACATCTCCCTTCTTATGTATGGGGCATATTATGCCTTTTCGCCAGTCTTCTGGCATTTCTTCCTGCTCCCATACGTGCACTATAATATCATGAATTGCTTGACGTAAGGCTGGCCCGCCGTGATGAAATAATTCAGCTGGTATGCCATCGGCTCCCGGGGCTTTGTTCTGTTTAAGCCGGCCTATAGCCTTCTCAACCTCTTCTATGCTTGGTGGCGGCAACATAGGGTATTCTTCTTGAAGTAGTGGAGCCTCCACTTCTGCAGTGAGCTGACCATTTAGCAATTCATTAAAGTACACTTCCCATCGCTCCAGTATGCTTTCCAGGAACAGTGATCAGATTTCCCTCTCCGTCCTTGCAGTATGTGTAGCGTGGTGTGTACTGCGTCATGTTTCGGACGGATTGGTAGAACTTCTACGCCTGGTGCGGACCTCGCTCTCGGCTATTTTCTATTTCACAGATTAGGTTCTTCTCCCAGGCTGATTTTTTTGTCTGTGAAGCCGTTTTTCTATTCTTCTTAGCTCTTTATATTCCTCTTCGCGTGCCCGCGTTCTATGAGATTGTTGCATTGCTCGGTACGCAACATTCTTACGTTCAGTAGCTAGCTTGCATTCATCATCAAACCAGTCGTTCCGATTTTTACGACTGCTGCCTAAGATGGAGTTGGCAGTACTAATGACAGTATTCTTAAGACGTGTCCACTTCTCATTTACGCCCAGCATTCTGGCTCCAGGACTTACTCTCCCTTAATCAAGTGATTTTATATTTATAAATGATCTCTTGTGTGAAACTTCTAAGTCACTTCGCTGTTTTGCCGACGAATCTACTCTCAGCTTCTCATACTCGTTCCCAAAGTCATGTCCATCTCCTTCGGAAGTGGAATTGCAACAGTAACATATAATAAGCTCATTAAACTCCGATCTTTACAGCATTGTTAAATGGGGAATACAAATTCGTCCAACCAATAGCTTATGAGTTAACACAGTTGACTCTCTTGCCACCTTTCGGTATGGTTGTTCTTACTCAAAATTAAGTTTCGTGTTATTAGTTCATTCCATCAATAATTACAGAGTGCAAATGATTTGTATACCTCATTAACAACTCGTTTGTGCTGTTTATCATTTTCCGCTTCCAATAGACAGACTTTTTTGTTTGATTTTTCGAAAATTTCAATGATTCCACCGTAAAACCATTGAATTCAAACACATCACCGAGCTAACTAATTAACTTACTTTCAGATACTCGTAGGCACTCAACTTTTAACTCTCCATTCAAATACAGAACTTCCTCTAAAACACAAAATATTGTAATTTACACATTTGCAAATCCATTCAGTTAGGTAGCTACAGCGAATTAGGTATAGGTATAAACAAGCTTAACATAAATCCGTTTTTCCTATCTCTGTGTAGAACGGTCCGAAAAAGGATATCCGTGTATATCTATTCCATTGGTTTTTGCCTAAAAGCTATCGAAATAACTTGCACCATTTGAATTTGCTTACAACACAAAAAAAAAGTCAACAAAAACTTTCTGTGAAAGTCGGGGCAACAGGATTTCAAGTCCACAAATCTACCTTCGTTTATCTAAACACTTTTACCTAGCATAACCGGTGCACCATGTGTAATGAAATGGAAAGCTCATCTGTGTTCGGACAGTAACAGCGATTTTAAATGGAATAGCGTACAACTTCACAGATATTGTGTGTCGTAGTACAGTCCATACTCGTAGCTACCGACATGTATTGCATATAGCACACATTGCACTTTCGAATTTATGAGACTAGATCCGTAGGGAGCTACCCGTAACAGTTTTGTTTATGTTTTTTTATGAAGTACGTATTAATAGTTTTGAGAAATAAAATGCCCGACTGAGTCCCACGTACTTGATCTTAGCTCAAGAGACCTAGAATTTTAAAAATGATGTTAGAGAAAAAAGGATAACATTAAATTTTTAAAGCACTTCAAATAGTACCGAAATAATTCGAGGTAAAAAAGGAAACCATCTAATTTATTGAAAAAAGTATGAATATGCAAAATACACACAACCCAGACTGTCATAGTTTTGTCTGTCTAGTTAACATCACAACTTCAAAGTTATAAAAATGGAATAATTGAATTATTTCACATAAATAAGTCGTAAACACCCCTGAAAATGGGGTAAATATAATTCGAAAAAGAAAAATGAATTGCTTCCATTTTTCTTAAGAAAATCTATAAAATACATAAGAAGACCCAAAATAGAATTTTTTGACATACCAGAAGTAGGTAGAATAAAATTAATGCTTTGCTATGCAATTTGTTTAAACAAACAAAAAAAACTGTTGCGGTCCATAAAAGGGAGAGTCAACAACAGAGGTTTTCGAGGAGAGCACGTAGCTTTCCAAAAAGCCGTGATTCAGATGTCCGTCATGTTAGCACTACCGCTTCAAAATTTTAAAAATGTAATAATTGGATTAATTGTCGTGAATTTGTCGTAAATATGTTGTAAAATCAAAAATTTTCTAGCGCTAATTTTTTTAAAAATAACCCCTGGTAATGCTAACTTGACAGTCAAGTTAGCACTACCACCCCTCAAAATAGGGTAAAATGAACTCGAAAAAGAAAAAGGTAAGTGTCAATAATTGTTGTGAATTTGTCGTAAATATGTAGTAAAATCAAAAATTTTCTAGAGCAATTTTTTTTTTAAATTAACCCCTGGTAATGCTAACTTGACAGTCAAGTTAGCATTACTAGGTGTTATTTAAAAAAAAAAACAAGTGCGACAAATTTTTTCGTTTCACGACAAATTTACGACAATTAACCCAATTATTACATTTTTAAAATTTTGAAGTGGTAGTGCTAACTTGACAGACATGTGATTCAGTGACCGGTGATCACGAAAACGAATGGCTTAATGTATGAATGTTTGAGTGAATGGAATGTTCGAGAGACGAATTGGTTTATGCTGGGAAAGCTCACTGTTGTTAGAGCTTACCAGGCAGCTAGTTTTTAACTATGGTGATAGAAGAACAATATTAAAAATAAAAAAAAATAGAGAAAAAGTATTTTCGGAAAAATTTTGTAATTAGGGGAAAATTTATTAATAAGGAGTAGAAAATAAAAATGCACAACAGGATCGCACGAACTTGCTCTTATGTAAAAGTACTTTGGAATTTAAAATACATTTTATAAATATAAAACATGGATTTAATGAGATTAAAATGTTCAAATGCATAAAATTGCCGTTTGCTTTCTAGAAAAGTATGTATTTATTTAAACATAGTTTAAAATTTGTTTTTTTATTAAATTAATTTTTTAATATACGAAATTTCTTTAAAATTTTTCAAAAAAAAAATTTTCGATCCCAGTTTGAAGTACTTAGTTATATAGATTTTTGAAGAACTTATGATTTTTCAATAAAAAAAATTGTTTTTTTTTTAACCCAAAAACCATTTTTTCGCATTTTTTTTAAAAAAAAACATTATTTTTTTAAAATCAAATAAGCTCCAACACAAAAATTTTGGTTAAAATCGTTAGAGACGTTAATGTGAAAGTCGACAATCAGAAAAATGGTCTTATGACTGGAGCCGTTGATAACATTTTTCCTAAAAAAATTTTTAGACGAAATGTATTCCATGCCCATAATAGCACACCTAATTTATACTTGCGATATAGCTACTATAAGGCAAGTTATTTATTCGTAACAAAATCGAGCTCGAGATTTTGATCAAAGTATACATTAGGATGTCTCGCAATTTTGTCTGTCTGTCTTTTGACTATAGACTAAACAGCTCGACAGATTTTCTTTAGACTTGGTAGGTAGTATTTTTAATTTCCCGCCTCCCCCACACGTTTTTTCCTTTTTTATTAGAAGACCAAAAATAACGGTACCTGCCATCCGAATTTTTTCCGAAATTTTAAAAATAATTTTTTGTTTCTCAAAAACTATTCCACAGATTTTTTTTTTTTAAAGTTCAAAAAATTTCATTTAGTTAAAACTAGCTAACGGTTGGAAAAAAAGGAACCATTTTTTTAGGTTTTTGATGTCTTAGCCGTTCAACCGATTTTTTTTTTGTATGCTAAAGCTCTCCAAAAGTTTAAAAAAAATATTTTTCGGATTTTTAAAAAAAAATTTCAAAATTTTATTTTCGAAAACCTCATGCTTTTTTTTGAATACAATCTTCAAGATAAAAAAAACTTATTTTAAATAAAAATAACGGTACCCACCATACAAATGTTAAAAAATGGTGTTCGAAAATCATATTTTTCTCGAAAATGGCGCATAAGGTTTTTATAAATTTTTTTTCGATTAATTTTAACAACCTATAATTCAACAAAAAAAATTGAAACTAAGGTATAATTGTGCAGTCAATACCATAGAAGCATTTTTTTAAATTTAGAATTTCTCATTATAAGAAAAACGGATTTTAATGAAATTTTTTATAGAGAAGCTTCCAAGATGTTTCAAAGCTTAATAAAAAAATATTTTTTTGAAAATTCGATATCTTAAAAACAATTCAAATTTTTTTTTTGGAAATTAAATTTTTATTCCTTCAATAATAAAGGCTTAAAGTTCGCGTACAAAAATATTTTTTTAAAACTGATTTGAATATTTTAATAAAAGCATATTTTTTAAGAAACCGCTACACCGTCTTATAATTTTTGTTCTTGCAAAAATTCATATTTGCTAAAGGAATCACAAGGCATTCTGTTTTTATCTCTCACTACTAAGAGAGTTAAGAAAATAATCTTATGCGACACAGTCGTGAATTTTATTTTTATCAAAATCGTAACAGAAAAACAGCGGCCAAAAATATAGTAGTGCATTCAAAATCCACACTTAAATATTACAAAAAGGAAAGCTAATGGACAATTTCTACCATAAGTGATAGTCGAGTGTTAGAACCTTAAATAAATATTTATTTGCACGTCCGTTGTTGGAAATAACAACAGTACAACCACGTTGCATCGAATTAATAAGATTTTCACATCTTTTTCAGTGGCATTTGATCTTCAGCATATGAGAATATAACTTCCTCCATGATCTTCATATAAAGAAGCTGTTTCATTATGCCTTCAATCCGGTTAATGGGACAAACACCATAGAAGGAAAAACATGCCCATGGCCAAGCAATTATGCTGGATCCTCCATGTTTTCATGTCTTCGCTGTGAAGCGTGGATTATATTTTGTGTCTGGAGACCTTCTATAAGCCGTCAATATGTAGACTGACCACAGAATATTCTTCCACAAAAAACATGAAAATTCAGAGACTTACCAATGATTTTACTTACACTACTATTATTTTGACCGTAACTGTATATCTCAAGTACAAATACTATTTCAAGGAGTTTTATATTTAAAGGGTTTTTTTTTACAAACAACATAAAACGGAAAATTTACTACAATTTTTCGCATGCTCCTTTATTTTTCAAGTTCAATTTATCCTACAATTACTACATCTTTAAATTTTTGAAGTGGTAAATCTTACTGAACAGACATATTATGTTTCCATTTTCACTATCGAGACCCAAGCCAAAGTTAGGTGAATAAAACCAAGATGTAAAATTGAGGAGATATGTAAAATTTTAATATTTTAAATTTAAAGATCAAAACGAAACTTTCAAATTATCATCGCATCATTTCAGTCTTGAGGCCAATCCTACAAATATCTGTTTGCTTCAACAATAAAAACAAGTCACAAGAAAGTGTGCTTACATACATCTTACCTAATAGGATTCCCCAATTAAATTTCACTGTCAATTTTCATCTAAATTCCTAAACTATAGTAAATTAAGGAGGAAAACTTATCTAACAAAGATTTTATTACATAAATATTAAACCTCAGTATGATAATAAACTATTTTCTATCATTTTCTTCGAAAGTCAAATAAAATAAAATGAATAGAATGCGCAAGGAACTCAACCAAAAGGAAAACTATTTCCATAAACTGTTTTGGAAACTTTTATATGGCAAAGCAAGCATTAGGAAGTTTACCAAAGACAGGAAAACTTACTTCTTTCTATGAAGCTCTTGTTGTTAGACATTGAAATTAGTACTGAAGCTTCTTTTAACCAAGGTGCCACGGTCAGGGTTGTTATTTAATAATTAAAACTTACCAAAAATTTCCGACAAGGTAATAACACAGTTTTACTGGGTTTTGTGCAAGAGTAGGTAAAAGTCGTTCTAGAGTTCTAGGGCTTTCGAACTGAGCTCAAATCCGTTTTCATTTTTTGTCTACATTATCTGTGCAGCTTAGTGCATGCATTTGTGGCAGTATTTTTTTCTCATCGGGTATTTTCACCTTTACCAGAAATTCAAATGGAACGTGTTTAACGATTTCTTCAGGATATTTAACTGGTCAGTGTGCTTCCTCGATAGTAACGTTGACTGTAGTGCAGATACATGAATGATTACAAATTTGGTTCTATTCAAAATGAGACATTTTATACCGAATAGGGAAAAATGTTTTAAGTCGATAGAACATTTATGGTTTGATTCGAGCTGCAATGAGGTTATTCGGGTCAGAGAAGCAAGTTTCCGATGTTATACAGGCAATCTTACTGAATAAAACCGGAATAAGTTCAAACAAGATAGAAAAGCATTTAATGGTTATATAAAGCAAAGGTAGTAAATATTTTTGGTCGTTTGTGAAATATGTACGAAATACTACTTCATCTTATAATGCTCTTCTTCAATGACACTCCTTATATCAGCTCACAAGAAAAAACTCAATTTGCTTGCAGCAGAATTTGCTGTAAAGTCGACGTTGATAAATTATCAGCTCACAAAAATCTCCAAGAAAGAGTGCTTCTCAATGAGCAGCAGTGTGTCTTTTGGAGCAATAGCAATGTAATAGTATGGGTGAGCCATCTATTTACTATTTACTATTTATTTAGAGAACTAAACAACATTTACAAAGATTACACAAAGTATCTTAAATGACGTAAATGTGATCATTAAAATTAGTTTTAAGTAATTTAAATTTAGAGATAAGGATAAAAATAAGAACAAGATTACAAATTTACAATAAAATTAAGTTAACGTTATATGTATTTTAAAACAACAATATAAAAGTGGTTGCTATACCACAATTAAAATAAAACAATATTATATAAAAAGAAGCGTATAAGAGCCCTAATACCTAAAGATTGCCAGCCAAGTAGGAAAAGAGAGATACATTAAAACTATTAACAAAACAGAGTCTTCTTATGCTAAGAGGAAGGGAGTTCCATAAGCGAACAGCGTAGACAAAAAATTGACGCTCGGTTGTGATGCATGTAGCACGCGGTATGGTAAAAGTAAAAGTTCTAGATGAATTTGAAAAAGCTAGTTTATCATAAAGATATTCCGGTTTAGGAGAGGTTATGATTTTATGAAGATATTTTAATGAACAAAAATCTAAATATTTATTTAATGTTAAACCCAAAATATTGGTTTTATATGGTGATATATGATCCCGACGATTTAAACCATACACGTAACGAGTAACATTATTAAAAACGACATTAAGTTTTCTTCTAGAATCAGCATTACAATACATTGAAACTTCACATCCAAATGATATAATTGGCACAATAAGAGATTTTGCTAACATTAATCTTGTTTTGACAGGAGTATAATGCTGTGACATAAATAGGTTATGTAGACATCCATAAATTTTTCCTACAGTGGTACGAGTATTGAGGTCCCATCTAAGGTTACTATCAAACCAAATTCCCAAGTTCTTAGCCTTATCAACGAATTCTAATTGTTCACCTCCAAGATATATATTTGAGAAGCCACACGTATTTAAGTTATTTTTAGCTATAAGCATACACTTGGATTTTTTTTGGATTCAGAAAAAGATCGTTTCTTTTAGACCACTGAAAAATACTTTCAAGATCACAGTTGAATTTAAAAGTAGCGTCCACAATGAGGCCAGTTTTGCAACTCAGATACAACTGCACATCATCGGCGTACATATGAATGGATGAATACGTTATACTACCTGGAAGATCATTAATGAAAGTCGAGAATAAAAGTGGGATCAAAATAGACCCTTGTGGGACACCCGTGAATGTGTGATTGAAATTCGACATAGCATTGCCTGCCATCACTGCTTGATTTCTGCCGCTTAGGTAAGAATTAATCAATAACGCCGCTGAGGAGGAAAAATTGAATTCTGATATTAATTTTGATACAAGTCTTGAATGATTTACCGTGTCAAATGCTTTGGAGAAATCCAAAAGGGCTAACAGCGAGATTTGATCTTTGTCCATTGATATTCTTAAATCATCCGTAACCTTCAACAGAGCAGAAGTACAACTATGTTGTTTTCGAAAACCTGATTGGTGTTTACAAAGTAAGTCATACTGTTGAAGATGGGAAGACATTTGGATATGAACAATTTTCTCAAAAACTTTCGACAAAAACGGTAGTATCGCGATGGGACGAAAATCAGGGGGCCTTTGAGAAGTTCCCTTATTCTTTAGAATAGGTATTATTTTTGCAGTTTTCCAAGCACTGGGAAAACAAGAAGTCATTAAAATACTGTTAAATAGATGGGTAAGAATTGGAAGTATAAAGGGTAAAAGCATTTTAATAAATATAGGATGTATTTCATCAAGACCTGGCGATTTAGATTTAACACTCAACACTGCTCTTACAACGTCTGTCTGCTCTACGCGATGAAACTCAAAACCTGCCACAGAAAGAAACGTATTTGAGGAGGAGACGTTTAATGTTGATGTCACAGGGCATTGCACAAATTTCTTGTTGAGGTCATTCAAATCAACTCCAGAAAAATCGAAATCGTCTTGGCTGCCAATTCCAATACCTCGTATGTTTTTCCACAGAGTCTTTGTTGGTAAATTACAATCAAGGTGCCTTTTGTAAAAATCACGCTTAGCCTTACGTATTTTTAAATTTATAGCATTTCTTAATATGCGAAAATCTTCATAGAGCACCGGCAACCTATATCGTTTCCATCTCCTAAAAGCCAATTTCCGTCTATTCGTGAGTTCAATGATCTCAGGATTAAACCAAGATATAACAGAATTTTTCAAAAATTTAGTTTTGATGGGAACATGCACATTATACAAGTTAAGAATAACATCGTTAAACACACTAACCTGGTCATTAGGTGACGGATTATTTAACAAACTTTGCCAATTCACTCTTTCAAGATCAGCTTGAAGTAAATTTGTATTTATAGAATTAAAATTTCTATATTTAATAGACCGGGGTGCAACGGAAAACGAAATTTTGAAAGTTGCGAATAAAAGGTCATGCTTGGAAAACATGGGAGCGGTTTTTCCGATAATATACTCCCAGAAGAGTTTTTCTATTATCACCGACAATCTCAACGAAGCAGTACTGCGCTGGACTATCCGGGGGAGACGATAAAACAAGTTTACATTTGATATTTGAACGAACATATATTGCCGTACCAGAACCTATCCTATTATATCTGTCACCACGAAATAACCTAAAACCACTCATATCATAACTTACATTCTGAATATTAGGTTTAAACCAAGTTTCAGATACACACACAACATCAACACCAGAATCAACGAACAGCTTTCTAAATTCATCTATTTTGCAGAACAAACTCTGTGCAGGGGTGTCCATTTAAGAAAAACATCGATGTGTTTATTCGATGTTAGACATCGGAAACCGGCATCGATGTCTTCCGATACATCGCTTAAAAACATCGATGTTTTTTCAACATCGAATACCTACTTTATTTAATGATTTTTTACTTTAACAAATGGAAACTAACAATATGCGCTAGCAAAAGTATTATCTATTCCTTAAAAATTCCAAAAAAAATTTGATCAGTTTAATTGTTTTAGATTAAGATTAGCGTAAAAAGGCAAATTTCGATTCACAAATCACACTGTAGATGAGTGAGAGTAAGAGCAAGTATATGAAGCAGTACAGTTCAGGCAGGACAGTGAAATGACACACGCGCAGTCCATCGCATTGCTTACACAAAATATTAATTAAGATTCGCAAATTTGTATCCACGCCATCACCACTGAAGGAACTTGAACTTTGACTCATGAGAATAATAATTTATAAAAAATAAAAATAAATATAATTGCTTCCTCTAAAGCAACCGACTCAGAATAGTACGAAAAGTATAACAATTGTTAAAAACCTGGCAAGCAACATTGAAAGGCAAAAGGGAACTATTACAATACAATAAAGAGATCACATTTATAAAATTATAGATAATTAACATAATAAAAATAATAATAACCATTTTAAATTTATTATGATGGGACAAGCTTAAGATGTCCAAGGCAAAAAGAAAAAACAGCTTACGTTGATTGAAAGTTGTTGTCATCATTTCTTGCAGTCGCAATCAGCTGATCCAAGTCAGTTAAGTGATCAATTCGAGAAGCTTTGTCATTTGCTAAAAAGCGCACATACACGCATCCATTTCGGGTAAAAACAGAAGAAAGCTTATTTGGGTTTTGTCTTTTCAGTTGAAAAGCTTTTCGGAGAATTATGCGGTTACATGACGTAAGGCTCTCATTTTAGTAAATTCGGCTGTCAGGATCAGGGTTCGGACTAAGGCTTTAAATTTTCGAAGTAAATACGGAAAAAAACTGAAGTAGATCAAAATTTTCGAAGTAGTTTTAGGAAATTAAGAAATTTTTTGAAAAAAAAATTCTTAACGAACTTGTATTTTTGTATGAATTTTATCATTTCAAAAGGTTACTCATAAATATCTTTACGTTTTTCTGTAAGTGATCTAGAAAACATTAAATTTTTCACGATGCTTACGTTTAAAATCCTTAATTGTTTTTTATGTAATACAGAGTGATCAGCGCTGTCTTTAAATATGTTGGTTAAGAATTTTTTCAAAGAGAAGTAGATCATAAAAAAGAGAAGTAAGGAAGTAGATTAAATTTTTTTCCCAAAATCGAAGTAGATCTACTTCGATCGAAATAAAGTCCGAACCCTGGTCAGAATCCATTCCCAGGTGGCGGAGACAAATTGATTGTTTTGATTTTTTGTACATTCAATTTATGGATTTTAATAAAGTTATTTTATCATCTACGGAGTTGAATTTAATTAATATGGCAGTGTCTCTTGAATTATTTTTAGGTCTCATTCGGAAAATCTGTTTTGGTGGTGTTATATCGGGGCAATTAACAGAAGTACACAGTGTATGAAAAATGTTGGCCAAATTTTCATCATCAATTTGAGGTACTCCATATAACAAGGCATCAACGGCTATATGCTCGCGGTGTATTCGATCAAGAGCTCCTTGCAGTTCAAATATTTTGGTGTTTTGTTGCGTTTTTTCAATTATTTTTGTTGAGTTTAGATTCTCAAATTGATTTTCAAGAGTGTCAACTCTAGTTGTCAGTGCGGATAGGCTATTGTTGACTTCTTCTATACGGCTATTGAAATCGAGCACAATTTTGGATAGTTTATCAGATAATGCCTTGCTTACATCCATAATAAGTAATTTCACTTCAGATGTGGAATCACTTATTCGTTTGTTAAGACGACTTTCGAGAGATTTGAGCATCTTTTCACCGACGACAGGTTGCAATACAGTTGGTGTTTGTTGTTGTGCGGCTGCCGATCTCAGATCTCGTGGTGAAGCTTTATATGATGACATTTTCTTTTCCAAGAGGTTTATACACCGAATTAGTTTAATAAAATTTTCAATGAAAACAAAGCGTCTTGACAAGAACTATATATTTTATTAAAGCACATTAACTTAATGCGTTAGCAAATTAACTTCTCAAAAAATTTAGGTTGGTTATTTAAGGGGTATAACTTGAAAAATTGCGGCGCGTTTTGTTTGACGTTAAGCACTTTTCACTATCTTTATCCACCATCTAGTGGTTTCTTCTTAAATCACAGGTTATGTTTACACTAACAGCTGTTTCCCGCTCGAAATCTTGACAGAAAGTGATACCTCCGCAGAAAGAAAGGTCGCTTTACGGTTGAACAACGTTGGGTAATATTGAAAACTTATTTCCAAAGTTCGTTTCTTGAAAAGTTCGTTTTTTGAAAAGTAGTTTTTGCCGAAATGAAGCATCCACCGTGCCTGTTGTACCCAAGTTTATAAAAGAAAGCTAGTGGAAAACACTCATGGTCCCCGTCGTCGTACATTGCACTCAGACGAGAATGTGGATGCTGTGGCCGAGAGTGTAAGACTCAATTCAGGAAAATCGATTCCCCATAGATTTCAATAGCTCAACATTTCACGCACTAGCCCAAAGAGAATTCTATACAAAAAGATCTTGGATTATACTTTTCACATACAAGATCCAATTGACTCAGAAATTAAAGGCGCACGATTATTCGCTTGAACGACATTGTGTTCCATAATTAATGGGAATGTTTGCTCTTACTAACAAAGCCACAATACATGGATAAAATTTAATTTTTTTCATTTTATGGCATTTTTAAAAAGACACTTGTATTTGGCCCACCCTTTATATCTCACCCAACAGTTTCACGAATCTATACATTATTTTTGAGAAAGTAAGACTATTGCACTTGATGTATTTCAGAAGCATTTGATTAAGCTCTATTCTCAGAAATATGTGTATTTGGTATTGGTGAATCTCTTCTTTCGAACAGCTTAATACCAGTTACCTATATTGGGCGTTCTTATGTCTAATTCATAAAATAAATTCTTGTGTGCCACAGGGCTCCGTGTCCGTTTGTCTCCGACCCTCTTTGTGATATTCATCAATGATGTTCTGCCTAAAGCTTCTAATCCATTAAATTCTTTTTTTGACGATAAAACTCTCAGCTTCTCATATTTCCTTCCAGATGCACGTCTTTGTTCTTCAGAAGTGGTTTTAGAAGTGCAACTTATGATAATCTTATTGAATTCTGATTTCTATAGTATTATCAAATGGGGAATAAAAGATCCCGTAGTATTTAATGCATCCTATGCGGCTTTTCATGAGCAGAACTTGCATTGAGGAATCCGAACTGCCTTCAATTTTTAGTATTTGCATCCTACCCCATCTTGTGTTGAACGACCACATATTCGACTTCGCCGAAAACGCCAAAGTGTTCAAGTTTTCTTTGACGTTGCTAGAATCTTTTCGACACTTCTGATTATCTTTAATGTCTATATTTGTTTAAGGCTGGAGTGCAATTCACATATTTGGACAGGTGCTCCACTAACCGAGTCTCGTAGATACTCGTAAATACATTTAAAAATCATAGGTAATAGAACTACAACAGAAACATTTGCATTTTTCGACCACTGCTGCAATGTTTCTTGTCTTTCATTTATCTTACCTTATTTTTTATAAATAGTGGTCTAGTGAAATAGACAGTTGAATTCCTCCTCCAAGCAATTCAACCGTAAAACTCGCATTTCAGGGAATAACCGTCAGCTTAACCATGAGTCCAACTGCGGAGGTATTGTAAAATTAGAGATTCGTTCTTTAGCCGCACTACACGAATGATATTTGGCTTACATGGCTCAATATTCATTTATTTATTTAATCATCTACAAGCTTAGCTTAACAGACTATTTACAATTATAATAGATAGAATAAATACTATTACTATAAAAAAGAAAGAATAAGTTGTAATTATTTATATAAATGAAATTAAATATTATTTTATTCGCAAGAAATTAAATTAAATACTATGTTTTTGAAGCGGTCCCTGGAATAGTGCAAGTCTAGAACAACGCCAAATTTATTGAAAGATCTTATAGATCTGGATATAGTTTCATTCATCCCATAGTTTGTTCGATGCTGTTGCTCAAAAAGAAAATGTCTTTCTCTCAGTGTTCTAACAGGGGCATAAATGGGAATAAGACATAGAAGTGAAGGGCATTTAACATGGCTACATAACACATCTCTAATAAACATTATTTCATGCGCGTTTCTTCTGCTATTAAGAGGCAAAATACCCAGTAACTGGCATCTAGCAGGATAAGAGGGGGAAAAATCCCAACTCATTTTCCTAAATATATATTTGGTAAAACGCCTTTGTACATTTTCGATACGATCAGAATGCACATTATATATAGGGTTCCAAATTATATCGGCATATTCAAGAATAGATCTAACCAATGATACAAACAGAGATAAGAGAGTGTGAGGATCGGTGAATTCTTTACTGTTTCTTTTAATAAAACCAACAACTGAATTAGATTTAGCTACGATATAATCGATGTGTGAGTTAAATGTCATTTTTGTATCAATAATAACACCAAGATCCTTAATTCGGTCGACTCTATTTAACTGACATCCATTAAGGTTGTAATCATAGATATAAATTGAAGAACTTCTAGAAAAAGTTAAGACATTGCATTTTTTTATATTTAGTTTTAGGCAATTTTCATCACACCAACTGGAAAGAAGGTTTAAATCATGCTGTACCTTTAAGCAATCCTTAAGGTTATTTATTTTAAGAAAGAGTTTAAGATCATCCGCATATATTAAGCATTGACAAAACTTAATTCTCGATACTATGTCGTCAATAAAAATTATGAATAATAACGGTCCTAGATGACTACCCTGAGGCACACCAGATGTGCAATCTATAGATCTCGAATATTTGTTTTCTATGGATACTCGTTGAGTTCTACCAATTAAGAAAGAAGCGATCCATTTAAGCATTGCTGAATGGAAACCAAAATTTTCAAGTTTTTTAACGAGAATGCTGTGATTAACTGAATCAAACGCCTTGCTGAAATCAGTATATATTGAATCTACTTGCAATCCATTTTCTAGAACATTTGCCACATAAGAAGTAAAGAGTGCAAGATTAGAAACAGTTGATCGACCAGAGACAAAACCGTGTTGATTTTCGGATAAATGTTCCTTAATTTGAAATTGTAACTTGGATTTAACGATTGACTCGAAAACCTTGGGTATTGAAGATAGTTTGCAAATACCTCTATAATTTTCAATATTATTTTTAGAACCTGACTTAAAAATAGGAATTAAGAAGGAAGATTTCCATTCATCTAGGAATATTCCCGAACTAAGTGATTTGTTAAAAATAATACATAATGGCCTAGAGATTATCTTAAAACATTCTTTTAGAATTATGGCAGGTATGCCATCAACACCAGGCTTTGAATTTGGTTTCAAATTAAAAAGCGCATTTTCAACATCAAGGATATCAAGATGCATTATTCCAATATCAATCTTTGATACTTTATCAAAATTTGTTTTGGTATTGGATGTTGAATTAGAATAAACAGATTGGAAAAATGAAGCAAATAGATCCAGGGTTTGATCAACATTATTTGAAATAATATCATTAAAAAACATAGTTTTCGGTATCCCTATTGACTTTTTTTTATTGCTTATGAATAACCAGAATGACTTCGAATCAAATTTGAGCTTGCACTCTGTATCTAAAATGTAGTTTCTATATAGAAACTTGCTTAGAACCTCAAAGTCTTTCCTATGAACACAAAAGAGATTGTAGTCGCTTTCACTAAGGGTTTTTTTTATATTTAGCGTGGGCTTTATTTTTCACATTTTTTAAGTGAAGGAGCTGATTATTGTACCATGGGGGCCTTGACAATTTTCTTTTAGATATGCATGGAACAAACCTGGGAAAAGAATTTATTAAAATCCTTGTGAAAAAAGAAAACATTTCCTGAGCATTAAGATTCTTTAATTCATACTCCCAATTAAAAATACTTAGGTAACTATTAAGACCCGAAAAATTAGATTTTGAGAAATTGTAAACTTTTTCAGAGTTCAAAACAGGTTCCAAAAATGAATAAATTTTGATTTCAATTAAAATTTGAGTATGGTGAATAGAGTTATTTGCTAATTGATAGGGAGCTTCAAAAACGTCGGTTTTATAATCATCATTACTCACAAAAACTAAATCTAGAATTTTATTAAGAGAGTTTAAGACTGAATTCTTCTGTATAAAATTTAAAGAATACAAATGATCAATGAATTCAAATTCGAAATTTTTTTTCATGTTACAAGGGATTAACATTTTGTCATTATCAGACCAAGTCCAAACAATATCACTTAGATTAAAATCTCCAATTATACAAATATTGTTAGAATCCCTTGCAATTGCGGTATTTAGACATCCAATGTGCCTCGATATCCTCCTTAAGTCCTTTAAATCTTGTTTAACTTGGGAATTAACAAAACAAAAATTGTCAAATTCGGATGAGAAATCGTGGAGTTCTAGTTTATCAAGTATAAAGTATCGCTTTTTTCAACATAAATTGAATGGAGATATATGTATAATGGAGAACTACCTTTACTTCTTTAGTTTAAATAAACCTACAATTTCACTTTCACTTAGTGTTGTGCCAATCCCTCTGTACAACAACACTGACATAAACTTTTATACGAGTACCGTTTTACAGTGGAAAAATAAATTAAATTATAATGAAATTTATCATGTGGTATGGCTGCGTATGTGAGACGAAACCATCTGGATGAACTTTTAGGAGCGTTCTTTCCGCAAATTGTATAGATTGTTCTTAATTGAATCAACTAAAACAACAAACATCTTTGTTGACAAATACAAAA
The DNA here is from genome assembly GCA_963931855.1 of Philhelius festivus. NCBI lineage: Eukaryota > Metazoa > Arthropoda > Insecta > Diptera > Syrphidae > Philhelius > Philhelius festivus. Next base: position 54,043,812 of record OZ007556.1, on the reverse strand, counting down.
AAATAACCTCGAACTTCACAAGAAAAATCCTGCCCCCTTTCTCTTCGACAAAATACAAAACTTTTTACCTGCGAGCCTTGTGATAGCACATCGTCTGGATTTTATTTTATTCGTTAACAAAAATTATCAAATTAAACTTGACGAAGGAAACATACTCGTAATATGCAACAGAGTAGCTTTAAATGATGAAGATGGAATTTGTTCTTTTTACTCCCGATATACTTTGTTAGGTCCCTAAGGGCAAGTTAAGCATTTGGAAAAAAATTATTTGGAATTTAAAAAAACATGGATTTTATTAGAGAATAATGTTCAAATGCATAAAATTCCTCCCGATTTTCAATTAGAAAAGTCTGAATTTATGCAAACTAAGATTAAGAAATATTTTTATTATTAAATTGATTTTTGTACAAGAAATATTCCTTAAATTTTTTCTAAAAAAATTGGGATGTCAATTTTAAGTTTTTAATAATTTTAATTTAAGGAAATAATTTCCAAAAATAATCGTTCACTCGATTTCAAGATATGGATTAAAAAAAAATACTTTTTTTCAAAAATCCGAAAATCTCCCGAAAATTTTTACATATATAAAATATTATTTCAAATACTCCCATACATAATATTTTGTCGAATTTGTTAGAGACGTTTATGGGAAAATTGAAAATAAAAAAGACCGTTCTATGACAGGTATACCGTTAATAACATTTTGTCTTAAAATTTGTTTCGACTGAAATGTGGCTCATGCCCATAATAGCGCACTTAATTATTTTTATCAAAATCGTTAAGGCCGTTTTCGAGATATATTTACCTATAAGATTTTACATAACTTCTATTTGGCAGGTAACGTTAGTCTTGGAGCTAAACTAAATTGCAATTTCTTCTCTAGAGAACCAGCAAAGAACTTTAAATACCAATTTTGAAGAATCAGTAGCTTAGGCTGTAGGTCGAGCTACAGAAATATAGACAGACAAGTGTATTTGTTGATATTCTCTATTTTATCTTCAAATTATGTATAAGTTTTGGGAATCATCCTAAGGTATTGAAGATTGCCGAATACAACTCAATTTAGAAAAAGGAGATCTTAAGGATATAATTAATTATAGGGCCATCTCCCTGTTTCCTACGTTTTTCAAGCTATTTGTAAATTTTATTAAAACCCGTATGATGTGTGATTAGTAAAAATACTAGTCTTCATTATAATTGATAAACAGTAAAAACAATAACACATTGGCATGGATTTGATCATGTGGTTTCGGTAGCGCGATGTGTAGTGCATTGGCTTCTGAAGACGCTATGTCTGGGCTGAAATCCTAGTCAAGTGATTAAACTTGAAAGTAGGCTTAGCACCACTTTAAAGAGTTCTGATATTCGGTTTGGTTCCCGAGAAATAGCTATAACTCTATTTGTTGAAAAAAAAAAATTTCTTTTCCGAATATCAGTTTGGTTTTCGATCAGGTAGATGATCCAGAAAAAGGGATTTTAAAACTCTAAAACAACGAAATATGGCAATGCCGTTTGACATATTCGACCAAAACATACTTTTAAGCAAGCTATATAATACTGGTTTTGAGAGGCATTATAAAAGGTGCAAAATTAATCATCCAATTTTGTTTTTGAATTATTTTTTTACTAATTAAAAAAAATTATTTTGAGTGATGGAAATCTTTAAATGGGCCGTTACAATTTTTCTATTATGTGGAAAAGATGATATCCGTTCAGTGGCTACCGCCAGTGTTAATACACATTTGTGTATCGGTGATAACCGTTCGCATTCCTATAGAATATTCTCCTGGCCATGCCAAATCGCCAAATCGCCAAAACGGGAGATGGCGCGGCCAGGAAATGTTTCCTTCACAGTATCCATTGAAGCTAATGCTGTCTGTACGGTTGCACCATCTTGTTGAAACCACATGTTCACCAAGTCCCTCTCATCAAGTTTCATGGCAATGTAGCCTTCGCCAGTAACAGTGCCCGTATTACCGATGGCTTCCTCAAAAAAAAAAAAAAAATACGGCCCAATCACTCCTATCGCCTGAACGTCGCACCACACAGTAGATTGTGGATGTAATGGCTCTTCGTGCTTCACACATGGATTGTCAGTGTCCTAGAAATGAAGATTTTGCTTACACTGAGAAAACTGTACTATGAGTTATTTAAATAGAAACATGTTTAATTATATGTTTAAATAAGGACAAACAGAATTCGTTTATAACTAAACTCAAATCTGTTTAGATTCGAAAATACTATTATTTTTCAGTAAAATATGTTTAAATCAAACTCATTCATGTTTGAAAATTTCATTGAGATCTGCACTTCATTTTTTGTATGTATTCAAATTAATTTGAGTTTGATTTTTAAAATGCATGTTTAATTTATTTTACTTACTTGAAAATTTTAACATAAAATGAACATGAACGAGTTTAATTTAGATATAAACGGAGTTAAAATATTTACAAGAGTAAGAGATTAAACATAAATGTTAAATTTAAGCCCGAACAAGTTTGAATTGAATTAAAATGAGGTAGCTAAATACATAACTTTTCTTATTTTTGGCATCGAAAGTCATGGAGTGTGTTTATGTTCCGCGAGTGTTTGTGATTTTACTAAAGTGAGTAATTTATAAAAAAAATCATGAAATATTTGATATATACCAATATAATGTTAGATACCTGTTTCACGCAAGAACAAAAAGTTTAAGATTACTCGAGGAGTGGAAGTTAATATCATTGTTCCCTGTTCTCTATTGAATGTAAGTGTAAAAAAAAATATTTGTTTCAAAAACTGATTATTTGTAAAGTTTTTTTTTTTAAATACTGATTAATAAGTATGTATTATATTAAATTATCATTTGACTTCTATATTCTTTCCAAAGGACGACCAGAAGATGACGAAAGAAGAAAAACAAGAAGCAAATTCCAGAAGACAAATTACATATTAAACCAGAATTTGACGAAGGTGTTCTCAAGACGTGACAAAGATGAGATCTCAAAGGACTCCACAACAATTTAAATACTTTTTGGAAAAATGTAATCACAAAATGTTACTTAAAATAAAAATATAAATACATATGTAGGTACTTATTATATAATTTTTATTTGTGTTGAGTAATTTTTTTAATTTCTGAATTTCTGAAAAATCTGAAGTAAAAAAAAATTAATATGATTCTATTTGAAACAACATCAAATAAAGTTAATAAAAACAAAGATAAGCATGTTTAAATCAAATAGAAAACGAGGTAAATTTAAATCAAATCATGTTCAAATCGGGTCAAACATGGGTTAATACGTTTCTATTTAAATTAAATAGATATCGATTCCATGCCAAATCGTATGTGTTTGAGTTTGATTTAAATATGAATATGTTTGATATTTTTCTCAGTGTACAGACGTAACCGCTTAAGTGGAAATGCGCTTCGTCGGCGTCGCTTATGATTATTTTCGACACAAAAACATCCTTTTTGTTCGGGATGTGTCCGGTACAGGTACCTACGATCATGGCCATGTTTTGCCAGATGGTCCTGCATATCAAATCAAGTGTTCTAAATGTAATGCATTAAGGTACTAGTACGATCTAGAATGCCAAAAAAACGCATAATTTTTGGGAATTTTGTTCTCCGAAACCTTATTAGGTAATTACATAATTTTTTTTTTTAAATAATGATTACATGCGTCAAGAGTACAAACAAAAATTTATTTTTTTTAATTTTCGAATTTTAGCCGAATTATAGAGCGCGCAAACGTCGACTCATCAAAAAATACATGGTCCCATGGCTGACAGTTAATCTCAGAATTGGCTGTACTGAAACAAAAAAAACAAAATGGGTTATTTAAAGGAAGGTATCTTACGAGACAATTTACCACAATTTGTTTAAAAAGTTAAAACAAAAAACAAATATTGAGCTTTGAAAAAAAAAATTTTTTTTTGGAAATTTTTTTGGCCATTTTTGGGTCGCCATTTTTTTTGTTCATAATTTTTTGGTCAAATTGTGATAAATTGTTCTAGAAAACATAAAAACAATCAAGTTGCAACAAGTTTTCTGAAAATCGGTGTAGTAAATCCGGAGATTAATTTTTTGATGAGTCGACGTTTGCGCCCCCTATAATTCGGCCAAAATTCGAAAATTAAAAAAAGTAATTTTTTTTGTACTCTTGACGCATGTATTCATTATTTAAAAAAAATTATGTAATTACCTAATAAGGTTTCCGAGAAAAAAATTCCCAAAAATCGTGCGTTTTTTTGGCATTCTAGACCGTGCTAGTACCTCACCTACGGTTTGATTAGCTAAGAAAAATTGAGAGTATTTTGCACTCTGCAAAATAACTCTGAGCTGATTAGATTAAGAATTATATTTTTCAATTTGTTTTATATACGAGCTGCATGTCGACTCTCTCCGCAAGTGAGTTATGAAGAGCTGATCCTTGCCCGAACAGCTTGACCACCCGTTCATTCTCATCAATGCCACGATGTCTCGGAACCTAGAGTGATACTGTGGTTAATATTGAGGCTAGCAAGCTCACCTTGGCATTGCTGGACTTATTTGTAGTATGATGTACTAAAATGATTGTTGCAAAAATTTAAACAACCTATTGTTAAGGGCTAAGCATTTGGTAAACATTTAGTAATTTACTAGCTATTGGAAAATTGTTGTAATCCTTGTTTTTTCGTTACTAACTATTTAAATACTAATTCCCTTTTATTAAAAACGATTCATCTGAACACGTTTAAATTATGACAGTTCGTGAAAATTAACACAAACAAAACTAAATCTGGGGAACGGACCTAATAAATTGAAATGATGGAAACTCAAAAGCCGAAGCTCAGCCTACAATCTACTTTGCTATTTTTTTTATCTGTGGCAACCTTTTCCGAAATGGTTTTTATTATTTTCCCCACAGGGGACTCTACCATGGAATGCTCCTATAAGATTAATGGATCACATATTTATGTTCTCTTTGTGTTCCATTAGGAAGCATCAGCGTCACGGATATTTCTCCTAAAGAAGTGTAATGTGAATAGTAGTTACGTCAAATTCTGGTGAAATCGGAGGCTCACGGCTTGTAATTCGGTCTTGGATGTTTGGGTTTTCAACCAAAAACCGAACTGCTATGTTGTAAAACCTATACCTGGAGTAAAATTCTCCATCATCCAGCTTTTCAAAAGGATTTGATTTGGACTTAAAATATCGCAATTTACTGCACAAAGCTGAGTCTTCAAACAAACATATATCTTCTGAAAATATTTTATATAATTGTATTTACTTTTAAAAACAATTAGCTCACGAATCATAAAAAAAACACTATTTAAATCTTCCAAATAAAATTGCCAAGAAATTGTATTCGAGGAAAATGACAGATTTCATATGGATTTAGCATATTACTTAAAGGGAAAGTAGTCATTTTGTGATTTTAACTTTAGTAAAATTCTTAAATCGTTTAAAATTAGAAGAATCTTCTTTTTAACTTACTAAGATGGCTTTAACATTTTACTTAATCGTTTAAAATTGCGCTAATACCTTTAACTGCCGCCTAACTGTCAGTGATAATATCCGTATTCTGATTCTGGTTTGGATCTTGTTTGAGTACCTTGCATGCTTCCTGATTGTCAGCAATTCAGTTCAATGACTAGCAAAGTAGGGTAGCCTAAGCTACCAAAGTCACAGAGAAGATTCCTGAACCAACGCCATACTTCATCTTTGCATCTTTGATCCATCGGAAAAGCTAGCTTGTTGGATAATAGCCGCTTGCTTGGAATAACTTCAGATGCTGATTGTATACATGTACACTGAGTTACAAAAAAAGTGGCGCAGTCATATTTTTTGATGTGTTGTTATCATTTTGATATTATGCCACCATGTTTTTGCATACTTTTTTTATTTTTAGTTTAACGGTACATTTGTATGCCTGTTTGCATAATCTTTTTCCAATTTCCTTTCGATACGTGCATCATATTGATGAAAACCGCATTTTAATCGTTTGTTTTAGTAATAGACGCGAGTTATACCAATTTTGGCTTCCGTGATCCCGTAAATGTTTTATTAAGTTTATTGTTATGGGTTTATTTTAATTTGTTTATTTATTGGTTTTTTAGCGATTTTTGTGAAAATATTGCAAATAACGGCAGAAGAAGTCGCCAGCGCGCTGGTTGAGGATGGACGAAGTGTGCGGTATGCAGGCGGTAAGATTGGAAACGACGGAGACGACACGCTAAGTAGAGCTATTAAAAGTTACAGGGAAACCAACTCCTTCACCCGGCGGCGTCAAGGCTCAGTGCGCCCAAAAACAACATCTGCAAGGGATGATCGATATTTGGTGCTTCAAAGCCTTCGCGATCGTCACCAAACAGAGGTTGAGCTGTCTTACAGACTGCGATCCGTTAGAGGAATAGCTGTGAATGCTCAAACGGTAAGGCGGCGATTAGTGGAGAGTGGCTTGAGATCAAGAAGACCTGCTCGTGAACCGAGACTCACGGTACACGAGCACAAGTGACGTCAAATGACACTGAGTGGAGTAGAGTTCTTTTCACTGATGAGGAAAATTTCTGGGGAGGTTCCGTCATGGTGTGGGCAGGAATTTCCATGCGCGGAAAAACCGAGCTGTGCATCGTGAAAGGATCAACAGCATTCTGGAGGAATATGTGGTTCCATTCGCATCATTTATTGGAGAAAAGTTTCTGCTGATGCAGGATAATGCTAGACCACACATTGCTAGGTGTGTTACCGATTACTTGCAAGAAGTGGAAATCTAAGTAATGGATTGGCCTGCGATGAGCCCAGACATGAATCCCATTGAACACGTTTGGGACCTGCTGGGAAAAATGATTAAGAGGCGACCTGCCTTCCAGAGACACTTATTGAGCTGAGATCTGCTCTGATCGAGGAGTGGGATAATTTGGACAACAGCACCGTTAAAAACCTTATTCAAAGTATGCCCAGGCAAATAAAAGCTTTGTTAGCCGTTCGGGGAGGTAATATCTACTTTTAAAGAAACAAGGACTCGTTAAAAAAAAATTTAAAAAATCTAAAATGTTAAGTTTTGAAGTTTTTTAAAAGTTTTCTTAATTTATGTTTAATTTCTGAGTTATTCCGATTTCTTCTTTTTGATACGAATATGTAAGTTGTTTTTATGTCGATAAATAAAACTGCATTAAAAATTTTTTTTTTTTATTTTCTTGAAAATATTTTAAAATTTAAAGGTGCGCCACTTTTTTTGCAACTCAGTGTATTGTTATACATACGTATATGTACTAACTTTAAATGTCTCACCTCCTAAACCACTGAGTCAGAATGCATAACAATTAACTACTCGTATTGTGCAAATTATTAATTTGATTTCTCATTCGAGGTTTTAAAAAAGTACTCGAGCCGATTTTATTAATTAATTTTTTATTTAAAGACAACGATGTGTGTCTTTTGGGTTCAGGCTTAGAACTAAAAAAAATACAATTTCAAAACTTAAAGATAATTCTAAATATGATGATCAACGCCAACGCTGGATATGCTGACTTGATGAAAAGTGTAATTTGATATTTTATTCCGAAGAGATAGCTTTTGCATCTGCCACGAAGCTGTGTCGATTGTCATCATTCAATAATGTGCCATTAAAGCATTTCTTCTTTGGTTTGTTTATAAAGTCGTAAAACTTTGTAAATCATTTGTCTGCTGTTTAAGCATTTCTAGTTGGGTTTGTTTATAGAAGTCGTATGTGATAACTCCCCTCCTTCTTAAATGATGCGTCCCGCGTCACGTGTTTCATCTGATAGTTTTTCGATGCTTTTGTTTATTTTATCTAACATTATTTCTTCATCAATAATATGCCTTATGGGCTTTGATTTAAAAAAGACAAAGATAAACATTAGTTTTGTTCAGTGAATAAAAGTACAGAGTAGAACAGAACAGAACAGAGCAGAATAGAGCAGGACAGAGCAGAACAGAACAGTTTCCATAAGAAATGTCAGACAAGTTAGAACCTTCAGTCATCTGTTCTATCTTTCTCCAACTAAAAAGCGAGGGCAAGAAATCTTGTTCTAAACTGTTCCAAACTGTTCCAGACAGACTCATTGAACAGCAAATCAGAACAGTTTAGAACAGAGAATTTCTCATTGAACAGCAAAAAGTTGTACTTTTCTGTTCCAAACTGCTCCAAACTGTTCGGAACAGCGTCACTGAACAAAACTATTATTATAGTAATGCAATGATTTTTATTGCAATTGTGCTGAAAGTTATGCTATCAGTTATTACGTTATTGGTTTTAATTTCTTTGAGAGTTTTTCTGTTCTCTATATTTTTAAAATGCAATTCAGATAAACTTACGTTAACTGCTATATTTTTAATTTTTACATCTTTAAAAATTGGTAGAATAAAGTTTTCATTTATAATTATGTTTTCATAGATATTATTATTAATATTGATTTGACAATTTTCAAAATTGATTACTGTGTTTCCGTATAAAGTTACATTGTACATGTTCAATCATGAGTTAATTTTGTTTTTGGAATATTTTTTGTTATAACAATGTTGTTCGTTAATTGTTTTATTTCGACGGATACGTTAATTATAAAGTTACATACGGGGTTATCTTTCAGTATAATTTCTATACATTGATCTTTTATTAGTTTTAAATGTTTTTTCATAATAATTAAATCTTCCGTATATTGATACCATGTATCATTACTTAATATTAGTTCTCTATAAGGTGTGTCTAAAACTGGGTATCATTACAATAAAAATTATTTTACTATCATGCAAAATGGCGGAGCTTTTAAAGAACATTAAATCTTTTAAAGTTATATTGTATGTTTTAATTTCATTCAGCGTCAAAATATCCCTTCCTAAAATTCCTAGTCTACACAACATTAAATTTTCTTTCACTTTTCGAACTTGTTCTCTCAAAAGTTGGATGTCATATTTTATTTGAAATATACATATGTTGCATGTGTTCATCGACGCAGTTTCCAAACGAATAACGTTTTTAGATGGGAAAAGGGAAGTCTTAATTGATTTACCTCTCAAATGTTTGCCTTCGAGTCTAGCTACCATGTCTTCACTGAACGAAAGAGTTGTGCAGTGCAAAATTGGGGCTCGGACACGGACAATTGTGAAGATCCAAATTCCAAATTCAAAATCAAATGAACTGCTTATACATTCGCAGGAAATTGATAATGGAATTTATTTGGGAAACACAATTGTTAAGGCAAATAACGATTACGTCCATGTCCCTGTTTGAAACTGCACAACAGAGGACTATGTCATGGACACAAATTTCATGCCTACCTATTCAAATTTCAAAAACTACAAAATTATTGAAAACAATGAATACGGAGGTAAAATATTAACAAATTTTAAAAAGGAATCCAGTAATGAATGGATAAATAGCCTTCTAAGTTCAATTAAAATAGATGAAAACCTAACCAAGGAGGAAAAAAAATCGGTAGAGGAGTTATGCATTCAGTTTTCTGATGTCTTTCTATTAGAAGGTGATAACTTAAGTTATACACCCGTTTTGTCCCACAACATTCCCACCAAATCTGACCAAGCACCGATCAACACAATGCAAAATAGAACGCCAGAGATCCATAAAAAAGAAATTGAGAAGCAAGTGAAAGAGATGCTTGATCAAAACATAATTTCGGAAAGCAAATCTCCTTGGAATTCGCCTTTGCTTATTGTACCCAAAAAATCGGTTGAAGGTAAAAAACGGTGGAGGGTGGTTGTAGATTTTAGAAAGCTGAATGAAGTAACAATTAAAGACGCATTCCCCCTACCAAGAATCGAAGAAATCCTTGATCAGTTGATAAGTTACTTTCATAAGCATATTTTCTGCTCTAAAAATAGCCTCTGAAATATTGAGGAGTCATGACGAAATTCTATGTGCGTGAAGCGAAATTATGCAAAGGTATGCGAAAACTTCTGACACTTTTTGTATTTAAAAAAAAAACATAAAGAGGACAATAGGGGTATTCATGGACCGTTATAAACTCTTCGATGTCCTAAAATTGTATAGTTAACCAGGCACGTTTCATGAACGCCCTTATAAAAGCTCCTTATTTATGATCTTACCTCAGACATTAAAAAACTAACAATTTATTAATTCCATGCAGTTTGATTTAAATTTTCTATTTGAAAAAATTTGCATGGCTGACAAATTTTGGCATTTTAAATCAAATTTCTTGTTTAAAAGGCACCATTTGTTGTGAAAAATTTTCTATAGAGATTTTGACATCATCATCTACCACGTCACAAACTGTACTACTTTATAGCGATTACTAGGGCTATAGACGCTGCATGAACACCCTTATTTCAAAAGCTGCGCCGAAGAATTTATATCTTTATGACACTGCATAAATTAAGACTTGCTTGTATCCAGGCCTCGAAAAAAATGAAGGCTTACTAACGAAATAATAAATTTGACGATTCTTAAAGTTTAAAAACCATTAAATCACAAAATTAGAAAAAAAAAATACTTTTTTTATTTTTAATAAATTTTATATTTTTCTTGTTGAACATTTGATATATCAAGAACTAATTTTAATAAATACATTTCAAGCTTTTTCTTTTTCTGTATTTTTTCTTTTTTAAAAATATCATATATTTAAAATTCTAAACCTCTTGAACGAGTTCGTGCAACTCAGCTGTGTATTTTATATTTATTTAAATTTCGTGCATCGAGCATAAACTTTTTTTTGGTAGGAATAATAGCATCACGCTTCACAACATGCGTCCTGATCCTGGCTGACATTGATTTATGGCTTCTTTTGCTCTTCTGAAGCAATTTCAATTATGTTTTTGCTCCCCTCTTAAAGTATGGGGGAAGTATTGAAAATTGAACCATATTTGATGGCGGTATACCAAAAGTTTAATGTATTCCTTGCTGACGACCGTATCGTGTCACGCCACAGAGTCCTTTAATGCCTTAACATGTGCTTCTATCAAATTTTGTTGTATAAGAAGTCGTAAAAATGGCTACTTGAAGGGAAAAACTTTTCTGTGTCATCCTCGAGAGAATCCCTCTGGAAATGACTAAATGGATATGAGGGAGAAAATATCCTGCTTTAATTAAGCAGGTGTGTAATGTGGACCTACCTACCAATCTCATGACCGCCCTAGGGAGTGATCAATTTTTCTCATTTGACTTTCCACTTCTGCTTGTGGATTTAAGTTCCTGTTTTCTTTTTCAGAATGCTTCCATGAAAAGAAAAAAAAACATCTTATTCTTTTTACTAATAAAAGAGGAGTCGAAAAGGAAACTAATCCAGTGAGGATGTTTTTTTTTTTTTAATTCTACAAAACTCTCGAGCTACAGATCTAAGGTAAACCTCCTGCGTTCATTAATTCATTAATTTTTACTTTCGATTTTTTTGAATCTGATTTATTGGGAATGAGATATCTATTCTTGCTGCAAAGAAAGATGTTGGTATTTATAATGGACGACGTACACCCAACGTCGTCGTTAAGGATTCGGTTTCACAATTTATTTTATCCTTAGCAAGACCAAGGAAAATTCGCCTTTCATATACACCCACCCAGTATACCAAACTAAATGCGTGGCTGGATTCAACGAACTTGCTTTTATGTTCAAGAGACTACGGATTATAGAAATGAATTTCAAGGAAATATTCGAGGAAATATTCTAAAGCATTAAATTATTTTTTTTTTTAAATCGCTAAAACAATTTCTTTAGTAGTTGCACCTTCATACAGAATACCGTGTGAATTCTTAAGCAAATATAAATTATGTTTTTTTTTTTTTAAATATAAGTTTTTATCTATAAATTTTTTAAAACATTTTTAAGAAAAAAAATTGGAAGCGCCAATTTAATGTTCTTATTATTGTACGAGTACAAATAAAAATTAAATTTCAAACAAAAAAATATTGAACCACTTTTGAAACCCTGTATCTTCAAGAATCAAATTTGATATGCAATGGTTTTTAAGCTTTATAGAAGCCTCTGTACAAAATAATTAGATAATTAGAGATTCAAAGTTGAAAAAAAAATCAGTTTTTTATCGCACCTACATTATATCGTTAAAATTAAGTGAAATAGAAAAAAAAATGTTTGTCCTTAAAATTATTTCTATTTCATTTTTCGAACACTGACATAAATGAATTAATAAATATTAAATTAAATTAATAATAATTGACTACTTTTAGCCTAAATTTGTATTAATGTATGTATATGTCATTAAAAAAATTGATGTAAAAATTGATTTTTATTAAGCCAGCTAGTGTGGTAGAAATGAAAAAAATAAGTAAAATAGCTTTTACAAAATTAACTGAAATTAAATTTTACACTAAAAAAAGAGAATAACAAAATGCATTTGTAACTTCACTCCCAAACAGCGTTACCTTAGGATATTCTGGAAAAGTGGCAAAAAAAGTGGCACTCGAGAAAAAAAGGTGGCACTTAAAATTAAAAACAAAACAACACCATGTATGTATATAAATTGACTTAAGGGAACAAATTTCACACTCATCTCAACGAATTTATAGGAGTTGAAGAAAACACATAATTTAAACAATCATTTTAAGGTTTATTGCAACGTAAGCTAAAAACTAAAAATTTAACAGTTCATTTTGTATTGATTATTCAACATAAATAAATAAATAAAAGTATGAATAAATAATAAATAATAATTTATTTAAAAGAATTCGTATCACATTTTACTTTCCTGTGATGGTTTCCCTATATTTTTTTATGAGGAGCTCATCTGGACTCCACTCAGCTAAATCACAGTTGCTTACTAAATTTAAAGAAGGCAACATATTTTCGCAAGTTTCAGTGTTTAGTCTGTTGGTGAGTTTGTTTTTCATCAAAGTTAGCTTGCAACAAACCCTCTTAGCGCAGGCACTGCCATGAGGCAAGGTTAAAATTTTTGCAACAAATTCATATAAGTCGGAAGATAGGTATTTATTCAAACTATTTTTAATGTTACCCACTTTTTCAATGTGTGGGTTATGTTGATTTTAAAACTTTGATGGTATAAGTATCGTACGCATGAAAGATATGAAAAGGTATGGAAAAATGGCATGGTGAATTGCTAACTTTAGTTTTACTTGTGGGGAATAAAAAGTGGCACAGAATGAAAGGTTGTGGCTCGGTGGCACAGCCTGAAAAAAAGTGGCAATTTGACACTAAAGTGGCACAGCGGTTACGCTGCTCCCAAACAACTCTTTCTGGTTTGTTTTTCTTCGACTTTTTATTTAAGTGCAGAGCATACAAATTGGTAAATAAACCTCAACCTGAACTTCAAGTAGCAAAATCTGTATTTTTTTCCCTAATACCATGAGTACGGTGGCTGTAAAAGTTACACTCTTCTAAGCACATTATGTGCCATTTTGGGTCTTGGTTCACACAAGAAAATCGCACATCCATCTACTGACATCTCAGAAAAAGGTTTTAGCGATAGATAGAATTAAGTGCACAACTGGTCGCAGAAAGTTGCTTTCATAAATCTGGTTTTTGAAAATTAACAAGGAGAATAAATAATAATCCAAAATTCTTACTTTGAAAGTACATACAGGGGCGTATTTACTCTAGGGCTAAAAGGGCTACAGCCCGGGGCGGCAAGGTTGCTATGGGCGGCCAATTTATAATATTTTTTTTAAGCGATTGATCTTTCAAAACATACAAGCAAAAGAAGGCAAGCCCCCTAAGCCTCTAACAATTGTCTAATTTACAATATTTTCGAATGATAAACAAAAAATACAAAGATTTAAAAAAATACGATTTTTTGAGTTTTTCAAGAATGAATAAACGATTTCTTATAATGAAAATTCATAGTTAAAATATTTAGACATTAACCTATTCTTTGGAATGAATTCCAATGAAACGAAAACATTATCAAAAAAAAAAACCACTTGTTGCTATGTAGCTCTAAAAAATGGCCTAGACAAATTTTGGCTGGACTGGTCCTAATTTTTTGTTTCTAAGCCATCTACAAAAAGAGTCCCTTTTTATTAAAAAAAAGAATTATGAAAATCCATCAAGCCGGATTCTAGATAAAAGGTCACACACAAATTTTTTTTATATATCCAGCAAATCATGCCTCAATTTTCTTTTTGTTTTTGTTTTTGTTCGTACGTTCGTACGTCCGTACGTTCTGGTACCATTTTTCGTCGTCGATATCTCAAGAACGAGTAAAGATATCGACTTCAAATAAATTTTGTTTAATAGATAATAACTTCGAAAGAGGCTGAAAGGGCGTTTATTAAAATTCAGTGAGTAGTTTTTTCACTATAACGGTAAAAAATAAAAGTAAAAATTCTGGTTAGTTTCAAATATCTCACGAAAAAATAATGCTATTGATTTCAAATAAAATTTAATGTACTCATTATAAGATCATACAGATTTGGTATAAATTTGGAAAAAAATGAACATACCGTTATTTTTTTAAATAAAAAAAACTGAAAAAAAAATTTTCATAACCCAGATATTCTAAGAACGGAAAACAATTTGAAACTCAAAATAATTTTATTTTACCGAAAATAACGTGTTTGACAACTGGTGAAAATTTCAAAAAAATCAGTTTACAGTTTTTTTACAAAAAATAAAAAACTATATAAAATTCTATTGAAAATTGGTAAAAATTGTTTTTTGACTCAAATTTCTCGAGAACTAGTAGTGATATTGACTTCTAATTTAGTTTATTTTATACATAGTATAATTTTGTACAATTGGTAAAATGTTGACAAATATTGAATTAATAGTTTATTAGTTTATTATTAAAAATTCTAGTGAAAACTAGTTAATATTGTATTTCAAGTCGAATTTCTTGGGAATGAACACCGATAGTGCCTTCTAAAGTATGTTGTTTTATACATCGATACCTTCCCGTAAGAATGTATACTAAGCGACATTTCTAAAATTGTTCAGGAAACGAAAAAAACGAGGAAAGTTCTAGTTGAATCATAGTGTGCTAAGAGACAATTTTGGTTAAACTAAGTGACATCTAACAAAATTTTTTGTTGCTCACGACCATGAGATCTTTATTAATTTCGCTTAGCATAATTTTTTTGGCGGATAATACAAATTTCAGCGGGCAACATTATTTTATTGAGAAAACATGGCAGTTGATAAATTTTTTTATTTGTACTCTAGTTTCCTTTTCATGCATAATAGGTTGGCGAAACCCAGGCCAAAACGTGGCCCTTAACATATAGTATATTTTCTCATCAAAAAGTCATTTTCGAAAAAAGTGTCGCTTAGTACATTCTTACGGGAAGGTATCGACATAATACAATTATTAACATATGGTTAAATTTTGACAAGTATCGAATTGATGGTTTTAGCAAAAATATAAAAAAAAATCTACTAAAAAGTGGTAATATTTGTTTTTCGACTAGAATATCTTGAGAACGAGCAATGATATTGACTTTGCCATTATTTAATTTTATACATAATACAATTTCTAACAAATGGTTTATATTTGACATATATCTAGTTTTAGAGCGGATATATCTTGTAAGTACCATTCCATCAATAACCAAACCATATCTTTTATATTTGAATATTTCGTTTTTAAATTTTTTTTCAATTAAAATGTTTGGAACCGAAATAATAAAGTAATTTCAATAATATAATACATAATTTTATAATTTTATTATCAACTTAGTTTTTAGAAGAATGTATGTAGGTACTGTACATACGTATATGAATAAGGTTGTTCAGTTGTACCCAAGTCCCACATATTCAAATTCCATTAATAGCTATGGTAAAATTGAAGAAAACGTCACAATATGTTTTTATCTAAATATAAAGTTTTCAAGACCACAAATGGGAAGTTATCAGTGTGGGTCGCACCCAGTCTCTTTTTTTAGATGTGTTCAGAAGCAATTTAAACAAACTGTAAATGTGCACAAATCGACAAACCGGTCGACACCAAAAATCAAAACATTTTGATTTTGCTCGAACCGAGACTCACACGAGAAATCGGTGCACACATCAGCCCACACACACGGCACACATTTCAATACGGTGCGTGCGCATCTGTGGTGCTAATTGGCGGCTTAAGGCGTATGTTATGTTCTAGACAGGCTAAATGATCAAAAAACGTTCCATTGGCTGTCTGAAATTGGTTCGGTAAACACATTTGGCTTAGACCAGTTTTTCTGTTCCAAAATTTATCCGGATAATATCCAAGTTATTGTCATATCGCTCCTAAAAAAGTTTTACTTCAAAAAATCGTGAAAAGAAGTGTGAAAAAAGGAGAATAATTCGACTCCTACGTTTTAATAGAAATTTTATATATTACCTTTGTATATATAACCTATAGTATTATCATGGAGCGCGATTTTGTATTGCGAACCTGGTGGTGGCGCTGAAATTAGCGCTAGATTTTACAGTCGAGAGTAGGATAAGATACAAAACAAAGTAGTAAAACAGAAAATATTTTATTATTAAATTTAGCAGAGATAAATCTAGCAAGTACTGTCTTTATACTTAAGAGCTCGCCACAATCTTTCGTCTTCTTGATAGTACTATAAGTTTTATATACAAAGATATTACCTACAATTTATTTTTTTTTTGTTGGACACCCTGTTCCTAATTTTAAAAAGGTCTTCTTTTCTTGTAGTTTTTTTTACAAAATTTTTTTTTGCCAACATTTACATTTTTTGACACAAAGGTATCCTCAAATTATAAATTCTGCTTTTACATAAAGTGCAAAGATGCAAAGAGTGTTTTACTATTGGTTTTTAATATAAATCTTAATTCTTTTTACCGTACGTTACCGAAGCGTGTAAATACTTAGGTATTTCTCAAAATCGATGCCAAAGAACAAACTTAGCTATGCGTGTTAAGAAATTGTAGTTGTCAGCAAAGGAATTTCTGATCATTGTTCTAAAGGGTGGCTAAATTTATAAGCCCGGGGTGCCGAATCCTTAATGAGGCCATAAGAAGCGGAGTAGCCCTTAATTCAATTTTCACATTTGTTCAAAAATTTGAAAATTTGGGGAATTATGCTAGACAATAACAAAATACGAGCATGTTTGCACGACGGACGTACCAAGGAGAAAGTGAGCCACAATCATGCGATGGGCGAGCACAAAACCAAAGCTCAAGCAATCCTCATTTTCATCATCCAGTAAGAGATAAAAACAGAATGCACAGCGATTTCTTAAGCAAATAAAAATGTATGCAACAATAAAAATTTTAAGTCATTGAGTTGTTTTCTTAAAAAATAAGCTTTCATATACACA
Source organism: Philhelius festivus (assembly GCA_963931855.1). NCBI lineage: Eukaryota > Metazoa > Arthropoda > Insecta > Diptera > Syrphidae > Philhelius > Philhelius festivus. The sequence continues at coordinate 54,026,624 of OZ007556.1, read as the reverse complement.
ATTTTTAAAACATTTTTAAAAACACATTTAGGTAACCTTACTTTAATTATTCATTTTTGTACGAATAAAAATTGAATTTGAAAAAGAAATGGTGATCCGTTTATGATATATCGAATTTTTCAAAAAAAAAAAATGATTTTCTTTTTCAAAAATTCAAAAAAAAAAATAATATTTTAATAGTAATAGGCACCGTTTTCAAGAAAAATACAATTTTCGAAAACCATTTATTTATATTCTGATTTTGTTTCAAAACTCAATTTTTCGAAAACCTAATGGTCGATTTTCTTAAGACTAGTAAGTTAAAAGTATTTTAATATAGTGTTAAATGGTATTAAAATAAAATGCACGACTGGGTCGTATGCACTTGCTCTTATATAAAAGACTAAGAATTTAAAAATTTAATGTTACTTTAGTAATTGGAACTAAAACCAGGATACCATGTGGTTCAAGCAAATAATAGCTTATGCAATAACAAAAATTATAAGTCGTTGTACTGGTTTCTTAAATAAATAAGATTTTATATACTTTTCATATTTTTAAGAAAAAATGTTGGTACACCAACTTAAAGTTTTTTTTATTGTACAAATAAGAACTGAATTCCAAAAAAAAATATTGAGCCGGTTTTGAGATATCGAATTTTACACAAGAAATTCTTTTTTAGTTCAAAAATTCAAAAAATATTTTTTTTCCAAGTTTTGACATGCAATTTTTTCAGGCTTTTAAGAAAACTTTCTCCATATAAAATTTCAATTGAATCCGTTATGCCAATAATGACAATTTAAAAATTTGTAAAAAATAGTTCTATCGTGGGTACAGTCAGTAATATCTCAATTTCAATTTTTCTTTAATTATAGATCATAAAAATTAATATAAAGGAAAAAAAGTTATCAAAATTCTAGGCACCGTTATCAAGAAAAATACTATTTTTGAAAACCATTTTTATTATTATTTTGAGCTAAAATATATTTTTTTTAAAGATCTTGTATAGTGTAACAAAAAACTTTTAATAATCAAGTTTAAAAAAAAATTGAAAATTTGAATACACAATACTATTGTCACTTTTAGGGAGCTTTTGCACAAGCAAAATGGTCAAAATCGGTTCTACCGTTTTTATGAAATCAAAAATAAGAAAATGTTTCCAAGCCAATTTTTTTAACTAAATGAACTTTTTAAAAAAAAAAATCGGTCGAACGGTTTTTTCCAAAAAATTCGTACGACAGTAACCGTTATTTTTGGTCTTGAAAAGGAAATAAAATGCACGACTGTGTCGCACGAACTTGCTCTTATATAACAGACTAGGAATTTTAAAAACGAATGTTATTAGAGAAAACTGTTCATAAGGATTAAATTATTTTTTAAATTCTTTTAGTAGTAAGAGACAAAAACATAATGCTATCCAAATATGAATGTATGCAAGAACAAAAATTATAAGTCGTTGTAGTGGTTTCTTAAAAAAAGCTTTTATGTACAAACTTTTTCAAAGCTTTTTAAGAAAAAAGTTTGGTACGCCAATTTAAAGTTTTTAATATTGTTCGAATAAAAATAAAATTTACAAAAAAAAAATATTGAGCCGTTTCTGAGATATCGAATTTTCAAAAAAAAAAGAAAAAATAGATTTTTATTTTCAAAAATTCAAAAATTACTTATTTTAAAGTTTTCAAATGCAATGTGTTTTAGACTTTTTAGAAGCTTCTCTATAAAAATTTTCATTAAGATCCGTTGTGTGGATAATGAGAAGTTCAAAATTCGAAAAAATGGTTCTATGGTAGGTACAAGCTGTAATATCTTAATTTCAAATTTTTTTTTATTAAATTAAAGATCGTAAAAATTAATTGAAAGAAAAAAAATTTTATCAAAATTCTAGGCGCCGTTTTCGAGAAAAATACGATTTTTGAAAACCATTTTTTTTAATTTTTTAGCATTTGTATGGTAGGTACCTTTATTTTTAGGTAAAATAAACTTTTTTTTCTCACATCTTGTAGATTATATTGAGAAACTTTTATTTATCAAGATTAAAAAAAAATCTAGCGAGAGGTTTACGAAATATTGAGTTTTGAAAAAAAATTTTTGAAGTTTTTTTTAAAACTCCAACAATTTTTTTTTTTTTTGAAAATTTGAGTTTTGCCTTAGCAAAAAAAACTTATCAAAATCGGTTGTACCGTTTTCGAGAAAATCAAAAACAAAAAAAATGGTTCCATGGGGGGTACCCTCAATAACCATTTTTCTGAAAATTTTTTTCAACAAATACCTAGCTTTAATTAAATGAAATTTTTTTGTGTTTTTATTTTTAAAATCAGTCGAACAGTTTTTGAGAAAAAAAAATGTTTATAACATTTCGAAAAAAAATCGTATGACAGGTACCGTTATTTTTGGTCTTAAAAAATCAAATCAAAAAACATCCGGGGGGAAAAAATTAAAACCCATATCTACCAAGTTTGAAGAAAATCGGCCGAGCCGTTTAGCTGTAATCGAACGGACAGACAGACAGACAGAATTGCGAGACCCACTTTTTTAGTCTTCGCTATTATCGTAATGTCAACATTGATCAAAATTTCGAGTTCGATTTTTTTTCCGAATGCATAACTTGCCTTATAGTACCTATAAGTCGCAAGTAAAAATGTGGGGGAAAATAAAAACCGATGTCTACGAAGAATATCGACTTTGATCATAGGTCTCGCGTTCAATTTTCTTACGAATGCATAACTAGCCATATAGTACCTATAAGTCGCCAGTAAAAATAGAAAATTTGATCCGACTTGACATTACGATGATAGGGAAGACGAAAAAAGTGGATCTCGCAATTCTGTCTATATGTTCAACTACAGCCTAAGCAGCTCGTTATAATGGTAAGTATTTTTTAAAAAAGAAAAAATCTATAAATTTTAATTAAGTAAGACTAGGTAATTCTTAAAAAAAAGCCGAAAAATGTTCTTAAACGGTCCAACCGATTATGATAATTATGTTTATGGTAAAGCTCCCAAAAAATTTGGATAATACTATGTTTTCGAATTTGAAAAAAATTGATTTGGATTAAGAAAAAAAATAAAAAACATTTCTTAAGCTCAATATTTTGAAAACCCTATGTTTGATATTTTTAAAACTTGACAATTAAAATTTTTCAATACAGTCTACAATATCTTAGAAAAAAAATAATATTTTATTTTAAAATAGCGCTACCCACCATACAAATGCCAAAAAATGGTTTTTGAAAATAATTGTAGTTATCACGAAAGCGGATCCTAGAATTTTTATAAATTTTGTTTTCTTTCGATTAATTCTTACGATCTATAATGAAATAAAAGAAATTTTGAATTTAAGACATTGCTGACTGGCCATACCATAGATCATTTTTTTCAAGTTCTGAATTCCTCTTAATGGATTTTAATAAAATTCTAAAAAGTTTGAAAAATATTGCATTTCAAAACTTGAAAAAAATAATAAGGCATCCGTGCAGAAAAAGTCCACTTTTATTACACTCCAATTAATCTTTAAAATATAAACTTTTGACTCAGTCGTTATTTATATTAGTATGGATATTACAACACAAATCATAACCTTGTGAATCATGTTCAAATCGCATTTAAAAGTTATTCAAAAAATCTTGTCTTTGCCGTAATAAATGTTATCTTTAAACTTTCACAAATGAAACTCAAAAAATCAGCTAAGCCAATCTCCTTCTAATGACCTCATTCATTTGCCGATGAGAAGTTCAAACTGCGAAAATTGACTTTTCATTTTATGTTTCAATCATTTTCGGCTCCCGATTACAGTACTTGCCCTTTAAGAATCTATGAGTAAGGTATACCAATGTATACATCTCAACTCTTAAAAGCGAAAATGGAAAAGTTTCTCAGTTGAAAAACCACCAGTGGCAGTGCTCACAGCTAACACCAACTGTGAATGTATAAATTGACATTAAATGGACTTAGATGCAGCTATTTTGTGGGTCTTCATCTTCAACCCTCTGGCGTTCTTGAAAAAAAAAAACGAAAAAAAAAGTAAAAAAACCGAAGCAATTTGCCCGTCTGTCGCTAACAAAGTCCTTTGCTTAAGAGATCGTCTTATCCTTTCCCAGCATCACATAGCAATGGACCGAAACGGAATGAACATTGCACAACAAGAACACATCTTGAATTGGAAAGCTAATGATGCTGGCATGATGATTATGATGTGAGGGAAGAACGTTTTAAAAGGCTTATCCTGTTGTATTTTTTTTAGGTTGGAATATTGAACGAATTGCAGGATTACGAAAGGATTTGCCCTCGGTTCCGATTAATAGAAAATCAAACTATGATGTTCGTTAACTGGAGTGATGAAACATTTTCAATGATATTAAAAGACGTGAAAGACGTGCATTGATGATTACATTTTAGGATGGAAATCCCGTAACTATTGTAGACTCAATCAAGTTTACTCATCATCCCTTAGGTGAAAAAAAATGTCTTGGAATATGTCTTGGTGAAAATATTGGAGCTAGACTACTTGTGAAACACGTACGAAGAAGTGTCCGGCATAATATTGCTCGTTTGACAGATAATATCACTGCTGCAGCCTAGGACGTTAGAGAGAATCCATAAAAGCTGACGAAACGACCATGGACATTATTATTTCTGCCTGCTGACTGTACCACAAGGTTACCTTACACCCATGCTGCGTTAAACTTTTTGCAAGAAGAGGATGATTTCGTATCCAAAATCATAAATAACGAAGAAGTCTATTTTTACTTGAGTGGTTATGTTACCAAATTTTGAAAACCCACAAAAAAGATTAATTGACCCTTATTTTTAAGATGACGCCACCCTTAAATCGTAACTGATGAATTAAATGCTGATTTTAATCTAGTTTTTTTCCGCAAGCTATTAGATTGGGGTTACAATATTTTTAGTTCCACATAGACGATAGAGCTTATAAACACCAATTTCCTGGCTGAGTGATTACTCGCTTTAAAGATTTGAGCCGGCCATCCAAATCACCAGACCTTACTGTGTCAAACTTCATCCTTTTAGGCTTTTGGATGTTGCAAATGTTGAAAGCATACATTGAAGAAGAAATCGCCAATTCGGAGCCAAAAGAGAGCAATTTATTTTTGTTATGCCCTGCATTATTGTGTCATTACACTTTTGCAGTGTACTCAAGTAAGCTAACTCGTCAAAAGTGTTTCGACATTGCAATTGGCACAAGAGAGAAACAACCCCAAAATGCTTCATGGACTATTTGATCATCGATTGGAAACATTAATGGCTGTTGAGTTCAACCACAAGTAAAGACAGTCGTTTCATTCTCTATAAAAAGAGTTATGACATTTGCATTTCTAACAATATGGTAGTCAATTCACATTATGATATGTATTTACCCCACCCTGTACATGGTTCTCTAATAGGGACAGGTAAATTTTGACAGTTCATGACAACCATATTATTTTACCTCTTGTCCTCGTTTTTTTTATCTTTCAAATACTAAAGACCAATTGACAAGAGTTATTATTTTATTTTATTGTCAAAATGGGTTGGAACCGTTTCCATCATCGGACCAAGATTTTACAAAAAAAAGTCATCTTCAACGACAAGACCTATTTTTGTACGATTGGGTACGTCAACAATCAATTTTTATGCATTGAGGATACTGCAAATCAACTGTTTGGTGTGGATTGTGAGCGGGTGAAATTGTTGGTCCTAAGTTCTCAGAAAAGGATGATGGCATTGCAATAATCAACTGCAGAGAGCGTTACCGATCTATGATAATTCGATAATATGGATATGATCGACGTGTAGTTGCAACGGGATGGCGATGGAGCTTTCTGCCAAGCAGCATATATACCTCTGCACGAGCGTCCGCTTACACGGTGTAGGCCTTGACGTAGCGGAGGGTCTTACGGTGATTACTACAATGATACCTAGAGCCAAGCGATCGCAGATTTGTTTTTACAGGAGGGCCTCCCGTGATCGACAGGTCAAAGTGCAGTACTACTTATTACCCTGTAACAAAAGTGTTTACTCACCAAGGCGCTCTCGACAAAGCGGTATCGGAAGTTTCCTTTAGATAAAATCAACGTTGGTGTCTCCAGTTCCAGTTAGAATGATTTATTTTGTGTCTACCTTACGTAAGCTACTCTGACATATTTAGAGAAGAATTAAGTGAGGATTTCCAGAACTACCCAGGTTGCTGAAGAAAAGATGGTGGTGAATAAATCCGGTATGAGCCAATATGGCGGCTCTCATATACCCTGAGTAGGCTACTGCGATGCCCGAACTCGGGATCAAGTAAAAACTGATCCAACTTTTTCGCGTGACATTGTAAAAAAACGCAGTTTAATGTGCAACTAGGGAGCAACACGTATGGGTTTCGGCAAGAAAATGCGCTATCATGTGATTTCTTCAATTTCGTTCTAAGGCAGATTGTGTGCAGTGCAGATGTTAACACGGAGGGCACTATATTCAACAAATCTGTCCAATATTTGTGGTATGCGGACGATATCGACATCATTGGCCGTGCCCAAAGTCCTGTAATATATTCTTTCACTGCTGTTAAAGATCATTTGAGACATGTTCGTATAGAACGAAAAGACCAAATACCATATAAATAAATAAACAAAAAAACATCTATCCAACTATTAGGCCAAAACTTCACTATTGATAGCAAAAACTTCGAGGTAATTAAAGAGTTCATATACCTCGGAGTTAATATTAACTGCACGAACGACACCTTGGTGGAGATCCGACGAAGAATTACCCTCGGAAACCGTTACTGATTCGGTTAAGCAAAACAAGTAAGTTTAAAACTCCAAGCCAATTGAACTGGACTCTTTCGAAAGAAAAATTCTTCGATGGATATTTGGTCCTGTGTGCTAGGAGAACGAATGGAGGAGAAGACATAATTGTGAACTCTATCAGCTAATCAGTTACAGCAATATGTGGATGTAGTCCAGAAAGCCAAAACACTTCGACTACATTGGCTCTGCCACATTGAGCTAATATACAACAGTAGTCCAGCTAAGAGAGTCTTTGAATCCCAGCCGACAGCTTCGTGGCGATTAGAAGACTGAACCTCCGGCTTGAAGACCAAGCCATCGCAGACGCCAAAGCACTTGCGTGGAAGAAGCGTGCTCGGAATCGCAGAGAATGGAATGTCTCAGTCTCAGGCGGAAACACTTCTTGGATCAGGAGTCGGTTAAGTAAATAAGTAAATTTGAGGGAAGGATTATCCCGTGCAAAGGCAAGGTGACTTTGTTCATATAACTGTGAATGAATATTATGGAAAATAACTATGAAAAGCTTCAACATTATTTTATTTTATTTATTTTCTCTCTGCGAAGCACCATAAATGATGAGTGAGTAAAACGAAAAATTCAATTTTTCTGTAGGCAATCACATACAAATAATCTGAAACCTATGCCATCAAACAATTTGTTAGTCTTTACTCGTGTCCATTAACATTGCCATTGACGAGTTTTAAAAATATTGCCGCAAATCTTAAAATGAATAATCCCAATTAAAACAGCCATATATCAGGATTGCTCTGAATCCTATTGACTGCTTCCTACACGACTTTATTTTGATTAAAATCACGTTATTCAACTGCTCACACTCGCTTAAATAAAAGTACCTTTTCCATTTTTACGAGGATACCAATCGCAATAGCTTATCGGTGGAAAAAATGTATAATTATCGCTGAAACATCCTCTGCCAGGAGGCAAAGCAGAAGCATACACAGACCGAAATAAATGCCAAATCTTTTCATTGGCACAATGGATATGGACAACCCATAAAACCCAAATGACACAATCGACACATGCGACAACGTCGAAGGGACTCGACGCACGGACGTTCGACTCTAGGCCTTCTCAATTAACTATCCGGCTTGAAATTGACCCGTGAATTGGAAAACCAACACCAAAAAAAAAAAAAAAACATAAAAAAGGATACGAAAATGAATATCGCGTAATAAATAACCCGCATCCTTTTTGTGTAGTAGAAATATTTACACACACACACCTCACAAACAATAAATCCTCAGTGATAACTGATAAGTACACTTGGAGGATATTTTGCATGCCCGTACATACATTAAATTGTGAAAACCAAACACGGGCAATTAAATAAATTAAGGTTCAATTAATTTCAGAGCTCTACGACCATGAATGCAAATTAAATAAAAATTAAAAGCATTTTATTACAGTGGCAGCGTTGTCGCGGCGCCATGTTTAATGTTTAACTTTGGTGAAGTGCTTTTGGATCGGTGAATATTGTTATTGCAGATTTTATCGAAATTGATTACAATTAATTGATGGAATCAAATTATAAAGGTTGCGTTCTTACATACATACATACGTATGTATGTGTGTACCTTAAAATTTTCAACTTACGTTTGAAAAACTTACCAACAGTTTACTCGACTGACATTTTTGTCATAAGACACAATTATAAATAAATGGCTGAATTTTGGGGGAAATAATGGTGTTGGAGAATACGAGAAAATAAGTTTAATTCAAAATTGAAATATTAAGCTCCATTAATTGTACCGTATTGGCTTGTATTTAATTGATAAGTGATATTGAAAAACATATAATTAAAAACTAAAATAAAAACTATAGCAAAGTTACTTATAAAAATAACAAACAAGTAAATTCAAGTAAAGTAAACGTACATACTACCCCCCAGTGCTGACTCTAAGTATGCTAATCAGCACGATAATCAGAAATGTCAACATGAGTTTTCATCCCATACAATTTGTTCACTGGTCGTATACAGGTGTTGTTTGCCGTTCTTAGTATTGCTACTCTAACTACTCCATCTTGTTCAGGATATGTCTTTTCCACTACACCCAAAGGCCACTTTCCTCTTGGTAAATTGTTTTCAACTAAGAGCCACTAGTTCTTCAGGTATTAAATGTTCGTTAGTCTTGGTCCATTTGCTTCTGTTAATAAGTGATGGAATATTCTCTTTAACAAATCTTTTCCAAAAGCAATCGATTAAGAATTGAGAAATGCGCCATACTTGTTGAAAAATCTTGGTACTTTTATATATCTGTTTTAATCCCGGGTATGAGAACGTCATTTGGTGTAAGTCCAATTAGGTCGTTGGGGTTATCTGATTCTATTAGACAAGGTCTTGAGTTCACAAGGTATTCTGCCTCAGAAAATATATAAGAAAAATTTCATCAGATGGCTTGCAGCTTCCAAGGCTCTTTGTAAACACCCAATTAGTCGTTCCCAACTCCCACAAAAATTTTGGGGCATTCGCTGGAATAAATTTCTATGATGTTCCAACGTCCGATAATTTTGTTTCTATTTCTCCTTGATAAATTTCATGATGAAATTTGGAACACCCATTCATATTATATTGCTCTCAAGTCTTACATGGTCCACTATGGCGTCGTCGTAGACAAATGAAGCAACTGTTGTTGCAACTCTTCGCCATATCCCAACGTTTCCTTACATTCGAATTTCGGAATACCTAACATTTAAACATATGATGTGAATCCTTGTGACAATACTTACATTTATTCATTTTTCTTGTCTAATTTTTCGACGGATTTGGTTGTAGTGATGTTTCCAGCGTAATCCATTTTTTTGATATTTGAATAGAATGTTATGACCTGAAGCCCTTGTAGCCATTTTCTCATTCCATTCAGCGAAATCTTGTAATGTAGCTTCTCTTGCACTTTTCTTGATAAGCAGAAGGTGGGATGCCCATTGCCAATTGCATAAGAAATGTTGTGGAAGTTTTTCCACAAGACTTGCAAGTAAACGATGAAGGTCTATTAAGCTGTGGTTTATATCTTGGGCAGCTGCTGCAACATTTTAAACAGTGCAGCTACGATCAATTAAGCTTTTTAGTGAATCAACCTTTCGTAAATCTGTAACTTTGGAGAAAAGTCCTTGAATAATTTGTTCTGGTCCACCATACTGCCTTTGAAAGATGTCAAAAATTTTGGTTGGATCTTTGGCCGTAATTAGCACCATCTTGACTTTTCTTCTTGCATTTCCATACAGGTGTTTGTCCAGTCTCAATACATTCTCTGTTGGCGATATAATTATTACATTTCTCAGTTGTTATGTTATACTGGATTAGGAAATAGTCCCATGAGAGAGGTGATGATCCATCAAAATCCGGTAAACGTATTCCAACGGTTTGCCTGGCTAACATTTGACTGACTGTTGCCTGCAGATGCGTGATATCCGGTTGTTGTGGATGACATTCATGGCCAATTTCTTCTACTGCCTGTGGTTCCTTTTTTTGTTGTAAATTGTTAACCCAGTTGGCTGGAACATAGCTCTGCTCGTTATTGATTTTTAATTGGCGCTTTTCTTGGAATATGATGATGTAATTGCAACTTTTAATGCATTTTTTTACTCGCTAAGCAATACGATTGAGCTTGGAGAAGTTTTAATGTTCGTTCAATTTTTGTTTTTTTTTTTTTTGTTGCTTACCCTTGACTGATATCTGAGGTTTGGAGTTCATTTGTAATGACATCGATTTTTTCTTCTTCTATAATTTTCATTATAAGCTGCAGATTTTGTTTATCAATGTCTTCTATTTGTAGTAATGGATTTTCTGGTAGTGCTTCATCACTGGAAAATCCATTAAATTTTCGAATATTCCTCTTGAATAAGTTCGCATTAGGAGACGCTTGGAACATTATGTAATGTAAATCCCTTAATTTTCTCGATTTCATATTTTCAATGTGCTCCAGCACATGAGGATGATTCTACCAGAAGTTTTCAGAGTTTGCCATTTATGGTTTTCAATAAATATTAAAGATCTGGTTCGAAGGACCACTTATGTATGTTGGGGAATATGAGAAAATAAGTCTAACCGAACCGTATTTAATTGTATTTGATTGCTAAGTGATATTGAAAAACAAATAATCAAAAAAATAAAATAAAAACTATAGCAAAGTTACTTATGAATATCAAACAAGTAAATTTAAGTAAAGTAAACGTATATAAATAAAAAGCACGACAGGATCGCACGAACTTGAACTTATGTAAAAGTAATTTGGAATTTAAAATACATTTTATAAATATAAAACATGGATTTTATGAGATAAAAATGTTAAAATGCATGGAATTGCCGTCTGATTTCTGGAAAAGTATGAATTTACGCAAATAAAGTTTAAAAATCGTTTTAGTAAAGTAATTTTTTATAAAACATATTTCTTTCAAATTTTTCTAGAACATTTGGGATGCCAATTTCAAATGCTTAGTAATATAGATTTTAGGAAATTTCAAAAAAATAATCGTTCGCACGTTTTCAAGATATTGATTTTTTAAAAAATAAACTGGAATTTTTTTATCTTCAAAAAAACCAAAAAAATATTGTTTCGAATATTCTTATATAAAATATTATTTTAAACTTAAGGGGGCTCCTGGTACCGTTAATAAAATTTCCCACCAAAATTTTTTTAGACCAAAATGTAGTCCATATTCGCAATATCACACCCAATTTTTACTTGTAACTTATAGGTACCATAAGGCAAGTTATGCATTCGTAAAAAATCGAACTCGAGATTCTTATCAAAATTGACATTAAGATGATAGCGAAGACTAAAAAAGTGGGTCTCGCAATTCTGGCTCGGCCCATTTTCTTTAAATTTGGTAGATATCATTTTTAATTTTGTCCCCCCACACGTTTTTTTCTTTTTTTTAAGACCAAAAATAACAGTACCTGTCATACAATTTTTTTTTTCAAAATTTTATATTTTTTATTTTTTTTTTTCAAAAACTGTTCGACAGACTTAAGAAATAAAAACACAAGAACATTTCATTTAGCTAAGGCTAGGTAATGGTTAAAAAAACAATTTTTACAAAAATGGTTATTGAGGGTACCCTTCATGGAACCTATTTTTTTTTTTTGTTTTTGATTTTCTCAAAAACGGTGCATCCGATTTTGATATTTTTTTGCTAAGGCTCCCCAAAAACTTAAATAGAATTGTGTATTCAAATTGTTTCGATTTTTAAAAAAAACTTCAAAATTTTTTTTTCAAAACTCAATATTTCGAAAACCCCATGCAAGATTTTTTTAAAACTTGATAAATAAAAGTTTCTTAATATAGTCTAGAAGATGTGAGAAAAAAACTTTTATTTTACCCAAAAATATAGGTACCCCCCATACAAATGTTAAAAAATTAAAAAAATAGTTTTCAAAAATCGTATTTTTCTCGAAAACGGCACCTAGAATTTTGATAAAATTTTTTTTCTTTCAATTAATTTGTATGATCTTTAATTTAATAAAAAAAATTTTAAATTAAGACATTACGTCATTACAGCTTGTACCTGTACCATAGAACCATTTTTTTCGAATTTTGAATTTCTCATTATCCACATAACGGATCTTAATGAAATTTTTTATAGAAAAGCTTCTAAAAAGTCTAAAACACATTGCATTTCAAAACTTTAAAATAAATATTTTTTGAAAAAAATATTTTTTCTTTTTTTGAAAATCTGATATCTCAAAAAGGGCTCAATATTTTTTTTTTTGTAAATTTAATTTTTATTCAAACAATTATAAAACCTTTAAATTGGCGTACCAAAATTTTTTCTTAAGAATCTTTTAAAAAGTTTGTATAAAAGCTTATTTTTTTAAAGAAACCACTACAACGACTTATAATTTTTGTTCTTGCATAGATTCATGTTTGCATAGCATTCTGTTTTTGTCTCTTACTGCTAAAAGAATTTAAAAAATTAATTTTATCCTTATGAACAGTTTTCTCTAATAACATTCGTTCTTAAAATTTCTAGTCTATTACAGAGGGGTAAGTTCGTGCGACCCAGTCGTGCATTTTATTTTTATTAAAATCTTTATAGCCGTTTTCGATATAAATAAGATAATGGGTTACGGCTGTATAGGGGGTTTCGTTAGTTTTAGAGCTAGATAAAAATATCAATTTCTCCTCTAGGGATTCACCGAAGACCCTTAACTACCGAGCTTGAAGAAAATAGGTCTGGTGGCTTAGGATCTAGATCGAGGTACAGACAGACAGATGGAATTGTCGGACCCACTTTATTCGTCTTCGCTATCATCGTAATGTCAACTTTGATCAAAGTCTCGAGTTCGATTTTTTTCCAAATGCAGAACTTGCCCTATAGTGTCTGTCTGTATGTATGTATGTCCGTATTACTGTATGTCTGTACCTCGATCTACAGCCTAAGCCACTAGACTTATTTTCTTCAATCTCGGTAGTTAAGGGTCTTCGTCTTCGGTGATTCCCTAGAGGAGAAATTGAAATTTGTTTAGCCCCAAAAATAACGGTACCCCCCCTCAGGGTTGCAAAAGCTTAAGTCACTTTTAGCTTGGTTTTAATTCACAAGCAAGCTAGTGGGTGACTTATGAATTAAATTAAATGTAATTCAGCAGCTAGTTACTGACTTATGAACTAAACAAGTTTAATTCATAAGTCAGTTGGTGACTTGTGAATTAAAAAAACATTAAATCATAAGATTCTTAGTGACTTATGAAGTAAACAAAATTAATTCAGAACCTACTAAGTGACTCATGAATTAATAAAATTAATTCAAAAAATATCTAGGGACTTATGAATTAAGAAAAAATTAATTCATGAATTAAATAATGGATGAAATCTGATTAAAAAAATATTAAGCTAGCATGATAATTTTATGACACACAAAAGGTTGAAATATACTTTCGTTAATAATTAAATAACTATGTACCCAAAATAAGCTTAAACATTTCCAATCTACCAACTAGCTTATGAATTAAATTTTTTTAAGTCATAAGTCACTTAGTAAGTTCTGAATTAATTTTTTTTTTTCAATCATAAATCATTAACTTACTTTTGAATTCATTTTTTTTAAATCACAAATCATCTACAGACTTATGTTTTTTTTTAATTCAAAAATTCTCAACCCTGCCCCCCATACACCCGTAATGCAAAATCTTATTTATCTCAAAAATGGCTCTAACGATTTTGAAAAAAAAAAATTAAAAAAAAATTAGTTTGTGCGATCCAAACGTGCATTTTATTTTTTTTGGGATTTTATTAGTATGACATTCCATAAGCGTGCCTTACTTTTGACCTTCTTGACTTTTACCCCAATACAAATTCTTTGTTTTAATGTCAAGTTTTTAATACAAAAATATTTTTGCTCTTCAGTTTTTAAACTACATAACTGCATCTAGGTGTGACATTTTTTTTAAATTTTTTCTCGGTTTTATTCTGATTTTATGGATGAAACTAAAGTAAGCTTTTTTAATACTTTTTAAATAAGTGATTCGCGCACCTTAAATATCAACTTTGATCGGCTGTCTAACCTTCACTAATAGACATAAATAATAAAAATCACACTCTTCATATCAGATTAACAGCTTTTAAGGGAGCAAATTTTATAATTCCGTTTCTTTAATTTAGCATTTTTATCATTTTTATCATCGCCTTGTATGGAGAGGTCCTACTCTGCAACGGTGCTCAAGAGTTTCAAATACCAGACCATGTACTGAGAGCTGTTCGGTTTTCTCAATGCAAGTGCCACTCGTGGATAGCGGCATGGGACAGCGTTGAGATTTTAAAGCATTAAATTTATTGTTCCAACAACAAGGACATAATCGTCGTCGTTCTATGTAAACTCCCTAAGTCCATTTTTTGTGTTTTGAGATATTTGCATTTAAATTTCGAAATTAATATAAAAAAATCTAAAAAATATTAGAATAGCATGATCTCGGGCTTCAATTGTAGAATGGGTTTGGCGTAGCCATTGTGCAATAAAATTTTTCCAAATGGTTTATCCGGAATGAATTAAATAAGAATTAAATAACATTTTTTTTTAAATGGACTTAGGGAGTTTTCATAGAACGACGACGATATATTGTCATCAGCAAAACAATTCAATGCTCTTGAAGATTCAGTCAAAAGAGCCCTGTGGCACACCGGTAATTATTTTATGAATTTCAGACTCGAACCCATCAAATACAACTTTTATTGAGCGGTTTAAAAGGTAGTTCCTAATCTATCGAAGAAGAGATTGTTCGCTGAGATATACCATAAAATTGAACCTACTTAGTGCGCGTGTCATTTTCTTGTTCCATTTATAAAGAAGTTCGATTTATCCAAGTTAGTTTGACTGCACATATATAAATATTTTGTTTGGCTTAAACTAATTAATAAGATGGGGCCCCATGTGTGCCAACAACTCTAAGTCTTCCAATGTATTTTATTAGTCGTAGGTCAAACTGTAAATATGTATTGTAATATTTTCTAGGTTCTTTAAATAAAACTTATCACTCTTTTTAGTATTTCTTCTTTATTTACACTTTCCAATTCAAAACAGTAAATCTCAATTTATAATCAGCTCAAATACTTTTATTCAAATTTTAATCACACTTGTTTAATAACACAATCCAATAAGCAATACTTTTGAACACATTCATAATCCAAAATCAACTGTGTCCGCTCACCGTGAACACTCCCTTATATACTCAAATTAGTTGTTCTCGAAGGTTCTTGTCTGGGAATGTTCTAATTGTTTGGAATAAGGGGAAATACATATGACATTGGAAAAGAGCTCTATTTTGTTCCTTCATAAAGTAGATATGCGATTCTCAACAGATGGCGCTGTAGGAGTATAAAGCTCTGTTCGCAACAGTATATTAAAACACAACTTGAACTTGAAAATCTGTTATGATTACTCAGCCAAGATTGAAAGAGAATTTCACCATCTAAGTCGACCTAAATTGCACTCTCACTTTTCTAGGGTATATTTGAAATTCTTAAATTGCTATTAAACATACATATGTAAATATGTATTTCTCCCTTTAACTGCTAATGTACTCTTCCTATAAACCTCGACCAAATTTGAATTCCTTTGAGAGTGTGTGTTAAATTAAATTGAATAATCAAGTACATACTATTTCCACAAGAGTACACTCCTTCCAGGAAGTCAAATATATTTCTATGTGAAAATTATTGTCCTGAAAGGAAACTAAGGTATTATCGGTCGAGTTCTACTTTTGTGCAAACGTCTTCTCTGTTTTGACTTTTGATATATCAGCATCATCGTCTCTGAGACCTCTTTTTCGGTTTTGCAAACGGATAACATGAGTTGGCAGAAGGACATATGGAATCTGCTTGTCATTTCTTCATCACTGCACCACACTATACTAGGGTAAATGAAGGATAAAGCTTTATCTGGTGGTCGGTGCACATAGACACAAAAGCTGCACGAACACTCAAGTGCACATTGCTTGTACAATTCCCATCCAGGACTTGACAGTAATTTCTTGAAAATGTCTCTGACGAAATCTTTCCCTGTCATGTCGGCAAAATCGAATTGAAGACGAAATCATCATATACACAAAGAGTCTTTGTGTTGGTGTTTCATATCGCACAATTACGCGAAACACACATGCACACACAGATGGGTTGTCATAACGAGTCCATATCAGAGTTTATTCAAAGGACGACGACACAGAGAATGTCAGGTTCGAGATGCATTACCAGCTACTCTCGACTCGGATCCTGTCTTCTTTTGAAATTGAGTATGTGTTTCTGTAATGGATTCATTTCATCGTAGTCCTTGTCGTCAGTTTAGCTATATCCAAGCATACATATGTATAAAGGGATTCAATTAGTCTCGAGTTAAAGGAGTTTTCCCCTATATATCCTCAGACTTAATGAAATACTCGACATAAATCTGACTGACAGGTTCCCATGTCAGAAGAAGAACTCCTTTAATCTCCCCCGGTGCATTGTTGAATGTTGACACACAAATTCCTTCCGTTCAGGCAAAGCAAGAAGAACAAGAATGTATGTCAACTTATCTCCGAGGTCCTCGTAGTCGTAGTATTGGTTTACGTTACGATAAACTCATATATGAGGGAAGGACGAAACAGGACAATTGAATTGTCTTGCTATGTCTGCGACAAATGATTCCGGTGATTTGGGAGAGGAAATTCAATATGGTCAACCAGATATAGACCTGAATGATTTGTGGTTTCTTGAAGGCTATCCAATCCATAGTTCCGACGACAACTAAGTGGGATATTGTGTTATGTTGTCACTTAAGGTGCCTGTGACATTAATTTGGTAGAGGCTCAAGTGATTTCGGTCAGATTATATGCAAATTATAATAACTATCATACTTACTTGTTAGTTTAAGGACTGAGGCTTATAAATACTTAGTAAGGAGCATATCGATGTGTATTTAGATGAAATTCAGGATTTTGGCCTCTGGACGTCAGAAATATCAATTATCAAACGCTTGATCCTTCCACTTCCGGTAGAACTAAATTGCACGTGCTTTGCTTAATAAATCGTTCAAGCTTGAAGACAATGAAAATGTGTGAAAAGACTCAGAAGTACCAACTCAAAAACAGTCCACAAGAAGAAGATGACTCAGTGTGGAGGACTTATACAGAGGATGCGGTGACAAAGAGATACATAAGCATACTCCTCACTACCCGTGTCGCTGCGCTTTATAATAGATGAGAAACAGGCTCCTAGGGAGACTCTTTTTTAAAGACTTGAAATTCCAAGTAAAATTCTGTTGAAATTAATTAGCGATACCAAATGGCTTCAAAATTCTCGTCGACTATAAGATTGAAAATCGCCTCCAACCACAGTCAATAGACATAACAATGGTCCAGGACGACAATGATAGAACGAACAAAAACGACTGAACGATGCACGTGATTCTTGTAGGAGCAGCAACAAACGGAGAATGGGCACCTCGCCTATACCCCAGCGATTGCCACTACTTCGGTGAACACGAGTGTCATTGAGTTGATGGGGCCACCTCTCCCTAAGATTGGTAAAATCTTCTTGAGGAAAGGGACAGACCCTTCGACTTATGCAGCAATCCTGACCGAACAAACGGACAATAACTGATCGATCAAAGTCATCTATGAGACGTTGCAAGGAGTCACATGCTCCTACGGTTTCTGGTGATGGGATGATTTCTCAAGTGGGGGAAGAGGACCGGATGATGCCATGTGATGACAGACATTTCTTCAATGACTTCGACATTGCAGGCTATAGCTTGCTAAACAACACCCTAAGCTGAACAACGGGCTAGGTTTCAATACATACGAGTTACAATCCCTAGGGTATCACAACGTATCCACATTGATCTAAGTGTGCTGTAACAATATCACCTTTAAGCCCCTAATCTAATCTAACCCAAAAACAGTAGTTATTCTTGAGGAATATGTTGGTATGTTACATGTCATGAACTCTTCTTACATGCCTTCAAAGTTGATAGTACCTGCATTCAAGTTTTTTTGCCATAGAACTGGTTTTGGAGTTTTGTGTTTACCGCTTCGAGATGTGGTTGTTTTAAGAGAAACCACTTCCCGAATTTCGGACTTTGGTAATTTTTTAAATGTTTCATTGCAGTTTCCTGAAATTCGTAGGGATGTAGATATTATACAGAGTGCGCCATCTAGTGGTTTCTTTTTAATCATAGGTTATTTTGACACATAAAGCTGTTTCGTTTAACGCTTGAGCAACGTTGGTAAATATTGAAAACTTATTTGCTGTGTGTAGCCCAAATAGTGCGTTTTTTGAAAAGACGTGTTGGCTCAAATGGCGGGGGAAAAAACTAAATCTCATATCTACCAAGTTTGAAGAAAATCGGCCGAGCCACTTAGCTGTAGTCGAATAGACAGACAGGCAGACAGACAGAATTGAGAGACCCACTTTTTTGGTCTTCGCTATCATCGTAATGTCAACTTTGATCAAAATCTCGAGTTCGATTTTTTTTACGAATGCATAACTTGCCTTATAGTACCTATAAGTCGCAAGTAAAAAAGTAGCTATTTGATGATTTTAAATTTAATAAAATGCTAGAGAAAGTATGCTTCTAAACTCAATTAAAATTTACAAAATTGTCAAAAGGGTGTTTGCAAATAATCTTTTATTTGTGCTTTTTATTAATGATGTAGAAGCTGACCTACCTGGAGATCTCCGGATTGCTGACTTGACCGCATAAATGTTCTTTTATAAGTTGATTTTTTTAAGTCTCCAGACGATCTCCAGCTGATGATTATTCGTCTAGCCAATTATTCATTCATTCATTCATTCATTCATGTTTATTTGTATAGATTTATACAATAAGATACAGTATCTTTTAAAATAGTATAAACTTAATTATATAATTACATGATGTGTTATAAGATACAACTAAAAATAAAGAGTTAAAAAAGCTATCAACAAAATTCAAGAAAAATAAAAAAATAAATTTTAGTTTTAATCTACAAATAATAATTAAATTTCATTAGGTATTTAAACTAAAAAAGTATATAATGAAAAGAAAATTTTAATTATAATATGCCTATGAAAAAAAAGAAATATAAGTATGACAAAAGAAAGAAAAAAAAATCATCACTATCTTAATGACTCCAAGTACTTCTTTAGCCTCATCCTAAATAGCCCAGTACAGCTTATCATCCTTAACGATCGGGGTAGAGAGTTCCACAGACGTATTGCATTAATAAAAAATTGGCGCTCAGATACTAAAAATGCGTAGCGTACTGGTACAAGATTCAACGAAGATCTAAGCGAAAGGGAATGACGTATCTTATTATAAAGGTAAGGTGGCTGACGTGTTTGCAAAATATTGTTTAAAAAATTTATAGTTCTTAGCTTGAACAGGTTTTCCAGAGTAACACCATATAATGACTTAGAAAATTCTGAAATGTGGTCGTATTTTCTAAGTCCAAAGACGTACCTAGCTATGCTATTATATGTTAAGCTACATTAAGTTTTCGCTTGTGCTCGTAATCACAATGATAAAAAAGTTCACAGCCATAGAGCATCATAGGGATAATTAGTGTTTTGGCCAAGACAATCCGCGCTTTTAATGGCGTTATTTTATGATTGCTCCACAGTAAACGAAGCCCTCCATACACCCTTCCGATTGTCAGTCTGATATGATAATTCCAAGAAAGCGTCTTTGTAAAAGTGATACCTAGGTTTTTAGCGGATTCGACAAACTCAATATCCTTATTATTTAAGGATATTTTGGGGAAGTCAGACGTATCAGTGGACTTTCTTGAAATTACCAAGCACTTTGATTTAAGTGGGTTTAGGCAGAGTCCATTTTTATGTGACCAACCACGAACATTGATTAAATCCTCATTAACTTCCACTGCTGCATTTTCGACCATACCTAAGGGAAAACTTTTCCGTATCTGAACATCATCAGCGTACATATCTATTTGACAGTTCTGGATGACAAGAGGTAAATCGTTAATGTACATAGAAAATAATAGTGGACCCATTATTGAGCCCTGGGGAACCCCCTGCTTAACATGAGAAAATGAGACACGGAGCAATTTGCCACAACGGCCTGAGATCTGAAATTCAGATATGACTGGATTAACATTGCCGAAGAGAATGAGAAATTGAACTGGTTAATCAGCTTGCTACACAAAATTGTATGGTTGACAGTGTCAAACGCCTTAGAAAAGTCCAACAAGACAAGGAAAGTTACATTATCGTATTCAACAGCTTGTCTTATATTCTCAACAACATTTATAAGAGTTGTAGTGCAACTGTGTTTCGGACGGAAACCAGACTGATTTATACATAACAAGTTGTTTTCAGTTAGATATTTTCTTATCTGGATATTCATTATCCTTTCCAAAACCTTGGAAAGGAAAGGTAAAATGGCAATAGGTCTAAACTCATTTTGAGTTTTTGGGATTGGTATAATCTTTGCTTGTTTCCAAGCAGAAGGAAAGACATTCGATGAAAAAATTGTATTAAAAAGATGCGTAATGTATTTTAAAATGTATGGAAGTATAGCTTTAACGAAAACAGGATGAATTTCATCAAGTCCAAGTGAATTTGATTTTATAATAATGCAGCTCTCTAAAACGTCAGCTTCATCTACTGGTTGAAAAATAAAACATGGAAATGGAAAAAAACTATTCTCATAAGTTAAGGTCGTTGTATCATCGATAACTTCCGTGCTTGGAAGAGATAAAAATTTTCTATTAAGCTCATTACAGTCAACATTATCATAGGAATTATTTTTTCGTTTGCCAATACCAATGTCCCGTAGGTTTTTCCAGAGTGTATGTCCTGCTTGAGAGGGGTCCAATCGTGGGGCAAAATAGCGCCTCTTTGCTTCGCGTATCGCAGTTGTTACCTTATTTCTGAACCTTTTAAATATATCGTACAACACATTTAGACGGAAACGGTTCCAGCATTTATAAGCCAGGTCACGATCACAAATCAGTTTTTTTATATAGGTATTGAACCAAGGTATATTTTTTTTATGATATTCCTTGTAATTAATGGAACGTGCAATTCAAATAAGTTTCTAATGTTATCTTGAATAACAAGACTTGATCGTCAACAGCAGGCATTTCATAAACCCGAAACCATTCTATTCTCCTTAAATCATCTTCCAACTGAGTAACAAAGTGACACCTTGGAATTTATATTTTTGAAATCGCGAAAACTTATGGTTCTACTTAAAATCAAAGGTTCACATTGAAAAGTCATATGGATTAAATCCATAGCTGGGCATTAACTCGTTAATCCGTTAATCGTTAATTAACGAAGTTAAAATTTTGATTAACGGATTAACTTTTAAGTTAACTTTTAAAAATGTTAACGGACACGTTAAATCCGTTAATCCACGTTAAGTCTGTTAATCGTTAATCCAATGCCTACTATGTACCGCGCGGCGCGAAAAACAGGCTCAGACAAGTATGAGACAAGTGCCGTGCGGCGCGTGCCGCGGGTGAAACAAAAACAGCTAGGTACGTAATATATTTTGACGGCGCGTGCGAGTGAGAAAACTGCGAAGAGATTCGTTTCGTTTGATCATTTCATTATGCCGGTCGTCCACTATGTGCGCGATAAGTTCAACCAACTTCGTTCAACTTTTTATTCAACTCTTTCGTTGGATAAACGAATTTACAACCTCTTACACTAGTGCAGCAACTTACGTAATTCACGTTTAGCAACTAAAGATGAACAAAATGCGTTTGGAACCCCGTACACATAATTGACCAACTTTCCCATATGTTGATTAACCACGCACACCTAGTTGATCAACTCTTAAAACTTATTCCAGTGTTGAATAGCTCCGTACACCTAGTTGACCAACTTACTCAAATGTGGAACAACCTCGTACACTAGTTGATAAACTTGTTCGATTTTGACAGAAAAAAATTTTTTTTCAAGTTTATCAACTGCGTTTTCAATATTGTTGCTCAACCAGTTGATACATTCGTACAAGGATCACTCGTTGGGGAACGCGTTGAACGCACCACGATAAATAAAAAACTCAAACGTCAAACCTGAAATAATTTTGACTTCAGTTCGGTACATACATTTATTGTCGACGCACGCCTTCGCTTTATAATATTCTTAAATTTGTTCCGTATGAGTATGATTTCCTCTAAGAAAAAAAAAACGTGACTGCCGCATTAATAATATTAGAAAATGAACGACAAAGGAAGAAAAAACAGCCAAGACGATTCTGGGTAGATGATTTTTTCTTTAGTCGCGAAGAAAATTGTTTTTCAATGAAATATATGAGAAATTAAAATCGATTGATCTCACCGCGCCCGTGAATTCGAACTTTGAGACCAAGCCAATTCCCTGGCATCTCGATTTTTATAAAAGGAACTCTTAATGTCCCATATATTGGACTTTTCCTCAATTGCTGAAATCATTTGCAAAATTAATTCCGTGGTCCACTCTGATTTTTTATCACCTTCCATGACGAAAAAACAAAATAAACTACAATTTGCAAGTTGCAACAACTGCAAGTTCATGGCAACGCAATAGTTGAACCACATTTCACTGCAGCCAGCGCAACGCAACACAATATTACGTCAAGAAATCCCAAAGAAAATTAAAAAGTTGATCAAGGCGTTGAACAAATAATGTGCAACACATTATCTTGAAAATGTGGCTCAACGTGTTGATCGACCATTTTCAAGGAGCAACTCGAGCTCGTACACTACCCGTACACTTGTTGCGCAATTCGTTGAGCAACGTCCATCAACTAGATCCAACCCGTTGGTTGAACAGAATTGAAGGCACCGTACATTAGAGTTGAATGCGTTGAATTCGAAATTTGTGCGTTGATCGCTTATTGGACGACCGGCATTACTTAGCGCCGGTGCTCAGAGTAAAAAATATAAAAATAGCAATTTTTATCACATGTTAACGGATTAACGATTAACGTTAACTTGCGTTAATTTTTCCGAAATTTAACGCTTTAACGTTTAACGAAGCTAACTTTTTTAGTAGCGGATTAACGATTAACGAAGTTAACTGTTTGATTAACGGTGCCCAGCTATGATTAAATCGTGGCGCGAAAAAGCAGGAACTGAAATTTGATTAAAGTTAAGAACTTTGTAAAGATGGTTAACAAAAAATACATCAAGAATGGTAAATGGGTACTTGTAATTAATGCAGATAAATCAAAAATAAGGGTGTTCTCAAAATCTATCCAGAACCAATCTGCATATACGAGTAACTGGCACTTGAATGAAAATCTTTTACACGTAGCTAACGAGTACAAATACCTGGGAGTTAATCTTAATAAAACCATAGATTTTAACAATCATGTTAACATTAGCTAAAACTTTTCAAAGTCTGTTAAATATTTCATGGAGAAACATATTTTCAAACCAGCGAATGGTACCTACAATCATCGGAAAACAAGATATTTATTGCTATTAATAAGAGTTCGCTTTGCTTTGCGGCCAAGGTCTGGGGAATCAACGAATACAAGGCGACCGAAAAGTTCCACAGATGTTTTTTGAAACCTTTAAATACTGCGAACTATATCTTGCATCTGGAAACGGGTCTCCCAAAAATGTTAACAAGCACGCTAAAATAAAAGCAGACTTCATTGCCAACGTGTTATCGCATCACGATAACCGTCTGACAAAACGAGCACTCTATGAGCTAAGAAATGAGGGCTGGTTGGTGTCGAAATGGAAAGCCCTGGAAAATGCGTGTGGGTAAATTGTATCACTGAATCCATTAATTTTGAGTTATGTTAAATATAAACTCGATAAAATAATACAAACTCATCAAAATGTTCAACGAAATGCTGTTATAGAAGAAGCTTGAAGATCACAAGGCACACTAACTTACTCTGAACTGAAATTGAATTCCTATAATAGAATCAAACTGCTTCAATAATTCACTAAATTACAAAGAAATATCTTTTACATTCAAAACAAAATACGAAGTACTTGTTCTAAACGGATCACCCTACAACGCCAGTTTTAGCCAGTTCTGCACATTATGTAAATTGCTTCCACTTCATGAGTCTATATATATGTCCTATTTTCGCTGCCTACAGAAATACAATCTTAGGAATAAAACCTAGGACGTTGCCAGAAACAATCACAGTGCTAAGCAAATTCAACTGGAAAACCATTTATAAATTTAGGATGTTACTTATGTATCTACTTATAACTGAGTTTATCTAAATTTCATTATTTTTTTTCTTAATTTCATTTTTACCAATAATATTATTTATTTATCCAGAACTTTCATACAAATACAAATCAAATGAAGGTTCAAGGGGAAAAACGGCTTAAGTCACCTCAAAACAATTCCGAGAAAAATGAATATTTACTTTCACTTTTTACACAGGCTAATATAAAAGCAAAATTAAAAATTCAAAAACACAGTTTTTTAGCCCATCATTTTTTTAGACCCAGACAAAAATTTAATTTTCATTTCATAGATAAATAAATTTAATAAAAATAATTTAATGAATACAGTATGAGACTGGTGTCGTTTTTCCCTTTTAATCAAGCGTACATCGGTGGATCGCCAGGGAATTCATCGTCACTTTCTTCGTTTTCATTGTTGAAGGATAAATTTTGATAAAAATTCTTGGACTCTTCCTTCATAAGGAATTTTGTGAGGTGTTGCAAGTCGTTGTATATTCTCTTCAATGCCGCCTGTTTCTTCTTTCCCCTTGATGTTTTTTCTATTGGAGAGCAGTTGTATATGCCGTTATAGTATAATTTGTAGTACACCATGCTGGTGTCCTCTTGACAAATCTTTAGGAATCTAATTGGTCGAGTTGGGAACGGGTACTTTGGTGTATAAAGGAGCACTAAATACTCACTCCAGTTCAGGAAACCAAAATTTTCCCGACAGTATATCACTTCAAATGGAGTAGGTTTGGTGCGGCTGCTCCTCAATTCAATATTCCAGTCTTTTGGTATCTCTGAGTATTTTTTTCTGTCTGTCTGTTCGACTACAGACTAAGCGGCTCGGCCGATTTTCTTTAAACTTGGTAGATACCGTTTTGAATTTCCCCACCCCCCACTAGTTTTTTTTTTTAAGAACAAAAATTTTTTCAAAATTTTATAATATTTTTTTTTTCTCAAAAACTGTCCCACAGACTTTTTAAGAAAAAATTCAAAAATTTTCATTTAGTTAAAGCTAGGAAATGGTTGAAAAAAAAAAATCCAAAAAAATGGTTATTTTTGGTACACCCTTGGAACCATTTTTTTGGTTTTTCTCAACAACGGTACGACGAATTTTGATCATTTTTTTTTTGCTAAAGGTCCCCAATAGTTTGAATATTATTGTGAATTCAAGTTTTCAAAAAATATTTTTTTGGATTTTTAAAATATATTTCAATTTTTTTTTTTTTTTTTTGGAAACTCAATATTTCGAAAACCCCATGCTCGATTTTTTTGAAACTCAATAAATAAAAGTTTCTTAATATAATCTACAAGAAATGAGAAGAACAAATTTATTTTACCTAAAAATAACGGTACCCTCCATACAAAAGTTAAAAAAGGGTTTTCAAAAATCGTATTTTTCTCGAAAACGGTTCCGAGAATTTTGCTAAAATTTTTTTCTTTTGATTAATTCTTACGATCTATAATTTAATAAAAAAAATTTGAAATCAAGTAATCAAGATATTACTGACTGTACCATAGAACGGTTTTTTCGACTTTCTCATTATAGGCATAACAGATTTTAATGAAATTTTGTGTAGACAAGCTTCTAAAAAGTCTAAAAAACATTGCATTTCAAAACTTAAAAAAAAATATTTTTTTGAATTTTGAAAAACAAATCCAGTTTTTTTTGGAAAATTCGATATCTCAAAAACGGATCAATATTTTTTTGCAAATTCAATTTTTGTTCGTACATTAATAAATACTTTAAATTGGCGCTCCAAAATTTTTTCTTAAAAATATACTTAAAACACATGGCATCCTGTGCGTAGCTCCAACTGCTAAAGGAGTTGTTTTAGTTATTTAAATAAAATGCACGACTGGGTCGCACGAACTTGCTCCTATGTAATAGACTAGGAATTTTAAAAACGGATGTTATCAAAGAAAACTGTTCATAAGGATTAAATGATTTTTTTAAATTTTTTTAGTAGTAAGAGATAAAAACAGAATGCTATGTAAATATGAATTTATGCAGGAACAAAAATTATAAGTCGTTGTAGTGGTTCCTTAAAAAAATAAGCTTTTATGTACAAAATTTTTAAAACATTTTTAAGAAAAAATTTTGGTACGCCAACCTTAAGTTTTTATTATTGTACGAATAAAAGTCTAATTTCCAAAAAAAATACTAAGCCGTTCTTTTTTTCAAAAAAAAAAGACTTTTTTTTCTAAAAATTGAAAAAATATTTTTTCTTAAGTTTTTAAATGCAATGTTTTTTAAACCTTTTAGGAGCTTCTTTATAAAAAAATTTCATTAAAATCCGTTACTTTGATAATGAGAAATTCAAAATTCGAAAAAATCGTTCTATGGTAGTAATATCTAGATTTAAAATTTTGTTTTTTTAAATTATAAATCATAAAGATTAATCAAAAGAAAAAAAATTTTAGCAAAATTCTCGGAACCGTTTTCGAGAAAAATACGATTTTCGAAAACCATTTTTTAAAATTCGTATGGAAGGTACCGTTAGTTTTAGATAAAACAAAATTTTTTTTCTCAAATCTTGTAGATTTTGTTAACCAACTTTCACTTGTCAAATTTGAAAAAAATCGAGCATGGGTTTTTCAAAATATTGAGTTTCGAAAAAAAAAAAATTTTGAATTTTTTTTAAAAAATCCAAAAAATTAAAAATTGAAAATTTGAATATGTAATAATATTCAAACTTTGGAGGAGCTTAGGCATAAAAAAAATTATTTAAATCGACTGTACCGTTTTCGAGAAAATCAAAAACAAAAAAAATGGACCCATGGGGGCTACCAAAAATAACAATTTTTTGTAAAATTTTTTTCAACCATTAGCTAGTTTTAACCAAATGAAATTTTTCAATTTTTTTTAAAAAATTCTGTGGGACAGTTTTTGAGAAAAAAAAATATTTATAAAATTTCGAAAAAAAATCGTATGGAAGGTACCGTTAGTTTTGGTCTTAAAAAAAATAGAAAAAAATGTCTGGGGGGAACAAATTAAAACCCATATCTACCAAGTTTGAAGAAAATTGGCCGAGCCGTTTAGGCTGTAGTCGAACCGACAGACAGACAGACAGACAGAATTGCGAGACCCACTTTTTTGGTCTTCGCTATCATCGTAATGTCAACTTTGATCAAAATCTCGAGTTCGATTTTTTTTACGAATGCATAACTTGCCTTATAGTACCTATAAGTCGCAAGAAAAAATGAATTGATGAAGAAAGAACAGTTTTCTCTAATAATATTCATTTTTGAAATTCTTAGTCGTTTACATAGGGGCAAGTTCGTGCGACCCAGTCGTGCATTTTTTTTTTTTGCAAGGTCTTGAAATGCTTTGCGGCTTACTTCTTCATAAGAACATTTCAATGATTCCTTTAAAAAAGATATATCTGCTTTAAGAGTATTGCAAGTACTGCATGTATCTTTTCGTGGGTACACAAACAATATATTGAAATTACTCTAAAAAATTTGGCGGAAAGATTCGTAAGAAATCGGGTAATCAGTATTTTTTTCAGTATACATCTTGTGTAGTTTACTAATGTTAAGGTCTTCAGGCAGGTACATTTTTTTAAAATCTTTAAAGAAGTAGTGAGATTTGCGATCTTTTAGATTTTTGATGAAGGCAATCACATTTTGCTTCTTCTCTTCGGAATGCCTATTAGGTCGTGTGGCATGTTTTCCGCGCATGTCGACAGGTGATCTCCCAGTTGAAACTAAGGACTCCTTTAAAAATCTCACTCGACGCTCGGTGATACCGTGTAAAGATACAAACACTTATAAGCAAGCGGGAACGTCTATAGTTTTATCTTCGCCTTTCACATGGACACGATAAGCAAAACTAGCCGATTTCAGTTTTGAAATTCCTGTGTGTCCTCGCCGACATTTTTGCATCACAGGAAGAACAGAGATGAGGCCACTGAGATAAGAATTTTGGATGTCTGTGCTATCAATTTCATTAAATTCTCGAATGAATCTGCGGCGTTCATTGCAACCGCTTGCACTTACAATCAGATCCAAGTTCATGGGTGGTAGCACGTAAAATCTTCATTACATCTCTTGCTGAACCTAATTTCTTGTGCTTCTTTGAATCCATGTTCGATGGCCCTACTTCTTCTTCTTCATTTCGCATAGACAAGTCACTATCCATTCTACTAAGGAACTATTATTTTTAGTTCAGTAAAAATACAATTATTAGATATCGTGTGGGATTACCCGCTTTTAAATAACCAAAGTTTTTGAATAAACGTGAAAATCAATTTCGTCTATTTAATAACCTTTAACTGAAATTAAGAAATCATAAAAATAACTGCAAACATCTAGCAAGTTCCGGTACGTAAGGCTAAATGAACAAAAGAGAGAGGAGTGAAGCGATTTCATTAATAGCAGTCCTGTTTAATTGACGACAACATTTTGCATACCAGGTTTGTTATATGTATGTACCAAATAAATATAAGAAAAGAAAGTTAGTTTAGATCGCTCTCAACTGATAAATTATATCATTACTGTCATCAAATATAAACATAGGTTTGTGCAATGTTGTAGGTGAGAGTGAGAGCGATTAGAAGCCGATGATTTTTAAAAGAGTACCTTTTTTACTAAACCGCAGTGTTTTGTTGAAGGCAACAGCTACCAACGAAAACAAACATACTCGTATATATCAAGAACAACAATATAATAGAATAAGATTTGCATACTATTTTTCGTAACACCACTGCACTTAAAAAGCAATTACTTAAGTCGGAGATGTTATGGAGGAACGACATAAGTCCATTTAGCATGGACTTGTGCCATTCTTCCATACAACATTTAGGACATACTCTGTTTTTCCGCAGCATGGCTTTTTTAAAAATGTTTTTTTTTTTTTTGAAATATCACATTTCTTTTTAAAAAGAGAATAGAACATCAAAAAGTACTCACAAAAAGCTACAAGATTCCATCATTAGTTTAATTTAAAAAAAAATGCAGGACTGGATCGCACGAATTTGCTCTTATGTAAAAGTACTCTGGAATTTAAGATACATTTCATAAATATAAAACATGGATTTAATGAGATAATAATGTTAAAATGCATAAAATTGCCGTCTGATTTCTAGAAAAGTATGAAATTATGCAAACAAACTTTAAAAAATCGTTTATTATTAAATAAATTTTTTATATAAGAAATTTCTTTAAAATTTTCCAAGAAAAAAATAATCGTTCATACCCGTAAGTTTTGAAAATATTGATTTTTCAAAAAAAAATTTTTTTTCAAAAAAACCCAACAAATATTTTTTCGAATATTCTTGTATACAATATTATTTTAAACTTAAGGGGACTCCTGGTGAAAATTATTGGTTAAAATCCTTAGAGTCGTTAATGAGAAAGTCGAAAATCAAAAAAGCGGTTCTATGACAGGTACCGTTAATAATATTTTTCCCCAACATTTTTTTGCCTAAAATTTAGTTCATGTCCATAATATCTCACCTAATTCTTTTATCAAAATCGTTAGAGCCGTTTTCGAGATAAATAAGATTTTGCATTACGTGTGTATGGGAGGTACCGTTAGTTTTGCAGCTAAAAAAAAAATTTCAATTTTTTTAACTACCAAGATTGAAAGAAAAAGGTCCAGTGGTTTAGTCTGTAGTGAGAGAGGTACAGACATACAGATGCGCCAAAACATGTTTTTTGTGTACTAAATTTTCCTTAAATTTTTATAAAAAAAATTGATATGCAAATTGTTAGTATTTAATAAAATACATTTTAAAACGTAATTTAAAAATTTTATCGTGTATCGGTTTTCAGAATATTGAATTTTCAAAAAAAAAAATTGTATTATTTTTTTTTTTAAATCCAAAAACTATTTTTTCGACAAAACTTTTAGTTTTTATTTATTCAGATGGAAAGCAGCTCTTGCATAAAAATTTTGGTTAAAATCGTTAGAGCCGTTGGTTGGTGAGAAAATCAAAAATAAAAAAAAAATAACATTTGCCCCTTAATTATTTTTTTGAACAAAATATAGTCCATGTCCATACATATCACACTCAATTTCTTTTTCGAAATCGGTAGAGCCGTTTTCGAGATAAATAAGACTATGCATTATCGGTGTATGGGGTGTACCGTTAGTTTTAGAGCAAAAAAAAAAATTTCAATTTCTCCTCTAGGGAATCACCGAAGACCCTTAAGTACCGAGTTTGAAGAAAATACCTCCAGCAGTTTAGGCTGTTTCGAGGTACAGACATACAGACAGACAGACCGAATTTCTGGACCCACTTTTTTCGTCTTCGCTATCATCGTAATGTCAACTTTGATCAAAATCTCAAGTTAATTTTTTTTTTTCAAATGTATAGCTATAGGGCAAATAGTACCTTAATAGCAAGTAAAATGATGACTTTTCTCTCCCTTATGTACGTACTTCCAACTGTGATAATGTTTTTACTGATAGTTCCTTTTGTAATGATAAATTTTTTATTGTTCATCAAAACATTAGAAATATGAGAGAAAATTTCGCATCTCTTGTTACTCACATTGATTCTTTTGCTTGCGTTCCAGATATAGTTTTTCTATCTGAAATTTGGATTTATGGCTTTGAGGAGAATGATTATGCTATTCCTGGGTTTAACTTTTATTCAAAAACGAATGAAAATTGGAGGTGGAGTTGGTTGCTTTGTCAAAGATAATCTTGTAATCATTGAATTCTTGCGTGTTAATTTACTTAGTGCTGACGTTCTAAAGGTTTCCGTGGAAATTGATCATGTTACGTATATCTTTGTATGTGTATATAGACTGCATAATGTTTCGCGTTGGAACTTTTATAACTGAATTCTCTAACTTATTAGCTAGTGAAAAATCTAAGAATTTAATTATTGTAGGTGATTTCAACATAAATATTTTGGATGGAAATGATAATATCTCTAGTTACCTTACTTTACTTGCGTCTCAAGGGCTTACGTGCTTTATTTATGAGCCTACTAGGCCCGTCTCTGGAAGTTGTTTAGATCATATTCATGGTCGTTTTAGTAATCTTGAATGTATTGTGTGTGATAAATGTGTTTTCGATCTTAAAATCACTGATCATTGCATGACGGGACTTGCTTTAGCCATAAATAATAAAAAGCGTAGCAAATATTCTAATTCTGGTGAGAGGAAGTTGAAGATTAATTTTGCTAAGCTCAAAAATAAATTGTGCTACGAGTTTTGGGAAGATGTTTTTGCTTCAAGTGATTCATCGTCTGCGTACACAATTTTTATCGACTCTCTCAAGAAACATATAACATCCGCTTCCCCTTTTCTACCTACAACAAATAGCTACTGTTAAACATCTTAAGCCCTGGATATCTAGATGTATTGTAAATAAAGTTACGAGAAAAAATAAACTAAGATTAAGATGCAAAAAGTATCCTGCCAACCAACGTTTAAAAAACGGATATAAGAAATTGTGTGCTGAATTAAAAAAAGAAATTCCTATTTGCCGTGACACCTATTACCGTGACAAATTCAGCTCTGCACAGGGTAATCTAAAAAATGAATGGCGTGTAGTAAATGGTTTACTCAACAAATCTTCTGTTTCTAAGAAAGCTACTGTTCTGCATGTGAATAATTTAATTGTCTGTAATAAGCTTGATATTGCTAATGCTTTTAATTGCTCTTTCGCTAGTGTTGGTTGTAATTCTATATCAAGTAATTTATGTTGTAGTTGTTCTTCTCTTTGTCAAAGTACTGAGAATATTCAAAGCAGCAGTTTTGTTTCTCAGCCCATAACTACATTTGAAATACTGAAAGTTATTGGGAGCTTACGTAATTCGTTTTCGTGTGGAGCTGATGGTATTTCAAATTATGTAATCAAAAAAATTGCTTTTTACTTAGTTGATGTTCTAGCTTATGTTTTCAATCGGTGCGTTTATGATGGTAAATTTCCAGAAGAGCTCAAGTGTGCTGATGTCTTGCCATTATTTCAAAAGGGATCTGCTACTGAAATTAGTAATTACAGGCCTATTTCACTTCTTTCTGTATTTAGAAAAATTTTTGAAATACTTATGAAAAATAGGATTATGTGTTTTTTAGATAAAACTAAGTTTTTTAATACAGCCCAATTTGGTTTTTTAAAAGGCATTTCGACGGAAGATGCACTGTTACAATTTTGTTCCTTAACAATGTCTCATCTCGATGAGAAAAAATGTGTAGCTGGCCTTTTTGTTGACATCACCAAAGCATTTGATATGGTCAACCATAATATTTTGTTAAGAAAGTTGGAGAAAGCTGGTTTTAGAGGATTTATTCTTAACTGGTTTAAGACTTACCTTGAAAATCGGTCGCAGAGAGTGAAGATTGATGATACAAGGAGTGACGCAATGTTTCTTAAATTGGGTGTTCCACAAGGTTCTGTCCTGGGTCCAATTTTATTTTTGGTATACATCAATTCGCTTTTTACTTTGGGTTTCAAGGGCTCGTCGACAGCTTTTGCGGATGATATTGCACTTTCCTACGGTGCTAATAGTCCTTTAGATCTGATTTCAAATATTAATTTTGATCTTGACTTATTGCGACTTTGGTTTTTTGAACATAATTTGGTAATAAGCTCCAAAACCAAGATAATGTTTTATAGCTTATCTTCATCTAGATTGTTGGATGCAAATGTTTGTTTCCACGCGCCTGAGTGTCGTAGATATAAACTGTTTACTTGCAATTGTTCGTCTGGCTTCTCCTCACCTTCTTTTCTTTGTGATTTGACTTGTAGTGATAGATGTTTTGTAGATGAGAATGTCAACGAGTTCAAATATTTGGGACTGACTTTAGACCCTCGTATGTCTTTTGCAAATCATGCTGAATCCCTGAAAAAGTATTTCCGCTGTACCCTACGTCATTTTTATTATTTACGAAACGTGTGCTCAACTAAGCTATTAATTTATTATGGTATTTTCCATTCCAAGCTACAATATGGAATTGCTTGCTGGGGTGGTATCTTAATAAAATACAACCAATTTTGATCTTATAAAAATACTCGTATGTCGTTAGATTAATTTGTCGTAAGTCTCGTAGGCATTCTAGTTTTTCTCTGTTCTGTGCTCTCAAAATTCTTCCAGTGCGTCATTTATATTGTTTTAAGTCGTTAAAAATATTCTTTATGAAGTCTGGTAATCTGAATTTTCGATTAATTTCGAGATATAATCTTCGTGGAAACCTTTCGAACTTACTCGTATTATATGTACCTGTTTTCATACCACTGCGTATCAAAATTTTTTTTCTATTATGTCATATCGGCTTTATAATACCCTTCCTCAATCAATTAGGATAATCACTATACCTGGAGTGTTTCTCAAAAAGGTTAAATCTTGGCTTTTTTCTCTAGACTATTTTGCTCTGGAATCACATATTTCTGATGTTTTGGTTTAATTTTTCTTTTACATAGTAAATAATTTTTTATCAACTTTATTTTTTTTTTGTGTTTTGTTTATTGCATTTTATATAATGATTGTATTGCATAATTCTTTTTAACTATTATGAATTTTTCAGGGTCAACCCACCCACTAACTTTTTAATATTTTAATTATTTGAAGTGACATTCAACTCTATTTCTTAAATATCTTGAAAATAATGAATGTCACAACCTTTCTTATACTTTTTTAATATGTTATTAATTCTTTTTTGAAATATCTGAAGACTGTTATGAAATTATAAGAAATAAACATTCTAATCTAAGAAAATCTAATCTAAAAAAATGGACTTTTGCCGTTTTTCCCCTGGACTCTTCAAATTTAATAAATTTTATTTATTTTATTAATTAAACTGTGTACAAAAATTAATTTCAATCGATTAGTAAGCCAAGCGGAAATTGCTTAGCAGTAGTTACGTGCAATTACGGGTTAATTTAAAATTGACATAATTAATAATTATAATAAAGTGCAATTTACTAATCTTTTCAAAAGTTTCACATTATATTACATTTGTCGTTGTCACCTGGACGTGTGATCGTTTCAGATAAAGCTATTAGCCATATTTGCAGTCCCTTTTTGCATGAAGTTAATGTTAAAAACGTAAGTGATATTTGCTTTAAGCAAATAGCTCAGGCTTCTTAGTGAAAAAGCAACTCGAGACACATGAATGAATAAAACTGTTCACAAAAGGTACCTCGATTTCCTCGTTCCAGTAGGCATATTCAATAGAACAAATAAAGTCTTCATATCAAATCTATGTATTAATTCAAATCACATTCATGCATTTGTGATGCCATTTCTGAAATAATTTATTCACAACTCTGAACTTTATCTTATACGAAAGTCAAAGATATTCAAAACTAAAAGAATACACTCTCAAGAAAAACAATTTGCTTACATTAATATTCAGACCCCAGACTCCAGACCCTGCAAAATTCATTCTTAGAGTGCTTGTAACTTTTTCTTACTAAATAAATAACCATAAAAGTACCACTTGTCGTCTCACAATATTTGGTTCTCCTCAAAAATTATACAAACAAAAAACAAAAAAAAAACATTTCGAAAAAGTAGTTCCGGGCTACGAAAAACAACACACACAAAAAAATGACCATGTTACCAAATACCATCAGCTGCTTATTTTCAAGAAAATTTCAAGCAAAGGTTAAGTTGCGGGAAGTAAACTTTATGTTAGGGGAAAACTTCTATGCCCTCATAAGCATTTCATGAACTTCTTTACAGTTGCACTCTTACATCCTCTTTGAGGTTCACTGTGGCGTATGTGCAACCTTTTTTGTGCTGTCTTTTTTCTTAGACTGAAAACTTTTTAGCTACCTACTTTTCTTTTAACTTTCTGTAAAGATGAAAATTGTTGCACTTCCCCAGTAAGGAAATGGATTATCAAGAAGGATTATTTCTTTAATGACTTCAACTATACTCTGCTTGTCGGAGCAATGGCAAGGGCTTTAGGCTGAAACTTAGGACAAAGTAAAAGCCATTCATGTGAACAAAATATTAATCCTCTTGTGCAGGCACATAGAAGACCAGAAATTTATTACTTTTACCCAAGTTTATCCGATAATTTCTGTGGTCTTCTTAGCTTTTTCGGGCCCTTATTTTATGATACCCTGTGGCAAGTTTATCCTTTCTTAAAATCCACACAAAGACGAACAACTTTTTGAAATTCAGCTTGGTTTTTTTTTTTTGTAAATTTTACGACTTAGTTTCAATAGCAAGGATGGGGGAAATGAAGTCGACCACAAAGAGAGCACTGCGCCAGAAAACAAGGATACGGGTACCTTT
The DNA here is from genome assembly GCA_963931855.1 of Philhelius festivus. Classification (NCBI taxonomy): domain Eukaryota; kingdom Metazoa; phylum Arthropoda; class Insecta; order Diptera; family Syrphidae; genus Philhelius; species Philhelius festivus. Next base: position 53,991,040 of record OZ007556.1, on the reverse strand, counting down.
TGCTTACTTTTCAATTCACTTTCAACTCAATCGGGCAGTTTTTACTTACGAGCCAATCTATATGTATTTACAACATACCTATTTTGTGAGGTGCTCCTTCACAAAAATGAAAAAAAAAAAAAACAGGATAAGAGTAGGGAACCAAATGCATTCATTCGATTTGGTATATCTGCAGAATGTGTACAAATACCTCCAAATATACATCAATATAACCACTAACCTGGCGCCCCATAAAGCCAAGAAAAGTCCTTCGAGAGAAATGTGGCTTTATGAAGCAGAAAGTTTTCTGGTGTGCCACATTGGTGTATTTGTAAATGATTATGTTTACGGAGGATTTGTGGCAGCCGAAGTAAATATTCCAAAAGGCACTCTTTGGCAACCGAAGAAGAAAACAAATTTTACACCAAGCACCACCACAGACGGTTTCTGTATATTGGTTTAGCTATGTTTTTCTTCTTCTTCATTCAATTTATGAGGGCAAAAAATGCGCCATTTCGAGTTTTTCAACAAAAAAAAAAACAAAATGGTTATTTCTTTGAAAAATACGAGTATTTTGTTGGGGTCATTATTTATTGAGTATGTTCTTATGTGAACAAGTGAAACAAATGGTGAGAGTTTATCAATTTTTCGAGTTTATATTTTTTTGTTATGGGGCATTGAATTTGGCCCATAACATAACATCGGAGTTTATTTCTTTCTACGAAAGATTAATTTTATATTCAGCTTGGAAGCAATTTTCTAAAAGCCAAAACAGATATGCAGTACGTCGGCATCAATCTATAAATACAGCCCTACAGAGGTGTAAAAGAATACAATCTTTTTTGAACGCAATCTTTAATGGATTTAATTGAAAGACTGCATTCGTTGACTTCACTTTGAGACTTAGACTTCAATAACCATTCATTTGACATTTCAAAGATTGAAATTATTTTGGTTCCCCATACATTTTAATGCAATCAATTGAATGCTATCCTTTGAGAACTTATGTATTCGTTGAATTATTTTGTATGCTTGGCATTCTTTTGCATTCCGGATATAAATTTAAATGAAGCCAAATCACATACGAACAAAAGAATACAAGGAATGCACACATTTTAAAAAGATTGCTATCGTTTGACTCCTTTAAAACAAATGAGAAAATAAATGAATGCAGTATTTTTAAATTCACATAATTTGATTTTTTAAAACTCAAAGTTAGTATCCATACTATATTCAAGAAGATGAACTAGAAGAATCCGATTATGAAGACATCGATGAAGCTGTAGTTGAAGCAACTGGTTCACTAGAAAATGTTGTGGGGCCCGACGAAATTGGAAATGGTGATCCAATTGAGCAAGATAAAAGTAGCGGTGATTTCTCGCGTACAAGGTGCTATTGTCATAAGACCTGAAGGAACTATTGGACCTATTGGCCTTTTGAAGCATACATCTGTCTTCAAAATTTTCAGTTCAACTGGTTTTTCAAGAACCAATATAAAATGAGATAAATGGGCAAATGAAACGGCGAATGATGTCTACAGAAAGCTAAATGCCAACCGTCAAATGCAACGTATTAGGAAACCTTTTGGAGTCTAGTTATACATTGGACACTTGAAAGATGATCAATGTCGTTTGTGGATAGTGTGGGATCCCATCAGAAGACATCAAATTCTTGAATCAGATATGAACCTTTTATGTTTTGAGATGATCAACATTTTCCTTCGTTTTGATGATTCAGTTGGTCAAACCTCATCGGTGAACTACATTTCTGAATTCGAATTTGATATGGTAATATCGTTGATGCCATCATATTTCAATACTGAACATAATATAACTATTGATGTTTCCTTCACCTCGGTGGATTTGGCATTAAGCTTGCTCGTTAAAAGAAATCACCATCCTTGGTATAATCTGGAAAAATGAAAGAGATGTGCCAAACCTTTTTGTAGTGAAGGATTTTCTTTATGACTACGAGTATAATGAGCAGATAAAAGTCAATAACAGAAAGTAAAATCGCCCAGTCAACTCATAGATCTTTGGACTTTATGAAAAAAAAAATGGCGTTATTGAGTTATGTTTCAAAGCCAAACAAGTAAGTGTTTTTGATATCTATATATCCTAACTGTGAGAAAGCTACTTCCGGTTATCAAAACAACCGCACCAAAGATTGTGATGCTTTTTTGTTTCCAGCTGAGGTAGGTCACCGGGCTCCAGGGTCAACCGAAGAAAGCAGTAAAACTCGGCCAATAGAGAATTCAAATCTCCAGTTCCAATTTGTATTTATTCAATGTTTATAAGTAGGCTAACAAAATATTTCATATAACTTTACAATATTTACGATCTTATAATAAGCTAGCAAAGTATTTCATATACTTTAACAATATACACGGCCTTACAATAAGATAACAGAGTATTTCATATACATTAACGGCGGTATCGGAGAGGGGGTTCAGACTGCAAAGATTGGGATAGAGTCCCTAGTCTGAGCTCTCCGGAGGGGGTATTAACGGCGGAAGCCAAAAGTTTTGAAGCTACTACCTAATATGAGCGACCAGCAGTGTGCTTATTATTGAGATGATCTTTACGATTGGTACAAAAGACACGGTGGCAAGAAAAATCTGATTTTCAATGAATTTCTCACTCTTACTTGTCGACCTGGCGGCCAAAACCAAATGAGGATGGTAAGGCAAGAGTACGAGAACTTAGGGCCAAGAAATTATAACGGTTTTTTGTGGAACAGTTCAATACAAGGATTTTTTACTATGCGAGGGGGCGGGGTGTCTATCTCCCCCCGTTTGGGCGGGAGGGGCAATTTTATAAAAAAGGTACTAAAATGGAAACAAAAATATTAAAAAATAACGGTAATACTTACAATTGAGTATTATACCTTTTTTTAAAGCCAATACTCTGATCTATTAGACAATTTTTAAATCAAATAGAATCTATGCACAGTTTTTGAAAAAAAAACGAGTTTTAAACTCAAATTTTGGTGAAAAAAAACATAAAAAAAAAGTTTAAAGTTTAATTTTTCAAAACTGCAAAGTTATATATTATTATTTTTCCTAAAATTCGTTGCTCTAATATATTCTTATTTAAAAACTGAAAACTAGATGATTTTATATCGTCTAGGTTTTGAGAAAATTGAAAATAACTAAAACTACTTTTTTATGGGATATTTGCTTTTTTTGCTTGCTTACGCATTACGGCGTATAAACAGTGAGATATGTATGGGGGGGGCATGCTGCCCCCCTGCAACCCGCCTGCCCGGGCACACTATAGGATTTGGGGTAGGTGCGAGGTTGGGTGTATGCAAGGTTTCTTTTGCATTTACAGAATCTGAATTTAAAGAAACTTTGAATTTACCCTATGGTCTATATCCAATGTCTACTAAATATATGTATGTACGTAGCCCAAAGTTGCACAGTTAAAATGTTCAGACATGAAAATTTAATACATATGAAAAATTCACATTACCTAGGTACTACTGTACGAATGCAGCAAATTTATATAATTCCTTTATTAATATGTATGTTTATTGTTTGTGTCTAACATTTTTAATTCTAATATGGTACAGGTTATTGTTTACCAAGGTCATTCGTTATTCAACCTTTGTAAGAGTGAAGTATTTTTTTCTTTGAATAAAGAATGGCGACTAAGCATCCACTACTTCATCCTAAATTAAATAACTTTTCAATATTTCAAAAAAAATATTTCAAAAGCATCGCGTTCTTAGAAGAAATTGGTCTAATTCCAACTAAAGCGTCAACTCCCCTCAACTCCAACTCAAAAAGGTGACAAAAATTGTAAGAATACAATATTATTATTATTATTTATTCATCAACCAGACCATACGAGTATTATACTCTTACAGACTAAGATACATAAGTAAATATATAGTTACAAATTTGTAAGTGGGTATATAAAATTCAAATTAGGTACATTTAAATGATTTAGGTACATAGTTAATCTTTTATTTTAATAAATAACGTTACTTAAATTTTGCTTAAAACTAATGATTTAAAAGTTTCTCTGGTGCAATCCATATAAAAGTTAATCTCAGAGCAATAAACCCATCTATCGGCACATTTTTCCATGGCCTCAATATTGGCTAGAGATTCGGGAGGTGCTTGCTATAATTTTTTTTTTTGTGATCAAAATGCCTGTAAACACGGTTTTAATACATTGAACATTGAAAAATTGACTTGACTCTTTTTAAGTAACACCTGACTTACTCACAAACTGACTGACTGAGACGCGAAATGCCATGCAATTCTACCTTCTCTGGTGCATTCTTGGTAACCCTAAATGATTTGCTGTACTTTACCTACAAATGAACCACATTAACATTAATCCTCAAAATAAAATCACCGTAGTTAAATACCAATAATCAAAAATTTCATAAAAAGTAGTTTTAGTAATCTTCGATTTTCTCAAAAACTAGAACGGACAAAACCATTCGGTTTTTTGTGTTCGATTCAGAATTAATAGTAGCATTGACCTCAAAAAGCCAATTAAGCACTTCATTTTACAATTTTGAAAAAAATTGGTCTAAACTTTTTTTTTTCATTTTTTTTAACAAAATTTTGAGTTTGCATGCAAATTTTTCAAAAACTATTGACATAAATAATTTAATTTAAATTTATGATTATAGAACAGACTTCTGGCTTTCAAAACCGGTATAGTATTTTATTGTAAGTGTTGCCGTTGTTTTTTAATATTTTTGATGTGTAAACATCTTTCCCGGCGGTAGAGTGAATCCAAAACGTGGGTAAAACTTGTAACCCGTTATTGTAACACGTTACGGTTACACGTTACGGTTACACGTTACGGTTACACGTTCTGTGTAGCAACCTACCTTACCGACGATTGCATTTAACACCATGTTTACATTGGAAATATTGCGAACTTACGACATCGTGTTTACATTAGCCGTGTTTTATTGGTTAGTGAATACACTACATATCAAAATTTAACATTGAAAACAACAACAAACGATTAGTGAATAAAAATAAGCTAGTAATTGAAATGGATAATTTAGTGAAGATAGAGTTTCGGATGTTGAAATGTAGGAGGTGTTTAGGTGGTTTCCGAAAAAGTATATGTGGCATACTTGAGGGTATGTTCGTTGGTATTTATTTTGTTATACTTTGCCGTTACTAATCCAAAGTGTGATCGCTCCGAAATTTACAGAACAAATATTTTTTCAAATGCAAAACTTTAATTCATACCATAATTCCGGCTTTACACTACTGCCATTAATTTTGTCATAAAATATTGAATTAATTTACGCGAAGGCGATTGGTTTCGATTGATATATTTTATCAGTTCACTGGCATTTGTTCAAAAATGCCATGTAATTGCGGCATTATGTTGAATTTATATAACAACTGAAAAAATCACATTTTAGTTGAATTAATACGATGTTAAGGCTGTTTTAGTATGGAGCTAGGTTAAGACAACGATACTTTCTCTACACTTTTATTGAAGTTAAACTCTCAGAATAGGTACCTATTTTATTTTGTTAGTATCGTTCTAACTTCATATTGTAAGACATTTTCATACACTTTAACATTAATGTAAAAATATTATTTTGTATTACTTAGTAATTTCTTTCATTCAAGTATTGACTACATATATTATTAATAAAGTTTTTGCTGAAAGAAAAAGTCATTGATTTTTAATTAATTTAGAAATATTTTGCATAAAATAATTCAATATACTTTTCTTGTGTTCAAATCAATTTGAGGTTTTTTTAAATAATCTCTCATAATATGACTCTTTAACATTTAAAAACGTAAAAATAGGTCTGTTTTCTTAGTTTTTTACACGAACTACCATTGTTTTAAGGTTGCTCAGAATCAATTTATTAAAAGAAATTGCCTTAGGCTAGGCGGTTTCTTAACTGTTTGGTTCAAGAAACTAAAAAGTTTGTGTTTTGACACAAACAAAACGATTGCCTAAAATGAGTTCGCTATTTTGTGTAACATATAATTATACGCACCTGCGCGGACATTCAACCAAATTGGTCATCTGTTTTCTATAAGTATCCAAACAGTTGTGCAACTAAAAATTGAATGTGCGCTTCTAGCCTTAGGATGATATTAGTTAAAAAATATTTAAAGTTAGAAAACTACTATAAAGTTAGGAAATATATAAGAAGTATAATACTACTACCTTAATAAGAGGCTGTTTAAAATTTTGGGCCAATATTATTTTATTGAGTACAATGGTTTTTTTTCTCCAATACTCCAATACATATATGTGAGAACATTTTGAGTAGATTGTAGAAAAAATATATATTTTCGCACTTTTGTAAGTTTTAAATCAAATTTAACAGTGAGAAAAACTTTAAATCAACTCGATCTGCATTTTCATGAATATTTCAACTCCAACTTAAAATGAGATACAGATCTTTCGAACACATCCGTGTAAGTTAATTCAACAAGTAGGAAGGAAGAGTGAGTTAAAGAGTGAATAAAGCGTTTTTTTGGTGCTTGTATTACTGCGCTAGATATAGATTACCAATAAAACGCGCCTATTGGAAACTTTGAGTACTGCAATCTCGATTTTATTACTTTCCATTGCTGGCTAGAACTGAATTCAATCCATTAACGAAAGATTTCATAATGTGTTCATTCAATGTTTTTAAACAAATCTAGTTCACGTTAGTGATGGACAATTAAATTTTATTTTATGCTCCCAAAAATGGATTTTCAGAATTGACATTAAATAAAATGTACGATTGGGTCGCACGAACTTGCTCTTATGTATTTGCAAAATCGTCGTTTTAACCAAGTTTCATTGTAAAACAGCTTTAATATCGTACTTATTCGACTAAAATTTTGCATCTTTGTCTTTCTAGAAAAAAATTGGAATTTTGTTTCTAAATACAAAAAAAATAATACTCAAACTTTTGAGGAGCTTTAGCATAAAAAAAACGATCAAATTCGGTTGTACCGTTTACGAAAAAATCAAAAACTTAAAAAAATGTTCCAAAAACCATTTAAAATGTTGTTCAGGGCAATCAGTTGACATCTACAACGAAATATTCTCGATACGTCAAAATTTAATTTGTCCTCTATATCTGTTATATACCATATAATTATTTTAATTATCGAATTGAATATTCTTTATTATATCAAAGTATACTTTTGGCAATCAAGGTAGCGGAGCACGAATTTGAAGTGGTGCAATCCTTTAAATACCTTGGGTCAATAGTAGCAGCCGATAACAATATAGAAGAAGAAATACGCGGGCGGCTTCTCAAATCCAACAGAGCCTACTATAGTCTGTCAAAGCTCTTCAAATCCAGAAATCTCACCATAACTTCAAAACTGCTGCTGTACAGGACCATGGTCCTGCCAGTACTCACATATGGATCCGAGACTTGGGTGCTTAGCAAAAGGCACTCCGACCTCTTAGCTGCGTTCGAGAGAAAAGTCTTAAGGAGAATTGTTGGCCCCGTATGTGAGGAAGGACGATTCCGGAGACGGTACAATCATGAATTGTACGCAATCTACCTAGAAGCAGATATCGTGACAAAAATTAAGCTCGGTAGACTCCGGTGGGCAGGGCACCTAGCTCGCATGAGCGAAGAGGAACCTGCTCGGAAAGTTCTTTGTGGTACATTCTATGGTAGACGACAGCGTGGTAGACCATGCTTGCGCTGGAGAGATGGCGTAGACCAGGACGCCCGAAGCCTTGGGGTGCGCAACTGGATGGCGTCGGCTAGAGACCGGGATAGGTGGAGAGACTTGTTGAAAGAGGCCAGGACCGGAACCCGGTTGTCGAGCCGATGATGATGATGATGATACTTTTGGCATTCACTATATCAAAATATAGATCGTTCTCCATCGCTCAAGCCATGAACTGAATGATGACTGCGAACTTCAATGGATTAAAAAAATTAGGTTTTGCCACTTATAATTCCATTACAAATGATGTCAATCGGTTTATAAATCTCTGACGAAGGGAGTAAGATAAAGTACAGAAACATAAAAAAAATTAAAGGATTGGTTTGATTTTGATAAGATGAACTCTCCATCTAGTGGCTTGTCAAAAAAAAAAGTTTACAATTCGCTGCATGATAAGTATATTTGTTGGCGGCGTTAAGCCAGATATACATTGTTCAAATGCATGACAAGCACGTGCAAGTCTATTATTTCAGTGGCAAGAGGACGTTGCCCTTTGTGAGTTTTTTTTCTGTAAAATTGTGTTTTTACGAATTTCTTTGAGATTTTTTTAAATTTTATCCGAGTAATTTGTTTTATTTTGTCTGTCCATTTCATCATATAATTTTCGTTTGGTGTTTTAATATTTTAATCAGTGCTTATTATGCTGTGCTGTGTTCTCATCTCTTCGACGTACTATACGCAAATGAACCAATAAATGCATGATCAATCATAAATCTTGCATATACAATACTTCTATGCAGTACGCTATATTTAAAGGATTTGGATTTTTCTTCAAGCCTACATCCGATCTATATGTGTGACTTTTTCAATAATATACTTACACGCGTGCTTGTCATGCATTTGAACAATGTATATCTAGCTTTAAACGCAATTGCTGAGGTTGAGAAAAAGGCGGAGTTATCGTTCATTCTTCTTTGTGGTTTTCTTTTTTTATATTTGGCGTTCGCTCAGTGAAATTCACTTAACTGAGTAGAGTAAGGAGTGTGAAAAGATGTCTCCTTTTTGCATGAACAAAGTTAACTTACATTAAAAATCGCTGTGTTTAAAAGCACTGATGTACTCGAAATTAAGCCAAAAGAGAAACAGAGATTAAAATCGGATTCGTGTAAAAACAGTCTATTTTCTATCAGATAACATCCCTGTTTAAATATATGTAAGTGCAAAAAGCAACATCCCTGTTTAAACATAAGTCAAACAAACTTTACGTTACGCAGCGGAGTCCACTTACTCCTAACACACGCCACGAACTACTTCATCGAAGCATATTGTCGATATTGGGTTGTGTGAAATGAATAAGTGCAGGCACGGCAGTTCACAACTGCTTGGCTCGAGCAACTAAAAGGTTTGTGTTTTGACTAAAAGGCTCTGTTTTTTAATAAGGAATAATCATAGATGTCTATAGTTTCTATGTGTAAAGCTACATATATATAGAGATATTTTTAGATTTAAGTACAAGTGAAAGGGTTAAATTGTGGGAAAAAAAGTGGCTTCCATTTGAATATAAATATAAAGTCACAAACTAAATAGTACGATTGCATTGTATGTTTATTGAGTACGTTCGATAACAAAAATTTGGCACTCGGACGAACGTTGATGTTTACACATCTTAACCGTGAGTCCTGGCACTCACACTTTTTTTTTTTCAATTTAAGTCATTTTTTTCTAAAATCGCCCCTACCTCCTAAACGGGGCGAGATAGACCCCCCCCTTCCATAGTAAAAAACGCTTGTATTTGACCCTTCTCTAAAAATCCGTTATCAATTTTTGGCGCCTAAGTTATCGTACTCTCCCCGATTGTAAAACTGACGAACGAAATTTATTTGCTGACGTCGCCAACCATCTGTGTGTGTCCTCTTTTGCATATTTGCGTGGGCCCAGTTGGGGCCCCGCGAGGGGTCATTGTAGTGTTTTTTTAAAAAAAAACTGTTATATTCAAACTTTTTAAAAGGTTTTTAAGAAAAAATTTAGGTACGCCAATTTAAAGTTTTCAGTATTTTTCGAATAAAAATTAAATCTACAAAAAAAGTATTCACCCGTTTCGGAGATATCGAATTTTCAAAAAAAAGAAAAATAATTTTTTTTTTTCAAAAATTCAAAAAATATTTATTTTAAGGTTCTTAAATGCAATGTGTTTTAGACTTTTTAGAAGCTTCTCTCTAAAAAATTTTATTAAGATCCGTTACGTGGATAATGAGAAATTCAAAATTCGAAAAAATGGTTGTATGGTAGGTACAAGCTGTAATATCTTAATTTCATTTTTTTTATTAAATTAAATATCGTAAAAATTAATTGAAAGAAAAAAAATTTTATCAAAATTCTAGGCGCCGTTTTCGAGAAAAATACGATTTTTGAAAACCATTTTTTTTTAATTTCTTAGTATTTGTATGGTAGGTACCTTTATTTTTGCTAAAATACATCTTTTTTCTCACATCTTGTAGATTATATTAAGAAACTTTTATTTATCAAGTTTAAAAAAAAATCTAGTTTGGGATTTTTGAAATATTGAGTTTTGAAAAAAAAAATTTGAAGTGTTTTTTAAAAATCCAAAAAAAATTGATTTGAAAATTTGAGTACAGAATTCTATTTATGTTTTTGGGGAGCTGTAGCAAAAGAAAAAATTATCAAAATCGGTGGTACCGTTTTTGAGAAAACAAAAAAATGGTTCCATGGGAGGTACCTTCAATAACCATTTTTCGGAAAAACTTTTTTAACCATTACCTAGCTTTAACTAAATTAAATTTTTTTGTACGTTTATATTTAAAATCTGCCGAACAGTTTTTTTAGAAAAAAAAAAATATTTATAAAATTTCGAAAAAAATTCGTATGGCAGGTACCCTTATTTTTGGTCTTAAAAAAAAAGAACAAAAATGTGTGGGGGGAAAAAATTACAAGTGATACCTACCAAGTTTAAAGAAAATAAAAAAAAAAAAAAAAGTAGTCGAACAGACAGACAGAATTGCGGGACCCACTTTTTCAGTCTTCGCCATCATCGTAATGTCAACTTTGATCAATATCTAGAGTTCGAATTTTTTTACGAATGCATAACTTGCCTTAGAGTACCTATAGGTCGTAAGTAAAAATAATTCTAAAGCGCAGGAATTAGAAACAAAAATGTTTTAAGTGCTTAAACATGCTCTGAGTCCAAATGGACCTCATGACGTAAAGGAGGGCCTTAAGGCACAAACCTTTATCTTTTTTGTTCTATTATTTTGTAATAGTCTGTTGCATCGAAGAGCCTTGTAGAACTTAAAGAATTTGTTTGTTTATTCCAAAAACAGTCTATAGCGGCCATATTGTTATGACTAAATACTTCCCATCTTAGACGTTCGGATTCGGCAGAAAATTGAAGGTCCCACTTATTCCTTCCTAACTATCAACAAATAGAAATGATTGTAAGTGAAAATCATTAGGCTTTATCACGAGCTGTGGAGCCAATCATTTTATTTTTAACGACGACAACATACAATATTTGGTCAGTATTCAAACCAAATAAGGACACACCGTAGATCTGCAAATAAATATCATTCATGAAGGAAATTAACATATTATGACTTCCTTATAAAGCTTTTTATGACATTTCTGCAATATTATAAATCAATTTATATGAAACCAAGTCACACTCACATGGAAAACCGAAATCGTTTTCTCTCTGCCATCCACATATTGCTTTAGAATTTTTTTTGTTGCTCCTTCCACTCGATTTAAAGGACATTACTGAACAGGATATTACAAGTGCATGAACAGGCAGAAATGGCATGGAATTGAGAGAAAAAGGACATCTGCAAACTATTTCGTATCGAATGTGATTCTATTCAATATTCGATTTTGCACTATTAATACATATACATATATATTTATGTACATATATCCTTATAGCCAACACCTTTCTTTCGTATCATATCCTGGGTATGAAATGAAGTAATAAGTATGGGTGGGTTAGGTAGGTATATATGTTTCTGAACTATACTTCTCTTCTAAATCATCCAAGTGTACTGTGGATCAATTGCATGAAAATAGTTTGAGGCGTTTAAAGAACACTCCATGTCACTTGATTAAGGTCTTTCTTTTTATAAGCCTTTCAGAAAGCCCATAAATCAAATACTATCATTCTTCCTAACACAAAAGCCTAGTAACTAACGATTGAGAGGTATTTCAGGAAATGTTGAGAACCTTAGCCGATGACTTGTGTGACCCTAGGTGGGTAGGTAGAAATGGCGACCATCGGCAGTCTTGTCCTGTGGCCCAATTAGAGCTGAAGTGCGTCATTTTGATACCATAACTCACGTGAACCTTTGGATGGAATTGATATGGGAAATTGTGGTCATTTTCACGAAGTAATCCAGTTTAGATGAAGCTGAAAAATATAGATCTAGTAGGTTTTAATTTCTCTCATTGTAAGTTTGCTTTTGCACAATCATCCGGAAATTAGATCACTCACTCAGCCTGGCCACCGCACGCATCTGATACCATCTACACTGTGCCAAGCTAGATTTTAGATTTAAGATTAAGAATTTTATTTTTCAATTTGTTTTATATACAATTTGACTTAAAACTAACTTATTACTAAATTAAATCATGTTGGCTCAACAATAGGGGCCCAACGTTCTTCATTTGGCTTTACATAATGCTATTTGCTTACAATATCATATTAATGTTTTCTTAATCTAATTCATGATTTTTTAATATTAACTAAATAATAATTTTTGATGAGTGGGTGTTTTAACCCCTATAGTATTGATTGTTGTTCTTCTCGTAAAAGGGTGCGTTGTCGTTATGGATGATGTCTTCAAATTGATCGTCAGTGATGGCTCGGGTGTATAGATACTTGTCACGAGGCTCTAGTTCATGCTGGAGAAGTTGTTGCACTTCTGTGTTGGGATGATCTTCCAGGTTCCTGATGATTTTTCCGGAGAGCTGCAGTAAATACTCGTCTAGTGGTATTAATTTTGCTTCTTTATACAGATTCCTTGTTGGTATATATTTCTTCGTCAGTGGGTTACGGTACAGTCCAGTGCAAATGCGGAGCATCTTTCTTTCAAAAAGCTTCATCTTTTTCATTGCTGTAGGTGAAATAGTAAACCAGATGGGAAAGGCGTAGGTCAGAACGGGTCGAATAAGTTGTTTGTACACAAGCAGCTTGGTTTTCTTACTTAGTCCATTTCGCCTCCTGAGAAGCGGATGGACCAAGTGCAGAGAATAGTTGGCTCTCTTCAACATCAAGTCTGCATGCCTTTTGAATTTGAATTTGTTGGAAAAGTTGATTCCCAAGTATTTCGTTGATGATTTGACAGTCACTTCAGAGTTGTCTGGAAGCTTTATTTTGATTGCATCACAGCGTGTTGCAAACGCTCGTCTTCGAATGACAGTCACTGGTGTTCTGAAGCAGATGAGTTCAGTCTTTTCGCTGTTTATCCTCAGTCCCCATTTGACATAGTATTCCCATAGGTTTTTAATGTGCTCTTGCACTCTCCTGGCAGCAATTTCTGGTGAAAAAGCGGTAGCGTATGTGATTGAGTCGTCTGCATAAAGCTTCGTCTTTGTACCTGGTAAGTTGGCTGGTTGATCAGCAGTGTAAATGTTGAACAGCAGCGGTCCAAGTTTTGATCCTTGAGGAACTCCAGCGTTAATTCCTTTGGTTGATGACACATGTTTTTTTACCTGTACATAAAAAAGTCTATGGGTTAGGAAATTTTTGATTATTCTTACTAAGTAATTAGGAAGTCCAAGTTCCGAGAGTTTGAATAGCAATCCTTTTATCCAAACGCTGTCGAAGGCTTTTTCGATGTCCAGCAAACACGCTACAGTTGTTTCCTTTTTGTTGAGTCCAATTGTAACATCAGTATGGAGTCCCAGTAATGGATGTAGGGTAGAGTGTTTATTTCGAAAGCCATACTGAAACTCCGGTATGACATCTCTTTCTCTGCAGAAAACGTTGAGTTTCTTCAATATCAACGCCTCCAGTATCTTACTCATGCTGCTGAGCAAAGAAATTGGCCGATATCCTTCCACATTTGCGCGGTTGTTCTTCTTCGGGACAGGTACCACTTTTGCGGTTTTCCAGGCTGCAGGGAAATAGCTGTTGTTCAGGCAGTTATTGAAGATTATAGTCAACAGGAGAACAGCAAGATTTGGTAACCTTTTGAGTACGTAATTAGAAATCTTGTCGCTTCCTGCTGATTTTTTGGAGTTTCCAGTGAAGATAATGTCAGCTACTTCTTCAGGGGAAGTGAAAACATCTGTCAGCGTCGGCTCCGATGATGGGTTTTCCTCGTTGAACAGGGTCACGGTTTCGGTGGTCGCTGATATCTCTTGAAAGCGAGTTTCAACGTCTTCGATAAAGTCAGGAAGGTGTACGGGAGGGCGGTCTTTGAAACTATCGTGAAAATGATTTGCAAACGCTTCAGCTTTCTCTGCAGAAGTTGTTGATACTTCTTGTCCATAAAGGATGGTGTCTGGAATTGAGTTTGGTCTTCCAACAATCAGATTGATCTTTTTAAACGTGTCAGGTCCAGGTTTGATATCTTCGAGTCTCTTCCTGAAATCCTTTTCCTGGTGATGTTTTATTGCCTGGTTGAACATTGTGTTAGTGCACTGAAGTTCTGAGTGTAGCCGACGGTATTCGACACTTTCCCTGTTAAAGGTCCTGTGGAATATTCTTTGGAGGCTTTTGCGAAGTCTTTGCCGGTGAGTATATATTAATTGTATATGTTGGGGTAAGTTTGCATATTTATCTCTGCTGGTGCGGGGTGTTTTCTGCCTGTCCAAAGCATTGTTGACCACTGTTTCAAATTGAGCAATGGTGTTATCGATCTCATTGTTGTTGAGATTGTTGACGCTGGAGACTTCTGGTAGGCGTTCTTCAACTTCTGAACGGAATCTTATCCAGTTCAGTTTTTCGTATTGGATTTGGAATTCGGGAATACGACGTTCAGTTGTAATCCTGTAATTCAATCTGACTCTCATCTCAACCGCCAGATGGTCCGAGTCACTATCGTGTGCAACACAAGTGAAGTTTTGGAACTCAGGAAGGATGTTCGTAAAATTGGACGTCACTAAAAAGAAGTCTAGCAGCGACGGAGTTCTTGGAAATGTGGGCCTATGTTGCGATATAACCACCAATGAGTGAAGCTCGGGGTTGTCTTCCAGCCAGTCCACAATTGCTTTTCCTTGTGTAGATTCCCTGGTGTCCAGCCAGAGTGGGTGTCGTGCATTGAAGTCACCTCCAAGTACACAGTACGTATGTTGGCTAGCCAGATTGTTGATGGCGTTGAGGTCATGTATGATGTCACATCTTGTTGCGTTACACTTGTTGTATACTGAGACAAGAAGCAGCGTCTCATTATCCGACATATTGATCGCAACGGCTGTAGTCTCCATGCAGCGCAGAACAGGTACCGTAATGTACTCGCTTTTGAGGTCCGATTTTAAGAGGATGGCAGTTCCTCTGCCTTCAGATGTCTTGTCCTGTCTGTAGGATGTGTAGCCTTCCGGTTTAAGGGTGTTTCTTGCTGTGATGTTTGTTTCCTGTAAAAAGATAATATCGGGTTTCTTTGATTTTAAAAAAAAGTTTAGTGAAATACGTCTGGCTGTAGAATAAATAGAATTAACGTTATATGTAATGAAGGATAGGTAGTTTCTTATATACATAATGAGCAAATAAGTTTACCCAATATAACAGTTTTTTCTTTATCATTGAGACTACCGTAATTGCTTGGAACTACCTCCTTTGCCTTTTGGAGAAGAGAAAGGAGATCTGTTCCAAACAGTCTTTCGGTATCATTAAATATGTTGAAAGACTGTGATTGTCCTTTTTGGCTTGACGTGTTGGATGGTGCAGTCCTCTTCTGGACTACTGGTTTGGCAAATGGCGTTGTAGCTGGTGCTGGTGGAGCTGGCTTAATCCCTGCCTTCTTAAATGGGCCTCCTAAAGGTTTTGAAGCTGCTCCAGATGTGGCTGCAACGCTAGCGTATGATAAGCCATTCACAATCGCTTTTTTTGCTGATGTTACAGCAAATTGGTGATTTTCACGCTTCTGTGTTGCTGTCTTCGTTTTTTCGGCCAGTTTCTTCTTCCTTGCAGGGCATCCACTGTAGCTGGCAGGGTGCCCAGTCTGTTGGCAGTTAACGCAGAATACCATATCGTCACTGACTTTGTTGAGGGTCCTAGAGCAGTTTCCTGGAATATGATCATCCTTGCATTTTACACAACGGTATTTCATGCCACAGTTACTAGCAACATGTCCAAACTTTTGGCAATTCTTACACTGTGTAATGGTGGTGGATTTAAACTTCTCCCAATGGACTTTTTGGTGCATAAGAAGCGTTTTTCCGTAAATTGCTGGGATATCAGATGTTTTGGAAACTTCAACGACGAAGCTATTGTACTTCCTGTCTGATCGGGTCTTGTAGGGACTTACTGCTAAGACTGCGATGCCTTCCGCAATGAGCTCCTCCTTAACTTCAGTGGCTTCGTAAGTTTGATGAATTCCTTTAAGGACCAGCAATGTCTTCTTGTCTTCTTTGGCGGTATAGGTGTTGAATTCTGTCTTCTTCACCTTCAAAAAATCTCGGATCTTCTGGTGTTCCTCTTTGGTCTTTGTTGTGATAACAGATTTTTCACTATTGATATTGTGAACTTTGAATACTACACCTTGAGTTTTCAAATGTTTACTGATTTCCGCCACGTTTAGCTTGAAGCACACAATTGGTGGCATTAGTGTGGACCGGGGTTCCTTGTTGGGTTTCTCGAGGCTTTGTTGTTTTATTGGGTTTATTTCCTCTGCGTTGGTGGTAGAAGCTTCATTATCCATCGCAGGCTTTTTTGTCTTCTTTGGTGATGTTATTGGTGACTCTGTAGGCTTTCTTTTTGATCTTTTAGTTTGTACCACCTCAAAATCAGAGTCTAATGTGCCAAGCTAGGCAGCTTGTTCATTGGTAATAAAAACGACCCAATCTGATTGCGTGATTATCCGGCCCCTCGCACCGTAAGCCTCCGTCAGCTCGGAATCTAAGAAGACAATCGGAGTGTACGGCACAGAAGTAACCGAAGCTCGTCCTAGAGTCAACCATTCCTGTGTGCATGTTACCAGGAACGGAGGGGACCTACAATTTTCTGCCGATTCCGAACGGCTAATGAGAACTTGTCAATTCCTAGCAAGAGACAGTACACCCCTGAAAAAAACTTTCTTGCAGCGGCTGAGAATCAAACTCGAGACCTTTCGCATGACAGTCTAACGCACTAACCATTATGCCAAGGGGTTATGACCTTGAAACAATTTAAAAAAAATCAACAAGAAAAAAATTAATGGCTGACCAAATGATGAAAATATGTAGTTGACATTCTATCATGATCTAGTGATTTTTTGATGATCTTGTGATCTTTTGGATGACATAAATTTTTTGTAAATATCCCACAAATGAGGTTCCAAAAATCACGCGTTACCTTGCAAAATTTTAAGCCTTGATTCAAAATGTTCTCTGGTGGACCGATTTCCAAAATTAGTTGACCTTTTTAGATCAATTACTGTCCAATTATATGGCATACTTTTCTTACGAATATCGCATATAGGGAGTGCCAAGATCCCAGAGCAGAGCCGGGAAATTTTAAAGTTAAAACACCAAATATCATTTTTGTGTCTTAATAAGATGTACCCCCAATCCTGTACAATTAAAGAAGACCTTATAAAATTAAATCGTAAATCTAGCTCATAGCTTTGATCTCCAAACATCATTATAATGTCCATTCTTGACATTTGAAATTAGGAAAATTACTAAACATGGATAATCCAAAACAGGGTTAACCCCAATCAATTGATTCTGACTGTATTACGGAATAAAGAAGAACAACTCCCTGTGAGAGAGATAAAACAAACCTATGGCATGAATTGAGTGCGAATATAAATCACTTATCTAGAGCAAAGTCTCAATATCACTTTTTGTCCGTGAAGTGATTCTGATTTATAGTATTGGCGACGGGGAGGCGGCGGCGGCTGTTGCTGTGGCTGCGGTGGTGGCGGCGGCGGTCGGTCGGTCGGTCGGTCGGTGTGATGATAAAATTGATGTTTGTTTATTTTGATTTCGATTAATTGATATGAAAGAGAGGATATCCGGTTGTTTTGAGATAGTTAAGAAAACAGTTAAAAGGATATAGGAGGAATTTGAAGCCTAAGCTATTTCTATTTGGGATGATAAATTGTTTATATTTTCTGCTTTCGAATGACAAACGTAAATGAAATGTGGCTACGGTAAGAATGTGTGTAATTAATATCAAAAGCCATAGAGATAGAGTCTATTCGAAATCAAAATGGTCTTTAATAGATAAAAGGGTATTTACTGAAGTGAAATGGATCTATTTTCGGTTAAGCCAAACAAATGGAATTTCTTATCATATATCTTGCATAGGCCTTAGGTCTGCTTAGACTTCTGTGTGCAAACACAACTCATTTACTTATTCGTAAATTACACAGGTCGCACATGGAAAGAGAGAAACTAATTTGATAAAGGACTTTTCTGAGATATGGCAGATATGTAGAATAGAATGAAATTGTATTAAGGAATTGTCACGACTTGTCAAAGTACGAGTAGATTTAATGTGCTGAAAAAGGTTTAGATAGCCCTATATCACCTTATTTATGGGGTTGAACATTCAATATTACCTTAAACCGGTATTTCGATTGCTTGGAATGTTTATTATATGAGATCTTTACTATTAGACCTAAAATCAATTGGGTTACAATGAGGGTTAAATTTTGTATGTAAATTAATTTTCGACACTTCTACTTCATAAGAGTCAACAATTCGTCGCCCGACATTTGCTTTGTTGTAAACGCCAAAATGGACTTTTTAAACTGAATATGCAGTAGTATGTTTTAAAAGATTTCACCTATCGTTTGCCGTTGTTGAGATAATTGGAATACCTACATTCTGTAGTATATCCGTAAAAAAAGCTATCCTTGAGTTTTATTTTGTCTTAAACGCCAGTTTTTGTCATATACGGCAAAATCTTTTACGAGTATATCTCCTGATCAGATAAAATGAGCTCGTGATCACATTGAAAGCTTTTCTACAATAGATTCTCATTATTGCAGGACAAGTACAAGTAGGAAATATTTATAGAGAGTCATTTGAAGTTCAACTCAACGTGAAATGGCTGAATTTAACAACAGAAAAGTGAAAAGGCATCTATAAAGCCGGGCAGGGACCTTAATCACCAAAACACTAACCCTAACCATGCAATTGTTTATTTTGACCTTCAGAGTAACTTTGCTCTCTAAGAAGTCGAAAAAAAATGACGCTAAATAGCTTATGCTAGAAAATTTAAACTTAAGCTTCGTAGTATTCACATGTCTCGACTAGGTTGCTGGAATTGTACATGTATGACCGAAAGAAAGGTTGTTTTGTTTTGTCACAATTTGTTATCTGTTCTATAGGACAAGTATTGATATAAATATAAGAAGAAGACGTTCACTGTCTTATTTTTGAGCTATTGGGCCTTGTGAATAAAAAAAAAGCTAAAGCTGAAACTTGGATTTTTAAGTAAAAGCTTGATTTTTAGTGAATAAAAATAAGCTTAAGCTAGCTAGTTAAAGATGTTTTCTAGTAATAGGTGTTTAAAAATAGCCAAAGCTAAATTCATTTAGTTTTAGCTTGTTTTCCTAGCGTAAGCTTCAATTTGTGTGAATAAAAATAGCTTAAACTAGAATATTATAGTTAAAGCTACAAAAATTTCAAGATTTTTTCGACTTGTCTAGAAAGCTTTGACTAGGTCTTATTTTCAGTATTAACTTGTGCGAGTTGTTAATTAAACATAAGGGAATATCTCAAAAAATAGGACTGTGAACGTATAGACCCAGAAACTGACATATGAAATGTTAAAAACATTTTTTAGCCGAAACCAATACTTGCCCTGTAGAACAGATAACAAATTGAGGCAAAAAAACTTTCCTTTCGGTCATACATGTACCAGTTTTAGCTAAAGCTAACTAGCCGAAACATGTGAATAAAAAAACGAACACCTTAAATTACGAAGCTTAAGCTAGAATTTTCCAGCATAAGCTATTTAGCGTTATCATTTTTTTATTCACATAAAACAAAGCTTAAGCTAGTACTGTCTAGCTTTAGCTGATAGTAAGAGCTATGACTAGTTGGCTTTAGCTTCCTCCAAAAAAAGTTTTAACTTTTTTTTTATTCACAAGACCCATTCCCTTATATTTAATTAAAAGCTCGTACAAGTTTTTAGTACCTGCTTCATAACTTCTAGCCATCTTACAGCAAAAGCAAGTTCATCCGATTGAATCGTACATTTAATTCACGCTGCAACTGTCAACGACAACTACAACAAATATAGTTGATTGGTTGGTATTTTGTAAACAAAAAGCAAACGATAACAATGGTAATTTCAACTTAGGCTTAGATAAAGTACACTGAAAAAATTTTTGTACATTCTTTTTATGAATGGCGATCATTCAGCCAAAATCATTAGTTTTTAAGAAATATTCATATGAATAATGCACGAATTCATAAAAATTAATTTTTGTTTTATGACCAAGTCATGATTTTCATGAAAAACCATTCATAAAATCCAAAGCAATAGAATTGTTGTTGGAAAATCAGATTATGATATTTTACATTTGAAGTAAGAACAGTTCATACAAATTTTATTGTAAAGTTTTATGAAAAATTTCTTAAAATGCTTGAAACTGTTCTTTTATTGTAGGAACAAAGTGGTTATATGAAACCTCATTCATCAAGTGACATTTTATGAAAAATTACTTTAAGTTCTTGAAACTATACATTTTTTACATGCAAAATATCATTAAATGCATGAAACCACATTCATAAACATTTTTTTGTTGCGAATTAAAAGTAGGAAACTTTGCATTTGAAATATGAACAATTCATAAAACGCATGTTTAAGGTTTCTTTCTTTTAATGAACTCGATTCTTGGCCCGTTTTTAATGAAGTTTTCTTTAAAAACATACAGTTTTTCCTTGGAATCATGTATCTTTTTGGTTCAGTGTAAAACTGTTTTACACATTTATACAACACAAAATTTTAAAGAAAATAATGAATGGAATACCGGTTGTAAAAAGGTATTATTTGTATAGTGACAAAATGTAAAGAAGAAGTTTTATTTGTCTTAAATAATTAAATTCAATTAAAAGCTCAAGTGACATTAACTCCAAGGTGCGTTTCGCCCAGGCACGACAGTGGGCTCATCAGTTAGTTACTGCCGTACCCTTCTAAGACGCAAATATTGGTCGATGTTTACCGACTCTTATAAAATTTACAGCCTTAATAGACTGTCGTCCCTTGGTGAAACGCACCTTGGAGTTGAGGTCACTTGAGCTTTTAATTGAATTTTTTAATTTAATTCAATCACTGAACTTAAACAGAAATTACTTTCTATCTTCATTGATTAAATAATTAAAAGTAATTATTAAAAGCATAAAAATGTCTGATGAAGAAATAACAGACGAAATTGACTTCAAATACGAGTCAAAGAAAAAATTCATTCCTGTAATTAAAAATTATAAAGTTTTATTCAATGAATCGCAATTGCCAACAAATCGATTGAAACAGCTAATCTTTATACGACTTCGTTAGGAAAAGAAATAACTTCAAAACAATTAAGAAAAAAATTAAATATGTATGAAAAATGAAGTTGAAGTAAAATGTGACAAAAAAATAACAGGAAACAAAACAGTAATTCTAAAAGACTGGGAAGAAGAAATTTTGGAGTTGATGGACTTCACAGAAGATTTAGTACATTCCAAAATCGCAGGTAAGATACTTATCTATCTACGTTAATTTTTCTTGATTACTAAAATCGACATGTGTATTATTTATATTTTACTAAGGTGCAGCAACCGTTGGGTGTTTAAGTTTGGATGTGCAAGTTACAAATAATAAGCCCATAGATTGCGACACGCAACAGGAACTACTACCGCCACCACCACCTACCAAAAAGGCAAACAAAATCCTGCCTTGTGAAACCGATGAAACGGGACAATTGACTACATCTGAACTTCAGCGCTACGTTCTCTTCCAACAGTTGAAGTTAATTCAGCTTCAAATCTGAAAAGAAGAAGCTGCATTAAACAATATATATCATTGTTCAAGCCCAATCAAAGATGTTTAGCATTCCTATATGGAGAACTCATTAATTATAGTGCCAATTTATAGATGAAAAAAATTGATGCTTTTTGTTTTATTGGTGCACAGAGTTTATATTTATTTTTTAAATGAAATAGAAATTTAAGTTAAATGTAACTGTAACTGTACGATAGTGCTGAAGCTATTTAATTTCTGCGCTGTTGCCCTCGTCTACGAAGGTTTATTTTACTTGAGTTACTATCATCGGCTTGATATTCATCTGCTGGTTGTTCTTGTTGTATGTCTAGGCTATCTGGCAATTTTGAAGATTGTGGAGCACACAGCAACAAATCACAAGAGTCGAAATCATGCTTGTTGTAACATTCATTTTGTATTGCAGACATGAAAACCTCTGCTTCAATTGGCCAAGGCATCTCTCTATTGTAACGCACTCTCGGCAGAATATTTCATTGTATTTTTTTTCTGCATCTGTTTGAGGATTTTTGTAAGGTGTTTGAGGCTAAGGTGTGATTCCGTATCCAGAATCTCCAAGAATTATAGCATTGCCCTGTAAATTCTCCCTCCTGGATGCATAAATTAAAGATTTTTTCAAGACTCGTGATTCGTGAACTGACCCTGACCACTGGACGTCCACACTTGTAAATTCTTCAGCATAATTGCATGTTGCTTGTACATTAAGGCTGTGGAAGCCTTTCCGATTAATGTATTCATCAAAAAATCTTGGGGGTTTGGAGATATGTAGTAATATGGGTATAATCTGCCTTTTCCATTATCTTGTTGGCCACGTGCTTAACAGTCCTACATACAGTAGAGCGTTCAACTCCAATATCTTGTCCTACACCGTATACTGAAATCCAGGTTCACTTAGATATCTCAAAAAAATCTGCATTCTCTGCTCAGAAGTCAGTGCACCTCCTCTACGCTCCGTTGAGTCTTCTAAAAAGTAATCAGAAAGCCACTTCATATTTTCTTTTGAAAATCTAAATAAACTATGAAAATGTTCATCGCTAACTTCCAAACGTTTCTTTTAAAATTTTAGTTTTCTGACGCCTATAAAATCGGTCATGTTCGCACTACAATTAAAGAGAATACTAAAAATGAGACATAGGGTCTTGTGAATAAAAAAAAGTTAAAGCTTTTTTTGGAGGAAGCTAAAGCCAACTAGTTATAGCTTTTACTAGCAGCTAAAGCTAGACAGTACTAGCTTAAGCTTTGTTTTATGTGAATAAAAAAATGATAACGCTAAATAGCTTATGCTGGAAAATTCTAGCTTAAGCTTCGTAATTTAAGGTGTTCGTTTTTTTATTCACATGTTTCGGCTAGTTAGCTTTAGCTAAAACTGGTACATGTATGACCGAAAGGAAAGTTTTTTTGCCTCAATTTGTTATCTGTTCTACAGGGCAAGTATTGGTTCCGGCTAAAAAATGTTTTTAACATTTCATATGTCAGTTTCTGGGTCTATACGTTCACAGTCCTATTTTTTGAGATATTCCCTTATGTTTAATTAACAACTCGCACAAGTTAATACTGAAAATAAGAACTAGTCAAAGCTTTCTAGACAGGTCGAAAAAATCTTGAAATTTTTGTAGCTTTAACTATAATATTCTAGTTTAAGCTATTTTTATTCACACAAATTGAAGCTTAAGCTAGGAAAACAAGCTAAAACTAAATGAATTTAGCTTTCGCTATTTTAAAATAGCTATTACTAGAAAACATCTTTAACTAGCTAGCTTAAGCTTATTTTTATTCACTAAAAATCAAGCTTTTACTTAAAAATCCAAGTTTCAGCTTTAGCTTTTTTTTTATTCACAAGGCCCATAGTCAAAGCTTTCTAGATCTAGACAGGTTGAACAAATCTTGAAATGTTTGAACCTTTACCTATAATATTCTAGTTTAAGCTATTTTTATCCACACAAATTGAAGCCTAAGCTAAGAAAACAAGCTAAAACTAAATGAATTTAGCTTTGGATATTTTAAAATAGCTATTACTAGAAAACACCTTTAACTAGCTAGCTTAAGCTTATTTTTATTCACTAAAAATCTAGCTAACTATTACTTAAAAACTCAAGTTTTAGCTTTAGCTTTTTTTTATTCACAAGGGTCATACTTATGACGATCTATTTGATCTATCTTACAAAACTAGTAGTAGAGAACTAGAATATAAATGCGCTTCAATATTAAAAAGATACAAAAAAAATGGATGGTGACGTAGATCCCAAGGCAGGTATGTTAACAGGTAGTATTCTCAACGGTATGAAAACTTTTATCCCTAACCGGACTCAGAGCATGAAACCAAAAGAGAATTCTCATTGCAATAATAGCAGTAAAGAGTATTTTTTCGGTTCTTCGAAAAAAAAAAGCAAACAAGTCCGGAATGCCTCTTATGCTGATATCAAACGAACCAAGTTTTTACATGATCAAAATACACGGTAAGAAATACAACAATGTACCAAAGATAGTAAAAATTATTGGTCATTTGTGAAAAAAATTAAAAATTCCAGCTGGATGGGCGGTTCCATCGCTCGTTTATAATAACGCTCCTGTGAATAGCTTACAAGGAAAGGCAAATATGCTTGCAGCTTTGTTTTCTGCAAACTCGACGCTGCCGCAAAGTGTTATGAATCCTCCTGTTCTTCGGAACGTAAATAGTTTTATGGGACAAATATTCTTTCACATTCGCACACGAACAGTTGCAATAGTCTTAAAAGATCTTGAAATACACAAATCGGCTCGTCCAGATGGTATATCCGTCCGTATTGTTCTGAAGAGGTGTGACCATCTTTTGTGGCATTATTTGATGTTGCAAAAAATGAGGCAAAATTCTTATTTTTCAACCGAAGTTGTAAGCAGTTTTTTTCCCACTTCTGATCTGGCTACAATTTATAAGGCATACATTCGGCCTAAACTTGAGTATAACTCCCATATCTGAGCAGGTGCTCCTAGAACTCACCTGTACCTCTTGTACAGACTGGAGACAGTTCTATTGGTCCACGGGCGACAATAGTCACACAGGAATAGTTAAGCGTTGTAAGTCACTAGGCCCTCGTTCCCCATGAGCCGCTGCGCCACCAAATTGATATATTTCTAATTTGTAGAAATGATATTTGCTTTTTCGCGGCACTCATAGTCAAACCAAGTGTTTGATTGTAGCGGTCACTTCTGAGGCAGCAAAACTTAATGCTGAACTCCAACTACCAAAACTCATGACCTTAAAAAGCTTTCTTAACTTATCCTTTACCATCCTTATTGAAAACTCTGTGAAACAAACCCTTTGATATATCATATCATATTCTTCTTGAATTTCAGTTTGCATTTAATTTCAAATCCATCTAGGTACCAATCAAAGCACCTTTTCGTCAAGCATAAGACTTGATTTTAATGTATAGCCAAATATTAGCATTTCAGCTTCTTGCTATTTTCCATGAGAAAACCAATTTGAAACTTAAACAACTACCCTACATCAATGCATGTTTATTTCGGTCGAAAACCCAATCCTTTTCTGGATCAATAAATCCCAAACATAGGTTGTTTGTGTTTCCTTTCTCCGAACAAGTATAAACAACTACAAGGATGTGTGTCGTGCACGAAGCACGATGCTATAAATTACAGCAGAATCGACAATACAATACAGAAGCAACCTTTCCTGCAATTTAACGAAACCGTAGAGCGTAGATATCCGTTATTATGGCTCATACCAAGTGAAATCAGGGACATAGCCATTAACTAGCGGACTAAAGTTCTTCGTTTCTTGCTTCCACTTCCGATTTACAATTGTGCTTGAGGGCAATTAGTCTTAGCCCGTTACTAATTATTCTAATGGTCTACGCTTCCAATACAGTTTAGCATTACCATCATTGCAGGCTATCTATTTCTGTAGGGCGGCTGTTGCACTTTGCACACGGCCTATCATCGCCAGGATTTTCAGTAAGCATTGCTTACAAATGCCGCTATATCATTTGGAAATATCATGGCCATGGCCTTAGGCATTCGCATTGTGGATGGAATAATTTGACGGTGGCAAACGTATTTAATGAGTTCTCAAATTGGGGGAATTGCTAAAGATATTTCGGCACCCACAATTAGTGAATCCATTTATGTTTGGAGAGCTTTAAGTGAGGAAATTTGAGATATTCTACAGTAAATAGGCATTCTATTTGGAGCAATGGATCGCTTTGAACATGAAAGCCTCCTCCAATCAATTAAATAGATTTCAACAAAAGATGGTAAAGACTCAGTCCTATAACACAAATAGGCATTGTTAGTATGCTGTGATATGAATTCTTTGGATATCAGATTTCACTGAATCCCAAAATTGGTGAACGTAAAAAATATTAACAAAAGTGACCTCGAGTTCAAACCCTCAGATTGTCATAGCGCACATGAAGAAGATGCAGAATTAAGATAACTGATATACCACACATATGCCATGGATGGTTTCAGATGGGGTGTTGGCTCTTCTATCATAATATAAAGATTAGATACATTTTCAAAAGTTTACATCAAAGGTGTTTTTGTTATAAGAAGGGATGTTTTATTTTTAACATGGTCAAAGGTGGTACATCTAAATCAAGGTCGTCAATTTAATATCCAAGTAGTAGTACTTCTAGGCATAATAGTTAGTACGTTGGACCGTTATGCGGAAGGTCCCGAGTTCGATTCTCAGCCGCTGCAAAAAAAGTTTTTCAGGGGTGTACTGCTTCTTGCGAGGAATTGACAAATCCTCTAAGAGTATATCTCTTGTCACGGAAAGAGCTGCTCTATCGTTTGGCATCGGCAGAAAATTGTAGGTCTCCTCGGTTCCTGGTTCACTTCGAACTGTTGCACCATCAAATTTTATTAAGCTATAGATATAGGTTTTTTCCGATGATATCGCTATCATTGCAGTAAGTAAGTTAAGAATCTATTTGTGATATTATGCAAAGAGGACCAATAATTACAAGGAAATGCTGTCTATCTGCAGGGCTATCAATAAACCTCTCCAAGACGAAAATCATACCATTTACCAGGAAAAGACTTCTGCGACATATGAGACATATCCAGTAAGCTAGTGAGGTAATTGAAACTCAGAGGGAGGTAAAATACCTCGAAATTACAATAAAGAGTAAACTCCTCTGGAACAAACACTTTAAAGCTAAAAAGATTTGCAAGAGACTTGCAGCTAGATGTACACTGTGATGGTAAGACCCACCATTACTTATAATGCGGTTGCATGGTAGAAGAGAACCAAATTATCAACAACTAGGAAAGCAAAGGCAATGATAACCTGCCCTACCACAGCTATGGAGGTTGTCCTCCATCTATCCCCTGTACACGAGGTCATCTTAAGTGCGGCAATGGGAGGCATCGTGAGATTCTCAAAGGAAGGAACTGAACAGGCAAAATCATTGGTCTCAGAAAAAGGGACTTGCAGAGCTAAGCAACAAAAAAGATTGGGTAGGAGAAGAAACAAACTACACCCTCGAAAAAAATACTATCAAGTGATACACTGATGGATCGGGAACAAGCGAAGAGACTGGTGCAGGAATCTTTGGGCCAAGAACCAAACTTTCCATACCGATGGGGCAGTCCACCAGCATCTTTCATGCGGAAGTAAACGCCATAGGGAAATGCTTGGATCGAAATCTCGTAACAAGAACATTGTCATCATATCAGATAGTCAAGCGGCACTCAAGGCACTAAGTTAATATACCATCGGCTATAAGTTGATGTGGGAGTGCATATATGCAGGCTAAATGAAGTTGGCAAACAGAACACAGTCACACTTTACTGGTCACGTGGGTGTTCATGGAAATGACTACTTAGCGAAAATTGGCACATCAACCCCTTTAAAAGGGCATGAGCCCGATTGCAAAATAGAAGAAAATGTCATCAAAAACAAAATTAAACGAGAAGAGGAGGGAAACACATCTAGGAATTGGAAAGAACTCGCACTGCTAAGTAAGGCAAAACTACTACCGAGGAATTACAACAAAGCAAAGTTTCGAAAACTGCATTAACTAAAGCAGAAATAATAACAGGTAGCCTAACTGAACACAGCAAACTTAGAAGACACCTAAATTTACTTCGTATGATAAGCAGTGTCACATGCAACGTCTGGAACATGCATGAGTAAACACTGGACCACATACTAGAAAGATATTGTCCACTCATGCACCAAAGGAAAAACCATCTGAAGGTGCCCCAAATACTAAGATTCCTAAGAGCAATAGATTTGGAGTGGAAACTGTAGAATTAGCGAGCCCAGGCATTTTTGAGATCTCTTGGTCGCAGTGCAATACCTCTAATATATAATTCATTCAGCTATAGATGGAGAGTTCTTTTCTTCAGTTTAAAATTATAAAAAAGTTGTAGAAATGAATGTAAAAATTCTTAGGAAATTCTGCTTTCAGGATATTCCTTCTTACTTATTAGACTCCCGATCTGGGAAAGGGTCACTTGGACGGTACGCTGCTTTCAGTCATCTAGATCAAGAATTCTGGCATCCGCAATGGCTTGATTTTTAAGCAGAAGGTTAGGTATTTCTTGTCCTCTCCAACTTATGGTCTGGAATTCAAAGATTTTCTTGTCTGGCCGAGTGAATGTAGTCGAGGTATTTTGACAACATCCACAATTTCGTTCAGCTCAGAGAGTTCACAGTCGAAGATTCCCATCCTTTTGCCCCTCTAACGCGAGGGAAAAAATATCCTTGGAAGAATTTCTTTACGAAAGAACCCAGTACCACCTTTCTATAATTACTTATAGTCACATACTCGGCTCTTAGTTTTTCGCTTGAACAGTTTTGACGCATTTTTTTCCCCAAATCAAAGATGCATTGATTTCTTAGAGTAATTCATAGTCAGGACTTCACTAAGACGCTGTCTGACGAATTAGTTTTATCTCCGAGGTAGATAAACTCCTTGACTACTTCGAAGTTGATGCTTTCGATAATAACGTTTCTTCCAAGTGAGTGGTTTTTGATTGGTGTTCATGTTTTGTGCTGGGTTATTTCAACATCAATAAGTTTCCTTCAATAAGTTTCATTCATTGAAAACGGTCGATGATTTCGATATCATCCGCAAATCGAAATAATTGGACATATTTGTTAAATATTAGGTATGCCTATGTGAACTCCTTGACTATGCACCACCTGCTTCATATAAGATTAGAGACGGCACATGATCAGGCATATCCCTACCAAGCTTTTAGACATGTTTGGATTAGTTAGAAAAAGCCTTACCTCAGTTGCACATTGCATAGTGTAACCAGTTTAACTTTGCTTAATACAAAACTAAAACAATATTCGGTTAAATAAATAAAAGGTCTTTCCTCGTCAACAGATCCACAACAACTGATCATATCCTTATTCTCTCAGTATATTCTTCTATTTAACCGTTAGTCTCTTTCTATTGAATACAAACTATACATAACTTTCTTTCATTAAATCTTCTTACTGAACATTCATTTGTTTTATTCTTTCTTTTAGAAGTTATGCCACAATAATGAATTTTCTAATGTTACGCGACACAGCCGGATCAGTTTTCCCAAGATCCCGAGTTTGGCTATCACCATATTGAACTCTTTACGATTAATACATCTTAATCCTGATTCGAATTCGATGAAAAGATATTGGATATGAACTTGAAATTCAAGGTATTTTCCAGAATTCAGCCTTAATGCGAACATTTTGGTTTGTGATAGAAGCCACCTTGGTAGTTGCCGACTACAATGTTGCAGAACGGTTCAAAATGCTCACACAGCACGTTAGATATAATATTATTTTTGACATTTAGTATTGATATGCTTCCATAGTTCTTGCAAGACACAGGATCATCTTTTTGTAGATGGAACATAATTATAGTTATTGGACATGCTTCCTTTCACTCATGTTTGGTCGATGATATTATGCACGCATCCTACCAAAATATCACCTCCGTATTTGAAGAGCTCTGTGGATAGGTTATTAAATTCTGCAGCATTGTTGTTTTGAAGCTAATTAACGGCTAAACCAACCTCTTCTTTACTGGTTGGTGGAACTGGTTCTTCATTATCATCTTTCACCATGACTCACTCAACATGACGAACTGTTGGAATTGCTGCTTGAAAAAATCTACTCTTCCTTTTGGTTACATTCGCTGTTTGGAAGAGCCTGCGATTCGGTCTTGAAACCATTTCCCATGAAGTTTTTCTTTTCTTTGCAAAGCCCCAAGAAGTTGTTCCAGTAGCGAGGCTCTTTGATATCCTTGAGCTAGAAGAGTTTGTACACCTTCTTTTTACTCAGGGGCTTCTTCTGCTCTCTTCTCCTTGCTGAAAACTTTTCTCTCGCTACTCTTCCACTTTTTCACTTGAACACATTCATCATCATCCCTCTCCTTCCTTCCTTCTCAGGGGTGGTTGATTGAGTAAGGTGGTTCTTTTCGTTCGACAGTTGAGCTCCTAATTTTTCCACAAGAAGAAAATTGAGGAGATATCAGATTATTTGCCTGGGATCAATTAATCCATGATAAATTTGATTGGTGGTTTGGCGTATGAGGAGCACTAAATTTGGTAATGGATCCTGAGTTTTGGGAACCTAGTAATCCCCGTTTGACGAACTCTTACAAAATCGACAAGTCGAAAGTCATTATCTCTTGTTATTTTGTAGAGATTGTGCTTATTACCTTATCCGCGAAGATATATTTCTTTCGGACTTTAGCAATTAAGTTAGTGAGTACAACTTTGACATCGTACTTCAGACAAGTTCCATAGACTCTGTCTAGTAAGTCATAAACTGCTCCTTTATAGGTTCGCATATATTAGGTTGATGTTTTAGAATGTGATTTTTATTCGGATCATAGCCACGTCGACTTAAAGTCAAGTCCTTTGCGTCTAAGACAATTTTTCAAAACGAATCTGAATTCTAATATGTGCAGGATTTTATCGCAGCTCTAATTAATGTCACAATTCTTTCTTCTTAGTAAACCTTATACTATCCATAGTATCTCCTGGATTGCTCTAATATTTGCCTTAAGCTGCTTGAGGCCAGATTAAAGCTCTTGAGTAGCACCTGAGGCTTAAAGTGTTTTTGCATCTAGGTGCGGTGCATACGTTTAGATTGATATTCTTTGACGTTCCGGGTCTTGTTGTCATTTGAAAGCAATCATTATCCTAAGTTCCGGGTGAATTTTTCGGAATCGATAGTTACGAGTACCACAGCTCTCAACTTGGCTGTGAATCAATTTAAGAATTCATTTGCAAGCAAATCATTCGTTGTTGTTTGGATGGAATATTTATCTTATCAGATGTCTATAAGTCAGTATTTCCACTTCAAAATTGTAAGGGTTTAATAAATATTCAGTCTTCGATATTTTGTCGTAAATTTTGTTGTGAAACAAACAAATTATTGCATTTTTTTAGAGTTCCCCTTGCTGAGTAAAATTAACTGAAATACACTTGACTTTCAAATTAATATTATTATCTGAGTTTATTTTCAAAAACAAGCGCAAAATTTTTTTTGGTTTTACGACCTAGGTATTTACAAAATGATAACGACAAGTTTATCACAATAATTCACTAATTCTTTTTTGTGGAGTAGGGTAATTTGGGGAGGCAGTTGGTAATGCTATGTAACTTCACTGCGAAGAAAATAGGAGAAAAAAGCGCAACAAATATTTGGTTTCACGAACATTTATGAAAATTAACACAATTATGACACGCTTATAATTTTGAGGTAGCAATTCAAAATATACCTTACGGAAGTTTTAAAATATTAGAACAAAATGAGTTGAGCCGATAAAAAAATACATTTAAATGGAAATAATGATCAGACCAAAAACATAAGTGTTAAAAAAAGAGCCAAGTTCTTCTATACAAAAACCTTTGTGTAACAAGTCAGCCGTGAAAAGTACTGAGATCTAAAAGTACGCCAAGTTCTTACTTCATGAAGGTTTAATACCGAATATTTAAAGTAGAATAATATTGAAACAGCTACAATGTAATAGAGAAATTTTATTATTTAATGATTACTGACTAAAATTTGATGGGCTTACTGGCCAAGTTTTCAAAACCTTTTGAATTGGGCATAAAAAAAAACTTGCCAAGTAAGCCCATCAAATTTTAGTCAGTAATCATTAAATAATAAAATTTCTCTATTACATTGTAGCTATTTCAATATTATTCTACTTTAAATATTCGGTATTAAACCTTCATGAAGTAAGAACTTGGCGTACTTTTAGATCTCAGTACTTTTCACGGCTGACTTGTTACACAAAGATTTTTGTATAAAAGAACTTGGCTCTTTTTTTAACATTTATGTTTTTGGTCTGATCTCACTCCTTTTTGCAAAGATTTTAATATTTTGCCATGTCAAAATCTCGAAAGATACGGAAAGGGTGGACTCTACCTACTAAAATCAACTTAGTTTATAGCTTCCTATTTCTTTTGGTATATTTCCTTTTTGTTATTGGTTGTTTGATTTGCGCTTCAATTATTTCTTCTTATCCTGGCAAGATACCTATTTACCTAACACTAACATACCTAGCTTAATTACAGCAATCGGAAGTGCTCCATATAAATTAAACATTTTCTCAGAAAGTGGCCGGATACCACGCCCCCTGAATGGAAAATTTCGAATTTTCGATTGTTTCCTCTGCTTGTATAACAAGACAAGTTGTGCAAAATTACAAGATTCTACGATGTCGGGAAGTGCTCCATAATTTTGATGATCTGTCAGTCAGTCAGTCAGTTACGGTTTTTGTGATTTTTGAGGCCTTATATCTCAGGAACAGCTTATGCTAGAAAATTTAAATTTGGTGAGGCGCCTGTGCCTGACTAGCTTAGCATATATTCGGAGTTTTAAGTTTCTGACTTCATTGGTACTGAAGATACTCGTAGAAAGGGGTCAAAAATCGCCTTAGTTTGTTCCTGTAAAAAGGGTGTAGTGCCAGAACTTGGCTGGGCACTACCGTGCCCTTTGATTAATGATGATGATGATTCTTTCAAAACCGAAGCCTTTCACTTTTCAAAAGTCTATTTAATTACCTACTTCTGAGTTTGACGATTACAAGACAAGACTTCTTTGTCTCTGTATGCTGTCATCGATAAATTACTCTTAATTAAATCAAGTTGGACACATCGGCACGATAGATAAACATGACTTCGAAGAATGCAGTGAAAGACTTAGTCAACCCGGAATCTACTAAATCACATCAAGCTGAGGTAAAAAAAAATCTTGCAATGCGCTTATATTTTGATATGAAAGCTCCCTCTTTCAAAGAACCAATGGAGGCAATAGATATAAAGTGGTTCCTTTTTAAATCATATCGTCGCTTTTCCGGCAGAGTGGCATAAGTCGAAATTTGCAAATTTTCAGGAGAGCCTTTTAAAGTTTTTTTTTCATACTGAAAAAAAAATTTCTTTGTTCATAAAAAACAAAACTCGAATGTTGAATACGTGAAAAAACTGCATTTTTTGTTTGTTAAGTTTTATAAAAAACGAAATATTAAAAAAAAAAAACAAAAATTGATTTATGCCGTATTTATACGTAGAAAATGACAGGGATGTTTTTGAAAGTTGAGAGCGGCGCTTTTTCATAACTCGGAAACTAGAAGAGGTAGGTTAACGCCGATTACACAGAAAAATTGTGTTTTTTTGTCAGCTCAGTTCTGTGTTCAAAACTAAAAAACGACGAATTTCGACTTATGCCACTCTGCCGGAAAAGCGACGATATGTATGTTTGACAATGACAGCTGTTTCCCGCTCGAAGTCTTGACAGAAAGTCAGTATCATACCTCCGCTAAGCCAAATGTGGACTGCACTCATGGCCGCCGTCGTCGTACGGTGAGCACAGACGAGAATGTGGCTGCTGTAGCCGAGAGTGAGACTCAACTCATGAACATCAACTCGCCATCGATCTCAACAGCTCAACATTTCACGCAAGTCAAGAGCCTGAGGATAATTCTGCATAAAATTTCCGCATCTGTGGCTCGAAAAACCCGCACGTCATTATCTGGAAGCCAATGCATCCATAGAGAGTGATAGAGAGCGTTCTGGTCAACAGTGGGCCTTACAGAGTCATGATAACCGCCTTTTTTGACTGAAATTGAAGACATGGATTTGGACGACCTCTGGTTCATGCAGGATGGCGCGCCATAACACACAGCCCATGTCATAATCGATCTTTTGCGCACCAAATTTCCAAATTGTGTTATCAGCCGTCTTGGCTGCCTCGTCTTGACTCCTTTAAACTTTTTTTGTGGGGAGCCGTGAAGGACCGATGTTATGACAACAATTCAGAAACTATTTAAGCACTTAAGGCTAATGTCATCCAAGCAATCCGTGAACTACCGCCTAAAACCATGAACAAGGCCTTGAAAAATTGGAGTGAAAGAATACGCTACTGCGAATCCACCCGACCGACGCGACGCAGCCAATTGAACGACGTTGTATTCCATAATTAATGGGAATATTTGCTTTTACTAATAAAGCCATAACACATGGACAAAATTTAATTTTGTTTAATCTATTGCATTTTTAAAAAGAAACTTGTATTTGACACTTTATAGGAACTGTACTTGCGGTTGTTCTTAATTTTAACTCAATTTTCGATATTTCATTTCAGCGAATGAACCATTGTTAGTTTTTCATTTCAAATACTTAAACCAATGTCTTAGATACCGTTTTTTGGAAGAAAAAGAATCAATTTCGTCTCAGGGGAATAATCTTTAATCCTTCTTGTGGTTTATGCTACATACATTTGATTTATAAGTGTGAAATTCGGCCTTTAACCAATACTCAGCTCACTCTTAAGTACTTACTTACTCCAAAGTAAAAATGACTAATTAATGATAAGTGGAAGGAACATGCGATACAAAATTCATCTTCGTTCCTAAAAATTTGTGTAGCATGCAAAAAAAAATATCTTCGTATTATGTAAACGACGACGCGACGGCGACGTTAAACTTGAGAGCTTCATGGAATAATAATTAATTTTATTTTCCCTGTGAGACTGGCTGTTGGAATTATTCGTAAAAATTCTTATAAAATTTAAAATTCTCTCTGCTCGAGTAAAATAATGAGTTTTACACAAGGACGAGAAAAAGTTTTACAAAACAAGCGTTTTGTGTGCTCCTTTCTTGGAAATCATATTCATAAGGAAAATTATGTATAGACCACAACTTTAACACACGTCCCACTCCTTGCCATATCAGGATGTTCTTTGTGTTTCTTGACGTCCTAGGCGTCGTCGTTCCCATTTCTTATGCATAGAAGTTGGGAAAAAGTGGGAAGCAATAGGCTGACTGAACACAATGTTTTGCTTTCAACAGGCCACATGCACGCACAGCACATGTCACACACATCCTCGTAAGGATAAGGCTTCTCACCTCCTATGGCCTGGTCTGCTCTACTCTACACTTCGCCTCCTGTTTACCACAAGTTTTTCAAAGAGGCATTCACATATTTTCCCGTCGGTGAAAAGAAGCTTCCTCTTCAGTCTGTTCATGTATGACAAGAATCCCTTACAAGGAGCATCAGCAAGCATATTCTCAACTCTGGAGCTGTTAGTGTTTTGTTTTGAATTTCAAATTGCTCATGAAGTGTTTTGGAGTCATTAAATTCGTATGCAAATTGCAGAATAATGTAGCTACACTGCAATATGTTCCGTTTGTGTAGGTATGTCTGAGAAATGTTTCCAAATATTAGTTGTAACAATTTGCTCCACCACGAATTTTTAATAAGAAATAAAAGTCTAGAATTCTATGGTTGGTCATGAAAGTGTAGCTATGCACTCTATGGCTCCATTTGTATGGAGAGGCAATCTTTAACATATTACATGTGAGCCATTTCAGAGACTTTAATTTCAACTACAGATATGGCTTGAACAAGCACGACATAACCTTGGCAACGTACATATTTGAGGTGTGGCTACAGTCCAGAGTGGAATAGAATATCAACCAACAAGCTTTTTCGAGTTCAGAGGATCATATTCTGCACCTTTGCAGAGCCCAGCACTAGGGCCGTCAGTGCCTCTAGCTTAATTGAGCTTAAGTTAAGATATGACCATTTTCGTCATAGTTGAATAGTAAAACCAGCTGAACAGCGAAATACGGTCATCTTCACAGTTATACATTTTGAAGAATTCATCGGTTCATACTCTCAGCTCTTACTGATAATCTACTTTTATGTTTCCTTGCTCATACTTGCAGAATTGTTCGGAGCTTTAAATCCTGAAAAATAATGTTCCCTGTTATTTTCTGTTCTGAGAAGCTGGTATACTTTTCTTCCCCTTTTTTTTTGCTCGTAGAATTTCCGAGTTTCTTTGGTTTTTCTGTTCATCGTTTTATATCTTGATAAGTTTTCTTATGAGGTAAAATGACTCCTTCGAAAAATAACCTAGCGATCTCTTTTTGCAATTGCAGAAGTCGGACGTAATAATTTCTCACAATATTTCGTTGAGTTGACTGGTCGGGATATCCAAGTAGTGTGTTGAGTATAACCTGAACCTGGTAGCCATTTCGCGACCCTAGAACAACAAGGTTCTAAGTACACCAAAGTGTGTTTTGAGAAAAACGCATCTGAATATTTGAAGTCTTTTATTCGGATACTGTTTAAAAAAATTAAAAATTTTTTTTTATAACCCGATGAATATGCACACAATCTATAAAATTTCTACTTTAAAACCTAATAAAACCAGATTTTTAACCCTTAAATTTGACTTTAAAAATCATTATAGGACTTTGCTGCTCAACGATACGACACTATATTCTAGAACAATAAGGTTCTATGTAGCACTTAGAACCTTGTGAACTTAATTTTTTCGATTACGGAGGATAATTGAGATTGGATGAAATAAAAAGATTTAAATAAGTTTTCTTTATTGTGAAAGAGATGTGGAATATTATTTTGTTAATAAAAAGATAGTACATAAACAAATAATATTGTTGTTACAGCTGATAAATACACGAAAAAAAATATAATGGTCAAATTTAAATTTACTTGAAATAAATCTCAAAATCTACTTGATTCTATTTCAAAATTGCATTTAAATATGGAACAAAGTTCTATCTGCATGGTTTCTTTTTTTGAATTTAGTGAAACAAAGTTCTAAGTGGAAGTTAGAACCTTTTTAAATAAATCTCAAATCGAAAATATACAGATAGAACTCTGTAGCTCTTCATATTTTGTGAAACAAGGTTCTAAGTGGCAGTTAGAACCTTACTGATTAAATCTCAAATGGAAAATATGCAGATAGAACTCTGTAGCCCTGTCTATCATGGAAATGGAATGAGATAGAGCAAAATGGATTACGGGAATCGAAAGAGCACCCTAAATTTACCCAGATTTGATATAAAACTCATTTTTTTCAAAATTGTCGGTTAGAACCTTGTTGTTCTAAGGTCGCGATTTGTTAATGTTGGCCCTTCAATACTTGCGTTGATCCCATTGATTGGCTAGAAGGTCTTCATGTCACTTTATGAATGTTGAAATGTGGAAACTCCATACAAGTTACCACAATGTTTCGAACCCAAACAAACTCGTTCAGAGGTAGTGTCGTGCAGATTGTATTTTCCGAATATCCCATAGAAGATGCCTTATCTTATAAGCTTGATGTTGAAATCTAGCTAAAGGTAGTGCTTTAGAATTTTGAAAAGATTGGTATTGTCCTAAATCCCAGATAGCTAAATGTGATTTTTTTGGCAGAATATTTCTAGACCGGAACACTGATTTTTATGATTGAGAGACGTATTTGGGTAAATATTTCAAAATATTCAAAGGTCAGATGCTTATAGCATTTGTAATATTAATTATTTGTATTTAATATTTTACAGAAAAATTCTTTTGTCAAACCTCTTTTAACGTGGACTCGTAAGAAAAAAATTACATCTACTTAACCCTAGAAAGGTAATCATATTTTTTAGTACGTTAAAGGTAATCATTCGTCGAATCGACGAAGTAAAATTTAAATGCAATTTTTTCGAAAAGTTATTAACAAATTCTTGTAGATGTTAATAATTTATTTTTATCAAACCTTTCTTTTAATAAAAACACACTTTTTATTTTATTTTTTTATATTTGTGACTTTTTATTCTCCTCAAAGATCTATGAAGAATCTATGAGAAATTTTAAAAAGAAAAAATGATGTTCGTCTAATCGACGAAGATTACCTTTCTAGGGTTAAAAACCAAAAATGTCATTACCATGGCATTTCCTCAGTTGTATTTTTCCTTAGCTATTGGGTTTTATTTTTAAGTTGTAAAAAAGGTTTCAAAATAATATTAATAAAGTTATGGAGAAGAAATAACAATGGGGATTAAGTTTATTTTAAAAATTTAAGGAAGTTAAGTAAATGGAATTTAAGTGAATCTCTCCAAAACAACAAATCATTAAGAAATTTGAACTAACGGTCACAAAATAACTTGCTGAGATCACATCAATAATGGAACACGTTGAATATTTGCGAGGGATTTTGCAAAAAGCACAAAAAAATATCAGGACTGAATTGTCTTTCATATGCATAAGTACTCGTATATGATACAGGCCTTTCAAGTCTTAATGCTCAACAATTTTTTTTTAAATTTTATAGTTTAAGGGTATGTGTCCGTTGAAAAAATCGGTTAGACTTTAGCGTAAAACTGTGTAGCTTTCATAATATTCAGAATATTTCAATGAAACAAACGGTTATCGATTATAAATATGTTGTTTGATATATTTTTGTTTGAAAAAAAAAAATGTATGTGCCTCAAATCCGCCAAACAAATGGCAAAATCATAAATTTTAGTACGATGTCTATAGATTAGATTAGATTAGATTAAATTCTTTATTTCGATAATAAAATTACATTAATTTAAAGCTAAGAATATAAGGACATGGCGTTGTTGCCGTCTGCCTGATAGACATTTCATTTAAAAATAATTTAACATTATGAAAGTTTTTTTTTTTTTTATTTTGATTTGTTTTTAGTATAAGAGAATAAAAACTGTATTTTTTAGTGGTTTTTCTTAACAATTTTCAAATATCAGATGAATAATTTATTAACTTGAATATTAATAAAAAAGAAGATAAATAAAACAATTTTGAATAATTTTATAATCTTTAAAGATATGTATACAATTTTGACATGATTTGAAACACAAAAAATATTAGTTTAAATAGCTCTATTTTTTTTTTTTTCGTTTTTACATTATCAGTGATTCGCGACTTCAAACATCAATTTTGCCGTGATTTGAAACACAAAATCTTTAAAATAAACTTTCCCGTTTTTAAAAACAATTTTAGTAGATGAAAACAAGTTCAATTTTGTCGTGATTTGAAACACAAAAAATATTAAATTCTCAATCGCCATAACTGGATACATGACCGCTCAAAAGCTACTTCTATAAGCTAAAGCATGTTTGCAAAATTTAAACAGATTCGTCCAACCACTCAGCCCGTTAAGAATGTCAATGAGTTGGTCCATAGACAAAAAACTCACTTGGAAATATAGCCGTCGTATTTCTTGTAATATTGGACAAACTGCTATGAAATGATTTATATCCTCCACATCTCTCTATTGCAGAGAGTGCAAATTTGTGAGAGGTCCGATCTATGGGGGACAAAGTTGAGATTAAGGATCTCGACTCTAGCTTTAAAAATGGTGCCGATAGCTTCCGGAGTCAATTCTTTACAAAAATAGTTTGAAGTTGATGACAATTATTGATGGTTTAAGCGCTTGTATATGTTTCTGCTTGCCGATGAGGATGCACTTTGCAGGTGTTCTAAATAAAGTTTTTCATCAATTTTAGCTATCAAAGCCGCGAACATATTTTGCCATTCCTCTACATTATTTTCCCTTAAGGAGAGTACTATATCAACTCCTGCAGCAAGCGCGTTCCATTCTCTGAAGGGAGATGCGTTTGTACGGAGCAGTCTTATCAATATCGCCTTATGAAGGCCATTTTCTCTTTTCATGACCTTAGCTAAATAGTCGGAATGCCGTTTCAGATTCTGAATATATATCGGTGCTATTCCCGATTCGACATGTATGGCGTACGTAGGTGTAGCGTTAGGCAGTTTAAAAAGTCTTTTAAAAAAGTATCTTTGTAAAGTCTCAAATTCCTCTAATTGAGCGTATCCAAAGGCTTGGACACCGTAACATAAGCAAGTATTTATTGTTGCATTGAAGACTCTGTACTTTGATGAGAGGTCGATAAGTTGGTTGCTAAAAAAATTGGGCCACATCAGGTTTAGGGCCAGTTTGGCCTCCCTGGTTTTCTCTTTCGCATGATTGCTCCAGTTTAGGTTATAGGTCAGCAATACAACTAGATATTTAAACTCACTCACAATTTCAATACGCTCGTTGTTGACGTTCCATGATTCTTCAGTACGTCGTGCATGCCGCCTAGATTCAAATATCATAACCTTGGTCTTTCTAGTATTGATCCGTAAGCCCCAAGTTTCGCAATATTCTTTAAGTCTATTGATTTGCAGTTGTAAAGAAAATGGGTTATCCGCCAAAAGTACCAAATCATCTGCATACAGTAAAACTTTAATCAAAGATTCGCCAAATATTACACGTCCCGGTAGGATTTCACAAACCGCATCAATATAAAGTGCAAACAAAATGGGACTTAGAATACATCCTTGGGGAACTCCCGCCGCTGTCTCAAAACATTCGGATAAGTTGTTGCCATCCCATACTGAGGCTTTCGTTGAACTCAGAAAGTTAGAATAAAAAAGTAAAAATTTTTTCGAAAGGCCAAGAGAAGATAGTTTGTAAATCAATGCTTGTCGATTAACCGTATCAAAAGCAGCTTTGAAGTCAATGAAGCAGCTGTAAAGCTTTTTCTTTTTCTCCAAATATTGTCTTGCTATGCTTGTTAGTGCAAAAATCGGATCGAAACCCGGCTTGGAAGATACTTAAGCGGTTGTTTGTCACTATCCATCTCGTAAGCCTCTCGTAAAGAATAGAGTTTAAGATTTTCCTTAAAGAGTTGAGAATAGATATGCCTCTATAGTTTTCTGCAAGACTCCTTTCACCTCCCTTGAAAAAAGCGTAAATAATGGCTGTGTTAAAGCAAATGGGTATGCAAGCATCATTATAAAGTTGGTTGTACCAGTCCACTAAGTAGTTTTTGAAGTCAGCAGTAGAATATTTGTAAAATTCCGTTGGGATTCCATCAGCACCCGGTGCTTTGTTGTTCTTCATTGTTTTCAAAACACTTTCTAGTTCAATCAAGGATATCGGTTCATCAAGTTCAGGAATATGGTTGTTTGGCATGGCGTAACTAAACGATAACAGAGACTCATCTGCTGATAACAACCCTTTGAAGTAATCTGCCAAAACCTCAGCTCCGAGAGCATTATTATTTGAAGGAGTATGTTTACGCCCTCCTAATTCTCTCACATTATTCCAAAATCTTTTAGAGTCATTGCAGAGCACTAAGTTTTTTGCAGTAGTTTTAAGATATTAAGTCTTTTTTGAGGAACAAAGCTGTTTATATTCCTTATTAAAATGTAAGTACTGGTTTTTAAAAAAATCGGCGTTAGTAGATCTGAATAGTTTTAAGAAACAAAATTTTTTTTCACGTAGCTTTACGCAGTCCTTGTTAAACGATGTCTATATATGTATATTTTGCGTGACGTGCCATCCGCCCCCATTCAATACTTAATAAAAATTAAATTTCGAGACATCATTTCACAGGCAATGAGGTATCTTTTATTGAAGGTTAAATAGGATCAGCGGTTTCACAAACGGATTCTACGGACCTTACGAGCAGCGAAGTCAGAAATAACTTTGTCAAAATCAATATTTACAGCCAATTCTTGTTTAATCGACAATATAGCCAAGTTTGATAGCCTACACTGAACCAAATCGCGTAGGTGATATTGAAGAAAATATTTTGTTAATTTTTGAAGAATCAATTATTCAAATCAACAATTTTTCATAGTATTTTTCTTCATATTGAGAATGAATATTCAAAATGAATAAGGTTTCTTCAAATGATGAATGATTTAGTATTTTATTCAAACGAATGAAATTTTGTCATATC
Source organism: Philhelius festivus (assembly GCA_963931855.1). Classification (NCBI taxonomy): domain Eukaryota; kingdom Metazoa; phylum Arthropoda; class Insecta; order Diptera; family Syrphidae; genus Philhelius; species Philhelius festivus. The sequence continues at coordinate 53,949,270 of OZ007556.1, read as the reverse complement.
TACGAAAACAATTTGTTAATTTTTGATGAAGCAATTATTAAAAGTTTTTTTTTTACTATGTATGTATGTGTATCAACTTAAACCAGTTTAAAAAAAAAAATCATTTTTTGAGGAAATTTTCATAAAGGATACCTACAAGTATACTAATTGGGCTATAAAAGACAAATGCTTTTGAATCTTCCACCACACAATCGTTGGAGTGAACATATTCTTGACATCGTTTTTTGACTACAATTTTTTAACGACATTTGTTTCAAGCTGATAATATTTTTTTTAAATTGACAAATTGTATCAACTTGAAAAAGTGTCTTCAAAAAATTTCTTTAAATTTTCTTAAGTATTTTATTTTAGTTGACGAAATTCTTTTCAATTCGAAGAATTTTCATAGTCTTTTTTCTGGTTCGCTTTATTTTCTTCAAATCGAATAATTTTCTTCGAATGGAATATTTTTTTCTCTTCAAATTAAAGAAATTAATCCACTTGAAGAATTTTCGTCATTTTAATTTTATTTTAACTGTTCTCGAAGTGAAAAGTGTTCATTATTTTAATTGAACTTGTGCTGTAAAGTTGCTCGCCAATTTAAGTTGAAAGTGAACAAATAAAATAGGGACAAGAATTTACAAAGCAAGTATTAAGTTGTGATGTTTTGGATATTCCAGAAACATAATAAATTCAATGTAAGTAAGTAAGACATAGTTTAAAAAAATTATTCCATTGCATTATTTTTTATAGAAGCTTCGGAAAGCATTGAAGAAATAATAAAGGACAACTGCACGTGGGTGAAAAAAGAGCGGCATTGGGCTTTAGACTTGCTGAGATATTAAAAGCCGAATCGACAGCAGAGATATTGGCAAAATGGAAGCAATACAAAAATTCTAAGGGCTTCAAACTGGTAATATTTGTTATAACTTGTCAAAGTATTAGTAGCTAATACATAGTATATTTTATTTCTTCCAGATTGACATGGATTTTAAGCATTTATTTACAAATGCTGAAAGCCTTATTTTAAAAACAAATTTTCAACAAATTCATACCAATTTTTGAAGAAATTTGAAGATGAAAAATTGATGACATTGAGCTGAAACTACATGCACGCATGGATCGCACAAGCTTTCTCTTATATAAAGGACTAAAAATCTAAAAAATGAATGTTACTAAAGAAAAATGTTCATTATCATAAAAATTATTTTTTTTAAATGAATAAAATACATATACTTAACTCCTTTAATAAGTAGTTGCAGCTAAGAACAGGAAGCCATCTATTTTTTGGTAGGTACACTAAAGGTACACTAATATCTTAATTTAATTTTTACTTGCGACATATGTACATATAGGTACTAAAAGGCAAGTCATGCATTCGTAAAAAAAATTGAAATCGAGATTTTGAAATTTTGATCAAAGTTGACATTACGATCATAGCAAAGACTAAAAAAGTGGGTCTCGTAATTCTGTCTGTCTGTTCGACTACAGCCTAAACGGCTCGGCCGATTTTCTTCAAACTTGGTAGATGGGCGATTCCATTATAGCGGGTGCAACATTTAGACTCATTTAAAGTACATTTAATAATAGGTTAAAGTGGCTGCTGACCGGAAAAGGTCAGCACACTTAGACCAATATTTGGTCCGTTGTGATACACACATTTAATAATAAAATAAGCAAAATATTTAATGACATTATTACTTGAAGGGATACATTTTCACCTATTTTTATTTAATCCATTTAGAATTCTAAAATATAATAAATAATTTGGCAGAAGAATGTTTTCAAAGTGCGATCGCGGTTGCAACAGAATCGGCCCGACTTTTCTAGATCATAGCACAAAAAACACAAATTCTGTTAATTGTGAAACATTTATCATGCTATTCTTACATATATTGAACGACGTTGATTCAATTAACTAAATAAATAAAAATAAAGATAAAAACAAAAGTAAGCAACGAAATATTAACTTTTAAATGAATCGCGGGTGCAACATCAAATTATCGCGGGTGCAACGCGTCTAACTTAAATTAGTAAACTGATTTAAAAAAAACTGGAAAAAATATAAAATAAGGCACATATGTAACAAGTCAGTAACCTTCTCTATTAATTACAATTTTGTTTTTTTTTTTGTCAAATACTTCAATATTTTTTCGAAAATACATCATATGTATGTCAGAAGTACTCCATCTTCATCGATATCGGTTAAGGATAACCCCACATAACGATATTATGATATTGCAGCCTACCTGGTGCAAGAAGTAACAAACCTGAGGGAATAACTTTTGGAAATACTGCAGCTGTAAAAACAGAACGGTATTTTAGAGCATGGATCTACTGGTAATATAGGGGGCTCAAAAGACCCTGTTGGAAATTTAGAATTTGATGCTTCGTCTTCTGACTCAATAAAAACATCGAAAACTTAACTTCACGAATGCTCATGGTCATTGTACTCTTCTCGATTCTTAACTTCCGACTTAATAGATTTCACTTCTTTTATACCCGGCACTTGTCTGCTAAAATTATACCTTTTATAGAAATCACCTGTCATCCTTCAGTTTTTTAGTCATTGCTTTGGTGGAACCAGTTTTCTTTTTAAATACATTTTTTAACACTTCAACTACGTTAGTGGGACTCCTTGGGCGATTACGTTTCACTTGTGCGACTTTTTCAGTCTACAGGGACTGATGTAATGAGTGCCTGCCTTTTTTTGTGTTGACTGGATTTTGTCGTTTTGTCTGATTCTAGTCAGAATTTTAAAATTTGTATCTGCCTTCATTTTCCCTTTCAATACATCTCTCCACATTAAATTTCTACGTCCTTTTTCTACATGAAGCTCAGCATATTTGTTAATTTTTTGTCAATTTTCTGTTAAGCAGTCTCTTTTTCTTGTTTCACTTCCATTTAACCATATATTTTTATATAAAAAGAACAAAATATTATATTACATAGTTAAAAAAAAAAGTGAACACAAGAAATTATTATTCAAAGCATATTTTATCAATAAAATACAATAAATCACGTTATAATGTTAGCAGTCAATAAGTTGCACCCGCGATCTTAATATTGGGATCGCGGGTGCAACCAATTTAAATCAACGTTTTTTGTCGTTCAACGTACAATATACTCCTAATAACGACTGATTTAATTTTAGTTTTGTTTTCTTCTTACTTTTAGAAAGTTTCAAAACGCTAGCACTTTATTTCTGCCAAAAAATTAAACTTTTATATCTTTTATATCGCGGGTGCAACAAACTTACAATGGCTATTTGCAATCAATAATGCTAAAAATGTAACAACAAATTCGTACATGTTTTTATGCAAACGATTAAATGGCATGTTGCTTCATACGTCTATTGAGTAAAGCATAACTTAAAACTGTCGGAAATAGCTATTTTGAGCGTATGTTACCAGTTGTAATAATTGCAGTTCGTACCGACTCTTCGTATGATAATGTTGCCAAGCGCAAACAAAAATGTTCTCTATAAGCTAGGTCTCAGTTTTTGTTTTTATTATTAAATATAGTATTTCTACTTTGAATATTTATCAAAAAAAGTAAAAAAATATTGTGATTCAAAAATTGGTGTCAAAAATCGTCTACAGCGGAATCACCCAAAACAAATTTTCAACAAATTCATACCAATTTTTGAAGATGAAAAATTGATGACATTGAGTTGAAACTACATGCACGCATGGATCGCACAAGCTTTCTCTTATATAAAGGACTAAGGCCGGTTTTTTTCACTCGTGATTTTGTTTTTATTCACTCAAAGTTGACGTTTTCAATTCTCGATTTTCAACTCTAGAGTTGGTCAACTTTAGATTTTCTCAACTTCCGTAATAAGTAGAAGTTAATTGAGCAAACTTGGGAGTTGACATGAAACATTGTTTTTTTTTTTCAAATAAAATGCATGCATTTTGTTTCGAAAATTTGTTTGCTTCAATTTTCACGACAAAAAATTAAAGAAACATTGGTATAATGTTCCGCAGCAATTATTTTTGGGAAAAGTGTCCATCAACTTCGTCAAGCAGTAAAAGTGAAGATAATGTAACTGAGCCATTGTTCATTGAAAGAAGACAATACAAGATGTTGGCGCTCATTGGAGTTGAAAAGTAGGACGACCGTGATTTCATCTACAGCTTTCGTCTTTTAAAACCAGACAGCAACATCATTGCTGTACTTGATAAAGGATTCACTTCCTTCCGACAAGAGACGGTAATAGTCTTAAACTAGCCGTGACCTTAAAACTTAAGTTCCCTTTTAAATATATCTTGTTAATTGTGAACAATCACAAAGTTATTGGCAGCACTACGATTTTATGCGCCAATGCAACGGGTGGGCGGGTCAATGCAACTGACTTTTCTTCAGTAGAGTAAGCATTTCCAGCGTGCATCATGTTCTGAAACGAGTTTCGAAAGCAATTGTCAATCTAGCACCACGGTTAATTCGAAAGCCGAAACGCATGAGGAAAAGCTTGAAGCATCCCGAGTCTTTTTCGCTAAAGGCAAGTTTCGTAGGACAATAATTAGTGCAATTGATTGTACAAATGGCCGAATGCAATCACCAGGCAGAAACCTTAAGAAATCGCAAGGGACGATATCCTTCGCGAATTTCAAAATAAATTATACTGTAGCTAGCTGGCAGGTTTTATTATATTTTTATTTATACAAATAATATATAAAACATTAAGTTTTAGCAAGTGCATTAACATGTTTATTACATTGGGCTCAGCACATGACCAAATCATTTTTAACTTATCACGATTGAACAGTAGATTTGAAATACAAAGGCGAATTTACTCACTTGGGGACTCAAGCTATTCAAATACAAGTTATCCAGAAATACCCGGATTTGTTGATATGTTAGCTTTCACAAATGTACCATTAACAATTTCATACGATACAAAATGTTCCCGATTTTTAACAACTTATTTTCCCCCACGGTAGATCGATGAAAACATATTTCATTACAATAATCACACACAAACCAAATTTTATTGAACGAATGAATTCAAATTTAATTTTGAAAATGACAGTTTGTATTTTATTTCAGCAAATATGCCAGGGATATTTTTCAAATCACAAGTTGAACAACTTTAGATTTTCAACTCGAGAGTTGAGAAAACAATTAGTGAAAAAAAAGAAATTTCAACTTGCGTTTCAACTCTCGAGTTGAAGCCAACTCTCAAGTTGATCAACTCGAGAGTTTGCCTCAAGTTGAGCACTAGTGAAAAAAATGGCCCTAAGAATCTAAAAATGAATGTTACTAGAGAAAAATGTTCATTATCATAAAAATTATTTTCTTAAATGAATAAAATACATATACTTAACTCCTTTAATAGTTGCAGCTAAGAACAGGAAGCCATCTATTTCTTGGTAGGTACACTAAAGGTACACTAATATCTTAATTTAATTTTTACTTGCGACATATGTACATATAGGTACTAAAAGGCAAGTCATGCATTCGTAAAAAAAATTGAACTCGAGATTTTGATCAAAGTTGACATTACGATCATAGCAAAGACTAAAAAAGTGGGTCTCGCAATTCTGTCTGTCTGTTGGACTACAGCATAAACGGCTCGGCCGATTTTCTTCAAACTTGGTACATAGCATTTTAAATTTTTTCACCTCACACGTTTTTTTCTTTTTTTTTTAAGACAAAAATAACGGTATATACGAATATTTTTTTCTAAATTTTGTAAATATTTTTTTTTCTCAAAAACTGTTCGACAGATTTAAAAAACAAAGATAGGTACCAATTGGTACGACCGATTTTGATTTTTTTTTTTGCTTAAGCTCCCTAAGAGGTTGAATAGAATTGTGTATTCAAATTTCCAAAAAAAAATTTTCGGATTTTAAAAAAAAAATCAATTTTTTTTTTTCAAAACTCTATATTTCGAAAACCTTAGGTACCCACCATACAAATGTTAAAAAATGGTTTTCAAAAATCGTATTTTTCTCGAAAACGGTGCCTAGAATTTTGATAAAAAATTTTTTGTTTCAATTACTCGTAGTTTTAACGATTTTTAATTTAATAAGAAAAGTTTTAGAATTAAGATATTATAGCTTGTACTTACCATTTTCTTAAATTTTGAATAACTCATTATCGACATAACGGATTTTAATGAAATTGTTTGTAGAAACTTTTTAGTCTTAAAACCATTTCATTTCAAGACTTAAAACAAAAATTTTGTGAATTTTTGAAAAAAAAGAATCATTTTTTTTTTTTGAAAATTTGATATTTCAAAAACGGCTCAATATTTTTTTTGGAAATTTAATTTTCATTCTTGCAGTAATAAAAACTTAAAGTTGACATATCAAATTTTTTTCTTAAAAATCTTTTAAAAATTTTGTATATAAAAGCTTTTTTTTAAGAAACCACTACAAGGACTTATAATTTTTGTTTTTGCATAAATTCATATTTGCATAGCATTCTGTTTTTGTCTCTTACTAATAAAAGAATTTAAAAAATTAATTTTATCCTTATGAACAGTTTTCTCTACTGACATTCGTTTTTAAAATTCCTAGTCTATTACATAGGAGCCAAGTTCGTGCGACCCAGTCGTGCATTTTATTTTTTATTGAATTATAGATCTTAAGAATTATTCGTTTGTATTAAAAAACTTTGAATTGTTAAGTTTTAAGAAAATCAAGCATATGGCGTTTTTGAAATATTGAGTTTAAAAAAAAATTGAATTTTTTTTAAAAAATCCAAAAATTTGAAAGTTTGAATACACATTCTATGCATCCCTTTTGGGAAGCTTAAGAATGAAAAAACTGGGTTATATGGTTTTTGGAAAAAAAACAAAAAAATGGTTACAGGGGGGACAGGTTAGTAAGCATTTTTTTTTCTAACATAAACTAGCTTACGATAAAAGAAATGTTTTGAATTTTGTTTATAAAAATACACCACCTTGAAATTTTTTATTTTTATTTTAAATAACAGATTTGAAGAAGCGAACAGTTGTGGCAGTAAATGGGAAGTATGTCTGTTTTTTTTTTTATTCTAAAATTTGTAATCAACTTTTACAACTTTTTAAAAACGAAAAGTCAAAATACCTATTTCATCCACTATCTGTCTATTTTGCGTTTTAGAAATCCCCGACAGTTTGTATTATCTAAATGTAACTTGACACCTTGCCTCCATTTAAGGAACTTAATCCTAAAGCCCATTAAGCCTGATAATTAGGACTCAATCCATAAGCTTTATGGGAGTAATTTTTGGATAAAACAGGATTGATTTTCTATGTTTTAAACTTATTTCTAATTAATTTTGTGAAGCTTGCTACAGATTAACGACACCAAAGGCTATTTTCACTTTAATCTCGAATTCAGTTGCTATGATTTCTACTCACACTTTCTTAGCTTCTACGAGCATATTTATGTATCTATGTGTCCTGCCAAAGGATATCTAAGAAAACGTTAAAGTGGTTAACATGAAAAGACGGAGGAGGTCGTGTGGAATTTTCGCCTCATTATCCTCTTCAGAAGGATTTTTTTTAGTCCAATTTCTGTCAATTCACTTTCAGACAGGATAAAACATACATAGTGCTGGCCAACTTAATAATACAAAAATCCTTCTTAGGAAGTTTGTTTTACTTGTCCCTTGGGGTGGAATATTCCTTCTATTTTTGTTCTCCATTTTTTCTTTTCTTAATACAGACATATTGAACAAATAAAAAAAAAATAAAAAAATAAATATAAAGTGAAAGGGAAATATTGTGAGCTAAGAAAATGAGTGAAACCTGCCAATTTAGTGCATGAATATATATTTTTTTTTCTGGAAAATTCTTTTTATTCAAAGCAAAAAGGACAGAATAGAGAAGAGATTTTAGAGTGCTAAAGCTGATTTGTGTGTGCATATTGAAGTAAAGTCAAGGATGTTAGATTTGACTTTTTATAAAAGGATGCAAAGAATGGAAGAAGGAGTTTCTGGAAATGTATGGTTCGTTGCTTCGATTGTGGCAGGGATATTTTTCAAGCTCATCATGGCTGCTTAAAAGTGAATTGAAGCGTTAACGTGGGTGGATCAAGATAAATTTGATGCTTTAAATATTGCTTACATGGTGCTATACGATGATGATGTCTTCAGGCATTCACAATAGTTGCTCACAAGTTTCATACAATTATTTATTAAAACTTCGAAAATAGAAAGCTTGAGTTCTAATGGTCCACAAGATTTCTTTTTTTTTTAATTGAGGGAAAGTGTCAGGTTAGATTTACTATTCGGGACTTCGAAGTAAAAGGTGGCGCAAAGTTATGTCATATTGTGAATATGCCTTAATTTTTTGCAAATTTCATTGTGATTTGATATCTACGTTATAGATGGAGAAATAGAGGACAACAAGTAGTCTAGCAATAAGACCAAGACGATACACACTTGAAGAACGTGGAACTATTGTTACCGTTACTAGTGGTTGAGAGTTAAAGTAAATACTAGAACTACTAGTAGAAGACAAAATGTATAGTATTGACTTCATTTGGTTCAAAATAAGAATATGATTGTTTAAATTGGAAGCTGTAGGTTAAAATTCTTTTACATTGCTTACGGTTCTATCGGATTCCCTATTTTTTACTTGCGATATAGGTACTATAGGGCAAGTTCTGCATTTGGAAAAAAAATCGAACTCGAGATTGTGATCAAAGTTGACATTACGATGATAGCGAAGACGAAAAAAGTGGGTCCGGCAATTCCGTCTGTCTGTCTGTCTGTCTGTTCGACTACAGGCTAAACGACTCGGCCGATTTTCTTTAAACTTGGTACATATCATTTTTAATTTTTCCCCCCACACGTTTTTTTCTTTTTTTTTAAGACCAAAAATAACGGTACCCCCCATACGAATTTTTTTCGAAATTTTAAAAACATTTTTTTTCTCAAAAACTGTTCAACAGATTTTAAAAATAAAGACACAGAAAAATTTCATTTAATTAAATCAGGTATAGGTTGAAAAAATTTTTCCGAAAAATGGCTATTGAGGGTACCCCCCATGGAACCATTTTTTTTGTTTTTGATTTTCTCAAAAACGATTCAACCGATTTTGATCATTTTTTTTTGCTAAAGCTCCCCAAAAACATAAATAGAATTGTGTACTCAAATTTTCAGAAATTTTTTTTTTGGATTTTTAAAAAAAACTTCAAAATTTTTTTTTCAAAACTCAATATTTCGAAAACCCCATGCTAGTTTTTTTTAAACTTGATAAATAATAGTTTCTCAATATGATCTACAAAATGTGAAACAAAATTTTTTATTTTAACTAAAAATAAAGGTACCTACCATACAAATGCTAAAAAATTAAAAAAAATGGTTTTCAAAAATCGTATTTTTCTCGAAAACGGCACCTAGAATTTTGATAAAATTTTTTTTCTTTCAATTAATTTTTACAATCTTTAATTTAATAAAAAAAAATTTGAAATTAAGATATTACAGCTTGTACCTACCATAGAACCATTTTTTCGAATTTTGAATTTCTCTTATCCACATAACGGATCTTAATGAAAATTTGTATAGACTTTAAAATAAATATTTTTTGAATTTTTGAAAAAAAAAATTATTTTTTTTTGTTTTGAAAATTCGATATCTTCGAAACGGGTCAATATTTATTTTCGTAAATTTAATTTTTATTCGAACAATAATAAAAACTTTAAATTGGCGCACCTAAATTTTTCTTAAAAAGCTTTTAAAAAGTTTGTATTTAAAAGCTTTTTTTTAAGAAACCACTACAACGACTTATAATTTTTGTTCTTGCATAAATTCATAGTTGGATAGCATTCTGTTTTTTTCTCTTACTACTAAAAGAATTTAAAATTTAATTTTATCCTTATGAACAGTTTTCTCTGATAACATTCGTTTTCAAAATTCCTAGTCGATTACAGGAGCAAGTTCGTGCGACTCAGTCGTGCATTTTATTTTTTTTATAATCTACAAGATTTAAGAAAAAAAATTATTTTACCTAAAAATAAAGGTACCCACCACACAAATGTTAAGAAATGGTTTCCGAAAATCGTATTTTTCTCGAAAACGGTTCCAAAATTTTGATAATTTTTTTTTCTTTCAATTAATTCTTACGATCTATAATTTAATAAAAAAAAATTTGAAATTGAGATATTACTGACTGTACCTACCATAGAACCATTTTTTCGAACGGATTTTAATGAATTTTTTTATAGAGAAGCTCCTAAAAAGGTTAAAAAACTTTAAAAAAATAGTTTTTGAATTTTTGAAAAAAAAAAACTATTTATATACAGGGTGTACCAAACTAAAGTGGGCGCCAGCAATTTTTTTGTTTCAAACGAAAATAAATTACAAACCTTTTTTTTTTCTCTTTAAATACTTAGTTTTCCTTCCAACGTATCCTATTCGTCCAATTTTCCTGTTTGGTTTCTCTCCTCTGGCTTTATCGCCTCTGACAGAACGCTTTTTTTTCAAGAAAGAGATGGCCTCTCTGTTTATTTCGTTAAGTCCCCAACTGGGATTTCTCGCACTATCGAATTTTCGTATAAAACTCACTACTCGAATCTTTTCGAATTTAATAATTTTTTTTTGCTAAAACTTTTCTCCACACGCTTTCAAAGCTAACCAAAAAGTGATTTTTTTTCATAATGGCGGACTTCACCCGTCCATCAAACCAACTCACGGCTTATTCAGCCATCCTACTCTGACCTTTGATCCGAGGTGGCATTCTGTCACGGTCTAACTTCGACACCCAGCTTTTTCGCTGGGGTGCATACCATTGTCGAATCCAGCCTCGTATAATATGGTCTCTTTCGTATTAGTGATATGAACACCAACAGTGGCTCAGTGGAAGAGTTCAGTCCATTTCCGTCAATTACTAGTGGTATAAAGTTAAGCGAAAAATTATTAAAAGCTCGCGACAAAGTCCCCAGTCCAAACCGGCCCATAATAAAAGCTTCAAGAAAAGCATTCTGTCAGATGGGATTCCTGCCATTTTTCCAACTAAACTGGCGTAATAGGATCCGGTGGCTTTCGCTCCAATTCAATTATTTTAAGCCCGTAGACCTTCGCGCAGATATAGGGGGTAGGGAAACACATCGAAAAGTGATTTTTCTTTTGTGTAACCGACACTTTAGGTTGGACATTACGCCATACTAAATTTAGGTTGGCTTAAATTTGGTTTCACACATAACGTTGAACATGGGTTTAGTTCGTCATGTTTGATATCCTGTGTGGACCATTCGTCACACACGCAGTTATTTTGTGGACCGCCCGTCGCACAATTCATTACTGATAGTAATCATGAACATGTCTGTTTACATGTCCAATACGAAGACCTGGTTTTTGTTGCTTTTCCAAGACACTTCAAGAGCAGGTCTCTGAATGATGGATTCCAGGTTTCAACTGAACTGTTGAAGAAACTAAAAATGTTTAAAGGCAGGTGAGACTTCTTGTGGTAAATTTTACCGCAACAACAGTTATTCGTCTTAAAGTCCCTTCGCAGTGGATTAATACACATTCGTTTCACTCTCAAGTAGCATCCACCACACCATCCCACAGATTCAATTTGATAAGAATTTTCAGGTAACCAAACTACTGAATTTTAGTCTCTCTTTTAGTCTTCCCAATCAATGTTCTAGGCGGAGATGGCGCAGCAGTTTATGATACCTTTATTTCCAGATAAGGCAAATATAGGTTTTACCATCGCTACGTGTGTAGTACCCCTTGGCATAATGGTTAGTTCGTTGGACTGTCATGCAGAAGGTCTCGAGTTCAATTCTCAGCCGCTGCAAGAAAGTTTTTTTCAGGGGTGTACTGCCTCTTGCGAGGAATTGACAAATTCTCCAAGAGTATCTCTTGTCATGGAAAGTGCTGCTTATTAGCCGTTCGGAATCGGCAGAAAATTGCAGGTCCCCTCCGTTCCTAGTAACACGCACCCAGGAATGGTTGAGAGTTGTAAGTCACTAGGTCCTGGTTCACTTCGAGCTTTTGCACCACCAAATTTTAATTTTTCATCGCTACGTGTGCATATCCAGCATTTTCCAAATCCGTTTCGTTGCACTTCAAATGTTAAATATCTTTAAGCATAACGCTTATCGCCTTCATAATAGGTGGTTATGACAGAAAACTATTTAATAGGCAAACACGCAACGCGACTTGGAGTAAAATCGAACAATCTAACGAATCGATTCCTAACCTTCTCTGTATATGTCCTTTTTTATCCCAAGGACGTAGACACCATTTGGGAGAATTCTACCACAATGCTCCTAGTGCTATGGCAAAAAAAGATATAGGCAATATCCCTCGCTTCAGAAGGAGCTTCAAATGGTTTAACCAATAGGGAGATAGCCTACAAGATCCAATGTGGTATCACAATTTACCAACTCATGGTCTAAGTATGTCGGCTCTACTGCTGACAGCCACGTCAACCTAAGCTAACAAAACCTAATCCAAAAATAATGATCTTATAAAAAATGTAAGTTTTGACCGCTTTAGAACTTATACAAATTTTAGAACCCCATAACATTCTTATGAGTAAGTCACAGTAGCTTCCCAGAGTCCAAAACCTGTGTCTCAATAATAGAGGATCAAATAAAATAAAGTAGACGGAAAAATGTATTTGGAACAGAAGATAGAAGAAACGATTTCTTGAGACCGCCGAAAACGCTCCAAAATGCTTCGGATATCTCTATAGAAATTATTTACCCCCTCTTATCTGGCTACAATTTATAAGGCGTATATACATCCAAGACTCCAGTACAACTCACATCTCAGATGCAGCGCAAACATCTATCCGTTTATTGGATAGGGTCTAGAGAAGAGCGTTAAAACTGATAGGAAACAGGACTAACATGCGGGGGTCATGATTATCATTCTGAATAAACGCTTTTAGGGTAAGGTTATCTCTCGTAGAGGTGACGTGAATTGGACACTATATGGTCTTGCGAATTGACCCCGCTAAGCTTTTTCTCGTGGGGTTTCCTGAAGTCCCAGGTCTACGAGAATAAACCACAATCGACTGATACCCTTAAGGTGAACATGGCACAGGCTATCACTCAAATTCAGCCAGATACTGCACATATATGCACAGGAGTCATTGAAAAATGGACCACTCGGATTCGTGCCACCGTAAGAAGCCGACATGTTATATTCTATGCCTAAAAAATGAGTTTCCTTAAGACCTCACATACAGCTTGTCCAAATCCATTTCAAGATGATCTACCCGCTCTTTTTGAAAAACCCCTTACATAAAATTGAAACGAACAAAAACTAAACTTCACTCAAAAGTCATACATATATATGTAAGTTGTTCAAGCCTTTTATTTCCATTCTTCCCTTTAAAGTAAGGAAATGCATACTTGAAAAACTTCATTGCTTACCCATGAACATGGACACTCTACCTACCTACGCAAGCTGCCAAAAAATCCTTTCTCCAGAAAAACCCACAAAAATGTTTTGAAGAAAAAAAAAATTAAATAATAAATGAACGATTTTTGGACATTGTCCAAGGCCCTTAAACCTCACAATATCATAATTCACTTAGGAATCTCGGCTGTCTCAACCGATTTGCCATTTGCATGCCAGGAAAAATAGTTGCATCATATCATCCAACTGAATTGCTCCAGCTTGGAGTGGTGAACACGCCCAAGCTTATTCATTGCAACGTCCCAGGAAAACTGGCTTCGAAATTCCCTACACGACGACGACTCCGACTCACGACACACAAGTTCAATTTAATCCTTTATGTACATCAGGATATCTTCTGCGCTGTGACCAGACCGTAAATAGATTATAAATAGTGTTGCCATAAAATTCTTAAATCTGGCCAAATGTATCTTTACTGCTGTGCGGACCCAGAACAATCTGTTCCACTAAAAAAAAGCCATTAAAATTGATCCGGAGGCAGAGGACATCCAAAGAACATGTGCAGCAGGCCTTTAAAGTGATTTATTACCCCGAAGCCAACGTCATCTGGCAAGGATTATTTTCAATGGCCAGCATTCGATTTGGTTTATTGAAATTCATAAAGCCAATCATGGCGGCTTCCGAAAAATGCAAATTTAAATCAACAATAATGATGATGATGGTACGTATAATCCTTGATGGTCTGAGAATTTAGCTTTTGAATTTAGGTATCAAGGATGCATGTAGCCCCTCCTTCGACACGTTTTCTACTTGATGGGTGAGTGGGTGTTCGCACAAAATCCCTTGGCCATTGATTGATGTTTAAATAAGATTATACTGCCCAGAGGCTGAACAGCATATCAAATACTCTCCCAAACAAAGGACATCCCCCTCATGATGCTTGTGCTGAATCAAAGGACCTTCTTGGTAATTAACAATTCACTCTGAATATCTGAATAATATACTCGATCCCATTGCATTATTGTTTTATTATTGGTGACTAACATGAATAAGGACATGTCCCGGCACACAGAATCAATAAGAGCGATTAAAGTTTCAAATAGCAATAGGTAGGTAGTCTTCCTACTTATTATCTACTTTGTGGTTGAACATAATCCCTGGCAAAAGGATGCCATCAAAGAATGTGATTTGAATGGGCAAACAAAATAAAAGGACATGAGTCAACATTGTAATACTTGCTGCATCTGCATAAACACACATCAAGAGAACAAACACATTCTCGTCCTTAAGTCCTGGTTCATCCTTTAGCGAAGTGCTTCGTTGTCACTTTGTATAGATGATGGGAGTAACGCGTCCGAGTTGTACTTCGAGCTGCGGACGTGTATTGCATTACAACGGGAAATAGATTTTTTGTTTTATTTTGTCCGTGCCCTGGTTGTTATTTGCAATTGAAATTCACTTTAATTAACCGATCCTTGAAGGAGACGTGCATCGGTTCTTAATGTCGATTAGTGTCATTAAAACAAAGTTGGTTTGGGAAAGTAATTTAATTAGGAATCTATCTACAATAATGAAGACGTTTCAGTATTTATTTTGTTAATGAAAATTGCAAACAAAAAGGACCTACTTTGCTAAATTAGTTATTCGTTTGAAGTTCTTTTAATTTATAAAATACCCGGTTGGAGTGTGTTCCTATTTGATTTTGTACTTCAGTGTCTTTAGGGAAAGTTTGGATTCGGTTAAAGATGAAACGATTTTTGCCAGTCCCCAACAGAAGTTCACCAAAGTAGGTATTGAAATTGGGAGTGGGATAATTTTTGCCAACGGGTCTAAATGTTTCGTTGTGGTCTTGGATAAAAGGAATTTGGAGGGAACTAAATGTATTTCGTTATTTGAAATCTTTGTGTAAGAAAATATGGTGAAAATGGCTGCAGGCATTTTTATATTTATTGATTGGAAATCAAAGCCGATAGAATCCAACGAAGAACGCTGAATTTCGACAATAACAGTGGCAAGACTATCCAAGTTTTGCTGACAGATGATATAACCAAAAGCTATGTGTTATGGCCCATGATTAGGTGAAACTAACGTGAATGGGATACAAGAGCAAGAAGGAGTCATCTAGGTGCGAAAAAATTTAGACATGAAATTGAGAATGTAGAAAAGTGTGGTTTAAGAAATTTGGTTATGTTCTTTTAGCTTTAAGCTAAGTGTACACGATTGGTAGAAAATCTATAAATCTCTTACAATTAATTGGTAGGTATTTTTTTTATTCGCGTTTACTTAGTTAGACAACTATCTTAGTTCCTTTTCGATTTTGAGGTTAACCGCGGGCGAACAATTCATTCGTTGTAGATAATGTGGATGGTATGTGGAACACGAATAGATTTGACAGTTCGTAGCAATCATGTTGCAATTCGCGACGAATAATTTATTTTCTCAAATTTCTCTCATTTTAGCAACATTATATTACATATTAACTAACAATAAATTAAACTTGATTTCTACCCTTTTGTAAAGTTTTTGTGAAAAACTTAGTCGTATTTATGTTTTAAATCCCATTTGTTCTTTTATTCGTTGGTCGCTCTCATGTGAATAGTCCTTAATGAAGAGATGAATGAACGAAAGCTAGATTTACTAAAACGAGAGGTAGTAAAGAAAGAAAAAGAAGTAATAGAACAAGAGCATAAAATGATGCGACTGATGAGTCCAATATATTTTTTACCCGATGACAGACAACAGATGAGTGAAAATTAAACTAGTGGAAGTCAAAATGACAGGAGGCAAATGACAGGTCCGGAACTGATAAACAAGACATTTAAGAGCCTTCAGGGACTTGCTATCAGAGTACTATGGCGGTCTGATGTTGGATGTTTGGTATAGTCGGGACGATTATTTGTCAGGATGGCTGAATTGTGGCAACACTTCCAGAAGAAAGAATAAAGAAAAACAAATGAATAAATGAATGTTCAGAAAGAAGATATAATGAAAGAAAGATATACATAATGATTGTATTTAATAGAAAGAGACTGCCGGTTAGGTAGGAGAATATACTGAGAGAATAAAGACATGATCAGTTGTTGTGGATCTGTTAAAGAGGAAAGACCTTTTATTTGTTTAACCGAATATTGTTTTAATTTTGCATTAAGCAAAGTTTGAACTGCTTACACTATCTGAAAATAAATTGTCAGCAAACTTCTGACAATAAATTGTAAGAGATAAGTAGATTTTCTACGAACCGTGTACACACACAACTTAATTATCAGCTCATTGGTAGATAATTGTCAGACATTGTCAGGTCTGACAATATTGTAAGATCTACCAATCGTGTACACTTAGCTTAAATCTTTGAATTACTGTTATTTACAATTTAAGATTTCTCACTTACTTATACGGCTTCCGAACAATCAAAGGTCTCTGCCTGAGATGATAGTGCGGCTTTTCATTTTTATTTTCATTTTAGCATTTTCTGTCGTCATTGAAATTTTGTATTTATTTAGAAAGATCATATACACTAGCATACAAGTCTCACTTTTTGCATAGACTTGCGTACACAAGGAGTGGTGGGTGCTTCATTTCGGGCAAAAATTCTTTTCAGTAAACGCACTGTTTGGACTACACAGTACTATTATTATGTATGGAATGTTACATCCTTTAAATGTATGTCTGCCGCGGCTTCGCTGGGTGATACAAATCCTAATCAGCCAATTTTCTATAACTCTTTCAAATAAATCAGGCTGAATTTGACCACTGGCATTAATTATGTTGGCTTTCAAAGTGGTCGTAGATTGTGGTTTATTGGCATAGATCTGTGATTTAAGAAAACTCCGGGAGTCTTACAGGATCCAATCGCACGATTTCGGTGGCGAATTCACACCGCCATCCATCACATCCAATAATCATATTTGGAATTCACTCGAACAAAATGTCTTTTGTAGCACAGGCTGTGTTGTACGAAGCGCCGGCGGCGGTTCTGCCTGTTGAAACCACATGTTTATTGCCTTAATATCATACAATCCGGGTCAAAATGTGTTTATTTATTGCCTATAAGTATAAACTTTCTTACACTTAACAATTTAAATTAGTATAGTTACAAAACTATTGCTATTGCAATTTATTATACAAAAACTAAATAAAAAATAACTACTATATATAACAATATAATAATAATTTAACATAGGTATACTTAATAGGTGTACTTAATGTTACTTGATTATAATAACGCTCATTTATTTTGCTTCTAAAAACATCTCTAGAACAATTTAGATCAGCATATTTGTTAGAAGATTTACAAGCCTTTGATTTGAAGCGTTTTTGTAATATGGACAAACAAACCACCACAATATTCGAAAACAGGATGGACGAAGCTAACATAAAGAGACTTCAAGGTGTATGGACATTTGAAATCTTTGGACTTCCAAGTTAAAAAACCCAAGCAAAGAGTTGCCTTTAGAAATAATATAATCTATATGGATCCTAAGCACTAACTTAGAGTCAAATATCGCTCCTAAATCTTTATGATTATAAACTCTCTGAAGCTCGTACTTTGAAATTTTATAACTAAAAACGAACGGAGAAAACGATTTTGAAAAGGAAATTATACTACATTTGCTGATATTTTTAAGGAAAAGTCATTCAGAAAATACCATTCAGATAAGTTATCTACGTCATTCTGAAGTTGCTCGAAAACTGTCGAAGATTTAATCACATTGTATATCTCTACATCATCTGCAAAAATCAAAAATGAAGAATATATAATGAAATGAGGCAAGTTGTTGATAAAAAATAGTAAGAACAAAAGCGGTCCTAAATGACTGCCTTGAGGAACTCTAGAGACATTTGAAACCATGACTGAATTTTCTGGGCCTGTCTGCATGTATTGAACCCGATTTGTCAGATAACACTATTGATCCACTTAAATAGTTGAGAATGGAAACCTAATAACTTAAGTTTTCTTAACAATATGCTGTGGTTCACTCTGTCAAATGCTTTCGAAAAGTCAGCACACACAACATAAACTTAACTGCCACTAGAGTTCACGCAGAAATTTGTGAATAATGTAAGATTTGGTGCAGTAGATTTTCCACTGACAAATCCATGTTTAAAAGGGGAAATGAAATCTTTTTGAACCTTCATAAATTCTTTTCTTAACTAGGGATTCAAAAAATTTTGGAATTAACTGAAGCTTAGCAATGGTCCTATAGTTTTCTACAGAGTGCCTAGAGCCAGATTTAAAAATTGGAGTTATATAAGAGCTTTTCCAACAGTCAAGGAAAACACCATTACTAAGAGAAGAGTTAAAAATGAACAGAAGGAGTTTCGATTCGATTTACAATTCTTCGAGGCAAACTCAAACTGCTATCTAAACTACCCAGTTCCAACAGAATTTCATGCTCAGTTAGAGCTAGGTGTCCCATACCAGTAATAGTCGAAATTGCTAAATCCAACTTGGAATTAAATGAACTGATTTTCAAATTCGATTGAAAAAACGAAGCTGATAAATTACAAATTTTTTTAAGGTCACTACTTATAGTTCCATTACAGTTCATACAAATTAGTATAATTAAGTTTTCATCGACCGATAGCACCCGCCGTTGACGGTGATGGCTTGTCCCACGCTGTCTTTAAAGAAACATCGACGGATGCAGCCGCCAGCCCAAAATCAACATTAAACAATGACATTCTCTGGATGAATGGCAATTTGGTGGATCTCGTGTGAATTATGATCGTCACAAATTAAACCCTTTCATCCAGAAATAGGCCTCGTCGCTGAATATGATTTTTCGACTGAAAATTGACGAAACAGTTTAATTACTTGGACATGTTGTTGAACGCTATTACTCTTCACATTTATTTGGTAAGTCTGACAGGTGACAGCCAATTTGACAGATGAAGCTTCAATAATATGGCCGCAGCTGTCAAATTTTGTAAATCCCTATTGGAAATCCTTTAATTATGTATCTAGGACATGAGCTATGCCATCCACAATAGATTGGTTCTTTAAACGGAAGATCAGTCTTCCTTATCACCTGGAGCTGAAGAGTTAACCTTAGAGCTGGGCTTGGAAGATTATTTTGACTGAAGTAATGTCGCCATTCTTGCTGGACTTCTCATCCATTTGAACTCCTCGCGTACAGAGCCAAATATCCGTCGAAGAATTTTTCTTTCGGTTGTTCCCAACTGCCCAATATCAGTTGTCCTACTCTGCTTGTCTGCTTCTGTCAAACACCTGTCACCGTTAAGCCGAGCTAGAACTACCATTATAAGAAAATTAGAACTATAAGAGTCTGTAGGCCGAGGGCTAAGTCTTTCGCGTTTTTCGCAATTTTGAACCTTTTTGTGTCACGAAACCGATTAAAGCAACGGATTTTTAGGGTCTTTTTCGATCGAATCTCCTCCAAGCTCCAAGATGTTTTTTGTTGATATTTTATATTTACTTTGAGATAGATGAATTCCTTAATTATACGTTTAACCCGCCAATGGTGACGCAAATTTGACTTTGATCAATGGTGAAGCCGGTCTCACGGACCGGGTTTTTCAAATGAAGATTTTTTGAAAAGTTTTACTAATAGTTTGCGTTTTTTTTTAAATATATACTCCTTGACAACAAAACAAAGATATTAAATCAACATAAGCTCTCTTATTTCAATATAAGAATTCACAAAATTGTTTTCTTAGAGCATTAAAAATATCAAGTTTTTTGAAAACACATTTTTTCAAATTAAGTAAAAAATAGAAAAAATCACATATTCAAATGAAAATTAAGTTTTTTGGTCTCTCGACACTAGGAACTTTAATAAAATAAACAAAAATTGGTATCCTTAATTAATTAATAAGAAAATAATACATGATTATTTTACTTACATAAACGGTGACGCACGGTCTCATGGACCAGTCTAGCATATAAAATACACAACGTGTGCTCGCTACAAAGTTTCGACGACAACTTATGGTGGGGGACGTGCAATGCGACAGCTACTCTAAACGGCAACAAAAAACAATAACGGATAATAAAGTTATTCGCATTTTCTTGCACACCCGGTCTCACAGACAGGTAGGTCACCATTGGCGGGTTAAGTTCTTGCTTGACGTGTTTTCCTAGTCAGTGAACAGCTGCTTGTGTGTGCTTGGTGATTTCCTCATTCATTTCAAGAGAAACAAGTTTCACCTGATCTAAAAAAGTCGTGAAAGACTCTATTACAGAACGTGGGGAATGGTTGATGTTGACGACATTGTCCGCATAGCCCAATAGTTGAAAAGATTGATTAAATATAGTGTTCTCGGTGCGCACGCCTGCCTTGAGTACCATCTGCTCTAGAAAATGCTCGATGAAGTCATATCTTCTTACTGAAAGGCTTTGCATGTTTAGACCATTTCGGAGGAGCTATTCTTTAGTTAAGAATTGCAACACGTATTTTTCGACGTCATGCAACACAGCTGGATTAGTTTTACCAGAACCCCAGTTCAGCCATCACCATATACAAGTTCTGTTCTTACTATTAAATGCGGCTTTCATAAAAAGGGACCGGTCGATCTGCCGGGCCTGAACCCATACTTGTACTATCCAACTCAGAAAGGCTTAAAAGGCTCACATTGAATAGGATTTTATATGATTAGTTAAGCAGAAATATTTCCCGAAAATTCATGCAGGACGTTAGATCACTTTTTTTTGTAGATAAGATGTTATGGAGCTGATTGTCCAGTTATCGGGCATTAAACTCAACACGGTTTCTCATACCCCATTTAACAATGCTGTAAAGATCAGAGTTTTAAATGAGCTTATTAAACGATACCATTGCAATTCCATTTTCGAAGGAGATGGACGTGAATTTGAGAAGGAGTATCAGTAGCTGAGAGTAGAGTCTATACTGCAATATAATGAAGTGGATTAGAAATTTCAGACAAAAAGCATATATAACAAATGAGGAAGAGAGTTGGTGATAATATAGAGCCCTATGGAATACCGGCATTTAATTTGTAAAGATCAGACTTGAAAGTGTTCAATACAAACATGTATTAAACGATCTAGAAGGTTATTTCTAATCCAAGCCAAGCACACACATTTTCGATAAGATAGGCTGCCAAACTGTATTAAATGCCTTAGAAATATCAAGCGCAATAATCTTTCTTTCTCCAAAACACTGTAAACATCTGTTCCACTTTCCGGTGCGATTATCATCAGTCCAGCAGTGGAACGATTGCTGGCAAAGCCGTATTGCCGGTCATTAATAAGCTTTGTTTCTTCAAGATATTTCTTAATTTATTTTAATAATTATTATTTGTTTCCTGTTGAATAGCCTGTTATATTATTTTAAGTTAACATATTATACATGAGTCCTAACTCTTCATAAGATCTGGTTTTATTGCTTTCTTCGGTCCGACCCTGGATCCACCGAATTGCCTCAGCTAGAGACAAAAAAAAACATTAAAGCCTTCTGATTTCAGTCAAGGGGCCTGTTTAGAAATAAATCAGAAGTATTCGATCGAAATTTACATTAAAAACTGAGCCAGCATGTCTTCACTGTTTTTTTTTTCTCAAATAAGAATAAAGTTCTGGCCAGTGAAAATTTTTGTTTTAATTAAAACAAATGTCGACAGCTAAAAATTTCCATTTTTGGCACCCTAGCTGGGGGAAACACACATTAAATACTGCCTCTTAATGAAAGAAAATGCGACTATGAAAATTGTAGGTCCTTTTTTTTAACCCACATTGCTGATTCTTTTACCTTTTTTCAACTGTTAGCATATTTCAATTAAATCTAACCAACTGTGTTCACCCTTATTTTACTGCATAATTATTTTAAATTAAACTCAAAACATTAATTACACGTCCGCATTAAATCCAAATTGTTTCTCTTATAGTTCCTTTAAAGCGTTCGGTTGTAGGTATAGAGTGGATGTGCAACTCACATTCACACCCAACAGGAGCACAGCTCAACCTTTAGTTTGTTATTGTTGAAGTGTTGCTGCATGCATAATTCTGCTCCCTATATACTCCTATCATATCAGCAAAGGTTTCTAAATAATCCAGGAGGAAGAATCGCATATTGTTTGGTTCTTGTCTAGAATGTCGACCATTTAGAACTGAAGTTTTTTTAAATATTCATAAAAACAACTGGAACGATTTTGGTAAGATTTTGCTCTTCAACTCATACAATGGAAATACGATATAGTAGGGCTTTGACATATTTTCCAGCGCACAAAATAAAGTTAATTAAAGTCTCCACAACTTACAGCTTTTGAAATTAATTAATTAATAATTTTTTGAAAATTTTAGGTACCTGCTTAAACGAACATAAGGCTGTCTGTTATCCGAAGTTTTCGCTAACTATTTGTTAATTTTTGTTTAGATTTAAAAAATGTATATTTAAATAACTTTTTAGAAAGGCAACATTACCTCCAAGACTATCACTGTAATGCATATTGTTCCATTAGACTGCTAAAATGAAATATACCTGTTCATTTAAAGCAGTTTTTTTTTTAATTATGAAATGCATCTGAAAAGGTTTCTCTATTTAATGTACCACTGCACTGCTTCTTCTGACAAAGATACACTCTCCTTGGGAGTATAGTACCTACTTTGGACTGCGATGCAATTTGTAAATTGCAAGACCGTATGACAGCTTTTTTTCGTTTGCTTTATGTGGAAATCTGAATGTCTATTCCTCTGAAACCAAAAGCTGATAAACTTGAATAAGACTTCAAAAAATGGCGGACGACATGGCGGCTTGAGGTATGTATGTATGAGGCTGTATGAAATTTCAAACTTTTCATTGTATGAATTTTCAATTAAAATCATTCCCATGCAGGTACGAGTTGATGGGTGTGTTCGTACAAGCAAAGCCAAGAACCATATCTACTTGAAAGACTTGCTTAGGAATAATGCATTCTGAAATGTTATTCTCTTCATCAACAACAACCGTAACAATGTTCCATTGAATTTTTGATGATTTTACTAATGCATTGTCAGGTGGCAAAATGTTCTGAGTGGAGGAAGATAAAGTCTACAACAAAGTCTCAGGGATTTGATCTAATCTTACTTAATAGGTACTCGTAATATTAAATCTGGTGAAATTAATGCTCTTGTGGTTGAAGCCTATAAGCTGAAGCTAACAAATAGTATATACCATTAAAGATGTAAGGTATTGGATTTTAATACTTTTTATGTTTAAGAGACTAAGAGCCATTTGCTGAAACGAAACTTAAATATTTATGTTTAACCTAAGCGCTTATGTTCTACTTTTGCCTCTACGTAAACTGTTACATATACATGTAAGAGCTTATGTTGAACTTAAGCCACTTAAGTTTCGTTCCAGCAAATGGCCCTTAGAATTTTAAATATAGATTTTATGAGAGAAAAATATTCAGAATCATGAACTTCATTTCTAAAATGGCTGAAACAAATCTTTTCGTACTTTGAGCTATTTTGCTTTCTTAGGAAAATTTGAAATCCTTATGGAGGTTTTTTAAAAAATAAGATTAAGAACAAATTTTGGTGTACGCCAATTTTAAATTTTGATTGTTATGAATATATAAATTAATTTTCAGAAAAAAAATCATTCCACCGATTTCGAGACAAAAAATATTTTTCAAAAAAACGGAAAAGCTAATTTCAAAATTGTTTCTATTAAATTATGTATCGTAAGAGTTGAGCGAAACAGAAAAAAATATTATCCAAAATCGAAATGATGCGGCAAGCCGTATAACCTTACTGGGATATCAATGGATCCATTGTGGTCCCCAGGTTGTAGATAATGTAGGGATGGGTTAAGGATAGAGGAAGGATTTACAGAAGGATTTAGGTTTGGGGTGCCTCCCTGAACCGTCCTTATTTCTGAATAAAGTTAAGGATACTTTTTAGTGGCAAACATGAAACGTCGAAAAAATATTCTCCATCAAGGGCATCTTTTCTGGTTCTGGTCAGGCTAGGGCATTCATAAGGGAAGTGAGGTGAGTCCTCTTCCACCTCTTCGTATTGACACCCTCAGTCTTGACAATTCAGTAGGTACTCTATTTTTTTCTTTGAAATATCTGATCAAGGATTCCTTGAAATCCGATAGGTGTCAATTGTTAATCATCTTTCATTTGCGGTCTTAAGAGAACTTTGGTGAATTCAATATTTTTCCTGCTCCAGTGGCATAAGTACCCAGGGTACAATTTGGCTCGGTTCAAGTGATGAAGGATTTTTTAGCCAGTTTATTACAATTTTAATTCGCAAGGGGATCTAACTTTGCTGTTATTAAAAGTAAACGGCCAAAGAAAACCACGAGAAAGAGACACGACGCGACCGAACTACAAGTAAAGTAAGGTAATCAAAAATGAAAATAAAGCGATGATGGACTATCAAACTACAGTCACACGAGTTCAGCGAATTAAAAGAAAATTAATTCATTGCTACATTGAATGCTACCGCCACGACTAGACTCAGTAAGAGGTGGATTTTTGATGATGATTATTATAAATTGCAAATAATCAAATGATTAAAATGATCAAATTAGCGCAGAGGCGTACACTGAGGGAAAAACGCATTCTAAAATCAAATACCATAGTATATAAATTGAAGTTGTATAAAATTCAGTAAATCATATTTAATTTTACGTCGAATAAATGTTGATTCAAATAAAAAACACAGTTTAAAAAAAAAGTAACCTAGTTTCAAAGTGAAATGTATTAATTTTTCCAAATACACTTTTGTAATATTTAAAGCACACTTATAGTAGTTTCAAAATGCGACATAATTCATTTACCTGCACAATTTACCGTTTAAAATACTCTTTGAAAATGTTTGTATATTTTTTTTGTTTCAAAGTATCATGCACCTTCTTTCAAGGTATTTCATACATGAGTCAACATAGCTCAACCTTATTTCAAAGTTCATTCAACGTAAAAATATTGCGTAGTTAATTGTGTGTTGAAATGTAAAGGTACAAATAACAGTTATTTGTAAAGGGTGGTTAAATTTTAAGGTACGATGTTGAATGTTAACCACACATAAACGTCAAGTTTTTTTCTGCATTTCATTTGACATTTCTCAATTTCAGACTAACTCAATTTGAACCATGGAAAGATACACAATCGAGCAACGCGTTAAAGTTATTCGGGCTTATTATGAAAATGGGCGTTCAAATCAAAATGCATATCGTGCACTTCGTGATTTTTTCGGTCAAATGTGCGTACAATCGGAAAAATCGTGCAAAAATTTGGGAAAACTAGGTCTGTAGGAGATGTGAAAACAACAGTGCATGCTCGTACAGCTCGTACTGCAAAAAATATTGCTGCTGTTCGCGAGAGTGTGGCTGAAGAGCCGTCCACCTCAACTCGTCATCGTGTCCAACAATTGCACCTCTCACGCTCATCGTTGATGAACATTATGCATAAAGACTTGCATTTACACGCTTACAAGGTGCAATTGACTCAAGAACTAAAGCCTCTTGACCATTTTAAGCGTGCGTCGTCAGTGGTCAGAATGGTGGCAAGAAATGGCAACAGTGGATGATCAATTTTCAAAGAAAATCATCTTCAGTGATGAGGCACATTTTCACCTCAGTGGATTCGTCAATAAGCAGAATTGCCGCATTTCGGCGAATGAAAATCCAAGAGTGATGGTCTAAAAAAAATGCACCCACAAAGAGTGACTGAACTTCGAATTTTCTGCCACTAAATTCTCCACCAGAGTTCTCCTCAGTTTCTTCAACTTAGCTTCTTTAATTTTTGTTTCAATCTTCAAAATATAATTCTTTGCTTACTTAAGCTATCTATGAGGTAGGCCCACTAGTGGGAGTATCATGGTGGCTGTGGTTTATTCCGAATGCGGAGACACATAGTTTTCAAGCATGCTTGAATTCAAGAGGTGTTAGATAGACCTCGCCCCATAACAAGAGGTGTGCACATGCTGCAACATGTCACAGCTCTTGTTGGAATTTTTATTGGTGCGACTGGGTTAAAATAAAAAGGGTGGTTAGATTTTAAGGGCCGATGTTGATTTTGAATAAAACACAAATTATTTAGGAAATTATTGTCATTTCTTTTTATTATGATAATATTGGTATGGTTCAATTATGTATGGAACAAAATATCGGCCAAATGGCCGCCGCGACCTCGGCGCCACACCTCCATCCTCATTTCGATGACATCATCATCATCGGCTCGACAACCGGGTTCCGGTCCTGGCCTCTTTCAACAAGTCTCTCCACCTATCCCGGTCTCTAGCCGACGCTATCCAGTTGCGCACCTCAAGGCTTCGGGCGTCCTGGTCTACGCCATCTCTCCAGCGCAAGCATGGTCTACCACGCTGTCGTCTACCATAGAATGTACCACAAAGAACTTTCCGAGCAGGTTCCTCTTCGCTCATGCGAGCTAGGTGCCCTGCCCACCGGAGTCTATCGAGCTTAATTTTTGTCACGATATCTGCTTTTAGGTAGATTGCGTACAATTCATGATTGTACCGTCTCCGGAATCGTCCTTCCTCACATATGGGGCCAACAATTCTCCTTAGGACTTTTCTCTCGACCGCAGCTAAGAGATCGGAGTGCCTTTTGCTAAGCACCCAAGTCTCGGATCCATATGTGAGTGCTGGCAGGACCATGGTCCTGTACAGCAGCAGTTTTGAAGTTATGGTGAGATTTCTGGATTTGAAAAGCTTTGACAGACTATAGTAGGCTCTGTTGGATTTGAGAAGCCGCCCGCGTATTTCTTCTTCTATATTGTTATCGGCTGCTACTATTGACCCAAGGTATTTAAAGGATTGCACCACTTCAAATTCGTGCTCCGCAACCTTGATTGTTTGACCAACTGTTCCTCTCGCATTCGACGCCACCATGTACTTTGTTTTACATTCACTAATGTGCAGCCCCAGATTTTGTGCCGCCTGCTCGATCTGGATGAAGGAATCGTGTACAGCTTGTTCGGTTCTTCCGATGATGTCGATGTCGTCTGCGTAAGCCAGTAACTGGCTGGACCTGTTGACGATGGTCCCTCTTGTTGCCGTGCCAGAGTCACGGATTGCTTTCTCCAACGCCAGGTTGAAGAGGAGGCAGGCCAAACCGTCCCCTTGTCGGAGTCCATTAAAGATGTTGATTGGTCTGGCTAGCAATCCGGCTATTTTTACTTGGCTTGTTACGTTGGTCATGGTCAACCTACATAGTCGTATCAATTTATTTGGGATGCCGAATTCTCTCATGGCTTTGTAAAGTTCTACCCTGGCTATGCTATCATAGGCGGCCTTAAAGTCTATAAACAGATGGTATGTTGGAATGTTAAATTCTAGACATTTTTCCATCGCCTGCCTAACGGTAAAGATCTGATCAGTTGTTGATTTGCCTGGATATTGTCCGATGACGGTTTTAGCGTATGGGGTTATCCGGTCTTGTAGGATAGAGGAGAGTATCTTATAGGCGGTACTCAACAACGTGATACCTCTATAATTGCTGCACGTTGTGACATCTCCCTTCTTATGTATGGGGCATATCATGCCTTTTCGCCAGTCTTCTGGCACTTCTTCCTGCTCCCATACGTGCACTATAATATCATGAATTGCTTGACGTAAGGCTGGCCCGCCGCCGTGATGAAATAATTCGGCTGGTATGCCATCGGCTCCCGGGGATTTGTTCTGTTTAAGCCGGCCTATAGCCTTCTCAACCTCTTCTATGCTTGGTGGCGGCAACATAGGGTATTCTTCTTGAAGTAGTGGAGCCTCCACTTCTGCAGTGAGCTGACCATTTAGCAATTCATTGAAGTACACTTCCCATCGCTCCAGTATGCTTTCAGGATCGGTGATCAGATTTCCCTCTCCGTCCTTGCAGTATGTGCAGCGTGGTGTGTACTGCGTCATGTTTCGGACGGATTGGTAGAACTTCCGCGCCTGGTGCGGACCTCGCTCTCGGCTGTTTTCTATTTCACAGATAAGGTTCTTCTCCCAGGCTGATTTCTTTTGTCTGTGAAGCCGTTTTTCTGTTCTTCTGAGCTCTTTATATTCCTCTTCGTGTGCCCGCGTTCTATGAGATTGTTGCATTGCTCGGTACGCAACATTCTTACGTTCAGTCGCTACCTTGCATTCATCATCAAACCAGTCGTTCCGATTTTTACGACTGCTGCCTAAGATGGAGTTGGCAGTACTAATGACAGTATTTTTAAGACGTGTCCACTTTTCATTTACGCCCAGCATACTGTCTCCAGGACTTACTCTCCCTAAGTCAGGTGTTTCTAGGGCGAGTCCTAACGCATTACCAAAGGTGTTACTGGTGTTTTCATTGCGCAGGGCAGCCGTGTTGATTCGAACCTGATCGGCGGATGCAATGCGTCTTCGCAAGGCAATCCGCCCTCGGAAAACCATACCAACAAGATAGTGATCCGAGTCGATATTGGCACCTCGGTACGTTCGTACCGTCATCAAGTTCGAGTAGTGGCGACGGTCTATCAACACGTGGTCTATTTGGTTACGAGTGACTCCATCAGGTGATACCCAGGTGGCTTTGTAGATATCTTTACGCGGGAACCTGGTACTCGCAACGACCATGTTTTTCGATGCTGCCAATTCTAAGACTCGAAGTCCATTGTCATTAGTGTTCTCATGCAAACTATGGGTGCCTGCGTAATGCCTGAATACCGGCTCCGGACTTATTTTTGCGTTCAAATCCCCAAGGATGATTTTAACATCATACTTTGGACAGGCATTGAGGGCCCTCTCGACTTGTTCGTAGTAAGTCTCTTTTTCTTCGTCTGAGGACTCCTCCGTAGGTCCGTGAACGTTAATGAGGCTGATGTTCGTAAATTTGCCTCGCACGCGAAGGGTGCATAGCCTTTCGCTTATAGCGTTAAAGCCGATGATAGTAGACTTCATTTTTTCGCTGACTAGGAAGCCTACCCCGAGCACATGGTGTTTTGTATGACAGCTGTAGTATATGTCATATTCTTTCTTCTGTAAAACAGCATTCCCTGTCCATCTGATTTCTTGAAGAGCTGTTATGTCAGCTTTATATTTTGACAGGGCATCGGCTAGCTGCTGAGCAGCTCGAGCTCTATAGAGCGATCGTACGTTCCATAAGAAAATTCGTAAATCGTTTTTCCTTTTTCTTTGCGTTGGTTGTCGTCGTGTGATCAGTCCGTTTCCGAGGCTTGTTGTCGTTCTCGAAATTCTCTTAGTTTTACGGGACAGGGAATTAACCTGTCGCCAACCTGTGGAACCAGCCTGATCATATTAGCCAAACCTTTTTAAAAGGCTTGTTTCTAGCGGCCGCCGCGAAGAGGCTATGATCACACTTCCACCAGTCCCGAATAGTTACGGCACGTGCATGTTTTCGTATGCTACATGTTGTTCCCCCTATTCGTCTGATGGCTGACCGCATTTCGATGACGCTGAGGCATAATTGAGGTTAGATGCCGTTAATGTGCCGAATTATCGCATCCTTTAGCTCTTGAATTGCTGCTGGCTTATTGACGTACACCTTTTCTTTCAAATAACCCCAAAGAAAGAAGTCCAACGGTGTCAAATCATTATATCGTCGTCGTTCTATGAAAACTCCCTAAGTCCATTTTTTGTGTTTTGAGATATTTGCATTTAAACTTGGAAATTAATATAAAAAAATCCAAAAATTATCAGAATAGCAAGATCTCAGGCTTCAATTGTAGAATGGGCTTGGCGTAGCCATTGTGCAATTAAATTTTTTGCAAATGGTTTATCCGAAATGAATTAAATAAGAATCGAATCACATTTTTTTTTTAAATGGACTTAGGGAGTTTTCATAGAACGACGACGATATGATCTTGACGGCCAATTGACATCGCCACCACGTGAGATAACACGGCCATTGAATTTGTCGCGCAAAAGAGCCATTGTTTTGATAGCTGTGTGGCAAGTGACACCGTCCTGTTGAAACCACATATTGTCCACATCCATATCTTCTAATTCGGGCCATAAAAGGTTCGTTATCATCTCACGATAGCGAACACCATTCACAGTAACTGTCTGACCGGCCTCATTTTGGAAAAAATACGGCCCGATGGATGCCGCCAGCCCACAAACCGCACCAAACAGTCACTCTTTGTGGGTGCATTTGTTTTTCGACCATCACTCTTGGATTTTCATTCGCCCAAATGCGGCAATTCTGCTTATTGTCGAATCCACTGAGGTGAAAATGTGCATCATCACTGAAGATGATTTTCTTCGAAAATTGATCATCCACTGTTGCCATTTCTTGTCACCATTCTGACCATTGACGAGTCAAGAGAGTTTAGTTCTTGAGGCAATTGCAAGCGGGAAAATAAAAGTCTACGTATAATGTTCATCAACGACGAGCGTGAGAGGTGCAATTG
Source organism: Philhelius festivus (assembly GCA_963931855.1). Lineage (NCBI taxonomy): Eukaryota > Metazoa > Arthropoda > Insecta > Diptera > Syrphidae > Philhelius > Philhelius festivus. The sequence continues at coordinate 53,918,664 of OZ007556.1, read as the reverse complement.
TTGGGCACGACGACGAGTTAAGGTGAACGGCTGTTCAGCCACACTATCGCGAACAGCAGCAATATTCTCTGCAGTACGAGCTGTACGAGCATGCACTGGTGTTTTCGCATCTCCTACAGACAGACCCGGTTTGCTCAAATTTTTGCACGATTTTTCCGATTGCACGCACATTTGGACGATTAAATTGACCGAAAAAATCACGAAGTGCACGATATGCATTTTGAGTTGAACGCCCATTTTCATAATAAGCCCGAATAACTTAAACGCGTTGCTCGATTGTGTACGAGTATATTTCCATGGTTCAAATTGAGTTAGTCTGAAATTGAGAAATGTCAAATGAAATGCAGAAAAAAACTTGACGCTTAGGTGTGGTTCACATTAAACCAAAACAAATTTAACCACCGTTTATAATAGACTTAAGGACTATTCACATGAGAGCGACCAACGACCGACGAATAAAAAAACAAATGGGGTTTAAAATATATATAAGCCTAAATTCTTCATAAAAACTTTACAAAAGAGTAGCAATCAAGTTTAATTTAATGTTAATTTATTAAAATTTGCGTGGTAATTGCTAAAATGAGAGAAATTTGAGAAAATAAATTGGTCATCGCGAATTGCAATATGATTGCTACGACCAATTTATTTTCTCAAATTTCTCTCATTTTAGCAATTACCACGCAAATTTTAATAAATTAACATTAAATTAAACTTGATTGCTACCCTTTTGTAAAGTTTTTTTGAAGAATTTAGGCTTATAGTTATTATGTTTGAAATCCCATTTGTTTTTTTTTTTTGGTCGTTGGTCGCTCTCATGTGAATAGTACTTAAGAGTTTCAAAAACGAATGTTATTTAAGAAAACTGTTCATAAGCATAAAATTAATTTTTTAGACTCTTTTAGTAGTGAGAGATAAAAACAGAATACCCTGTGATTTTTTAAGCAAATAAAATAAATTTATGCAAGAGCAAAAATTATAAGTCTTTGAAGCGGTTTCTTAAAAAATTAAACTTTTATATATAACATTTTAAAAACATTTTTAAGAAAAAATGCTGGTACGCCAACTTAGTTTTTATTATTGTATGAATAAAAATGTAGTTTCCAAAAAACATTGACCCGTTTTTGAGATATCTAATTTTCAAAAAAAAAGATGATGGTTTTTTTATAAAGAACATTTTTTAAAAGTTTTGAAATGGAATATTTTTCAAAGTTTGAAAAAAACCGGTAGGTGCAGTCAGTAATATCCTAATTTTAAAATTTGTTGAATATCATAATTTATTGAATTATAGATTGTAAAAATTAATCGAGGGAAAAAATTTTGTATCGAATTTCTACACGCCATTTTCAAGAAAAATACGATTTTCGAAAAACTTTTCTTAACATTTGTACTGTAGGTACTGTTATTTTTAGGTAAAACAACAAAAATTGTTCTCACATCCTGAGAGCTTTAGCATAAAAAAATGATCAAAATCAGTTGTACAGTTTTTGAGAAAGTCAAAAACTAAAAATAGTTCTAGAGGGCTACCATTACCTATGTTTAATTAAACGAATTTTTTTTATTTTTTTGAAATCTGTCGAACAGTTTTTGAGAAAAAAAAAAGATTTATAAAATTTCAAAAAAATAACTTCGAATGTCACATATCGTTATTTTTGGTCTTAAAAAAAGAGAAAGAAAAAACGTGCGGCGGTAAAAAACTTAAACTGATATCTATCAAGTTTGAAGAAAATCGGCAAATCCGTTCAGGATGTAGTCGAACAGACAGACAAACAGACAGAATTTGCTAAAGCAGCTCTTGGGTGGAGGCATATGGAGGTTAGGTTGCGCTTTAACAATAGAAGTACTAAAAGTTCTTTCGTCAGTAACACATTTACATATTGTTGTGAACAGAGCTTTATACTACTAGAGCGCCATCTGTTGGAAAATTGTATATCTAATTTATGGAAGAAACAAAAAGCTCTTTTCCAATGTCAAATGTATTTCCCCTTATTCCAACCATCTAGAACATTCCAAGACAAGAACTTTCGAGAACAACTAATTTGAGTATATAAGGGAGTGTTCACGGTGAGCGAGGGACAGTTGATTTTTGATTACGGAAGTGTGTAAAACTCTGCTTATTGGATTGTGTAAAACAAGTGTGATTTTAATTTGAATAGTAATTTGAATTTGAAAGTAAAAATAAAGAAGAAATATTAGAAAGAGTAATAAGTTTTATTTAACGAACCTAGCAAAAATATTACATTGGTGTCAGAAAAGTGGAATAAAACTTATTGTGCAGTGAAGTGTGCGAAAAAAAAAAATAATAATGAGCAAGTTGCTGAAAGAGCTCAACTGTAATGAGCTGAAAAGTGAATTGGGCAAGCGAGAACTTTCTAGAGCAGGATCGAAAAATGAGCTTGTTCTGCGTTTGGCCGAATATTTGAAACAACAAAATGAAGACCCGGACATTTTCGTCTTTGAAGCTGACGCTGAGGAAGCAGACGTAAGTAAAAATGTAGATGTTTCAAATATGATTAGTCTTCTGCTTCAACGTTTCGAAGAGCAACGAAATGAACAGAAAAACGAACAAAAGAATGTTCTCGAACGTCTCGAAGAGCAACGAAATGAACAAAAGAATGTTCTTGAACGTCTCGAAGAGCAACGAAATGAACAAAAGAATGTTCTCGAACGTCTCGAAGAGCAACGAAATGAACAAACCGAACGTTTCAATGAGCAGAAAAATGAACAAAAGAATATTCTCGAACGCCTTGAGAAACAGCATAGCGAACAAAAAGACCTTCTCGAAGAGCAGAGAAACATGCTAGAAGGCAAGCTTGTTAACATCGAGAATAATGTATCTGCACTTGATGAACGTGTTTCATTGCTGGAGGATAAAGTCGACAACAAAATGGAGACGTTTTCAAAAGAGTTAGATGAACGTGTTTCATTGCTAGGGAATCAAGTCGACAACAAAATGGAGACGTTTTCAAAAGAGTTAGACCGTGTTCGAAACATAAAGATTCGGGAAAGTTCTGGGGAAACTTTGAGAAAAAAAGAGATGCAACCTCCTACCTTTGATGGACAAACTTCTTGGTCAATATACAAGAAGCAATTTGAGGCAGCTTCCACAACAAATGGCTGGGATGAGGCTGACAAGTATATAGCCTTAACCCTTGCTCTTAGAGGAGCAGCTGCTGAGTTGTTGCAAACCATACCAGCAGATAAGAGCGGCGACTTCATTTCCTTGGTTTTGGCTATTGACAAACGCTTTGGTAACAGCCACATGAAAGAAGTCTTCAAAGTGCAACTCAATTCCAGAGTACAGAAGAGGGGCGAAACTCTACAACAACTGCAAGCGGACATTGAGAGGCTTATTCATCTTGCATATTTAGATGTTGGAGAGGAAATTTGTAACCAGTTCGCAGTTGAGGCATTTGTTCGCGCCATTTCTGACATACATCTTCAAAGGGCCGTGCGAACTGCTGGAAAACAAACTCTTTCTGAAACATTAGCGTTTGCCTTGACAATGGAAGCAGCTGAGCAAGCTTCTCACGGAGTACATCGACTTAGAGAAGCCATCGTCGAAGAATGCTCATGCCAAAGAACTGATGTCCAAAGGAACCAACGAAACGGACTTGCAAAGTGCTGGAATTGCAACAAGACCGGACATTTACAGCGTCAATGTCGATTACCACCAAGAAGAGCTTGTCAACATTGTGGGCACGGAGTTTCAAACTCAGAACAAGGTAACAATAACACCAGTGTTACTTCCCGAACAGTTTCCCAACAGGGAAACGAGTAAGAACCAACTTCGAGGGGCAGAAGCTGGTTTCTGGTATCGATGGCCCCAGAAACACCATCCAGGTCTCTCAAACTAAGCGAGACAATAGAAGTCTGACTGTCGAGGCAACTTTAAATGGCAACAAACGTGTGGTCACCATCGACACCGGTGCCACCGCCTCCATTGTGCGTCAAGACCTAGTGCACCTGAATTGGCTACACAACACCAATAGCTACCGTCTGAGAACTGCCACAGGAGAAGCAGCTAGGGTTTATGGTGAAGTCCGACTTAGAATTCGAATTGCAGATCTAGAATTCTCACACAAATTTTTGGTGGCAGATATATGTGACGAATGCATCATAGGCATGGACTTCATGAAAGAACATCGAATAATTTTGGATATTGGCAACCAGGTACTCAAATACCAGAATACAGAGATTCCAATGATCTATGGGCACGAAGGAACAACAACTCTAAGGACTGTCATCGAAGAAGACGTGATTATTCCTACTTCTTCTGAGGTATTCGTTTGGACAAAAGTAGAAGGTGAGTGTGGACGCCATCGATACCTAATGGTGGAACCAGGCCCAGATTGTTCTTCCCAAAACGTCATCATTGGGAAGACACTTGTGGCTCCAAAGAACAATATGGTCCCCGTACGGATACTCAACACCAAACCGTACGATGTAAAGTTAGCAAAAGGAGATATTATCGGTAAGTGCGAATCTGTCGCAGCCATAACATGAATTGCCGCTGAAACACCGAGAACGACATTAAACCCTAAGGAGCTCAATAGCATCAAGACAAAGATACTCAATTCATCTAACGTAGACCAACATCAGGTTAAAACGGCAGAAAGCCTTCTGAACGAGTATGCTGACATTTTCGCTTCACCAAACGGAAAATATGGAAGGACACAAATGGTGCAGCATCGAATTAATACAGGAGATGCAAGGCCCATTCGTCAGCCCGCAAGACGTCTGCCACTGGCCAAACAAGGTGAAGCTGAGGAAATGATTACCACCATGAAGAAGGATGGTTTGATTGAGAACTCCAAAAGCCCTTGGGCGTCACCAGTGGTCCTAGTGAAAAAGAAGGACGGAAGTACACGGTTTTGTGTTGACTACCGAAGGTTGAATGACGTAACCAAGAAAGACAGCTACCCCCTGCCAAGAATTAGTGACACCTTAGATGCGATGGAAGGAGCACACTGGTTTTCAACACTAAACTTGAAAAGTGGATATTGGCAAGTTGAAATTCATCCTGAAGATCGAGAAAAGACAGCGTTCTCCACAGGTAATGGGCTCTGGCAGTTCAACGTGATGCCATTTGGTCTTTGCAACGCTCCGGCAACATTTGAGCGTTTGATGGAGTGTGTCCTTCAAGGTCTGACGTGGAAAACTTGTCTTGTCTACTTGGATGATGTTATCGTTTACGGAAAGACATACGACCAACACTGTAAAAACCTAAAGGGTGTGTTCCAGAGACTTCGAGAGGCTAACCTTAAACTGAACCCAGAAAAATGTGCACTGTTCCAGACTGAAGTAAAGTATTTGGGACATATCATCTCGTCCCAAGGAGTCAAGACCGATCCTGAAAAAGTTGACACCGTCAAAAATTGGCCAACACCACAGGATAAACATCAACTACGAAGTTTTCTTGGTCTTGCTACTTATTACAGACGTTTTGTTAAGAACTTTGCCGGAATTGCGAAGAGTTTGCATCAGCTTACGGAAAAGAACAAGCAGTTTAGATGGTCAGGTGAGTGTGAAAAAGCCTTCCAAGAACTGAAATACCGTCTATGCAATGCTCCGGTGCTGATCTATCCGACTCCAGGCAAGCCTTTTATCATCGATGCTGATGCAAGCAACGTAGGAGTCGGCGCTGTTCTGTCACAAGTGCACAATGGCGAAGAAAAGGTTGTCGCCTATTTCAGCAAAGTACTCTCGAAGACCGAAAGGAACTACTGTGTGACTAGAAGAGAACTCTTGGCACTCATCTTGGCAACGAAACACTTCCACAAATACATCTATGGACAGAAGTTTCTTCTACGAACCGATCATGGTGCTCTTAACTGGTTGTTGAACTTCAAGAACCCAGAAGGACAAGTCGCAAGGTGGATAGAAAGACTGCAGACTTACGATTACGAAATTCAACACCGAAGGGGAAAGCTGCACTCAAATGCCGACGCACTATCCCGAAGACCTTGTAAAATAGATTGCAAGCATTGCAGGCGACATGAAGAAAAGGAATCCATCAACATTCTGCGAATAAGGGCTGACCCCATTTGTGGATGGAGCAATGAAGAAATAAGATCTGCTCAACAAGAAGACCCCGACATTGAACCTCTTCTCGCATGGAAGGAACATGAAGAAAAACCCGCATGGAATGACATTTCCAATAGGAGTCCAGTTTTAAAGGCCTATTGGGCACAATGGGACTCACTTCATGTGCAAGAAGGTGTTCTTCGGCGAAAATGGGAGTCCGCTGATGGTAAATCCTATGTGATGCAGCTTGTGTTACCTCAATCGAAAATCAAAGAGGTTCTTCGAGAGATGCATGATGGACCTTCAGGAGGCCATTTGGGAGTCAATAAGACTTTAGAAAAGGTGAGGCAACGATTCTACTGGTTGCATGCAAGAGACGACGTTGAAAAGTGGTGCCGAAATTGTGACGTTTGTGCTGCAACTAAAGGTCCTGGTAGAAAACTGCAAGGAAAAATGATGCAATATAATGTTGGCTCACCGTTTGAAAGGATTGCTGTTGATGTGGCTGGCCCGTTTCCGGAAACGAATGCTGGAAACAAATACATTCTGGTGGTAATGGATTACTTCAGCAAATGGCCTGAAGCATACGCTATCCCGAACCAAGAAGCCAAGACCGTGGCCGACCAGATTGTGTTTAACTGGGTAAGCAGGTTCGGTGTGCCTATGGAACTTCATTCCGACCAAGGAAGGAACTTCGAGTCGAACATATTCCAAGAGGTCTGCGCGTTCCTTGGCATTAAGAAAACGAGAACCACACCACTTCACCCGCAATCTGATGGAATGGTCGAGAGATTCAACAGGACCTTAAAAGAGCACCTCACTAAGGTCGTAGGCGACTACCAAAGAAACTGGGATAGGCACATACCGCTATTTTTGATGGCCTATCGCAGTGCAGTACATAGCTCAACAGGACAAGCACCATCTGAAATCCTGTTCGGAAAAAGCATACGGCTGCCTAGTGAGATAAGGTTTGGACACCCACCACAAGAGTCTCAGGAAACAGGGGATTACGTGAGTGACCTAAAAGAGAGGCTAATCGACATCCACGAAAGAACCAGGACAAGAATGAGCACTTACAGCGATCGAATGAAGACAAGGTACGACACAAGAGCAAACACGACAGGATTCCAAGTAGGAGATCGTGTATGGCTGTATAATCCACATCGTCAAAAGGGATTGTCGCCGAAGCTTCAACAAAACTGGGAAGGCCCTTATACTGTCGTCACGAAAATCAATGATGTCGTTTACCGAATTCAAAGAGGGTCAAGAGGAAAGTTAAAAGTTGTGCATAGCGATCGACTGCACCGATACAGTGGCGAATCTGGAGATAGAATTGTTCGGGACGAACAATCTTAAGAAGGGGCATTGTATATATATTTGAATAGTACTCTCATGGAACACGATTTAAAGTTAACTTATTGTGCCGCAAAATCGTAAGTGTGGCTATTTTAAGCAGTACAGAGTTGACGTGGAAGGAGAAAATATAAGCAAAAAAAGAGACGAGGTAGATATATATTTACTCTGACAACAATAAAGAGGGTAAGGGAGAAAATCTTATCTGCGTTTCTTTTTGCTGTCAGAATCAATTGTAGGTAGTTATATAAAGTTTTATATGCCATGCGCGAGATGAATACAAGCAAATAGTATTGAGAGTGTATGAGAGTTTTTGTGAATTTTGTGAATTTTGTTTCATTACTCATACAATCTGGTTTGCTTACATTTTGATACGATTAATCTGCGAGGTTGCCATTTTATCGACTTTGTAATTAGATCTAGAGGAATTTGAACTTAATAAACTCAAATGGTTTTATTTCGTTTTTGAAAACTAAATAATTTCAAATTGGCTTTATTGCGTTATGGTAACCAAAATAACAAAACATATAGAAAATTTTTAATACTTTTTATGTGTATAATAAAATTTTTCAAGACATTGATTTTTCAAAAACAATTTTTTTAGATAAAAAAATATTTTTTCGTGTTCTTTATCATCGTAAAGTCAAATTTGATCAAAATCTCGAGTTAAATTTTTTCCACATGCAAAACTTGCAATCACATAATTTTGTACGCCAACCTTAAGTTTTTATTATTGTACGAATGAAATTAAGTTTCGAAATAAAATATTGAGCCGTTTGAAAAAAAAATGATCAAAATCCGTCGTAAAATCGAAAACAAAAAAAATGGTCCCAAGGGGGGTACCAAAAATAACAATTTTTTGTAAAATTTTTTTCAACCATTACCTAGCTTTAACTAAATGAAATTTTTTGTTTTTTTTTTTAATCTGTGGGACAGTTTTTGAGAAAAAAAATATTTATGAAATTTCGAAAAAAATTCCAAAGAAAAAAACATCCGGGGAGAAAAAATTAAAACCAATATCTACCAAGTTTGAAGAAAATCGGCCGAGCCGTTTAGCTGTGTGTTTAATAAAGTGGTTTTTTGAACATAATAGTTCTTCATAACTTAAAAACTAAAAGAGATAGAAAGAAATGGAGTATGCCATTCGAAAGAGCATGTTCGATTTATAAAAACTGCATTTCTAACTAAATTTCGCCAAAAATGCTCTTTTGAACAAGATATGACTCAGACGACAATATGCACAAAAATAATTTTCTTCTATCCCAAAAAATACGTAATCGCCAAAAAAAAGTATTGAAAGTATTGACCTTGAAAATATTTGCCTACAGAAAATAACAACTACCAAATCCCCACACACACCTACATCCTACTCCAATGTACATAGTATGTGCCTTTGTTCTCCTATTTTATATACAGTATTCCTATTGCTGTCACTGTCATGTATTAAATGTCTATCTGTTAAAACTCTGCCATAGGCATCTCTGTTAGTTTAGTAATTATGGTGCCGCTTGGTTCGCCTAGTCGCGTTCCTATTCATGATAGTACTATTAAAATATATATACAATGGAAGGGGGCAATGTTGTGAACAGAGCTTTATACTACTACAGCGCCATCTGTTGGAAAATTGTATATCTAATTTATGGAAGAAACAAAAAGCTCTTTTCCAATGTCAAATGTATTTCCCCTTATTCCAACCATCTAGAACATTCCAAGACAAGAACTTTCGAGAACAACTAATTTGAGTATATAAGGGAGTGTTCACGGTGAGCGAGCGACAGTTGATTTTTGATTACGGAAGTGTGTAAAACTCTGCTTATTGGATTGTGTAAAACAAGTGTGATTTTAATTTGAATAGTAATTTGAATTTGAAAGTAAAAGTAAAGAAGAAATATTAGAAAGAGTAATAAGTTTTATTTAACGAACCTATCAAAAATATTACAATATATTAGAATTTCAGACAAAAATAATTGATGAATATAAGAAAGTCGTTGACAAAACCGAGCTCTGTGGCACACCAGCATTTATTTTATGAATTTCATACTTGAAACCATCCACCATAATTTGTTTTGAGCGGTTTCAAAAGTTGTTTCTAATCTTAATTTCTCCAAAACGATGGAAATATGAATATCGTCAAAAGCCGTACTGCCGGTCATTGAGAAGCTTGCGTCCTGCAAGATATTTGAGCTGATTTTATTTATCAGCGTTTGAAAAACCTTGGAGAAAGAAAATTAAGTGCGATTGGATAATAGTTAGAGCGAAAAGAATATTCGTCATTTTTAGGCCATTTGTCCTAAAAATATGACGAATATCCCATTCACTCGGAAAGGGACCAAAAGTATATGAAATATAGAAAAGCTACCGCAGTAGTTTTGTCAGTGTTGAATAACACGTCATCCGATCAATTGGAGGGCTACTATCCGGGCCAGTGGATCGAAGGATCAAGATCTTTAATTAGTCTTGCAACAATCGTTTACGCTCTCAAGTACAAAAGGTGTCGTGACACTTTCTGCCAACGTCGAACTAACAGCAAACTTTGCTGCAAGCAAATTGACTTTTTCTTGTAAGCTGTCATAAGTAAAGTCATTGAAGGTGAGCTAAGGAACCGAAGACGAAGTAGTATTTCGTACAACAAAAAAGGTTTACTATCTTTGGGATATTATCGTATTTTTGCCATAATTATTGGCGATCCAAAAATTTGGTCTGTCGAATGTGATCATTTAGTCTTTTAATCTTGCTTCAACTTATTCCGGTTTTCTGGGTTGGCTTTATAACTTACTTCTCTGACCCTAATATTTTCAGTTTATAATGGAGCCAGATTATATTTTTCCGAAGGTTAAGAAATTGAAATGTGACCTGAGAATTGAACTATCATCTCGTTTTCTTAGAGATACGAGTAGATACGATACCGCAAATTTCCATTTCTTCACTATGTTTGAGTTTGAGGTATGATGAAAAGAATTGTTTCACATAGAAATCGCTATAGAAACTTTAATTACTTATTTTCGTCTATTTCCTTCCCCTATAGCAATCCAAAAGGCCTTTAAACAAAGAATTCATCCCACACAATAATAGTCCTACCAAACTTGAGTCTTAAAATATTTAAAAACCAAATAGAACTAGTTTGTCTTTGTTGAACTAAATTACCCTATTTTTATAAATATTAAATATAAAAACAATTGAATTCTGCCTTGGTCTTCCTTTGACTATGGATTCTCCAAGTGGGCGATATCTTTTCTCTGGATGAGTTCATTTCATGCGGAAAGGCCATTTCTCCGGAAACATGGCTTTGTATAGTGGCGGTATAGTTATTGCATGCTATTTCCTTATACAATTTCTGGTAGGTATTTTTAGGAAATTATATTTAACGTCAGATTACTCCCCCTGTTATTGGGGATAAAAGAATGGAATAGGATAGCCATTACCAGAAGTTCTTTTTTTAGAATTTGAGTGGGCATATGAGATTGGGGTTGCTAACGAAGCCTTACATTTTTATATTGTTTGAAGAGTGCGGTTTAAGACAGAAATTGTATACTTTGAAAGTTAAAGTTAAAGAATTCAATTAAAAAAAAAATGGAAATAAATTTGGGCGGCTGGGAATCAAACCCAACATTTGGCGTGGCAATTCAATGCACTAACTTTTCTGCTTTACTTCTTGCTGCAGAGTGACTTATAAGTAAATCTTGATTTTATTTTTGGTAATTTATAACTTTTTTCTTTATAATTTAGCTTAAATTTAGAATTCATTTAAATTTAGAGTAAGTATTTAGCGCGGAGAAGAATGGTAGAAAAAGACATTTAAGTATTAAGACAACAGTGTGAAATATATAATTGTTTCTGGATGGGTTTTGAAGTTACATTTATATCATTAAGCATGGAAAAACACATCATTCAAATGACAGCCTCAGCTCGCAGTACTCCAATTTTTAATCACTCTGTTCTATATGTATGGCGTTATTCTGGCAAAAGCATTTAGAATGTCATCTAAAGTAGTTGCCTTACCTAGAGTAAGAAATCGAGTGGTGTCAAGTCGCATTATAGCGGGGTTTAATTGATGAGTGGTCGCAGTGACATAACTTAGTCGCTAAATTTCTTCTTCACAACTTCGACTATTGCACCACTTTTTTGGCATATAGCGCCGTCTTTTTGAGACCTCAGAGCAGATATATCGATGCTGTCGAGCTCTACCAGTATATTCCAATTAGGAATTAAGAACCTTGTAGAATTTAATGCTTCGAAAACTCAATGCTGTTTTCTGTCGCTAAGGTGTAACCCTTTTTTAACGTCGCCAAAAACGCTGATAAGTTTTTACGTTTTCTCCGCCGATGCAAGAAGTATTATACCACTTCTGATCTGGCTATTATCTTCTATATAAATAAAAATGAATCGCAAAATGTGTTGCTAAGCGTAAAACTCGAGAACGGCTCGACCAATTCGCCTAATTTTTTTTTATAAGTTTTTTTTAAGGTTCAAGGAAGGTTCTTATGCAGAGAAAAAACGTAAAAATTACAATTAAAATAATAAAAACAACACTTTTAGTAGTACCTACGTCCGCCAACAAATAGTAGTACCTACATCTGTTTATATAGATTACTCTTAGTCAATGTTCAAGGCCCAACATCATTCCAACATTTACGAACTGTTAATGGTGAATTAGGTATGTGGCTCTTACAGAGAAGCCTGTCAGCGTTTGCAACTGTTAGAAAATTATGCTCATTGGGATCAAACTTTAAATGATGCTCTAATTGCTTCAAAAGTTCAACAAACATGAAGATTGTTTTCTATAATTATATCAACATTCTTTCCATCAAACCCAATTGATTTATGGATCAAATACAAAGATTATATGTTTGACGAAATCAACATTTACAATTCACAGAAGAAATTTACGTTGATATCAATTGAAGAAACGTGCTTGATGATGTAGAACAAAGTATTATCTCAATTAGACATGGCCGCTGATGAACCAACAACAGAAGTATGTATGTCTTTGAAAGTTTGAAAGTTGTAAATGATGGTACTGGAGGGTTTTTTTTTTTTGGATGCTCCTGGTGGTACAGGAAAGATATTTTTAATTTCCTTGATTTTAGCAACAATTCGCTTACAGAATGGAATTGCACTCGCACTTCCTTCCTCTGGTATTGCAGCTACATTGTTGGAAGGCGGTCGAACAGCCCATTCAGCGCTAAAATTACCATTGAATATTCAAAGCAACGAAACTCCGACTTGCAACATTTCGAAGAACTCTGCAATGGCAAAGGTTTTGCAGCAATGAAATGATAGTATGGGATGAATGCACGATGGTACATAAAAAGTCTCAAAGATCTGCGAAGCAATCAAAACCGAATCGGTGGAGCTTTTCGTCAAACATTACCAGTTATTCCACGGTCTACACCATGTTGTGCATGTTTGAAGTCCTCCATTCTGTGGACAAAAGTTAAGTAACTTAATTTGAGCAAGAATATGTATGTGATCGAAGTAACCATAACCATCCTAAAGGAAAAATATAAGGGAGAGGATCTGTTGATAGCCCGGATCCCAATGGTATCAACTGACGTACCGTTTGAATTTAAACGGCTGCAATTTCCAGTGCTGCTTGCTTTCGCTATGACCACAAATAGATTACAGGGTCAATCCGTTGAGTGTTTGAGGTGTCAATCCGGAAAACCCATGCTTCTCTCATGGACAGTTGTATGTTGCCTGCTCTCGCGTCCGAGAACCGGCAGCTTTATTTATTTACGCGCCAGGTAATCAAGCAAAAAATATCGTGTACGATAAGGCATTACAATGAAAATACCACATTATTAATACTACAAAATAGGACACTTATATTTGTAAGTAATCGTTGTTTATCATGGAGAGAGACATAAATCTATAAATATGAAAAGCGATCACTCTGAAATATGTTTTATTGCTGTTGTCTTAGAAAAAAAGGGCAGAACAACGTCTGCCGGGGAAGCTTTTATTCTTCTGGAACTCGAGTTCAATTCCCATATCCGGGCAGGTGCTCCAAAAACCCACTTGAGTCTCTTCTGCAGAATTCAAAAGAGAGCTATAAAAATGATAGGCGACCATTTTCTAACTGAAATATTTGTATCTCTCGAGCACCGCCCGCAGTGCTTCATGTCTATAATTATTTTACCGCTATTTTCATAAACAATGCTCTAGTGAAATAGCCAGTTGCATTCCTCCCCTCAAGCAAAACAACCATAATAATCGTACCTACTCGTTCTTCTAGGAATGCTCATCAGATTACCCTTGACCCCAATTTGAGACGCGCTTTACCCAGCAAAATTTTATATTTTTATTATAGGTCAAATAAAAATTAAATTTAAAAATAAAATATTGATCCATTTTCAAGATATCGAATTTAAAAAAAAAAACAAAAATATTTTTGTTTTTTAGAAATCCAAAAAAGTGTGCTTTTTTAAGATTTAAATGGTGTGTACCATTATTTTTAGATAAAAAAATATTTTTACTTGCGAATAGGTACTTTAAGGGAAGTTATGCATTCGTAAAAAAAATCGAACTCTACTACAGCCTAAGCGGTTTGGCCGACTTTCTTTAAACTTGGTAGATATCATTTTTAATTTTTCCCCAGACACGTTTTTTTTTTCTTTTTTTTTAAGACCAAAAATAACGGTACCTGCCATACTTTTTTTTTTATTTTTGAAATTTTATAAATATTTTTTTTTTCTCAAAAAATGTCCCGCATTTGTTTTCCGCTAGGTAATGGTTGAAAAAAAAATTTAAAAAAAATAGTTATTTTTGGTAGCCCCCTCCAAACATTTTTTTTTTATTTTCTCAAAAACTGTAGCACCGATTTAAATCATTTTTTTTATGCTAAGACTCCTCCAAAGTATGAATATTCGAATTTTAAATTTTTTGTTTTTTGGATTTTTAAAAAAAATCGAATTTGTTTTTGGAAACTCTATATTTCGAAAACCCCATCCTCGATTTTTTTCAAACTTGATAAATAAAAGTTTCTTAATTTAATCTACAAGATTTGAGAAAAAAAATTGTTTTACTTAAGAATAACGGTATCCACCATATAAATTTTAAAAAATGATTTTCGAAAATCGCATTTATCTCGAAAACGGTTCCGAGAATTTCGATAAATTTATTTTCATTTCGTTTAATTTTTACGATCTTTAATTTAGTAAAATCATTTTTTCAAATTTTGAATTTCACATTATTAGCGTAACGGATTTTGATGAAATTTTTTATAGAGAAGCTTCTAAGAATTTTAAAAAACATCGCATTTCAAGACTAATATTTTTTGGATTTTGAAAAAAAATCTATTTTTTTTTTTTTGGAAAATTCGGCTCAGTATTTTTTTTAAATTTATTTTGTATTCGTACAGTAATAAAAACTTTAAGTTGGCGTACCAAAATGCTTTCTTAGTTTTAAAAATTTTGTAAATAAAAGCTTATTTTTTTAAGAAACCACTATAACGACTTATAATTTTTGTTCTTGCATTAATTTATATACATAGGTATGCTTGAAACACATGGCATCCTGATTTTAGCTCTAACTAATAAAGTTGTTGTTTTAGTCATTTAAAAAATGGATTTTATGCTTGGGGACAGTTTTTCTATAATAACATTGATTTGTAAAATTCTTCGTCTTTTACATAAGAGGAACCTTATGCGACCCAGTCGTACATTTTTTTCCATATTTTTCCTTTCGACTTATAGGTATTATAAGACAAGTTATGCATTAGTAAAAAATTAAACTCGAGATTTTTTTTTTAATTTTTAAAGCTACCCAAAAATTTAAATACTATTACTGGATTAAAATTAAAAAAAAATTGTTTGGATTTTAATTTTTTTTTTTTTTTTTTCAAAACTCAATATTTCGAAAACCCCATGCTCGATTTTTTCAAAACTTGCCAATTGAAAATTTTGTATTATAGTCTACAAGATTTGCCAACAAACATTTTTTTACCTAAAAATAACGGTGCCTTCCAAACAAATGTTGAAAAATGGATTTCGAAAATCATATTTTTCTCAAAAATTGCGCCTAGAATTTTGATAATTTTTTTTTTGTTTCCATTAATTTTTACAAAAAAATTTTGTTGGAAATTAAATTTTGATTCTAGCAATAATAAAAACTTTAAATTAGCGTATCAACATTTTTTCTTAAAGATGTTTTAAAAAAATTTTAAATAAAAGCTTATTTTTTAAGAAATGGCTAAACGACTTTCGGAATATTTTGTTTAAAAAAAAAAAAATATAAAATTTTCTTAAAGAAACCAAACTGAACATTTGAATTCTAAATACTTATTTTTCAAACTTTATAATCACTTAGGACTAGTCGAACAAACAGACAGAATTGCGAGACCCACATTTTTCGTCTTCCCTTTAATGGCAATGTTAAGTCTGATCAAAATCTCAATTTTGTATTTTCAAATGCATAACCTTAATGCATATAGTATCTATGTACATACATATATGTCGGAAGTAAAAATATACGAGTACATTAAACAAAAACCCGAAAGTCAAAATAACCATCCTTTTTTCCTAATAAGGACAACATTTAATTTAAATCCTCCTAAGTCATATTCGTCTTGCTCGAACAATTACCTATACATTTATATGTAAATGAGCTGCTACTAGCTTACATAATTATAATCTCGGGCTTAAGTAGTTTAAAGTTTTTTTTTTTTTTTGAAATGATGAGCACATTCGCACCATCCAGCTTCAACCTTAAATTGTGTCTTATTCAAACATGTCTGCTCTTGGGAATAATTTAAATTATGTTTTTCTCATTTTGCAAAATAAAATTATGTTTTCTGATTTTCCTTAAGGATTTCCATGTCGTTGTTGTGTGTGCTTGTTTCATTTAATATTTCTTATTTCTTCCCACTCGAGTGCAATAAAATTAAAATGATATTTATTTTTGCGGAGGAAGTTTTCAATGGCTGATTCTTTTTTTTTTTTTGCAAAAACAACTTCTTTCTATAAAGAAGGGTAAATAATACCCGACTCCATTAAGGGTATACCCATCAGCAGACACTAACCCACTCATATTTTCTATTTTCAGATCCTTAATGTCTCTTGAGAGTGATATCGAATAAAAGGATGACATATTTTTAGAGAGCAAATAAAAAAGGAATGAAAAATCATTTATGAACGAAATAAACCTAAAAACGAACACAAACAAAGATAAAAACATTTTGCGTGATTTTAAGTTCGAGGACATCTTTTTTTTTTTTTTGTTCTTTAAATGGTTTCTGTCCTCAAGGTTTTTGTTTGTATTCTTGTTTGTTCGAAATAAAACAAGGATCTAACGATGTAGATTCTCTTAAAAGAATATGGATGTTATTATAAACAGTTAAAATCTGCTATTGAAAGTTCTCACTTTTGACTGGTTTCGGAACTTGTCGGTGATGACAGACAATTAAATTGAAAATTTGATAGCTCCGATTTCGAGTGGGATGGTGGACACTGATGGTGGAGATGATTTCGACGACGATGACGATATTCACAATCTTGATTTCATTTTCCCAAAAGACAATTTCTTGATTGAGAATGTTTTGATGAATTCAAATGAAATTGTAAATCAATAGATGCCTGAATATCAGCAATTTAACTTACATTATAATCCACCAAATGGATTTGGTGTTTATTCGGAATCGAATGCCGCTGCAAATGGTCTTCAGTCAATTTTGTTCACTCTACACTTTAGAAAACGTAATTTCGACTCGAATGAATTGCAAGATAAGGAAGGTGGCTGTGATTTCCTGATTCCAAATCGGCCTTGTGGGGAAATACAAATCTAGAGGTCCACATAAGCGAGGTCGTTTTCCCTGGTGAAAATAGATACCATATACAATAAAGGCACTGAAAACACCGTGCGATTGCCTCCAATATTTTGTGTCCAAAGAATTAATAGAGATTAGAGTGGTTAATGAAATGAATTTGTTTGCTCTATAGCCATCGAAAGTCGATTTTCTACTCATAAACAGGAAGTTCAAATATTTCTTGGAATTTTGTTCGACAATTTACGTTTAGTCTTAAAATCGAAAATAACTCCAAAGTCCTTTGGCTGTACACTGACTCCAAAGGTGAGTCTGAAAATCGATAAATATATCTGCCATTAAGCTATATTCAACAACAAACAATGTTTATATCAACTGCAACTCAATCCAAGTCAAATTATAGCCGATGACACTTAAGATCATATTTTATAGTACGAGCGCTTAGATTAAGTGGAGAGGATTAAATATAGGAGCCCAAGTAACATTTTTCATCTCATAAGATGCTCCAAGAGTTCAACTAGACACATTAAGAGGAGCTAAAAGTAATCTTAAAGAATACAACGAGATTCTTTTAAAACTGTTAAAAGCCTTAAATGGCCTAGTTATGAGAGGCTCTTCCTAATCATAGCAAGAACAGAAGTTTCTTTATGGGATGACAGATGCACGTTTATATTAAAATGGCACTTCTAAGGCTCTAATAAAGATCGGCAAATTCCTATTATGGGAAAGCGTCTCTTCCAATGAGAGGTGATAAAAAGAGAACAGAATATTTGTAAACATAATAAAGAAAGAAACAAAATACTTTTTAAGTTTGTGTGTATAAATGATGTGCTATGCCAAAAATCTGATAGGCTTGTTAAAGTATTTATTTTGTACATTATGAGAACCGTAATATAAATGCGGTTAAAATTGTATCTACTAATTCTAACATTTTACGTCGAAAAAATACAAAACGCCTTCAAAATTATGCATATTTCAATTAATTTATTTATAACTTTTATTAGAAAAAGGGTTACCATATATTTTTTCGTAAGCAAATAAAATCCTCATTAACTTTTAATCTGTTTTGTTTTTATTTAAGTCATGAGTTATTTGCTTGTGAGAGTTGATAGCAAACCGCAAAGATCAAATTTAGTATACCTACCTAAAAAATTCCAAATAACACACTGAGAGGCTTATGCTGCATTTACAAGAGTAATAAAATCTTATCTTTTCTACAATTTTCTACTATTACTCTTGTCACAAAAAAATTACTACTCGTGTAATGCAACATTAAGAATACATTTTTTTTGCATGAAAAGTTAGTAGTAGCAAAAAAGTCTCCAAGATGTTAATGTAATTAGTTTAAACTGAAAAAAGTTACATAATATATTTTATAATAAAATACTTTCTATACAATCACAACAATGCGAAATGAAAACTTGAACAGACCACCTAATAAATTTTACGTCAGTGCTACAGCCGAGTTATTTTATCGAGATCATCATTTTTTAAGTTATGGTAACCCTCAAATATACAGGCAACTACTCTGCTTGTGTATATAAATATGGCTGCTGCTGACGAGAAACTAAAGCGCGGAACAGATTGACTGGCTGAACACAATGGAGACGGAGCTGCAACTGGAGCTGCAACTGGAATAGCTGTCAAAATATTCAATATACGTAAATTCAATGTTACGAACACAACACAACGCAACTGCAGTCGGTGCTGCAAGAGTTGGCGAACTTTTAACTTTTTCGTGCAGCATTTTTGACATTTCAAATTTTATATATCTGTCTGTGATTTTAAGTGTTGTTTTGTTGTATTGTGATTTCGTGGTTAAATTTTAATTAAAATAATGGACGAAAATCTTCAATTTCAGTGTCCATTTTATAGTTTCAATTACTTAAAATATTTACAATTTGCCAAAGATTCAACACCTGACCCAACAAATGACAACAAAACAATGAAAGCTGTACAGCCTCATTGTGGGCACATAAAAAAAAGTACGTACGACACTTTTTGACAGCTCTTCCAGTTGCAGCTGCAGCTCCAGTTGCAGCATTCTATTGTGTTCAGCCAGTGAACCAGCAACAGCACCGTCAACAGCAACAGCGGCCGCCATTAATTTATAACCAGTGTATTTCGATTGTTCAACACACATAAGAACAGCAACGCCGCGCCGTTAGGCCAAAGTCCTAAATTTGCTGTTGCTGGTGCAGTGTTGTCAACTTTCCCACTGCAATATTCACTGGCACCACAATGAAAAACTTTTTTTCGATATGAAATGTCAAGCAGATAAAATGACGTTGCTGGTGGCAATGTGTTTGAGAAATGTTTGCTGGTCGGCGTGCTGTTTGCTGTTGACGATGCTGCTGCTGGTTTAATCTGTTTTGCGCATAACCCTTACATCTTTATTATTTCTATGGGATCATAGCACTAATCTCTATAATACACTGGATAGCGTATTATGCGCGAAACAGATTAAACCAGCAACAGCACCAGCATCGTCAACAGCAAACAGCACGCTGACCAGCAAACATTTCTCAAACACATTGCCACCAGCAACGTCATTTCATCTGCTTGACATTTCATATGGAAAAAAAAGCTTTTCATTGTGGTGCCACTGAATATTGCAGTGGGAAAGTTGACAACACCGCACCAGCAACAGCAAATTTAGGACTTTGGCCTAACGACGCTGTTGGCGTTGCTGTTGCTGTTCTAATGTGTGTTGAACAATTGAAATACATTGGCTCTAAATTAATGGCGGCCGCTGTTGCTGTTGACGGTGCTGTTGCTGGTTCAATCTGTTCCGCGCTTTACCTACATTGTATAACAGATTTTTTGACTCCAATTGAAGATGACAGATGGTGGGCAGCTTCATAATTTGACGTCTTTTCACAAAAAAAAATAATATTTTGACATGACAAAGAGGAAAACAAATATGACTGCACTTGTTTATGTCAGAAACAGATTGACACAGCAACTTTAATGCTAGGCGCACATTCAATTTTTAGTTTCGCAACTGCTTGGTTCGAGCAACTAAAAAGTGTATGTTTTGACAGAAATTAAACGATTGCCTAAAATGAGTTCGCTATTTTGTGTAAGATCTAATTATATGCACCTGCGCGGACATTCAACCAAATAGTTTATCTGTTTTCTATAAGCAACCAAACAGTTGTGCAACTAAAAATTGAATGTGCGCGTCTAGTCTAACAGCAACGAAAAACTTCGACATCAAAAATACATAGATTACAACGTGAATAGCGTTTTTGACAGCATATAAATCAAAGTAAATTCAAATGCGAAATGATTTTGCTGTACATTTAACGATAAAAATTAACGTTAATTGCGTCAATGTATACGACTTGTGCAATTTGTCGTTCTAATTAATTTGTTTTTAGCAATTCTTCCATTGTCAAAACCAAAATAAATAGACGAATCAAAAAGATGGTTGTTACATTTTCATTTAAGTGTAGATAATACTGACAAATTTCGCCTCAAAAGTTGGTAGTATTTGCACAGCGACATCGAATTTAGGGTTAAGGTCTAAAGTTAAAGTTAAAAAAGAGTGACGTGGTTGTTAAAGTTGCTGTTGAACTTACTGTTGAAGTTGCTGTGCTAATCTGTTTCTCGCATTATTTGTAACTTTTACATATTTATTATTAAAATTAAAATAATACATTGAAAATTGGACGAAAATCATTTGTTTTGATTTAAAAATTGACAATTTAATAAAATTGAAGGAAAGTCGTTTCAGTTGTCTGTTTTTTAGACAAAAGACTGACAAGCACAGTAATTTTTTCATTTATTCAGCAATTTTTTAACACTCACGATATTTTTTTATTCTCTTTTACTTTTTGGTCACTTAATATTGTAATTTTAGTTTATCAAAAATTATATATTCACAATTTTATTCACACGATAATTGCAACCAAAATAAAAAAGTAGCAAAATGAAAAAAATATTTTGAGTTCTATTTTGTTTTGCATTGTGGTGCCACTTAATATTGCAGTGGGAAAGTTGGCAACACTACACCAGCAACAGCAAGTTTAGGACTTTGGCCTAACGACGCTGTTGGCGTTGCTGTCGCTGTTCTTATGTGTGTTGAACAATTGAAATGCATTGGTTCTAAACGCCACTTTACACGATATTAAAAGTCATATGCTTTCTCATATGACCAGTCAAAAAAAACATATCAAATCGTTTAAACGCACGCATTAAACTCATATCACTTCTTAGACGAAAAAGCATATGACTTTTTTGACATTAGGACTGCAGCTAATTTCATTTGAAAACTCATACGAAATTTGTTGTTTTCGTGGAAAACAAATAATATCGATACCTTCCCGTAAGAATGTATTAAGCGACACTTTTTTCGAAAATGACTTTTTGATGTGGAACTATACTAACAGTTAAGCTCCACATTTTGGCCTGGGTTTCACTGCCCTATCATACATTCAAAAGAAACTAGAGAGAAAATAAAATTGTAGCTCCCTGAAATTTGTATTATCCGCCAGTAAAATTATGCTAAGCGACATTTTTAAAAATATTATTGTCTTAAGCAACCAAACGTCCACAAAAAAAATTTATTAGATGTCGCTTAGTTTAACCGAAATTGTCGCTTAGCACACTCATCCAAATAGAACTTGATCCATTTTTGTCGCTTATAACACTCCACATATAAAGTTGTCTTTGCTTTTAAATATTTTTCTATCTAGTAGGCTACTACTTTTTCCCCATTTATTTTGTGTTTTTTTGTTGTTGTCATCGTAATCCTGAAGTAATGTCCTTTTTGAATTTTCGTTTTGAAATCAATGTTATGTTACTTTTTATATAGGCTTTTATTTTTTTATTGTTAATGGGAAAAAAAAATAAAAAATGAATTAAACGACACAATTTATTTCATACCTTTATTTTTTGTGACTATTACAGTGTTTTAAGCGCCATTTAACATTGTATCAAGCGCCAATGCTTTGACCACGAAAATGTACTAAGCGACAAAAACTTCTTATCTGATTGGAATTTCGGTTTTGAAATGATGTCAAGTTTTGTATTGTAAAAATCCCTCTCCAAATCAGTTTATTCCAATAAAATACACAAAAAAATAACTAATTGAGACGTTTTTTTCGTTTCCTGAACAATTTTTAAAATGTCGCTTAATACATTCTTACGGGAAGGTATCGATATATAGTTTTGGAGTTGAATAAAAAATGGTAAAATAGGAAAAAGGTAGCTATATGATTTTTTTTTAGATATTTCAGATCTCATTAATACACATACTGTGAAATTTTGAATTAATATACTATTATTGTTGATAAAACTAATGTCATTGCTTTCTTATTCTTCTCCATCATGGAATAACGAAACAAATTTATTTCTGTTTATATTTTCTTTTTATTTTGGAACTCTGAAAATCAAAGGGGGAGTCATAGACGTGTAAAGCATAGATATACCAAAACGGTTTGACTTGACTTGAAATGACAGCTCATTTGATAAATCATACAGAAAATATGATGACAGGTCATATGACTTCTATTATCATGTAAAGTGGTCTTAAATTAATGGCGGCCGCTGTTACTATTGACGGTGCTGTTGCTGGTTCAATCTGTTCCGCGCTTTATGATGCTGTTTTAGATGTTATACAGTTATATTGTTATACGGCACCGTGGTCGCCTTCATAATAAAGGGTTTTCAACAGGGATCCTACAAAAGTAGAGCGACAGGGACAGCAAACGACGCCATATTTCTTGCCGCTCTTTTGACATTTCTCTTCATGCCATTTCATGATGGAAAGATTTACGAGCCAATAACGAGTCGAAATTATTAAAATTTACTACCGAAATTCTGAGTCAGTGGCCTCAACGTTAAGAGCGCTACGTCCAATTTATGGTCGTCATAATCGTCCTAGCAGATCAAGAATTGAGCGTCTAGTAGAAAAATTTGAATCCACAGGCTTCGGTCGTGCGATTTGACGCCATTAGACTACTTCTTGTGGGGCTACGTCAAGTCTATGGTCTATGCCAACAAGCCAGCGACGATTGATGAACTTCGTACGAATATCGAACGTGAAATTGCAGCAGTATCGGCCGATTTATGCTTGAAAACCGTCGAAAATTGGGTTCAGCGTCTGGACTTCTGCAAGCGTGCCCGTGGTGGCCATGCAAAATAAATCGAGTTTCATACATAATGGCATCGAACGTACTTTTACAGGAATAAAGAATTTCATTGATATCCAAATTCCAAAACCGTTTTTGTTTTATTTAAAAAAAACTTTTGTAGCGCTATTATTGAAAAACCCGATATAACAATGTTCAATTGGAGTCAACTTGTTTTTATGAATGTGCTATCCAGTGTTTTATAGAGATCAGTGGAACATAGACGCTTCTTTACGATTTATGTTTACTTACGTGCGAGTGAGAGGAACGTTGACATCAGAAAAGTGAAGTTTGTTAGTAGTTGTGCTTGTTGCATTAAGGATCTCATTACGATCTCACTGGAAAGCTTATATTCTTTGAACTCTAAATTGTAGGAGGTTTTAAACTCAAATTCTTTTAGGATTTTCAAAGTAGTATACAATTAACTTAACTCTTAAATATGACTTGTTATGGGATTATATGGACATATTTCGAGCTAAGTTTTCAGAAAGGGATTCTTATAAGACTATAAGTTCATATAATCTTATTGCAAGAAGAGAAAATAGTTTTGATATAAGATTTAAGTACTTTTAAGACGGAAAAGTGTTTAACTCTTAAAATAAAACTGTTATGAAATCCAGTGGAGTTTCATAACAAGATATTATCTAATACTTAAGTACCTATAGCAATGGGATATAAAAGAGTTGTATGGGAGTTTTTTCAGATTTCAAGAGCTAAGCTCTGGAGAGTATATTAGTTGGGAGATGTCGATGCACATTGCACATTGGGTTCATGGATTTTTTTGAAACTTACGTAGAAGTTAAAGTGGCCAGCAACAAACACTTTCACACTAAATTCAACTGTAAGGTTTCAGATATTGAATGAATCTGTTAATGTTCAAAATTCTAAAAGGGTTTCAAATGGATTTAAGGCACTTCAAAGAACTGTTCAAAGATTGAGTGCAGTTTGAACTACATCATTTTCTTAATGTAGAGTTCACTGAACTATAATCTACCGCCAGACACTTTAGCATCAATAAATTACATCTCCTTCCTAATCTTTGTCCATTAACTTGATCATAATATCAACATAAACCGACGATAACATTCAATCATCTCCACTTAATTTAATCATTTACTCGTAATAAACTGAGAGTGTGGTGTATCTACCATTATACATTCATTCCTTAGTGCTACTGGCGCTGGGGTTGTTGTTGTTGTTTACATAATTCCGCTTCGATTGTGGCGCAGGATTATCACACCTCTCGCGAATACCAAACCACAATACCATCACCTCATTTGGGGGCTCTATTTTCACGAACAAACCCAACAATAAGCGCTAATTTGCATTTAGAATTGCACTTCAGGAACAACACCAACAACAACAGGACGATAACTCACCATCACAAATGAGCAATAATCTCTACAGGGGAATTCCTATACAATGGTATCGCATGGATTAAAACCGGATATACTCGCACAGTATCCAAGCTCTTCCGTTGTCAAAAACGTCTGCAGATAGAGCTGAGGCAACAGACAATGCCGAAAATGCCTGCCTTCATCTGGAAATGACTGAAATATGTATAGACACCCGAGGGATTCACCTTTCAAAGAGATTTAGGTGGCAATTCTAGCCTTTGATGTACGAGACAGAGTATTATTTTATTATGTATACGAGTATATACGAAAAAACAGATCCTAATAAATTCCTTGGATTCAGTGCCGGGAGCGCTGCAAGTTTCTATATCCTGTATCCAAATATAACCGGAGTTATAAATCCTTCGTAGAATAAAATTGATCCTTAAATAAATTTTACTTAAATTCGAAGCTTTTCGGAGCCATATGCCATACATACTCGTATCTCCGGGGAGGAACCAATCGAAAATCCAAACGATGAAAACAAATATGTTTTAGCTCAAGGAGTAAGTTAGCATCGTATAGAGCTCACGTTCGATGCTTCTTCTGCTGGGTCGGTCTCACATTGGAAAGATGATGGAGGCTTTTGTGAGTTTTTATGTGTCTGCTGTAAGCGATTCCGGAGAATTTTTCAAAGCGGATATTTCCTTTGTTGGGTGTGCTCCATCTTCTATAGAAAATAACATAATTTTAGAGGAATATTCAACTACATTAAAGGAACGTAGAAGACTTTCGTTGGATTTTGCAGTAAACACTCATAACTCATAAGTAATAACATTACGTCGATAACCAAAGCTATTTTTGTTTGATTCTATGAAATTCTATATGTTGGGAGTACTCCGAAGAAAATACGTTGGAAGATATGGTCGTTTTCATAAACTTTAAGATTTTATTTCTGGAACTCTGAATTTTATCTGCAACTATGTGCACGTTTTTTTTTTTTGTATGAACTTTTTTAGAGTTATTTCATGTTCAAAGGGAAGACATGTGTGTATATTAACGAAGACTCTCTCTATCAACTACTCCTATTACCTGCCCGCCATTAGGTAAGTATGCTTAATACCTCGACTTATGATGGTTTCTAAGTGACGTAAGCTGAAGAGCAGTGGTTGAAGTTTTTCACTGAGGCAGTTCTTCTTGAATCTATATGTGAAAGGGAAGGAGTTTTCAAGAAGGAGCCAACCGTGGCGATAACAGCTACAGTCAAATTGAACTGCTTAGTTAGTACCCCTTGGCATAATAGTTAGTGCGTCGGATTGTCATGCGGAAGGTCTCGAGTTCGATTCTCAGCCGCTGCAAAGTTTTTTTCAGGGGTGTATTGCCTCTTGCGAGAAATTGACAAATTCTCCAAGAGTATCTCTTGTCATGGAAAGTGCTGCTCATTAGCCGTTCGGAATCGGCAGAAAATTGTAGGTCCCCTCCGTTCCTGGTAACACGCACACAGAAATGGTTGAGAGTTGTAAGTCACTAGGTCCTGGTTCACTCCGAGCTGTTGCACCACCAAATTTTTAGTTAGTACATAATGTACCTTAATAGGGATTTTAAAAGACATCCGGATCCCAGGCATACAAGATTTCCTCCTGCTTGATTGTCATTTTGCTGCCGGATACCGAATGCATTTGGTTGCCACATATAAAAAACCGCGACTTGACAATGAGTTAAGCTGAGCATTTATAAAAGAACCAGATCTGCTTTATGGTGCCCCTCGTTTATTTTGAATGATGGAATCAATCAATGATTGATTGGTTCAAGGAATCCAACTTTTCAACCAATCGTTCATTCAATGGAAATCATTTTTTATCCAGCCGTTTCGTTCCGAACGAGACCAAGATCGATACGAAATGTTTTTTTTTTTAATCGTTCATTCAACTAAAATATTTTTTTTTCCGATCGTTTCCTTCCGACCGAGACTGAAACTATGGAAAACTGAACGAAACTTTGGCTTTATCTACTTCTTTTCGACTTCGTTCACGCCATCTTCCATTTTTTATGAATAAGGAAAGTGTACATTCCGTTCCATTTCCGTTTGTTATTGTAAAATGACTGAGAACAAGTTGAATGAACTAAACATAACTTTTTTTCGTTCACTTTATGTTCATTGGTTTCAGCGGCAAGAGATTTTAGGACTCATTGATTTGGTCCAGTGGCGTAGCGTACCATCTCGGCGCCCGGGGCGGGAGACCCATTTTGCCGCCCCCATTCAATACTAAATTAAAATTAAATTTCGGGACATCATTTCACAGGCAATGAAGTATCTTTTATTGAAAGTAAAATAGGATCAGCGGTTTCATAAACGGATTCTACGGGCCTTACGAATGAGGATCGTGAGACAAAGCTGCATCTGCGGATTCATCTCCATGCATGCGTTTTTTCCTGCGAATTCTTCTCGTTTTGAGTTCGATTCCGAGTTTTTTCCAAAGAGTCTTAGAAAAGTCGATTGCGACTTGGACGAAACGGTCTCTGCTCTCCACCAGGAGAGCTTTTAAAACGCAGAGTTTCTGAGCACACTTATCTACACTCAGTCCACATTGCTGCATGTAAATCTGTGCGTCATCTTCTTCAGGTAGCTCTGCAGCTCAAAAGCCAAGAAAAGTGAGGAAGTTGAATGACTGCATGACTGTCAGAAGAAGACTGGCTACCGATCCGTCAATTCTTCCAGTACCTCAAGAACTTCCACAAACTTATTTTTAAGCGTCTTTACAGCTTCACGAGGTTCACTTTTTCTGCAGGCTTGTGACTAGATGCTTGAGATACTTCTGGTGAGTCGACTTCGTCTTGACCCTGCTCTGTGGTGGGACCAGAACGACTTCCAACTTCGACGGCAGGCACGTCTTCTTCTTCAGCCCGTAAAATAAGTTATGCATTCCCATGAATATTGGCCCGAGGATAATTCTAGGCCACTCACGATTGTAGATGGAGGAATCTTACTTACATTGGAATCACTTCCGCTGCTGCTGGATGCCGCCGAAGACGTTAACGTAGATTTTGAACCAGAACTAGAACTGAAATGTTTCGCGTCTGCTTCTTTCTTAGCCTTTTTCTTGCGGTATGCCGCGCCACTTCCTTTAACTCTTTTCATTTTCAAAAACTAGTTCAAAGGTTGAGTGAAGTACTAAGTGCTTACACTCAGAAAAAAAATAGTTATTTTTGTAACTATTGCAATAGTCATTTGATAATTTTCCATGAAATTTATGAAATGACTATTTTTCATCAAAAATAATTCAAAAATAGTTAAAAAATATTTAAGCATAGTTAGAATTAAGCTATGAAATAGTTAAAAATATGAATGACTATACAAAAAAGTAATGTATTACTGTTTTGAAAAGTTATGCTTTGCTTGTAATAAACCACTACTAAGAATAGTTGAATGCGACTATGGAGAATTCTGACTACTTAATAGTAAGTTTTAACTTTCCAATAGTCAAAATAAGAAAATCTTGATTTTAAACAGAATAATACCTACTTAAAATAGGTCAATATGACTCTGACATAGTAGATAAATAAGTACTCAATTCTTTAACATTTAATAACATTTATTAACATTTTAATAGTCAAGAAAATAATAAATTAGTTTTAAATAGGTAGTATAAATTGTTTTCACAAAAGATGTCTTTAAATAGTTGAACATGACTATGGTGTAGTAGATATTATTATGTAATTTCAAAAAAAATATATGGTAACCCTTTGTCTGGAAAAAGTTATAATATAAAATAATTTAAATATGCATCATTTTGAAGCCGCTTTGTTTTTTTCGACGTAAAATGTTAGAATTAGTAGATAAAATTTCAACCGCACTTATATTTCGGTTCCCATATGTGCAAAATAATAAACAAAATACATCGCTATTATATTATGATAATTTATGGACTTACAAATAATAGCCCGTACAAATTAGCTTCAAAAATAGGGGTAAGGTTACATTAATTCGCACAAAGCTGAAAATTGGCATGAATGTTGAGAACAATATTACAAACAATTTGTCGAAAGTCCCCATCGATCCAACGTGTGGAAAAAAAATTATTCAAGGTCAAATGTTGCAAAAATCGGTTTTTTGCATTTTTCAGCTAAACGGCAAGTTTTATCATAAAATAGGTGAGGCAAAAATTATTCACCATGCAATTATCTATAGAAATTGCGTCAACACTTTTTCTCCTAAGAATCACCATTTTGGAGATACAGCGATGCAAAAGTTGAAAAAGTTGTGTTGTAATATGTATGTATGTCAATTACTGTTATATACATTACAGAACGCTAATACTCGTACAAGTAAAAATATTAGTTTTCGTGGCGTATGCATACATATTCTACAATCCTTAAGCCAGATATACACTGTTCAAATGCATGACAAGCTCGCGCAAGTTTATTGGTGAAAAAATCACACGTATTTTCTTTCAATTTACGAATACACTTGCACATGCTTGCCATGCATTTGAACAATGTATATTTGGCTCAAGAGTATAAACTCGAAAGAAAACCCAGTCCCTCATTTTATGTGTTTTATGCAGTTTCTTGTTGTAAAAGAAATGTCTCAATTTTGCTTTATTTGTAGTAAACATCTAGCCGAAAGTGAAATTGTTACTGTTCAGCGTGGCCTAAAGACGTTAATTGGTGCAAGTGTTGAAAGAGGTAATGAATTTTCGGAAAATTTAAAGGCCAGACTTCTATGACAATTCATGTGCAGTGTCGGAAAAAGTACACCCGGAAGGGTACCATTACCGCAGTTAAAAGACGTCAAGAACAAGAACAAGCTGGTACATCAATAATAAGTCCTCCTCGTACTAGAGCACCCGTAAATGAATCAATTTTTTGTTTAGGTTAGGTTAGGTTAGGTTAAGGTGGCTGCTGACCGGAAAACCCAACACACGACGAACCACAGACCAATATTTGGTCCGTTGTGATACCACAGGATTTCAAAAATCATCCTTACTCGTTAAATCATTTTGAGCTAACAATGAAGCGTTTGAGACAGTGAAGGTCGGAATTGATTTTTGTTCAAAAGAGTGCTGTTTATTCTGTGGCAATGAATTGAATGAAGCGTTTGAAATGAAAAAATCACTGCTATATCGCCGTCAAATTTGTAATGTAATTACGTGCTTAGATAAGTTTCGATACTTATCTTTTGTAAAAAAAATACTCATAACAAAAAACGAGTACAATTAGCTTGTCTTGCTCCAACCTCTTCTTCTGCTCATCAACATTTATTTCGGGTATATTATCAAGTTCAAGTGTGACTTGGTAATAAAGACTGGGTTCATTGGAACCAGTTCAGACTTTACTCCCACCTGCACCTCAATACAATTTTTTGCAATTGCAAAACAGGGTGTAATGCTAAATGCAGCTGCAAAAAAGTTGGATTATTTTGTTCATTAGCATGTATCAGTTGTCGAGGCCAATCGTGCTCCAATGTTGAATCGCTAGTAGAAGAGGATAATTTCGATATATGCTCTTTGAACAATTTACTTGTACCCAGCAGGAAGAACAAGGAGAAGAATAAGATAGAAGACAAAGTTCCATTAGATGATTATACTCGTATCAATCAGACGAATAATTTTCCTAAATTACTTATTACTTGCATCGCTTTCGTCATTTCCAATAGTAGTATTTTTCAATTAGATACAAAATTAAAACTCAACAGGACCACAATAGATCGTGGAATAGGCCTACCAGGGAAGCCACCTTAAAAAAACGCGCCAAGTGCACTACCTCACGGGTGGCGCGGAAACGTGTGCATATTATGAAGAACACAACTTTTTCAACTCTATGCATCGCTATATCTCCAAAATGGTGATCCTTAGAAGAAAAAGTGTTAATACAATTTCTATAGATAATTGCATGATGAATAATTTTTGTCCAACCTATTTTATGATAAAACTTGCCGTTTAGCTGAAAAATGCAAGAAACCGATGTTTGCAACATTTGACCTTGAATAATTTTTTTTTCCACACGTCGGATCGATGGGGACTTTCGACAAATTGTTTGTCATAGTGTTCCCAACATTTATGGCAATTTTCAGCTTTGTGCGAATTAATGTAACCTTGAATGTCTATTTTGACCGGGCTAAAAATAAATACTTTCACAGCCATGAAGTTGTTGACTTAGCACATATCGTTTACAAATGCTCTGTTCTCTTTTTACCTACCTCTGGAGGTAACAACAATGTGCGTATAATAGTCAAGTTTAACTATATGTATAGTTATAGATAACTATTCGATATAATCAAAATAAACTATGTGCATAGTCAAGTTTAATTGGGATTATAGTTATTACCAAAATAACTATTTGTCAAAGTCGTATGTAACTTCTTTATAGTTAATATTAACTAGAAAAAAAGTAAAAAAAACTTAATAACAAATAGAAATAGTCATAAATAACTATTTTTTAACTATTTTCCATAGCTGTCGCTATTCGGACTATGGAAATAGTCAAAAAATAGTCATTAATGACTATTTATTTCTCTGAGTGTAGTTTTAGAACAGTATTTAAACTATAAACAACACAATCGAAATAACTTTCTATGGTGCGGGAGGGAGAAAAAACATTGAGCTGGCTGAGACTAGAATAAAGTTTCCGTCGAATCCTAGTTATCTTATCATATCTCGCATATGTATATCATATGTTTCGGAACACTTCCTTTCAGTTTCGCGAGAGTTTCGGAACGTTTTGTTTTAGTTTCGCTATCAGCGCGACAATACGTAATGCACTCTTACGGCCCTACTCACCGTCTACGAATTCACGAAAGCGGTCAACGACGAACCACAGATAGGGTGGCAAATTTCAAATTTACATCATTGTTGTTTGTTGACTTATCAAACGATCTGTCATGAAACATATGATTTCTACTCTACCCGCATCACCGGCGATATATGTCAAAGCCTGCCTGACGACTGAGCACGACTTAGCGGAAAATCCAAGGAGGGAGTGAAAATTCTTAGAATCAGAAGCGTTCTACCCTGGTACCTGTTGCCCGAGAATACTATTGACATAGGCACCTACTGTCATAATTTTCATGGCGTTCTATTAAATTTGGTGCGTATTGGTTGATTATAAAAATATCTCAACTAAGGTGAGAAATTATTTCATTTTAGAATTGTGTGAAATTATATCTCAAATTAGGTGAGAAATATATTCGGCATAAAAACGAAAGCGATTCCCACTTAGTGTTGAAGTTTTTTCCTATGTTAAGTTAGTTCCGGTTAAGTAAGTTTAATGCTCCGCCAGTTCTTGGAAAACTCAGGAACTTCAAATAGATTAGCTTCACCTTTTCATCGATTTTAAGGTACCGTATAATACCAAAGATATGATAGTTTCCGCATCCTCGCCAAACACAAATGTCTCATGATGTCCTCGGACACGTTTGGATTATAGATTCGTATTTACGATTTGCATCAGTATGTAGATTTTGTCTATGGTCGATCTGCTGGCTTGAAGCCACATTCGTACTTGCCCACTATAGTGTGCTCCACACAGCACTTACTACTGCACTCCTGAAATAGGCATCAATAAAGATTTCCCATCAAGAAAGAACTGGGGTGATAACGTCGTGACAAAATACTTCGTCAAAATTTTTTAACTGATAGCTCAAAGATGGAGTATGGTATTGGTTCAGGAATCTTCTCTGTGACTTTGAATATATCTAGGTCGTTTAGGCAACCCAACTTTGCAAGTGTTTTTCAAACTGCATTTTTTCGTATTATTGTGGCTTCGATGGGAATGACTGGCCGGACGAGTTGTTCTGGCAAAGATCAAACTTTCATAACTCACTTGCCGAAATAATCAACAATCTTCTATACAGACCCAGGCAAGAAATAGGCAGAATCGTAGCTACCTGTAGCCAATAGAAGAGCATGCAGCGAAGCTAGGCATTCCTCACAACACTTACTGTCAAAGATTCGGGGACCATCGGGAAAAGAAAACTTCATTTCCCATGCAAATGCCCTGTTCTGGATAAATTTAGAGCACAATCATTAGGAAGGGTGAACTTTTGGAAATGAACATCAAAGATTTGATCTCTTTTCTCAACGCAACGCGAATGGCCCTAAGAAGAACTCGGTTGCTTCGATGTCGTGCCCTTCGTTTGACTTCTTAGATCCCGATCCAGTGGATTGAGGACTTTGAAGGAGGTTTACGGTTCGGTAGGTCAGATGATCACTCAATCAAATTGGCCACTGTTTCAGCACCAGTCAACAAACTGCCTATATTGGCACAGTGTAGATGGCACCCAATGAGTCTGGTGGTCCAAACACAAAATAAGAGACATTAAAACTGGATTCCTTAAATATTTTTGAATTTTATCCAAACTGGAGTCTCCATCATGAGAATGTCCACAGTTTCGCATATTAATTCCATCCACAGATTTATACGAGTTATGATATTAAAATAGCGCACTTCAGCGCTAATTGCTCCACTGGGCTAGACCACTACTCTTCGAGATGAGTGTCTAAGCCTCAACCAACAACCATCTCCAGTTAGCCCAATCCATACTTAAATGCTTCAAGTTACAGCCTTTAGTTGGCTGAAGTCCTTTTCTACTCCGACGAGGAAACCTAGCCGATGTCTTTGTTCTGCTGCGTTGTGTCTCCAGGTTAGATTGTATGACCTTACGGGTCGGAGTGCAGGTGGGGGTGATGGCGTGCTTGAGTAGTTTAAGGCTTGTCCGGGGCTCTGTTGAACTCTACCGGTGTTGCTGCGGAAGCGGTAATACTGATTTGATGTTCTGATGGGCTCGTCCACTGACTTTGTCGGTGGGCCGGTGTTGCTACCTAGCACAATGCTGCCATTCCTGGTTCCTATCGGCCTCCTATGGATAGGTTACTGTAACGGGTAAATAAACTAACTTGATAGGAACAGTCTGGACGGTGTCCTTAAGGTAGGAATCTGCTAAGGAGTGTGTAACAACTCACCAGGGGGGTGCACATTCTTGGTTGTGGTTTCTACCTCGACTATAGCTGGGTGTGTGTATATCAGGGTTGACAGGCCCCGAGCTTTATAGGAGCTCATCTGTAAGTGACCATAATGGTGGCGAAGCTTGACCGGAAGCTATATTCTGGCACCATGGGAGATAGTGCCCAGGACTCTGAGGGCTATAGCGTACGTCTTCTGGCTCTCTTATTCTATCTTCGGATAGTGGAGTGCAGCTGTCGCGTGCGTGCTCTCTTTCTTAGACTATCTATGAGGTAGACCCCCTAGTGGCAGTATCGTGGTGGATCGGTTTATTCCGAATGCGGAGACACATGGTTTCCAGGCGTACTTGGATTCAAGAGGTGTTAGATAGACCTCGTCTCCTAAGGAAGAGGTGTGTTCATGCCTGCAACATGTCACAACTTTTCGACCGAGATGGCTTCGGCTATGTCGGGGTTAATGGTCGGGACCCAATCTGACTGCGATGGAGGTAGGCCTCCCGTGGGGTAGAGCCGGTAATCGGCAGGTACTCACGTAAAACCCAAAGACGATTCTTACGGGTCGGAGCATTGTTGTCCATTAACTCTAAATACACTAGCTGTCTCAGCCACCAAGGGACAGATTTATCACGTCAGGTTGGCTCTTCAGCCTTGGAAACTCACTGCTACTTCAACGAGTTCGAGCTACATCAAAGTATTTTTGTTTTAAGCAGTTACTTGGTGTCGTTTATTTTCTGGGGGCTTACCAGCTATCCACCGAAAATGTTTTCCTTAAGTATTGAAGTGCACAACTTTAACCTCGTACTCCGGACATACTCCATTTAGAAAGTCTTAAAATTCTTCCTTGATAGCTGCATCGACTTTGATACGAATTCAATGAATTCCTCACTGCAGCTTTAGCAAATGTTGCATTTTAACTTGCGATATTTTGGTACTGTTTGGCAAGTTATGCATTGGTAAAAAAATTTAACTAAAGATTTTGACCAAACTCGACAATGCGATAAGAAAGACGAAAAAACTAGGTCTCGCAATTCTATCTATCTATCTGATCGCCTACAGTCTAAGAGGCTCAGTCGGTTATCTTAAACATTGTGCAAATGTATTGATTTAAAAACTCAATATTTCGAAAAACAACCAATTTTTTTTTTAAACTTGACAATTAACAGATTTTTTAATACAATCTTCAAGATGCAGGAAACATTTGTATTTATCCAAAAATACCGATACTCATGATACAAATGTAAAAAAATAGTTTTGGAACGTCTTAATTTTTTTAGAAAATATCACCTAGAAACAGAGACAATCTTTTGGTAAGCACCTGACATGTACATAAATTGTTCTCACCTTCCATGAGGTATGTACAAGTACATACTCTCTATTCATTAGTCGTTGTTGGACATTCAAGGATCTTCGTTTTTCACTCAAAACTTTTAAGTTTAATGTTCGTATCGAATTCCGCACTATTTTGAGTCGGTATCATCTATTACGATCTTCCAGCTACACCCTAAGAACAAAACAAGATAAAAAAAGTTGAAGAAATAACCCTTATAATGTTGATTTTGCAACAACTAAATATTAGTTTAAAAGTTCTAAGAACTAAGTTCAAAAGAAGACCTTAAACTACTTGCCTGGATACAACTTTATCGTTCACCAATTTTCTTTAATGGTTTTAATTTATTTCGATAGTCTGGGAGAAAAACAAAATCAAACTACCATGTCTCGTATACCTTCTTTCAAAATCGATTAACTTCAAGACTTTTGGATTATTTTGTTTACATATATGTATGTCCAAAAAAAATCAAAAAAAAAAACCCAACTGGGAACAAATTCCAATCAGGAAGTTTATAAATTTAACCAAAAAATTCGTTTCCTTGCAAAGTTTGAAAACAAAAGTAATATAACCCGCAATTTGATTACCAACGTAATGGTAAGGCCATCACTATACTCGTATCAATAAAAAATAACGTTCCAAAAGGGATATTCAAATTATAACGTGCGGAGAAGGAAAAGATAAAAAGAAGAAGATTCGAACTTAGCTACCTTTCTTTAGCACAACGTTGGCAAAAACAGTCGGATAAGAAATGTGTACACGCATTTTGCGTATTAAAAGGAAATTTAAGGATTTGTTTAAGAGATGTTCTGTTTTTTTTTTGTTTGGTTCCTCCTACACACTCGTAACCATTTTGACAAGCGCGCTCGGCGTTATTGGTAAATATTTGTTTGAAGATGCCATAGCCAATACTAGGCGTTTTTCTTTTTTAGCCCCGAGCAGGGCACAGAGCGGGGCCTGAGCGCTTAGAGCTCGCTCCGAACCGAGCTTGATCTGAGCGCTCCGAGCTATTTAAGAAACACATCTAAACACTGAATTGTCATTGTATCAATTTTCAAATAAACTGTCAAAATTCTCAGCTGTGTTTGTGAAATTTGTGTTTTCATATTCTTGAAAACTTGTTTTTAATTAATTTCTAATTAAAAAGCAATTATTTTAAGAGAAGCGTTCAATTTGTTTTTTGATTTTGATGATGAGGAAAATTTTGAGCAAAACTCGCTCATAATTATATTTATTTTTCCTTACCTTCACTGGGAGAGCAACCAGCTTCACCCGCCATTTCCATTTGTTTTGATTTTTTTATTTCTTTTACTACCATCCCTTCCAAAAAAATTAATGAAGTTAGCCGCGCTCAGCTTTTTGCTCGGTCTGCTCGGTCATTTATTATCGAGCTCATCGAGCGAGCCCCGTTCGAGCTCTGAGCTAAAAAAGAAATGCAAGTTGAGCGCCTAGGGCGCTCTGGGTTAAAAAAGTAACATAGTTCTTTTTTTGACAGTTCAGTGCCCCGCTCGGAGCTAAAAAAGAAAAACGCCTACTGTAACAGCTAGTGTTGACCGCTATTGGAACATGTTGGGAAACTTTCTTGTGAATTGGATCAATTAGGCTTACAGAACATGTGGTTTTAAGAAGACACTGCAGACCTTTTCATTGTATGTAAAATTTGCGAAAAAAGTCGTTATGGATGGATTGATATCGCATCTAGATTTGCAAAGATTGACACCTGGAAATTTATTTAAATATGAAAAGTTTACACTTAAAGAGAATTTTTCGGAATCTTTCAAATGCCATACCTCCACATTTATGAAAGCTACCTAGTACCTATATATCTAATGTATCAAAAAGATTGATTTCACCTTCCATGTTAGAGAGCGATAGAGAGAGTTTATCAAGAGTGACAAGAATTATGAATATATAAGGGCTTGTACTTGTCTCAAAATATAAAAAAAAAAATTATAAATGAAGAATCAAAATTTTTAACACCTCATTTAACTGATTAGCCGTTTTTATTCAATAATCATTTTTATTATTTGTAAAAAATCTTTAGTTTATTCTTCAAAAATTTTAATATGCTCATTTCATTCTTCTTTATTAGACTCGTAGACGTCATTCTTATGGCATTAATAATTATCTATAATATTTTCAAGATTCTAGTTTAGTCTATGATCCTTTGATGCTTTGCCTCTTATATTATCTCGAAGATACAAATAAGAAATATATTCTCCTGAAGCTTCTTTCAATTCGTAAGGCACTCAACCACATCTGCAAGACCTTATCTCAAGTTTTAAGTGTGTCTAGTGTATATTTTCCTTTGATGATCCCAAGATGATTTCAATTTTCCACTTGGAGTGCATGAGACAGAAGCAATTTGCATCTCATATATTCCATTCAATAAACTTTCTGAACCCACGCACACAATGCATTCGGAAATACTTTGAACCAGTTTCTGTTTTATTCAGAATCAATATTTTAGGTAGGCATATAGTACAATACCCTTATAAGAAAATAGTTATTAGATAACTTGAGACTTGGTAACTTGTTTTCTTGAACATTTTTACATATTTAATGTATTTAAATTTAATTTAAAACTTTCTATTAAGGAACAATGAATAACCTTGAATAAGCACTTATCCATCTGGTAAAATTAATAAATAAATAAGAGGCACTTACGGCGCGAAGAGTGCCTAAGCCCAATGACTTAAGACTCTCAAACATTCCTTTTTTAGTGTTAGCAGGAATGGAGGGGACGCGAAGTTTCCTGCTCATTCCGAAAGGCTAATGAAATACATACGCTTTCAGGCAGTACATCCTTGAAAAGTATTTTTATAGCGGCTGAGAACCTTCTGCATGGCATTCCAATCATTTAACTTAGTAAATGTGTAACGTAAAATGTGCCTATGATATTTTTTGGAAGAGAGCGAATAACCTTAACTTTCCAAATTCAGCGTTAATATTTGTTATAACATTTTACATAATTAACATAAATCATTGCATGTAATATGTAACACTTGTATCAGAATGTTCACGTGTTGCCGTGCTTCCAGTGATAAAGATTGAAAGATATCATAAAGCAAAAATATATTTATTTATAAAAATCCCTTCGTATGGACAAGTTCTCTATCCGTATTCCACCTAAGATTTTATTTGTTTTTCATTATAAGGGTGCTAGGAAT
This sequence comes from Philhelius festivus, assembly GCA_963931855.1. Lineage (NCBI taxonomy): Eukaryota > Metazoa > Arthropoda > Insecta > Diptera > Syrphidae > Philhelius > Philhelius festivus. The sequence continues at coordinate 53,880,599 of OZ007556.1, read as the reverse complement.
GAATTGCACCATGAAATTTTATTTAACTTTATGTAAAAAAAAACTTTTAAGAATGTAAAATTCCAAAAGTTTGTATAATTTATAAAAAAAAAATCATGTTTCGTCTTAGAGATATTTTCTTCAACAAACGTCAAGATTTATATATCCGTAAGCTACTGTACATATCTCTTATGATATTTCGCAAGACATTCATCATGTTTGCAGTTTCGATAATGCACAAGTCGTATAAGTCTTCAAGTTTTGCATTTAGGGGGTGGTCTTAAGCACAGATAAGGTGAATACTTCGGAGTTCAACATGGATTTATTTCGTTTGATAAAATATCTGACAGTGAATAGAGCACATTATATGGGATACTAGGTGACTATGTTAGAGCTGATTCTAGTAAATGGCTTGTCCAAGGTAATCGTTAAATTTGATGATTATTGAAGCTCTCCATCAACTTTGGGACTAAAAACTATGCGATAAAGTGAGATCTCCAAATTCATAATCTTTACTTTAAGAAAGTGATATATCGTCGATTTTGACTATTTTCGAAAAGCCACCCGCCATAAGTATTTCTTCCAAACGAAGATGTTGGATTTATATCTATGGAATTTACCTTAAATACCAGAGAAAAAGGTATTTATTATGTAACATGTCAAGTTTACAGTCATTTAGTTTGGGGCATGTTCAAAAACTCTCCAATAGAAGCGAAACAAAATAATGCACTTGCTCACATTTTTAACGTTTTTTTGTTTTATCGACAAAACACACTATTCGCGTGTTAAGAAATCCTTTTCTATTTAAGGTCTATGCTGCCTCTCGAATTGGTGAGATTTCAATGTTATTTTAATTGTAAAAGTAGAAAAAGACTTTGCATAGGTATTTTCTTTTCCTCTTAAAACCTTAGAAAATCAACCATAGAACAACCCGCCAGTTCTTACTTGCGATTAAGATAAATACTAAAGAGCAAGTTTTGTATTTGAAAAAAAAATCGAACTCGATATTTTGATCAAAATTGACCATGATAGGGAACACTGAAAAAGTGGATCCCGCAATTCCGTCCATATAAATGTATATCTGTACCTCAATCTACAGCCTAAAACGCTGAAGTGATTTTCTTCAAACTTGGTATTTAAGGTTTTTCGATGATTCCCTATAGGTGAAATTGAAATTTTTTTTAGCTTCATAACTAACGGTACCTGCAATAGAGAAGTTATGCAAAATCTTATTTATCTCAAAAACGGATCTAACGATTTTGATAAAAAATAAAATGCAGCACTGGGTAGCACTAACTTGCTCTTATGAAATAGACTGAGTACTGAGAATTTTAAAAATAAGAGAGAAATTTAAAAATTAGAGAAAACTGTTCATAAGCATAAAATTAAAATTAAAAAAATAAAAATGTATGCAAGAACAAAAATTATCAGCCGGTTTCTACGTTCCACTTTCACTCGAAATGGAATTGAAATCGATACAAAATTTAAAAAAATTCACTTTTACCGATATCGATTTTAATTTTTTTCGAAGTGAAATGCGAATTTCCGTGTTCAGGATTGCAATTTTTTTCGATTTTCAAGTGATTTAAATACAATCAGATTTAGTTGTATGACATCGATTTATTCTATGATTCCAGGAATATTAATTTTCTCTAAAAAATTAAGTTTAGATTGTCATGCCTCTTCGTTGCTTATTTCAAGTAGATTTCAAATTGAATAAATTATATTTTCCAAATCAAAATCTTTGACACATTACTTCGACCAATATCAAAATCTGTTCCAACTGATCTTTGCAAATTTCTTTCGGCAAAAAAAAACTTAAGACCGCGGCCAGCAGCAACGATGCAGGAATGGAAGTTGTACTGATTTGGAGGAACTGATGGAAAGGCACGTTTATCAAGTCGAAAATGGTATTTTTACCACATACGCAGCGTCATCAACTCATACTGGGATGCAATTACTTCCATCCAACATTTTTCTTTCTTCTGCATATCGACGCTTGGTACGTTGTAATGTAATGCAAGCACCAAAGCACTGGTTTTTGTCTAAGTTTTGAAATGTAATTTTTATCAAACTTTTTATAAACTTCTCTAAATTTCATTAAAATAACTACTGTCGAAAATTAGATATTCAAAATTCCAAAAAATGGTTCTATGTTAGCGTCACAGTCAGTAAAATCTTAATTTCAAATTTTTGTATTGCATTAAAGATCGTAAAAATGAATCAAAAACAAAAAAAATATCAAAATTCTAGTTGCCGTTTTCGAGAAAAATACGATCTTCGAAAACAATTTTTTACCAAATCCAAAAATAAATTTTTGAATATTTTTATAAGTAAGTAATTAATTTTATTGCTTATAAATTTATTATTTTATTGTAATTAAATTTACAGTTTTAATGAATTTAGCAGCTACAGCGTCCGTCAGCTCAGTTGGCAAGTTTACTTTTTAGAATGTTTTTTTTTTTAATATATATAATTATAATGAAGTAGAATTAAATGTTTTTATACGAATTCAGTTACTAAAAACATCCTGTATCAAGTCTTTCAAAAAAAGTTAAAGTATTCTTCAGTCATTTTCGTTCAGCACCGAAATTGTTTCTTTCATCGTCATCGTTTCCTTTCCAAAAGGAAAGTGAAGTGAAGCTTGTCTTGTGAATGTATTCTGCTTTTTGAACTACGAGCCTCTTCTATGTGTGCAACACATATAGAAGTTCCCTGTGTTTGAATGATGCGGTAAAACTGCTTCTTTATACGTACTAGTTAAGTTGTAAAGATCTAACCTAACTACTTCTCCACAAGCTGGTCCTAAGCTTTTCTACAACCAGTCTTTGGTCCTTATCTCGTAAAGATCAAATTTTAATACACAATAGCAACTACAAACTTTTGGCGAGCTTTGCCATAAACAAAACGAATTGTTCTAAGGGGACATTTTTTTTGAGCATTTATTAGCTTTAACTAAATGAAATTTTTTGATTTTTGTAAATCTGTGGACCAGTTTTTAAAAAAAAAATATTTTATAAAATTTCGAAAAAAAATCGTATGGGAGGTAGATACCGTTATTTTTTATCTTAAAAAAAAAAAGAAAAAAACGTGTGGGGGGGAATTTAAAAATGATATCTTATCTACCAAGTTTAAGCAAAATCGGCCAAGCCGTTTAGGCTCTAGCCGAAAAGACAGAGAGAATTTCGAGATCCGCTTTTTTCGTATTCTCTGCTATCGTAATGTCAACTTTGATCAAAATCGAGTTGAATTTTTTAAAGAATTTATAACTTTTCATATATTACCTACGACAGCAAGTAACAAATAAGGTGTGCTATTATAGGCATGGACTACATTTTGGTCAACAAAAGTGTTGAAGAAAAAAATGTATTAACGGTTCTTGTCATATAACATTTTTTTTTATTTTCAACTTTCTCGTTAACCGCTCTGAACTGACACTGAACAAAACTTTAATACAGGAGCATTCTTTGAGTTTTAAATAATATTGTATACAGTGGATCAAAAAAGAAATCGGACATACAAGTTTTGTCTCTTTAAATCACAAAATAAAATTGATGAAGGTTTGAAAATAGCGTATTTCTGCATTTATACATAGTTTTTACTATAAACTCTGGATATTTAGCAAAAATTACAGTTTTATTTAACAATTATCATCGAAATTCAATATAAAAGAAAATAATCGCAAATTTAATATCAAAAAAGAAATCGGACACTCTGTGTTATACTCATTTTTTTCTTTTTAACGGGACAAATATAACACTTTCAGGTTCTTAATATACCGTTACATTTGTCAGATGTTTATTTGATTTGAATTTAATGCGTTATTCTTAATAAGGTCAAAATGGAAGAACAATGTTGATATACAACGATAGAAGTACGAAAAATAGTGATACAAAATTTTTAAAAAGGTAACTCTGTACGTGCTATTGCAGAAATTGTAAAAAGAAGCAATTCTACGATAGGAGACATCATAAAAAGATTCAAAACAACAAAATCTGTTGAAAATTTACAAAAATCTTGAAGACCAAAAAAGTTTACTGCAGGCGATGAACGTTGGATATTGTAATAAATTAAAAAATAAACCCCAAATAGGTGCACCAAAGTTTACGGGCGTAGGTAATGAAATACCTGCACTAAGATATTAACCCTGAAACCGTAAAAACAGTGCTGCGAAAAAGTAATTTTCATGGAAGAGTGGCAAGAAAAAAACCTTTTATCAACAAGAAAAACCGAATCAATAGAAATAGTTTATAAGGAGCTACCAAAAGACTGATTTCTCATTCTAGAATCGTGTTTTGTTCTCTGTTATATTAAATTTACTCTCGTCAGAGACAAAACACGATTCCAGAATGACAAATCCGTCTTTTGGTAGCTCCTTATAAACTATTTCTATTGATTCGGTTTTTCTTGTTGATAAAAGGCTTTTTTCTTGCCACTCTTCCATGAAAATTACTTTTTCGCAGCACTGTTTTTACGGTTTCAGGGTTAATATCTTAGTGCAGGTATTTCATTACATACGCCCGTCAACTTTGGTGCACCTATTTGGGGTTTATTTTTTAATTTATTACAATATCCAACGTTCATCGCCTGCATTAAACTTTTTTGGTCTTCAAGATTTTTGTAAATTTTCAACAGATTTTGTTGTTTTGAATCTTTTTATGATGTCTCCTATCGTAGAATTGCTTCTTTTTACAATTTCTGCAATAGCACGTACAGAGTTACCTTTTTAAAAATTTTGTATCACTATTTTTCGTACTTCTATCGTTGTATATCAACATTGTTCTTCCATTTTGACCTTATTAAGAATAACGCATTAAATTCAAATCAAATAAACATCTGACAAATGTAACGGTATATTAAGAACCTGAAAGTGTTATATTTGTCCCGTTAAAAAGAAAAAAATGAGTATAACACAGAGTGTCCGATTTCTTTTTTGATATTAAATTTGCGATTATTTTCTTTTATATTGAATTTCGATGATAATTGTTAAATAAAACTGTAATTTTTGCTAAATATCCAGAGTTTATAGTAAAAACTATGTATAAATGCAGAAATACGCTATTTTCAAACCTTCATCAATTTTATTTTGTGATTTAAAGAGACAAAACTTGTATGTCCGATTTCTTTTTTGATCCACTGTAGGTATACAAATATTCTTAAGAAAAAAAAATTTTTTTTTTGATTTTTGAGAAAAATAAAATTCACGAGTGGGTCGCACGAACTAGCTCTTATGAAATCGACAAAGAATTTTAAAAATGAATGTTTTTAGAGAAAACTGTTCATACAATTAATTTTTGAACTCTTTTAGTAGTAAGAGATAAAAACAGAATACCACGTGATTCCTTAAGCGAAAATGAATTTATGCAAGAACAAAAATTTAAGTCATTGTAGCGTTTCTTAAAAAAAAATAAGCTTTTATATACAAAATTCTTAAAATATTTTTGAGAAAAATTTTGGTACGTCAAATTTTGGTGTTTATTATCTTTATTGACTTTAAAAAAAAAACAATATTGACCCGATTTTGAAATATCGAATTTTCAAAAAAAATTGAAAATATATCTGTGGTGTTTGGTAGAAACATGATAACTCCGTAAAATAATTTGCGTACGTGAAGACACTTAACATCGAGCTAGAACTTTAACGGGTAAATCGATTTTATTAAAATTTGGAACATAATTTTTTAAAGAATATTCTCATAAGCGTTCCAGATTTGAATGAAATCAGTCGACCTTTTTAGGACTTAGCTTCATGTGAAGTGGACGTACAAACGCAAATTATTTTATGGACTTATCACGTTTCTACCAAACACCACAGATATGTTCTCTTATGTTTTGAAACGCAAAGTTTTTTAAACTTTTTAAAAGCTTCTCTATAAAAAAATTTCATTAATATCCGTTATGTGAGACAATATCTGCTAAAGACTAAATGTTTCTAAGTGTCGGCTTATGAATTTCTTATATATGTAAGTAAATTTCCGCTTTGCATGGAACCTATTACCTTCAAAATCCTCATTGGCATCCTCTTTACTTGATCTGGGTGTTATCTATGATTCATCGAAATTTAATAACTTTCATTCTGGTCTAAAACATTTTTTAACATTTAAGTTACATTTCATATTTAAGATCCTCCAAGTTTCGCCACCGTATCATAGCAGCCGTTTTGGCTTACGCGATATCCCTTGAGATGATCAATTTACCTTACCCGTTATGAGGGTCGGCTAAAATTAATTAAACAAGACAACCTTGCAGAACGTGGCCCAGTCCCTGTTCTGTTCATTATTGGTTTCACTTCTCGAATATATTACTCTTAATGCCAACCCACGTAGCATGAGAAATGTAACACTATTTAGTTGCAACTATGCTCATGGCTTCAACCAATTTTCAATTTTCGTCTGGCCAAGAATGCACAAAGCTTTTTGACTTCAATTTCAATGTATTCTTATTTAAAAAATATCTCTTTAATTAATTTTGAAAAAATAATACTTTTCGGAAACTCAATTTACATTTCGAAAATGAATTAATCAATTGTTTTAAGCTAACGAAAGCAGCCCCAATGATTTTCATACAAACTTGCTTTTGTGATAGCTTTGTAGAAATCATTTGACTTTTCTCCATCTCCAATACGACAGTTTTTTTTTTTCAATTTCGACTGTCTCAAAAGTTGCTCAACTGGCTTAAATGCAATATATAAATGTAAAAATACAGAATTGGAGCCATTTCAATGATATGGCTTATTTTGTAAGACGCAATTGCGCTTCAAAAAAAAATAGGTTATCTTAAAAGAGATGTAATTGATGTAATTTAAAATTTTAATTATAACATCTCATTTATTTTCTGTCAAAGAGTGTAAAACCTCATTTATTTGTCGTCCTTTTGTAAAGAGTTCATTAAGTCTTTAGGTTTGTGACTTTGCGATAGAGTGGAATATGGTGGTGGTATAAATATCAGCCGAACAAAAGAAGGAGCTAGCTTGACTTAATTGATGTTGCGTTTGGCGTCTTTGTGGAATCACATTTCACATACAAAAGGAATCAAGGGTTCATAGGATTATAAATTTATTTGCGTATGGGGGTTTGCTTGCGGATATAAATAAATCCACCCAGATGCAGCATTTGGTTTTGGGCTTACTAATATAATTAATTTGCAATAGTATCAGCTTATTCTGAAATTTATAAAGAAAAAAATATTTCAAATTCAGTTTAAATACAGACATTATTCTTGTTTTTTGTTAACTTATAATTAATACAGTAAGAAGTTCCCAAAAAACAGATCTGCAGCAGCTGTCACAATTAATAAAAGAGATATGAGTTAAAAAGAGATATGAACTTAAATTTAAAAAAAAAAACGAATTTTTTTTAAATAAAATAGAAAATATAGTTAATTATTAATATAATTTTTAATTTAAATTGAATTTTTATATATACATATATAATATATATGCAAAATTATACCTGAATGATTTTTTGAATTTCTTCACAATGTAAAAAATACTACAACGACAACATTATAACGTTGCCTGACCGCAACATTGCCCCTGTACTTGAGAACGTAGATCATTCAATGGGGACACGTAGATTTCCTCATTTGTACAGTTGAAAGAGCCCTTCGAGATCTTGATATAAGCCAAGACCAGCTTTTCCTGATGATATGGCCCCATATTCTTCTGAAGATATGTTCTTTTTCGCTCGAAAAACTTTTACGTAAGCTTTTCTATCGCTTCTACTCTTTTTGAATCTTTCCTTTCCTTCCTACTATCAACTAATTGCACTTTTGTCCCTTTTTTATAAGTTCATGGTATAGCTAATCGATTACCAGCTCAAATATCTCGAAGAAGGATGCCTTCTTAACCATAATACGACATTTGAAGCAGTCGTTCAACTGGTGATTTGATGGCATATCTCACCGAAGAGTGGAACAGATATAAACACTGTTTGGAGAAAGTGAGATTATTGCACTTGATACTCGTATTTCAAAAGCATTTCATAGAGTTTGGCATTAAACTCTCTTATTGAAAATGCGTGCATTTGGTATTGATGAATCTCTTCTTCATCGGATTAGAAACTTACATTTTGGTCTGGAGTTCATAAAATAAATGCTGGTGTGCCACAGGGATCCGTTTTGTCTCCGACCTTTTGTCTGAAACTTCTAATACATTAAATTGTTTTGCTGATGACAATATTACTCTCAGCTTCTCATATTCACTTCCAGATGCAAGTTCTTGTTCTTCAGATGTGGATTTAGAAAAACAAGGTATGATAATTAAATTTCATTAAATTCTGAACTGTATAGCATTGTCAAATGGGAAACAAAAAGAATTCAATGCTTCAAAAACTCAATGCTTCCTTTTCTCGTTAAATCGAAACCGACTTGAGTCTCTTGGAAAGAATCCAAAAAGAGCTTTAAAAATGATAAGTAATAGAACAAGAATTGAAACATTTGAATCTCTCTTTCAATATTTTACATTGCATTCCCCCCTTCAACAATTCCACCGTAATACTCGCACTTCAGGGAATACTCATCAGTTTAACATTGAGCCGAACTTCGGACGTACTGCTAAATTCAGAGATTCTTTCCTTAGCCATACTACACGAATGTGGAATGCTTTACCCGACTCTATTTCCCTCACATTACGATATTCAGACATTCAAAACCAACGGTATCTTTTCTTCAATCATCTCCAACTTTCCTTAACGCTCGCACTGTGCTCGAGCATGTTAAGGGTAGTCAAAATCACTTTAGTGAAAATAAATTCCACAGGACACCTTCTTATCACCGACTTTCTTCCTCATTTTCGTAAATGATCTCTTGCCTGAGACTCTTAATCCACTTGTTTGGCCGACGACTCAACACTCAACTTTTTACTCGTTCTTAAATTGAGGTACATCTTCTTTGAAAGTTTGCAATTTACTTTATACACCGTATGAAAAGTTTATTAAATTCCAATCTTTACAGCATTGTTAAATGGGTGCTTAAAAACCGTAAAGCTCGCAGCACTCAGTATATGTTTGAAGTACGATCTTCTTTGGAATGACCAGACTGCATTCTCGAGGCCGCCAAAAGTGCTGCCGAATGCTTATGATTTTTATATACATATTGTTGTGAACAGAGCTTTATACTACTACAGCGCCATCTGTTGGGAAATTGCATATCTAATTTATAGAAGAAACAAAAAGCTCTTTTCCAATGTCAAATGTATTTCCCCTTATTCCAACCATCTAGAACATTCCAAGATGAGAACCTTCGAGAACAACTAACTTGAGTATATAAGGGAGTGCTCGCGGTGAGCACGGGACAGTTGATTTTGGATTATGAAAGTGTGCAAAAGTATTGCTTATTGGATTGTGTTATTAAAGAAGTGTGATTTAAATTTGAATAAAAGTATTTGAGTTGTTTATAAATTGAGATTTACTGTTTTGAATTGGAAAGTGTGAATAAAGAAGAAATACTGAAAAGAGTAATAAGTTTTATTTAACGAACCTAGGAAAAATATTACAATATATAAGAAAATGTTCTGATCTGGGAACGTATTATAAGGCGTGTATACGTCCTAAGCTCGGTATTAAACTCACATCGTTCGGTAAATGGTACCCAAACTTCTCAATTATTGGATTTAACTTACAACAGGGCGTTAAAACTGATACGATATAGAACTATCATGGAATCATTCTCAGCTTTTGAACACCGTCGGAATCTTTCGTGGCATTCCTTGTTTTAACTCTTTTTTTCACGAGCAATGCCCACTCGAAATAGCCACCTGCACTCAACCGTTTCCCGAGGAATTCTCATCAGTTTAATCTCTGGCCCAATTTTACAGACATTCGGTTTTCAGTCGCACAACACTATTGGAGACCAATGTTCATTGATACCTCTCTCCCTGTGTTTAACATTATAAGAATCTCAATCAAGCCTTTAGGGTGTGTGAATTGTAAAAAAAAGAAATTCAAATTACTCGTACTTGAGTCATATAATCTAAATATATTTTTGTTGACAAACTATTTGTAGTGTCCCTTTGCTTCATGGTGAAGGCTTTGGAACCTCACGCCAAAGACTTGCGCTTAAAAGCAACACATATTTTTTTCAGGGTTACTGTCTTTTACCAGCAGATACCAAACCCTCGAAGAGAATCTTTTTCGAGAAAAGTAGGTACTGTTCACTTTAGACGTTGGAACTCGTTAAAAAAATTGTATTAGGTTCATTCTATTCCTGCCGACAATACTCATACAGGAAACGCTAATCTATCATCTCTCAAATTGAAATTAAAAGCAATCATGATCATGAACCAATCACAATTTTCAAACCACATAAATATCACAGAGCTACTGATAATGCAGGCAGCTATCATAACTGGGAATGAACTATGATGCTTTTGAAATTTGATAAACTCACCAAATTCTCGATATAATTTTCGATTAGATTACAATCTGGAATTCAATTGCGTCCGGTGCATCCATATGGATACGTCCTGCAAATTGAAAAGTTCGATATGTGCTCGAGTGGTGCTTGTGATGCACCTTCTGCTCGCATTTCCATACCATCAGACACCACATATATCCATGTATTTCTAAACTAAGGATTCTGCCACAGCCACACATTTTTTTTTTATTTCTTCTGTGTCCTTGCTGATGCAAATCGTAATCAATTTCCATAGAGCTCCTATCCTATGCTCCCCGCCAGTATTTGCATCATAACGTAGACGGATTATACCATAGCAATCACTGTGCTCCTCTTCGAATTCAATTTACTCTGACGAGATTTAACATCGTAGCTATTGCGAAGAATCCTGCCTCTGGAGCACGCTCACATTTACATCCTCGTTGACATTCTAAGCCTGTTGACAACCACTGAAATGCTTAAAGAAAAAATTCGAGTGCAGGGTGTTTCTGTTTTGTATTTGTTTGGTTTTTTTATTCATTTACTTCTGAGACATCCTTAGATCCAGAATTCAGAACCACATCATTAGATATATACCTCTTCTTTGTATTGAATATACATATACATACATAGTTCTTATTATTTTATTTATTTTCTTTTTATAATAAAGCTGGGACGTCACCTATCTCCTATGGTGAGTTGTGGAGTAGTGTGTCGATATCGCTTCAACGTGCCTTATTATGCTAAGATTAGACTGCTTTTAAACATAGCGATTTTTAATAAAAGCTGACTTTGTTCTATTGAAAAGAAGTTATTTTTCCGTACTCTTTACTCTAAATAGTTAATCGAAATTCGCTGAGCGAACGCCAAATAGGAATGAAATATACCTAAGAAATAAAGAAAACCACAAAGAAGAAAGAACGATAGCTCTGCAAGTTTTGTACGAGCTTAAAAATCGTAAGTTAATATCGCTTCATATAAAGGCATTCTTAGAACCACAACATTTGTGAAGTTTGTTATATTGTGGAGGAATCGCTTCTGTTTCTATTTCCCCATAACACGATGTGGAGTATATTAAATGAAACAAATACTGAAATGTCAAAACAGTTATTTTACTGTTTGTAAGTAAAAGAACACTTCCTACATATTATTAAAAAAAAAAAGTCAAAACACAATGGCGCAAAATTTTAAACATTTAAAACCTGCTTTTAATCAATTTTAAAATGGAAGTCGACTATAAACATTATGAACAAAACTAGAACCGACTTTTTGTTAATTTTAAAGGACATAAACCATATTTTAACGTTAAAAAGCTCGACTAACTTTAACATGAGCAAATAGCTACTTTATCTTTTAAAAGTACTCGTATACTCTATCCATATTGACAATGGTCATTTAATACGAAAGCAAATCGATGTAAAAATGTTTACTGATGCCTTATTCGATTTTTTAAAGATGTGCTTTGTAAATAGACTAATTCATTGAATATTAAAAATTCGAAACAATTGTGCAAAAGTGGTCTACTATCTTTAATTTTGTAATATTGCGGTGGGCGATGGACAAACAATCCAAATGAACTTGTACCTTGTCAACGGCCTAGGATTTGATGAAAGCATCGCTTCCCATCGATCAGCGAAATCAAGCATAATAAAATTGTGCGTGGTTAGTCCTTGGATGGAGGACCGTTCAAATACCAACCGTGTGCTGTTGACATGTGTTTCTTCCGTTGTTCTTTCTTTCTGTGTGTCTCTCTGTTGTAGTGTCTAAGCCGATGGCCTCAGTTTCCAGTGCTTTCAGTGTTTCTACTTTGTAGATTTATCTACGGTATAGTGTAGTATGTAATGTGTAAAATGTTTTTACTTTCGGCGAAAAATTAGATACATTCAGCCTTATTGTGAGTTTCACCCGAACAACATTCCACCCAGAAAATTTCACATTTCACTTTTCGCCTATTGTGAGTTTCACCCGAAAAATTATTCATGTTCGAAAAATTCCTCTTATTGTGAACAATCACAATGAGTGGCACTACTAGCGTAGCCAAAATTTTATCTCTATTGCAAGTAATTTCGACAAATAACTGATGCCCCAAATTCAATTATAGCACTATTTAAGTTAACAGAGAATTAGGAGGTTGCATTTCATTCTCCGTTCCCATCACAGTGGAGTGAGAATTTATTGCAGGCTTAATTTTTCTGAACGTGCCTATTTTTCGAACTGTCACTCCTGATTCGAAGTGAAATTTTTATTCGGGCTTTTAAAATTTCGGGGGAACAATAATTTTTTGGGGAAAATGTTTTCCGGGCGAAACTCACAATAAGGCTGATTATGTGTAAGGAATTGTGTTTGAGTTCTTTATCTGTCAATTCGCTTAAGTTCTGGTTATAAGAGCCACATTAGTTAGAAGAGATGTTGTCTAACGTGCTTAAAATTATGAAAAAGTTAAACAAAGTCTCCAAGCTTAACGACTGCGTTAAGTAGAGCCGATTTTATTCCTTAAACGAGCAACGTTTAAAATTTTGCGCCAATGGTTTCTAGTTTTTAAAAGTTCCGCTTATATGCTATAAAATGCGTATTTAAAACAAAAAGTATATGTTTTCCATCTCGCAGGTTTGTGGTTCCTTAAAGCTTGATAGTTAAAAGTTTTGTATTGCAATCTACAAGACAAAACAATATTTATTTTATCTATGATAAAAATAACGATACCCACATGTTACAAATGTTAAAAAATGATTTTCGAAAATCGTATTTTCTGGAAATTTAGAAATCAAGATATTACTGACTGTACCTATCATAGAACCATATTTTCTCACTAACGTCATATCGGATTTTCATAACTTTTTTTTTTGAGATAAGCTTCTAAAAAGTTTAAAAGGCATTGCATTTCAAAATTTAACAAAAATAATTTTTGAATAATAAAAAAAAAAAGTTTTTTTCTAAATTCCATATCTCAAAAAGGGGTCAATATTTTTTAATTAAATTTTTGTTCCTACAGTAATAAAAACTTAATGTTGGCGTTCCAAAAAAAAAATTCTTAAAAATGATTTCAATTTTTTTTGTATATAAAAGATTATATTTTTAAAGAAACCCCCACAACGACTTATCATTTTGTTTTTGCATGAATTTATATTTGCTTAGGAATTCACATAGCATTTGAAGTTTCCCGAGATTGAGCATTAAACCCTTTTTCCTTAGCCCAATTGTAGATTCTTAGAAGGTCTTCACTAAGACGAAAGACAAGATCTTCTAATAGATCAATTCTACGCGAGAGATAGATTTGTATGCCATCCGTATACAGATGAAAAGAAACATGCTCACAAATATAAGGAAAATCGTTGATATAAGCACTAAACAGAATTGGACCCAGAACAGAGTCTTGAGAAACTCCCATATTCAAGTACATACGTACGGAAAATTTGTTTCCAACAGCTACACGTCTGTCAAAAAAAAATCACTACTAATGAGAAAAACAGCTTAATTCGAAAAGCCAAAATAGTGCTTAAAATTTTGACAAGGGACTCCATGATCGACTTTGTCAAAAGCTTCAGCAAAATCCAGAAGACACAGTAACGTGACGTTGTATAAGCTCTAAATCCAGATTGATATTGAGATAACAATTTTTTGAACGTAAGATGGTGAACCATTTGCCTTGTAAGGATTTTTTCGAGGACTTTTTCATTGCATGGTAAAATGCTTATTAGGCGTATCGGAGTATTCGAAACAGGAGTTATCCTGTTGAGGAGACAACACAGTGATTTTAAACATGAGAGCAATAAATCATGTAGGGTAGGACAAGTTTCACAAATCTAAGGGGAATACCGTCTTCACCTATAGCTTAAGACGCGGAATACATTCCATATATGTACCTACTTTATTAAAATAATAAATAATGTAATGTAATATAACTAATACTCAAGAAAAAAAACTATAACAAGAGAAAAATGAACGACAGCTTAATAAAAATATATTTTGCTAGCTTCTCTTGATATTTTTAATTTAAATCGAACTTCAAATGTTAAAATGAAAGCATTTAAATAAAAATGGATGGATGACATAAGGATCCGTTTAGAAACTCGTGAATTGTCAACATTTCCTGTTTTGACTTTTGAAATTATGACATTGCATCACATACGCATTTCGTGCATTTTGAAACAAAGCCAATTTTGAATGGTTTCATTTTGTTCACTGAATGTTCATCGTCGAAGAATGAATGATCAAGTCAATGCTTGAACATCTAGATAAACATCGGAACTGATTCTGATGACTGAAAGGGCACCATTCTGCAAATGTTTTGTTTAATTTTGGTAAGAATGTAGTCAAAACTACTCGTGTTATGTTGGGCCTCTTCCGACAAACAAGCAGAGCATCCTTCTAAAGTTCAACAGACGAAAACCAATAAAGATTGTCTTTAAGGCAAACGTACTATTGACAAGCTGTCAGTCAAGAATTCAACCTAATGGATAAAAAGCTTTGGTCTATTTTCACATCGAAATATTGAGTCATACAACATTCATAATGTACTTCCAAAAAAATAATGAGCTGTGTGCTACAAATAATGATCGGCCGGTGCGGTGGTTGTATGTTCTCACTTTTCTTTAAAGTCACACAATTAAGGTTTTCTTTTGAAAGGGGTAACCATTTTCTTACATTCTCATATGAACTAATATGGGTTTTATGGAGTTTTTAATTTTATTTTCACCTGGAATTTATTTTTGTATTTCTGTAAACCACCTTGTAAGATGAGCGTTGCATGCAACAGCCAAAATCATCGTTAGCATTATCAGAAAAGTGTGCTGTATATTTCTTCAGTTTTATGATGACCTTTATCCTAGCAACTTATTCATTCACCTACACATTTCTCATGCCCATACCCACCTGTCAGCTGCCACCACTGCCAGTAAAGAAGGTTTCGTTAGCATGCTATACAAATTTCGAAGAAGACTCTCTGTCTTCGCAGACAGACACACAAACCATAGTAACAAAGATACAAAAATAAATTTCCATAAATTCTCCATTATCATTTCTTCTGGGTTGCATCATGATTTCAATTTTTGCCTCAATATTGTGTCTAGTTGGTGTGGAGGGCGACAGAAAGAGATGCTTTCGTAATGGCATTGCCCTTCCTGGCATTTATGTCTGATCCCGGTTGTCTTCCTTGGGATCTGAGTTTTTTTATTTTCTTTGATGTTGATGGACGAACAAAAGGGGACTTTTGCGAAAGAATTATTTCTTCGAAAATGTCAATGTTTTAATATGTGACACGTTTTCAATATGTGAAACTGTGTAGTCAGAAAAACTTTAAGCTCTAATGCAACCTGAGTATAGATTCATTGATTGATAGTCTGTCATCAAGAGGGCGTTTTGAGTTTCGAATTTAGATTATACATCAGTTGTTTTCAAATGAAGGCAAAATCTCGTTAATCTGACGTTGAACAAAATGTTGTCCTAATTTTATTAATCATCACATATGTAGGTCATAGAACTATAAGTCGACATATTGCTATGGCTTGAGGATCTGCATTTATATGTTCTCTGGACTGGTGACAAACATTTTCTTTCAGAATCGTAAAAGTGCTTATTTTTAATACAAATACAATTAAATCTCAAAATGGATAATTTTTGAGAAAAGGCATTTATCCACGAACAACGTCGTTATATGTTTATTGAACGTACCCAATCACAGTTGTCAGTTTGGCAATTCCCATTTTCAATTTGATTATCGTGGTTTTCAATACAAAAACAAATATTGATACTAAAGCGTGGATTAAAATAAAGCAAAGAAAAAACAAACTATACAAAAACCACAAGGACTAAAAAATATAAAACTTTGCTTAAAACAGTATTGTTATATTTAATGTGGGCTCAGCCTGATTGTCACAAATTTCATCAACATTTATAATGGACATACAGGAGTGAGCAATTTGGATACAGTCCAAATATATGTGCCATCATATACTGTGTAACTAGCTTAACGCGAAATGTGAAAAGTATCTTATTTGATATTTAATGCCTTGTGCTACAAAAATAGTTTAAATGTAAACGCTCCCTTATGTTCCAGTTAAAAACTAACCCTGACTCCACACTGGCATGGAAGTAGAAGTACACAACACACAAACAATCCTAAGCAACTCGTCAACTGGCTTAGAAGTTCTGAAGCTAGTAGACGAGTAAGTTTAAAAGCAAGTAGCCTGTAGTTGTCCCTACGAAATCATTTAATGAAGTGCATATTTGATTGGTCGGCTGACATTTACATGCAGAAATACAAATGTTTTTTGGCAATGTCGTGAACTTTTAAGCAAAATCGGTAATTATGTAAATATAAATAAAATGTAAAATTGTAAGACTTGCAGGCAACTTCCTCATCAATCAAGTACATATATTGTGTGTCTCCTACGTTACAGCAAATACACAAATAGGAATTATAGACTAGCAGTGCATGTACCCAGCTTTTTTGCCAATACTTTTCTGTGTGGCTTCGATTTCACATAACCTGAAGCTACACAGGCAAATACTAGCACGCAAGTGACAGTCAAATTTGTATTTGTGTATTTTCTGTGACGTATGCGCCACCACGTGATTTTGTGGTACCAACCCTATCCTGGTGGTGGCGCTAAAATCAGCGCATGATTTTACAGTGGAGAGTAGGAAAAGATACAAAACAAGTAGTAAAAAAGAGAATATTTTATTTTTAAATTAAGCAGAGACAAATCTAACAAGTATAGTCCCTATGCTTAAGATATCGTACCAATCGTTCGTCTTCATGAGAGTACTATAAGTTTTATACAAAGATACCATGAAGATAGAGCTCCAACTGAGATAGGTGTCAAAAAATTGGATACACACAAATTCAATATTACGAACACAACACAACGCAGCTGCAAGAGTTGTTTAACTTTTAACTTTTACGTACAGCGCTTTTGACGTTTCATATTGCATCAAGTCAAAAAACTCGATGACCGGCTTACATTGTGTTCAGCCAGTTCACGAGCAAGCTGCATGGACAAAAAAATATTTGTATGCCAGTTGACGAGCAAGTTGCTTAGGTTTGTTTGCATTGGTAAAAAAATTCGTGTTGCAATTTGATTGACAGTACTTTTCCGTGTGGCCTAGTGGTTACACCTAAAAATACTGAAATTGCTTTTGGACATATGTCATCAAATTGTTTCGTGGCCATTTCGAACACCGACTGCATTGTATTAGGAGTTTTTCTTTTTGAGTTCAGAGTAGAACCAGAGTTGTCAAAAATAAATTGCGTTTCTTATATAGTTCAGAGTGTTCATAGCTTCGAACTTATGTTTCTTTTTTCGTTCTGAGCATGTTCTGTTCTGAGTATGAGAAGTAGAGTCGTCGGCAAAACAAAGAAGTGGATTAGAAGAATCAAGCAAGAGATCATTTATAAAAATGAGGAAGAGGTCGGAGACAAAACGGAGCACTGGGGAACCCCAGCATTTAATTTGTAAAGATCAGACTTGTAACCGTCCAATGCAAAATGTATTGAACGATCTAGGAGGTAGTTTATAATCCAAATAATAACGCATTTTTGATAAGAGATCCTGGTGCCAAACTCTATCAAATGTCTCGGAAATATCAAATGCAATAATCTTACTTTCTTCGAAACAATGTACTCGCAAATATATGTTCCACTCTTCGGTGAGATATATGCCATCAGATCACCAGTGGAACAATTGCTGTGAAAACCGTATTGCTGGTCGTTCAGAAGATCATCGAGATATTTCTTGGGCTGATGATTTATTAGCTAAAGAGCTTGGAAAAAGTGTAATTGGTCGATAGGAGGAGGGGAGGTAGGTTCGCCTTTTTCAGGAACAGGCTGGACAAAAATGCTGTTTTCCATCTTCCATTTTGCCCAGCTGATGCTTAAAGCGTTTGTTTGTATCTTTTACCACTTGATTTACACATTAAGTATCTAGTATCTCTTGCAGTACATTAAGAACTCAAACCTTGTGGCCACAGTGATATTAAGGAGTTGATTCTAATATAGATCTTTTTCGACTCCCACTGACCACTGCACCCTGAAAATGTCGAAAAACTTGGACACAACTATTTTTGCTGATTGCTCAAAGATGGAATGTGTGTTGGTTCAGAAATTTCCTCTGGGACTTTGAAGATATCTAGGTCATTCAGTCTACCCGACTTTCAAGCTGAATTGTTGGATATCAGGGAAGCAGATCCAAACCAGACCTGGCATACGGCTATTTTATCACAAAGGGTCAGGCGGCTGTTAAGGCCAATGATTCTTGTATATCATACTCCAAATTGTTCCAGCAGTACCGGGATGAACTTGCATAGCCTCAATATTAACCACAATATCACTCTTATATGGGTTCCGAGTCATTGCGGCATTGATGGGACTGAACGGGTGGATGAGCTGGCCAGGCAAGGATCATAACTCATCGTTCATCGATTGACCCAAATCGATCGTCGCATCTTACCATCCCTTCTCGAGTGCGAGGCTATCCCAATCCCATTCCCTATATGAACAACAAAAAACACGAATGCAATAATGCATATTTTGGAAGAGCTAGTGGGGGAGTCAGATTCTACAGCTACTGAAGATCGGTCGTGTCATTCCATTTCATATTCGCTTTAATAAAACGATACTCTAGTCTCTAGAGTATTTCTTACTAATTAAAAGAAAGTCTTTTCCATTTTTTTTAAAACGGAAGGCATAACAGGGGGGCATTCCATCATCTCTCTTCTTCTGACCACTAATTATAGTTGGACTATACGTATACAGTGCGCTCCATGTTAAGGCCTTCTTTGCGTACTATCTGCTTCAGAATTGGTCTAAAGGTACGAGTTGTATAGCGAAACAGATCTAAACAAAACTTGTGGAAAGCCAAAGATTGAGGTGCCTGGGACATTTTGAATCAATGAAGAATTAAAAACCAATGTCCCGAACTTGAAAATCCAACCCGAGGCACGGAAGCGCCCGTATTAGAAGAAGACCACGACTGAGGTTGCAGACGAAAGTCGCGAGATCTCAACTAACTTGAAGTGTGAAACTGTAGAGAGCTAGCTGGGGAATAAGTTTATTGGTTGAGGCTCTGTTTCACTGGGCACTGCGGCGCAAGTGAGTAAGTAATATGCATTCCAAATGCAAATCAAATGTGCATCGGTAGCTATTGAATCCTCCCATTATTTTCCTACCGCTCAGTGGTAATCACTTTAAGTGCATAGACATAACCCCTTGAGTGTGTGCTTATTATCACTTCGTTCCCTGACATCATTTGCCCCTTAAGTAATAATAATCCGTTAAAACGTCATATTCCCATCAAATCAGCTTTCCCTAGTGAGTTGCCACCAGATGTGTCATTCGAGAGTTGCAAGTTGCAACCGAACACGAGGTTGAACTTCGTA
Organism: Philhelius festivus; assembly: GCA_963931855.1. Classification (NCBI taxonomy): domain Eukaryota; kingdom Metazoa; phylum Arthropoda; class Insecta; order Diptera; family Syrphidae; genus Philhelius; species Philhelius festivus. Next base: position 53,860,875 of record OZ007556.1, on the reverse strand, counting down.
TTTCTTTTACAAATGACTCACCAATTCCCAACCTTTTAGAGCGTTTGGCTTCCATATTGTAAACATTCAGGTCTAATTAAACACTCTTAAAGATACACGCAAAAAAATGGTGAAACTGGGCATTAATCTTGCTTTGATTTGACATTCATTGCTGTCAAAGGAGAAAACACCCATTCTCCTGAAACTAACACCAACCACTTCGTATTTTGTTTCACTTCTGATTCTGGATTTAATCAAAATAATTTTATTTCTGCCTGTGGCTTGAGGGATGCCAAGAGGTGTTAAAAGTGGCTTCGGCTTCTTTATAGATGAAATCCTACAGCAAACCGAAGTATCATAGTCGAGTTGGGAGACAGTGCAGTCATCTGAGGCAATTGTGCTGGAGTACCCTTTGGGAATTCATCCCATCGCATGATGGCAGGATAGCTCCGACCTAAATTATCACCTCAGGCAATTAGAAAAGTATTTGCCCTAATTGCATTGGGAAATCTATTTTTGTTCTCTTCTTCGAGTATTTTTGCAATGTCAAGTCGCCTTTCGTCCTTTTTTGCTGAACACTTTTTGTCTTCTTTTTATGTGGGAATTTTTTTTTTGTTGGTATCCTCCGTAGAGAAAGGATTAAGTTGTTTCTTTTCTTTTTATTTGGTTTGCCCTGAATTTCTTATTTTTGTGGAAACTGAGGATTTGCTAAAAGGGATGGAATGAATTGAAAGGATTTGCAGATAAAGATATACTTGCCATACTTGTTCTCTCATTTCACGTTACGGTACGGTTGATATTATCAAATTGAATTGGATCTTTTGGTATCAGTGATGCTTAAGTATGGCGTATGGCACCGTACCATGCAATCCAAATGCAGTAATGGAGTGCAATGTACATTCAGGGATATCTCTCTCTCTCTTCATGAACAGTTTATTCGACAAAACGTAAAACAAGTCAATATAGGGTACCTATCTATGTTTATATAAATGTACGTATAGCTATTCCTAATAAACGAGAAAGTATCGATTTATTTGAATCACTTCGATAGATTGAGGATTGCTATAGAAGATCTTGTACATCTAAATGTGGCAGAAAGTGTATCGGAAGGATACAATTTGTTGACCAATAAAGTTTGAAGTAAATATAGTATTATAAGCTTTAAATTTGTAGCTATGCGAGTACATACACACACATACCTTTGAAGAGTAGTTTGTGAACATAAGCTTTGAGTATTAAGGCTGAGAGTGATAGACACAGTGGTGGACAAGAATTTAGCACACTAATAAAAGAAAAAATTAAACTATATTTACAAAATTTGTTTCTATTTCAATATTTTCATTTTTATGTTATTTACATTATTTACGGATATAAGTATATTTTTCCAAAATACAATCTTATATTTTTTATATCTGAAAGAAAATAATGAAAAAAATAACAGAAAACATACTTTTTTGTCTGGACATGAATTTAGCACATTTAATTAAAATTGCTTAGTTATGTTATTTACCGTTACTAAAACTATATTTTCTTTTATATTTTGTTGGAAATCCTTTGTTCTTTAATACTGAATTGAGTCTTCTTGGCAAGCTCTCGTATAAGGCCTTACAGCGTTGCTTAGGTATTGAATACCAAGCATTCTGTATCTCTTGCCACAAACCTGTTAAATTTTTCGTTTTTTGTTTTTCAATGTGTTGCTCAACGTCATTCCACAAATTTTCGATCGGGTTCAGATCGGGTGATTGAGCAGGCCACTTTAAAACATTCACTCTATTGACCTATAAGGCACTTTTCACTAGTTTTGAAGTGTGCTTAGGGTCCTTGATGTGCATGAAGCGCCATAAAACCGGCAAATTATCTTCGGCATATGGTATCATATGGTTCAAGATAATATCTTTGTACAGGTGCTGGTCCATTTTGGAGTCTATCTTCACTATTGGACCAACACCGTGCCAAGAAAAGGCAGCCCAAACCATCACGTTTCCACCACCGTGCTTCACCGTCTTAATGGTGTATTTTGGATCATGTTCCTTGTTTTGTGGACGCCACACATATTTTTTTCCATCTGTTCCGAATCGACAGAACTTTGATTCATCGCTCCAAAGTACATTTTTCCAGAAATTAAGTGGTTTGCCTAGATGTAATTTGGCAAACTCTAATCTAGCCTTCAAATTTTTTTTCGAAACCAATGGTTTTCTTTGTGCAATGCACCCTCTCAATTTTTTTTCACTTAGGCGTCGTCTCACGGTTCTTGAGGATACATTGACATTGTAATTCTCTATTAATTCATTTCGAATTGCACTAGAGGACTTAAATGGATCCTTGGTTTATAACATGTAAATTACTTTATCTTCCCTCTTTATTGTTTTTCGTGTGCGAGGGGCTTGTTTTACATGTTTCGTCACTCCATACTTTTCAAAATGTCTAGGAGCATTGCAGACCATCTTCCTGGAAAATTCTAGCAGCTCAGAAATCTCTGTTACTGTGCGACCCTTTCACTTCATCTTAATGATAAGACTCCTTTTGTCCTCAGAACACAATTGCCCTTTTGCCATGACTATTTAATGTTTTTTTTTAAATTTTATTTGAATATATAACATTAAGAAGATATAAAATTACCTCGAAAATAATTTTGTTCTCTTAAAAACCCACAAATTAAAAAAAAATAACCAAAATTTGTACACGTGCTAAATTGATGTCCAACAAAAAACAATGCAAATGACAAACTATCAACGATTTTTTCACTATGTAATTGGATTGCACATGAAAATATACAGTTTTGTTTTCTCTGATTTGTTGTCATATATATTAGTTCAAATGTACCGTTGCTTGGAACAAAACAAGAAAGAAAATTAAAAATATGGTAGTACCCATCTTAGTGTGCTAAATTTGTGTCCACCACTGTATGTACTTAACTTTAATATGGAATCGGAGGAGATGGTAGTTGATAGATTTGTTAAAAGAGGATATGCCTTTAGAATTGTAGGAATATAGAGGTAGCTCTTCGCGTAGTATTTAGTTCGTTGAGCTGTAATACCGGAGGGCTGTGTTCAATGTCTAGTCACTGCCACCTAAGAAGAAAAGAGGCTGGGTGCGACCCACACTGATAACTTCCCATTTGTGGTCTTGAAAACTTTATATTTAGTTTTTTTTTGAAATAACCAAATTTTCAGCGAAACAAACTTTAGCTGTAAAATTCAAACAAACATTATTTAAGGATTGAAAAGCATTTTAAGCAGTAGATGGAAGATCGAAGTAGATGGTTTCATAATGTAATTGTTGTTGCGGTTTTTCCGGATTGAAAGGCTGTGATCTGCACTGGATATACAATGACTCCTGTTTTAAAAATCGATTATGCTTGTGGCGTACTATGATGTTAGGAAATTTGCTTTGTTTTGTTGATGATGAGGATACTTAGTCGCTCATTTTATGTTTTTTTACAGAAAATGTGTTTAACTAATTTTAAACTTTTCTATTTAAAATGTTAAATTTCTTGTAATAATTACGAAGGTTGGTAGGTATATATTATATACTGAATTATAGATGTCCGTGTTTTTTAATATATCTGTGTTCCTACACCTAAGAAAACCTTGAGTAGAATTTTACATCTTTTTCATGGACAAAAAGATAAAAACATATTGTGACGTTTTCTTCAATTTTACCATAGCTATTAATGGAATTTGAATATGTGGGACTTGGGTACAACTGAACAACCTTATTCATATACGTATGTACAGTACATACATTCTTCTAAAAACCATAAGTTGATAATAAAATTATAAAATTATGTATTATATTATAGAAATTACTTTATTATTTCGGTTCCAAACATTTTAATTGAAAAAAATTTAAAAACGAAATATTCAAATATAAAAAATATGGTTTGGTTATTGATGGAAGAGTTTTCTCATTAAAATAATGTTGACCCTTGAATTTTGTATTATCCGCCAAAAAAATTATGCTAAGCGACATTAATAAAGATCTCATTGTCGTGAGCAACAAAAAATTTTGTTAGATGTCACTTAGTTTAACCAAAATTGTCTCTTAGCACACTATGATTCAACTAGAACTTTCTTCCTTTTTTTCGTTTTGTTGAACAATTTTAGAAATGTTGCTTAGTATACATTCTTACGGGAAGTTATCGATGTATAAAACAACATACTTTAGTTTAGAAGGCACTATCGGTGTTCATTCCCAAGAAATTCGACTTGAAATACAATTTTAACTAGTTTTCACTAGAATTTGTAATAGTTTTTTTATTTAAAAAAAAACTATTAATTCAATATTTGTCAACATTTTACCAATTGTACAAAATTATACTATGTATAAAATAAACCAAATTAGAAGTCAATATCACTACTAGTTCTCGAGAAATTTGAGTCGAAAAACAATTTTTACCAATTTTCAATAGAATTTTATATAGTTTTTTATTTTTTGTAGAAAAACTATAAACTGATTTTTTTTTTAAATTTTCACCAGTTGTCAAACACATTATTTTTCGTAAAATAAAATTATTTTGAGTTTCAAATTGTTTTCCGTTCTTAGAATATCTGGGTTATGAAATTTTCTTTAAGAGATTGCTCAAATCCGTTGGAGCTACCACAGGCTTTGTAAGTGTTAACAATGTTAGTTGTAATACTAAAAATATATTTTTACAGATTCAAGCGACATTATCGTTGCAATAAACCGGCTTTTAAGTACTTGCTCGACATTTTGATGGACTCTGTGCCATCACCCAAAAAAGCGTTCGGCATACCGACCATCGTTAAATTATGGGCATGCTTACGTTTTTTTGCAGAAGGAGGCTACCAGAAAGGTGTAGGAAGGGATAGCGAAGTAGGATTGACCCAATCGAGTTTCAGCGAAATGTTAAAAGAAAACAAATTTAATAATACCCACAAAAGCTGCAGAAACCTAATAGAAAGAATTATAGGTGATCTTAAAGGACAGTGGAGATGTCTTTTAAGTGCAAGGGAGTTGCATTACTCCCCTGAAAAAGCCGTGAAAATAATCCACGTCTGTTGTACGTTATACAATAAATATTTCAATTCCACAATCATATTTATTTGGTGTTTATTTGATGTGTTATACCGTCAATTCAAATTGAAATTTTAAAATAAAATTAAAAAAAACTTAAATTTTTAGTAATACTCACATGCTTTATTTTCAAATTCCTTTTATAAATTCAAGGGAGTTTTTTCCAAAGAAATATCAAAAAATTTTCCCTAGAAAAAATATTGGCGATGCCTACTTTCTTCCATCGATTTTTTTCCATTTTTCGAAGATTGTTTCCGATAGGAGAGTATCACTCGGCGGAAAAAATCCGAGGGAGAATTTATTCATGATAAGGCTGATTATCTATTAAACAAAATTTATTTGAAGTCGATGTCTTTACTCGTTCTTGAGATATCGACGACGAAAAATGGTACCAGAACGTACGGACGTACGAACGTACGAACGTACGAACGTACGTACACACACACACAGACATCTCTCTAAAAATGATTGATATAGCCTCTAGGGACCTTGAAACGTCGAGAAATGTCAAAAATTCCAATTTGACAAATCGGACCGATTACAATAACTCCCTATGGGAAGTTAAAAATATGTTTTTCTGGGTGGGATTTTTTGGACTGAAAGAAAATCATATAGCGATAACTTTCAAGCCAAGTGGTAAACCAGCTTTCAAACTGGACATATGGTCTTCGATTTTCGTTAACACTAGAAACATTGCCATACAATGTTTGGAAGGCCTTTTATTTCTAGAGGATTCCTCACGGAGTCAGTAGGTGTCGATTTTCTGAAAATTTTTTTTTTGGCTTCCATTTCATATTGAAATGGAGAATCGTCAATTAGCCGGCGAGCTGTTGCATTTAACACCACTGCAGACTGCGCTAGACTAGTTTTTGTGGAGGTATTTCACGAAATTAAAAAAAAAATTGAAAAGGTGGAGTCAAACAAAGTTAGGTACCAGTGAAATTGAAATTCGTTCGCTGAAAGTGTTCTTTTTTATTTAATGAGTTTTGGATTTTGCGTCGATGTCTTGGCTATTAAGCAGTTTCTAATGGGAACGATAATATATTTCATTCATTGTACGCCCATTTAAGTAACTGTTGAGATTTTTTGGACGAGTGGTGCAGATTCCATAATCTGGGAAAGTTTGTCTGACTGTTTTCTATCAAAGAATATTTACAGTTCTTGCTTTACTGACATGTCTCTAGGGTGAATTTTTAAATATTCTTCATGCTTGTTGACTTGCATTTATAAGCTATAAGCTATAAGCGGTCTTTCAACCAGTACGCTGTAAAGAACTGTATTATGGATCTCTTTAATACTGCATTCAAGATGGTCGAAAAGAAAGCATCTTGTTCTCTGCGATGAGACTGGTATTTCCGCAATCCAGGATCTAGGGATGTAACTAGTGTTTCTACAATCCAGGATCCAGGTAAAGTGTTTGCATCCACAGGCCAGAAAATGGGTTAGATCCAGTCGCGTAGCGTGAGTGAAGCGGAGGGGTCGGCCCGGCCGGGCGGCTGTTGGCCAGGGGCGGCAAAATGTCACCGGTGAAGCGGGTAAAGTAGAGATCATATGTACACCAGACATCTCCCACAAAGACCAAATGAGCCAGGTTCTGCGATACGTACATATCGAAGGAGAAAAGGTCGCCATGGTAAAAATGCAGAAGATCACAGCAACGATATAATCGCGAAGATAACATCAGACGGACTGGACATACAGAACTTGAGAGGACAGGCTTATGACAACGCTGCCACAATATCAGGGATGCACAATGGAATTCAAGCCCAGATTAAAGCACTGAATCCGAAAGCTACATTCGTTGGATGCACAAACCACTCACTCAACTTGGCTGGGGTACACGCTGCTTCTGAATCAGTGAATTCCGTGACGTTTTTTTGGAACTCTGGAGAAGCTATTTGCCTTCTTTTCTGCATCAACTGCACGATGGAGCGCTAGACATGAAGCTGTCAAGACGCTTAAAAATAAGTTTGAGGAAGTTCTTGAGGTACTGGAAGAATTGACGGATTCATCTCAAACATCCGAAAGATGATCGGGAGCCAGGCTTCTTCTGACAGCCAGGCAGTCATTAAACTTCCTCACTTTTCTCGGCTTTTGGTCAGCAGTGCTACCTGAAGTAGATGACACACAGATATTGATTCTGACAAAGTTATTTCTGACTTCGCTGCTCGTAAGGCCCGTAGAATCCGTTTGTGAAACCGTTGATCCTATTTTACCTTCAATAAAAGATACCTCATTGCCTGTGAAATGATGTCTTGAAATTAAATTTTATTTAAGTATTGAATGGGGGCGGAAAATGGGTCTCCCGCCACGGGTGCCGAGATGGCACGCTATGCCACTGGTTAGATCCGTTACAACCTGGGAAAGAAGCATGTGCCATGAGCTCAGGTAGAGTATTTACACCTCCCTTATTCATATTTGGTTGAAAAATACTGACACATCTAGAATAGAAATGGGTGGCTCCCACATTTCGAAAAACATCTCAAATTACGTTCGGAAGGGCCAGTTCTATTAACACTGATAAAATCGAAGGAAATAAGAAAGTGGAAAGGTTAGAACCGTAAATGAAGAAATGTTCCAGGAAGATCTTGCAGGATATGCATGATTCTGTTCCTGGAAATCAAGATATTTGCACTATTTGTGGGGACATTGGTAAGCATAGTGAGCTCTGCAATCACTAGGCATTAAGTGGCTTATATAGGCATAGGAAAAATATTTCGGCTGGAATGCGCCAGAAGGGTACAGGTTTTCCCGCTCTATTATCCGTAATATCGGACAATCCCGGCCGAAGAAATATTATTGTTCATGTATGGATTAAATGTGTACTCTAGTCTTAGATATTAAGGAGAAAATATTTGAGTTCCTATTTTTGAAAAATTAAATAAGTTAAGCCTAATAGTTTTTGTTTCATTGGCTTTTTCACTTAAATGGCCAAAACTTCCTTCCTTAATGAAAATGTTTGTTCCTTAAAACATCTCAATTAGGACTCTGTAGAAGATTTTATATTTCTAACCAAGAGTCAGTATATCCTTGACAAATATATTTTTCTTTTTAGGTTAAATATGATGGGACACGATCCTCCGATCTACGGTACTACTAACTTTGTCTTGGAAGGGGAAGTCTGAAGTAATACGTTTGAGATACCTAATGTCCTTTCCTGAACGGGTAAAGTAGAGTTAAAACGCAGATAATTAGTCAAAACTTATTCAACACCTGATTGTTGATTCGGATTCAAGGTTTAGTATAGCATTTGTAGTAGGCACAGGGGATACTCGTATAGCTTATATATGTATGAATGTTTACAAAGAAGTATTAATATCACGAGAAATTGAAGCCCTATAAGCACGTCCTAGTGCTCTAAACTATGCATAATTATATAGTATTATCTATGCAAATGAATTTACAAATATTAATTTATAACAGTCTTGATTTTATAAGATCTCCAAATTCTCTAAGAGTATCTCTCTTAATGAAAAGTACTTCTCAGCTTAACTGATCGATCTTGGGAGAATATTGTCGGTTCCCTTCATTTCTTCTGAGTTATGAGTCGCTAGGTTTGGGCTCTCTGAGAGCAGTTGGCTCATATTGTATTTATTATTTAACTAATAATTTTTACTTGCGACTTATAGGTACTATAAGGCAAGTTATCCATTCATAAAAAAATCGAACTCAAGATTTTGATCAAAGTTGACATTACTAGCGAAGACGAAAAAAGTGGGCCTCGAAATTCTGTCTGTCTGTTCGACTACGGCCTAATAATTTATTAATCGGCTTTCGTTCATCGTAGAATGTTGATTTTTTTTAATTGTAGGGAATTACAAGAACTTAAATAATAAAAAATAAAAATTTCATCGTTAAATGAGTTTTTTTCTTAATTATAACGAAAAAGTGGTTTTTTAACAACAAAAAATTATTTTAACTTACTATAACTTTTTTTTCATTTGTTTAAACAAATGTTGTTTTTTATATTATAATAGATAATGTTATTAGGAATAAATATGTTCAATTTTTGTTTGTACGAGATAGTTGAGCTGAGATATTCGCAAATGACCAAAAAATGACACAAAACACATTTTTACCAATAACTTTGGTAAAAAAAAGTTGTTATGTGGTGCAAATTTCGTTTTAAGCTTTTCTCATAAGCATTTATCGATCCATGAAAAAAAAGACCATGTCTCTGCGCTAAACTTTTGTAAATATCGTTTATAAATGTTTGCTCCAAATTTACAATTCTTTTTTTCAAAACTCAATATTTTGAAAACCCCTTGCTAGATTGTTTTAAACTTGATAAATAAAAGTTCTTCAAAAAAAAAATTATTTTTCCTAAAATCAAAAGTACCCACCATGAAAATGTTAAAAAAATGGTTTTCAAAAATCGTATTTTTCTTGAAAGCGGCGCCTAGAATTTTGATAAAAAAAATTTTTCTTTCAATTAATTTTTACGATCTTTAATTTAATAAATAAACCCAAAAATGCACGACTGGGTCGCACGAACTTGCTCTTATGTAAACGACTAAGAATTTCAAAAATGAATGTTTTTAGCGAAAAACTGTTCATAAGCATAAAACTCATTTTTCAATAGACTAAAATAACTCCTTTAGTACCTACATAGTTGGAGCTAAAAGCAGGATGCTATGTGATTCAAACAAATATTAGCTTATGCAAGAACAAAAATTATAAGTCTGTACTTGTTTTTTAAAAAAATAAGCTTTTACAATATACAACATTTTTAAAACGTTTATAAGAAAAAATTTTGGTACGCCAATTTAAAGATTTTATTAGTTTTCAACTAAAAATTAAATTTGCAAACAAAAATATTGAGCCGTTTCTGAGATATCGAATTTTCCAAAACAAAAAAAAGATTTTTTTTCAAAAACTCAAAACTAATTTTTTTTTTTAAATTTTTAAATACAATGTTTTTTAAACTTTTTAGAAGCTTTTCTGTGAAAATTTCATAAAATAATGAGAAATTCTAAATTTGAAAAAATGGTTCTATGGTAGGTACAGTCAGTAATATGTAATATCTTGATTTCAATTTTTTTTATTTGATTATAGATCGTAAAACTTAACTAAAAGAAAAAAAATAGCAAAATTCTCGGAACCGTTTTTGAGATAACCACTATTTTCGAGACCATTTTTATGGAAGGTACCGGTATTTTTAGGTAAAATAATTTTTTTTTCTCACATCTCATAATCTCAAGTTTTAAAAAATCGAACTTGTGGTTTTTGAAATATTGACTTTAAAAAAAAAATCAAAAACAAAATTGAAAACAGAATAATGTTCAAACCCCTGGGGAGCCTTAGCATAAAAAAAATTATAAAAATCGGCTGTACCGTTCTTGAGAAAATCAAAAACCAAAAAAAATGGTTAAACGGGTGGTACCAAAAATAACCATTTCTTGTAATTTTTTTTTCAACTATTTTCTAGCTTTAATTAAATGAAATTTTTTGAATTTTTTTTTTTAATTTGTGGGACAGTTTTTGAGAAAAAAACATATTTATAAAATTTCGAAAAAAATCTAATGGCAGGTACCGTTATTTTTGGTCTTAAAAAAAAAGAAAAAAACGTGTGGGGGAGAAAAATGAAAACTACTATCTACCAAGTTTTAAAAAAAATCCGCCGAGCCGTTTAGACTGTAGTCGAACAGACAGACAGACAGAATTTTTAGACCTTCACTATCATTATAACGGATTTTAATGAAATTTCTTAAAAAGATGTATTGCATTTCAAATTTTTAGAAAATCATTTGTTGAATTTAAAAAAAACATTTTTTTTTCTTGGAAAATTCGATATCTCAAAAACGGCTCAATATTTTTTTTGGAAATTTAATTTTTATTTGAAAAATAATAAAATCTTTAAATTGGCGTAGCAAATTTTTTTCTTATAAACGTTTTAAAAATTTTGTATATAAAAGCTTATTTTTTTAAGAAACCACTGTAACGACTTATAATTATATAATTATATAATTAATATTTGCTTGAATGCATGGCATCCTGTTTTTAGCTCCAACAAATAAACGAGCTATTTTGGTCATTTAAAAAATGAATTTTATGCTCATGAACAGTTTTCATATTCTTTTTTGAAATTCTTCGTCTTGTACATTAGAGCAAGTACGTGCGACCCAGGAATGCATTTCATTTTAATTTTAGCTAAGGTCTGGTAAAGGTCATCATGTTTGGAGATGTTAATTTCCTACAAAATGCAACAAAGTAACTTCTTTAATGACTTGCATGCTAATCAGGCAGTAGGAGTCGTAGTTCAAAAGTTGTGCTTCCTACCAGGTCAATCACCATCATGCGTTGGAGGAGAACCGTTTTCTCTTTTTATTGCAGGACAATTCTCGCCGAAGCCTTCCTCCTTGCGCCTTCCGAAATCGCTTCAGTGCAGTCGCGCTGGGGTCTGTTCCCGACCGGAAATCAATTGCTAGATGGATCACTAACGTTAAGACAAAAAGCAACAAAAGTGTAACAAGATGAAGAACTGGATTTGCTCAGTCCGTCATATATCACCTGAAAACATTGAAGCAGTGATAACTCTAGTTTTTTAATGACCACAATGCCTTTCTGCGTGTATGTCTTTATACATTCCAACCTTTAAGTGAGGTGAATTCTTAATGATGACTCATATTACTTAATTGTGCACGAAATCTCCAAAAGCAACTTTAATTGTTATCGGAGAGACGCAATGGGTACTATAATTTTCTCACCTGGGATTGGTGGTTTGTTTTCAAACGAAGGGAGCAACGACTTACACTTCAAGGGCATCAATGATGTTTTGAAGAAACACTTTCCGAAACACCTCATCTTTCTTGAAAATTCGCATTTTAAAAATTCAATTGTTCATTAACAAAAATATAAAAATCATATAATATAAAAAGTCTCAAAAAAATTTTCCCTAAAAAATATGGTGTTTCAAAATTCTTAAGTATGAGTAACAAACAAAGCACAATGTTTCTACTACCTTTTACACAGGTGGTGGCAGCGAAATATCAAATCAACTGCGTTATCTTCAGTAAAGTCAAGCTGAACTACCAAGTTAATATATTTTATTTTGGACTGGTTCTCCACGTTTTTATTCGTCCATCCAAGTTGACTTCCCGGTCAAGTAAAACTATTTAGTTTCGAAACAACTGTTGACAAAGCATACAATTGAAATTAGGGCATTGAACTTTGGATCTATTCCGCCAGGAATGTAAGGTATCTTAATAGTCCACATTTTCCCAAACGATTAGGTCTAGACTGCCGGAAAACATATATCACTGGCAAGGAAAATATATATGTGCAGTTCCCTAAATATGAGATTAGATTATAATTTAAGCACCAAGCTAAGGAGAGTCCCAACGGGACTTGGAGCTCCCACTATACTGGAATTTTTCAATTCAGTGATGAAGTACGCACGATGAGCCAATTCCTCAATACAGAAGAGAGAAAACACGTTTCAAAAATTTTCAGTAAGAAAAATAATCGTAACTTAGTGATTTACAATAATTCTCTCGGAGAAGTAAATTCTATAAAAAAAAAGTTGTGATTCGGGAAAAATCCTCTTCATAATGTAAAATTTGATGATAAACCAATAAATGGCATTAAGAGCAGGCACAAAACCAGAACCCGTACAATTTATTAAAGTTAAACAAGAATTTAAGACCCCAACAAATTGTCATACCCCTTCCCAATTGTACGCCTTTTAAAAAAAAAAACCAAAAAAATCCGTCTATGATTTAGACATTGAGAAACACAAAATCCAGTGCCTTTTTTTTTTGTACAGATACGAAGCCTTAAATCATTTTCCAATAAATGTTCATTTTACTTTTAAAAATTAAACCATAATCCTACTTTTCTATCCAAATTGGTATCGAAATTGGGTTGAAAATGACTCCTACACGCTTCTGAGAATGAAAGAACGACTCTTTTTAGAATATAGATAACTTTTATAATTCTTCCAAAAAAATTAACAAAGTGTACCTAAGCCAATCCTCTTAAAAAACTTTCAACAAAAGCTGAATCAATTTGTTTAATTGTATTAAAAATTAAATTCGCTCCATTGTTTTTAGCTTAGTAGCTACACCGTGTTACAGGAAAAAATTGAAGCTTAATAAGTTCTGTTGGGAAATGGTTTAAAAAAATAAATGAATTTTCATTGAAAATTCCATTAAAAAAAAATAGGAAAAAACTTTATGTGAGCTTCTCTTATATCAAAGGACCTGAAAATGAAACATTTTTACTTCTTTTTTTTTTTGGTGAATAGAACTAAGCCGAAGGCAATTATTGGCATTCGGTTTATGTAACGCAGATCTCTGTTAGAGCAGACATTCTAAAAAGATCAAAGGATGTATAGGAAAGTCTATTGAATGGCCAGAGCATAATATATACTCGTACATTCAAGTTTTTCTTTTTTTCTTTGTATCTAAGAACACACCCACACGATGATTCGTAGAGGAAAATCCAATTGACTTCTCTTGTGTAGGGCGTTCGAACCTCGAATTAGCCTTTAGAAGCATCGACTTCAAAGTTGTAGTGGGCAAGAACGAGTGATAACAATGTCCGTCCATCAATACTTAATTCTCTGCAGAGTTTCTAAATGTGGAGGAATTTCACCGCTATTGAATTTTCAAAATATTTGCACAAAATATCATAAAGGTTATATCGGATTAAAGTAGTTATGATAAGGAAACACAAAGGTCTACAAGCCCCTGGTCAGAGTGAACATTTAAATAATGCTTTTTATATTAACATACTGTTGTGAACAGAGCTTTATACTACTACAGCGCCATCTGTTGGAAAATTGTATATCTAATTTATGGAAGAAACAAAAGCTCTTTTCCAATGTCAAATGTATTTCCCCTTATTCCAACCATCTAGAACATTCCAAGACAAGAACTTTCGACAATAACTAATTTGAGTATATAAGGGAGTGTTCACGGTGAGCAAGAGACAGTTGATTTTTGATTACGGAAGTGTGCAAAACTCTGCTTATTGGATTGTGGAAAGTGTAAAACAAGTGCGATTTTATTTGAATAAAGTATTTGAGTTGATTATAAATTGAGATTTATTGTTGTGATTTGGAAAGTAAAAATAAAGAAGAAATATTAGAAAGAGTAATAAGTTTTATTTAACGAACCTAGGAAAAATATTACAATACATTACATAGACCGCACGAACTTATACGCTTATTATTTATCCAATCTATTGAATCCTAATTATACTCGTATGTATGTATAAATATAGCAGGAGGGCATACTTATGAAGGCAGCTTTAAAGGGAAGCTTGCAGAACTTAAACGACGCGGGTTGATATTAAAAGAAGGAGTCAAGGAGAGTCAAAACTGATGAATATAATAATAAGAATCGTCCTAACCAAGACCACCTAAAGCGAAACGAATAAATCTGCGCTGGACAGCGTGAATTCGGTGGATATGCACTTGGTAATACGGGGTCCAGACCCGAGATGAATATTCGAGGAGTGGTCTGACAAACGTCGTATATATGTATGAGTATAGAATAGAGCCTTCGTCACGTAGGGATCGATGAATTCTTTTGACCAGCAGCGTTTAATTAATTCAAAAAGGGCTTGGACTTGTCCTAATTTTATTTTTTACTTGCGCCGAATAGGTACTATAAGTCAAGCGAAGACTAAAAAAGTGGGTCTCTGCAATTCTGTCTGTCTGTCTTTTGAGTAGAGCTTAAACGACTCGGCCGATTTTCATTAAACTTGGTTTCCCCCCCATATTTTTGTTTTCTTTTTTTTCGAAATTTTATAAATATTTTTTTCTCAAAAAATGTCCCACAGATTTTTTTTTTAATTTCAATTAGTTAAAGCTAATGGTTAAAAAAAATCAAAAAATGGTTATTTTTGGTACCCCCTTTGGAACCATTTTTTTGGTTTTTTATTTTCTCAAAAACGGTAACATCGATTTTGATAATTTTTTTTATGCTAAAGCTCCCCAGCACTTTAAATATTATTGGGTAATCAATTTTTCCAAGAATTTTTTTTTTTTTGATTTTTAAAAAAAAACTTCAAAATTTTGTTTTCAAAACTCAATTTTTCAAAAACCCCATGCTCGGTTTTTTTAAAACTTGAAAAATTAAAGTTTCTTAATATAAATTACAAGATGTGAAAAAAAATTATTTTACCTAAAAATAACGGAAAAAAATGGTTTTCGAAAATCGTATTTTTCTCGAAAACGATTTTGAGAATTTTGCTTACATTTTTTTCTTTCCATTAATATTTACGATCTGCAATTCTATAAAAAAAATGAAATCGAGATATAACTGGCTGTACCTACCATCGAACTATTTTTTCAAATTTAGAATTTCTCATTATCGACATAACGGATTTTAATGAAATTATTTAAAGAGAAGCTTCTAAAAAGTTTGAAAAACATTGCATTTCAAAACTTAAAAAAAATATTTTTTGAATTTTTGAAAAAAAAAAAATCTCGATATCTCAGAAAAGGCTCAATATTTTTATTTTTATTCGAACAATAATAAAAACCTTAAATTGGCGTACTAAAATTTTTTCTTAAAAATATTGTAAGAATTTTGTATATAAAAGCTTATTTTTTTAAGAAACCAGTAAAGACTTATAATTTTTGTTCTTGCATAAGCTAATATTTATTTGAATCACATGGCATCCTGTTTTTAGCTCCAACTACTACTGTTTTAGTCTGTTAAAAAAATAATTTTATGCTTATGAACAGTTTTTCTCTAATAACATTCATGTTTTAAATTCTTATAGTCGTTTCGTAAGACCAAGTTCGTGCGACCCAGTCGTGCATTTTATTTTTTAAGTATTGAGTTTCAAATCTTGATTTTTTTTTTCAAAATTTCAAAATGTAAAAATTAAACGAAAGAAAAAATAATTTATGAAAATTCTCGGAACAGTTTTCGAGAAAAATACGTTTCGTTAATTACCTATTTATTAGTAGTTTTTTATTTTTCGAGTTGTGTGACATTTCGGGTGTGATTACACCCTTCTTCAAACAACTTTAACAAATAAAAATATTTTGTATTTGTTTGTTTATTTGTTTTTGGTATCCGTGTTTTTTAAAAGACGTTTCAAAATGATTCTTGTAGATATCTTTTTTTTGTTGCTCTCTAATTTGTTTCAAAGTTAATTTAAAAAAAAAAAAACACAGAAATTAAAACCCAACAAACAAATAAAAAATATTTTTTTTTCGTTAAAGTTGTCTGAAGAAGGGTGTAGTCACACTCGAAACGTCACAACTCGAAAAATAGAAAAACGTATGTAACGGGTGATTTTTTTGAGGTTAGGATTTTCATGCATTAGTATTTGACAGATCACGCGGGATTTCAGACATGGTGTCAAAGAGAAAGATGCTCAGTATGCTTTGACATTTCATCATGAATAGACTTACTAACGAGCAACGCTTGCAAATCATTGAATTTTATTACCAAAATCAGTGTTCGGTTCGAAATGTGTTTCGCGCTTTACGTCCGATTTATGGTCTACATAATCGACCAAGTGAGCAAACAATTAATGCGATTGTGACCAAGTTTCGCACTCAGTTTACTTTATTGGACATTAAACCAACCACACGAATGCGTACAGTGCGTACAGAAGAGAATATTGCGTCTGTTTCTGAGAGTGTTGCTGAAGACCGTGAAATGTCGATTCGTCGCCGTTCGCAGCAATTGGGTTTGTGTTATTCGACCACATGGAAGATTTTACGCAAAGATCTTGGTGTAAAACCGTATAAAATACAGCTCGTGCAAGAACTGAAGCCTAAAGTCTACACAAATAAGCCAGCAACTATTCCAGCTTTGGAAGACAACATTTCCGAAGAAATTCGGGCTATTCCGGCCGAAATGCTCGAAAAAGTTACCCAAAATTGGACTTTCCGAATGGACCACCTAAGACGCAGCCGCGGTCAACATTTAAATGAAATTATCTTCAAAAAGTAAATGTCATGGACCAATCTAACGTTTCAAATAAAGAATCGATGAGATTTTGCAAATTTTATGCGTTTTTTTTTAAAAAAAAGTTCTCAAGCTCTTAAAAAATCACCCGTTATAAGCTACAAAAAATATTTGAACTTATGTTCGATTTTGGACTTTTGCCCACTTAAAAGTGAAAACTTAGACTATTGTTTTAGTGGCGTTTTCGAATTCTACTGGTAGATTATAAGTTCGCGAAAACAAAAGATGTCCGAAACTGGAAATACTGAGAAGCAATGGAGCAAATCATTGTTGATTTAACACTTGATTCCCATAGTCCACCGAAGTGAGGTGATGCAGGGGGTATGAAGTGCCATTGAATTTCGTCTATCACGAGCTTTGATGATGCGTCTTCCTCACAACGCCTTACGATTGCTTGCATCTGTTTTGGTAAACATCCTCTTGAAGCATGATCAGCTGGATTGTCAGATGATCGTACATGCCTCCAACATGTTGTGTTTGTTGCCTCTTGTATTTCCGACACTCGGTTTGCAACAAATGTCTTCCAGGTAGAGGGACATTTCTGGATCCAGGCCAATGTTATAGTTGAATCTGACCAGGCAAATATTTGTTTAACTTGCGAGCCAAATGTTTTCAATGTTTCTGCCAGTAGTTTTGATAGAAGATGAGCATCACATAGTTCTAGTTTTGGAAGAGGGAGTTTCTTTCTTATTGGTGCCACTTTTGTTTTTGCAGCTAAGATTGTTGTAACATAAAAACCACTTGGCAGAGCTATTCTTGCATAGACTACTCCTGCATATGCTGCTTCAGAAGCATCACAAAACCCATGAAGCTCAATGTGTTTATCCTTTGTGGTACCTATCCATCTTGGGATTCTGATGTCTTCAACTGCTACTAGATTCGTCTTCAATTTGTTCCATTGTTTCTGAAGTTCGATTGGAAGTGGCTCATCCCGTCACTGGAGCCAACCATCCAAGAGGGTCAAATAGTTTTGCTATTTCGGATAAGGTTTTTCGTTTGGTAAGTATGGTTTCTGTATCGATGCTTGTGTCTAAGTTCACTTTAAATTGAAAAGTGTCACTTAAGGGATTCCAGTGGATTTCCAAAGTTTTGATTGTTTCTTCCTTCATGACATCTATATTCTGTTGGCTTCGTAACTCGATTGGTATATGTTGAAGTAGTTTTTTGTTGTTAGCAGCCCATTTTCGCAGGTGAAATCCTGCACTACTTAACATCTCCTTAAGTTCCTTCTGAGCATTTCTGCATTCTGTCATCGTGTCGCCTCCCGACATAACATCATCAACATAAAAGTCATGTTTGACTATTTCTGCAGCGACTGGATACTTTTGTTGTTCGTCTTCAGCTAGTTGTTGAAGAGTTTTAATAGCCAAGTATGGTGCAGATGCTGTACCATAAGTGACAGTAGTAAGCTTATATTCTTTAATGGGTTGGTCAATAGAACTTCGCCACAAAATTCTTTGGTAGTCTTGATGGTCTTCGTGTAGTTCGATTTGGCGGTACATTTTTTCTATATCTGAAGTAAAAACGTATCTGTGTTTTCTCCACCGCATCATAATTGTTGTAATATCGTCTTGCAGCTTGGGGCCTACCAACATCAATTGATTTAGGCTTACTCCAGTTGTTGATTTTGCCGATCCATCAAATACAACTCTTAGTTTGGTTGTTGTACTTGTAGGTTTAATGACGGCATGATGAGGCATGTAGAAAATATTGCCTGTTTTCGGATCGGTTTTGAGCACTTCTTTCATATGTCCCAGGTCTAAGAACTCGTTAATTACTCGTGTGTATTCAAGTCTTAGATTCTGGTCCTTGTTAAGTTGCGTTTCCAACTGACGGAATCTCGCTATTGCTCGATTTTTGGATTCACCTAGTTGAATAGTTTTGAGCGCATCTTGGTTAAATGGGATTTTGACAATATATCTCCCATTTTCTTTTCGGTAATATGTTTCCTTATATAATTGTTCGCACCGTTTATCTTCTTCCTTTTGAAAAATTGGTTTGGAAACTTCTTCTAGCTCCCAGAATTTTTCTAGTTGCTGATCAAGTGAGATCTGTACCACCAGTCCAGTGACACTGTAGTTTTCAGATTCATCGTTTGATGTTCGCCCAGATATTAACCACCCCAACTGTGATTTCTGAGCTATAAGCGAATTTGCCGCATCTCGTTTAATTCCGTCAAGAATTATATCGCCATACGCATCAGCGCCGATTATCATATCAATCGGTCCAGGAACATTGAAAGTAGGATCAGCGAGTTCTAGCTGATCCAAATTTCCAATTTTAAGGCAATTTGTAGTTTTGGATGGTAGTTGTCTTGTGAGTTTGGGGAGTACCAGAGCTTCTAATTGGAGATTAAACTCTGTAGGAAAGTGTGGCTTTATTGTGACAACTACCTTGTTTTTAGCAGTTCCTGCTTTTGTTGCACCCAAACCACTAACTTCAACACAAATATTATGTCTTTTGAGTTTTAATGTTTGTGCGATAGATTCAGTGATCAATGATGCTTGCGATCCAGGGTCGATCAGTGCTTGTCGCAGATGAAACCTCAACATGTATTAAACTAAAATGAAATTTAAACGAACAAACCTTTTGGCATCTTTACTTCGGCCCGTTCTCGAATTGACAAGTGAATAGAACAACTATCAGATTTGAACGTTGTATTCATTTGGTGGAGAAATTACCTCGAACTGGACAAATTTAACAGTGCTCGTATTGTAACACTGCGGCCAAGTCCGTCTTCATTGCTTATCTTCAATATGGCTGTTGCAATAATGACATTTTGATTCTGTTCGCTATGATTTACTTGTTTTATTGTTTTCGGTGAGTTTTGTTGAACTGAATCTGATTGTTTTTGTGAAAGTCTTTCAGCCCATTCCATGTGTAGGAATGAATGATGCTTTTTGTTGCAATGATGGCAATTTCTTTTGCTGAAGCATTGAGATTGCTTGTCATGTCGTAAGCAGTTCAAGCAAAGCTTAGCTTGTTTGCAAAGTTGCCACCTTTCTTTTGGTGTAGAATTCAGAAATTTTTGACATGAGTAAATAATATGTTCACCTTTGCAAATGGGGCATTGGAAGTTTTTCGTATCAATATGAAAGTTGCGAAGTGTATGCTTCGGTTCTTCAAATGATTTTTGTTGTTTTTTAGTAGAAGCAAGGACATCTAGTGCTTGGTAACGTCTCTCCAGAAAATTCAGAAGCGTCTTCAGAGCTGGCATTTTGTTTGGTTCTGTTAGCCCTTGTTCGAATAGGTTTCTGCTTTCAGTATCAAGAGCTTTTGTTGTCATGTGGACTACCACTGGGTCCCATGATGTAGTGTCAAAGCCCATGTTTTTGAGTGCTGCCAGTCCTTCTTTTATGGAATCATAAGTGTTCTTGATGGAAGTAGCTGAAGGAATGCTACTTGGCTGGCCAGGTTTAAACATCTTCTCTAAATGAATGTATACAATTTTCCTTTCATTATTGTATCGGCTTTTAAGAATTTCCCAGGCACTATTGTAATTTTCACTAGAGAAAGTCAGATGTTTAATCAAATGAAGCGGCTCCCCCTCTAAATGCGTCTTTAGATATTCCATTTTTTCTGACGTACTGATGCTCGTTCTGCTGTGTATTATTTTCGAGAAAAGATCATAGAATGGTTGCCATTCTAAGAAATTTCCTTTGAAAGTCGGGATTTTTAGTCTTGGGAGCATTGACTCCGATTTGTCTTCTTTTAGATTGTTGTTGTTGCCATTGCCTAGCTTTGATGCCATTTGATGAAGGAATCTATTTATGTCCTGTTTGACATCTTTGTATTCGTTGTTTGTTACATACGGTTCTTTTAGATCTTCTTCCGATGCATTTGCCATGAAGTCCTCATGCAGATCGGTTATGTTGCGAAGCTGTTCAAGCAACATCTTTTGTTGGTATTCATAGATTTCCCTCGAGTAATCTTGGAATGTTTCCTCGAATTCTTCCAAGTTTTCCACAATGGCGACCACCTTTAGCTTGAGTTTCTTCAACCTTTGATTTTGGACTTCACTTATATTATCTTTGTTCTTCGGGTCACGATCAGTGGTTCTTAGTGTTTCTGGGATTGGATTTAGTGAGTCCAATTTATTTTTGAACTCTTCGTACACAGACTTCACTCGGTTGTACGTATCCCTCTGCATATAAGGAGTGTCTTTCTTCACGGTCGACACTATTTTCTTATGGTTTGAGTCAAACTCTGACCATAGTTCACTAAGGCGTTGAAGTCTTTCTTCCTTATACCTTTGAGTTTTTCTTGAGGCACTGTCTTTCCCAAAATTTCTATTAAGGTTGTCGATTTCCTCAGCCAAGGTTTTCTGCTTGGCAACGATGATGAAAACTTCAGTTTCGTCCAACATGATGACTATTTTATTTTTAATTTAGTTGTATTTGATTTGTATTTTTCGGAATCGTAAATTTTATTTTCGTAGTTTTAGTTTGGTATTAATTTAGCAATATGCTTTTGTAGGTAAATTAAATTTATCAGTGTTAATAGCCCTGATAACGCTATTTTGTAAGTACTCGTATTGTTGATTTTAAAAATTTAAACCAATGTCAGAAGCCTTGGTAACGCTTTCACTGTTTCAATTTCTTCTCGAAGGACCAATGTTAAGTCGACAATTACTGAATTGTCGACTTAACAATCATATTAACATGGGTACTAGGGCATATCGGAATAAGAGGCAACGAAGCAGCAGTCCTGGCACTTAAAGATACTACCACTCACTTTTTAGACACTCAACTTCTACGGAATGACTCGAAGAGTGTTCGTACGCAAGCAGAAGGAAAAGTTTGAACATGTTTGGAAAATTGTCAAACATTCCTTCATACTTACAATCCTGAATATTTACAGTAGAGGATTTTATCAGATCACTACGACTGCGAGTTGGAAAAACAATCTTTACCACTCGGCCTTATTATAACAGCGAATCTCTGGATGCGTATGAATGAGCTCTCTCCATACGACATATCTTTGTTGAATGTCATTTGTCTCGTCAAAAATAACTAAATAATAATAGATAATTTTTTTTCAGGAACCAGCACTAAAATATGGATTTATGGGAAAGTAGAAAGTCCAGTCCATCTCAATGAAATGTATGATCTGTAAAAAAAATATCTAGATATGTATCTATCCTAACGAACATGAAATTACAATGAAATTCACCTTGACCTTACTATGGTGTGAATTTAATTGCATTCAATTGGCAAAGGCGAATAACTTTCGCAGCAACTCAGAGTCCTTCACTATGTAATCCAAGCAAGGATACACAGCGCTCCGTAGGTTCACATTCAAGAAGCGTAAATCCGCCCGCATTTCAATTGTGTTTTTTGCAATTGTTGTTTGTTTCCCTATCCGACGTCTTTGGGACTTGAAGCCATAAAAAATGGACGGCTAGACAAACGTGACTGTGGTTATTTTTTTTTTTTCAATCGAAAAAAAAAAACTTAAATCAAGTTTCCCGGTGTGAAAACGTAATAAATTTCCCCTAGCGGCTTGGCAGGAAGCTGGTTTGCAAGATGGAGATTTTATACTTTCCTTTCCTCAAGAAAATGTCGAGCTCTGGTAATAAAATTAAAGTTCTTACTTTGTTGTCTAGCAGAGAGCAGGGAGAGAGATGAATGAAGAGACGATGACGTTCATGGGAAATGTATCTTGTAAGCTTGTGCGAGTGGTGATGTGGTGCATTTTATATTGAACATAAGTTCCGCATTGCGCTTTTGTTGAAGTTTGTTTCGGAACTAATAAAAAACGCTTATAGGGATAGTTGCTTCAGTTTGGAGACTGAAAATGGGATGGTCTCTACAAAAAGCATAATAAAATTCATGACCGGCTATAACTCAGCACTGAGTTGTGTTTTCAATTTTAAGTCCCAACAATAATTGATGTGGAATATCCTGTTAGAATAATGATGATGAAGTTTTGAGAAGTTTTAAAACAAAGTCCATAAAATCGACAGAATAGGTACACTTTGCTGATACTTTCTACATACATTGTTAATTGAAACGAAAATCTGAGTAAAATAAAACGTATACACGGGACTTGGATTCGACTCAAATATTAAAATAAAGCAGCTTACGAAACTGACGGGAGGGAGTTCATTTTTTACAATAACTTTTCTCTTCGCATCGAGGTGGAAGTGGGAGATTTGCCAAGATTCACTCAACGGATGGGTGTGAAACAGGTCCAGTCTGGATTTATATATATGATATATTGTGGCTCTCCATTTTCTGAATAAATTTGCTTCCAGGAAAATCGATGCTCGAACCATCAGAAAGTCCAACATTGAGATGTCATTTCTGATACTTATCTACTCCCAAATATCAAAACAAAAACAAGAAGAAACTGTGAAACTGTGTGTGAGTTCGGCTACAACTGCAAGAGTTCACCATCACATCCTTTTTTAATTAAGTCATTTGTACTTTCTTTAGAAGTAGTAGGCCAACAGCATCACAGAAATGTGTAAATTATTGTAAACCATTAACCTGAGCGAGTAGCTTTTTGCTGTGCATTTACGTTTGGAACACGTAGACGCCAAATTCGAGTAACGTGATATCAGTTGTGAGTGCCTTGTCTTCCCAAATAATTGAAATCAAATAAATTGTACAAGCTAACTCGAACCTAGTAGGGGTGTGTAAATCGTTCATTTTAAATGATCGAATCATTCAAAAATGGATTACCATTACCAAAATGATTCGATCATTTCAATCAATCGATCGTTCAATATATTTCACCCAAGCGATTCAATAATGTTCCGATTCAATTTGCATTTCGATTTCGATTCCGAATTTTAAAAAATTCCATTTCAATAATGTACCAAATTTGATCGAATACAATTTGATCCAAATTGAAAATAAAATGCACGACTGGGTAGCACGAACTTGCTCCTATGTAATAGACTAGGAATTTTAAAAACGAATGTTATTATAAAAAACTGTTCATAAGGATAAAATTATCATCATTTTTTAAATTCTTTTAGTAGTAAGAGACAAAAACAGAATGCTATGCATATAAGAATTTATGCAAGAACAAAAATTATAAGTCGTTGTAGTGGTTTCTTAATAAAATAAGGTTTTATACATAAAATTTTTAAAATATTAAAAAAAAAACTTGGTACGTCAACTTCAAGGTTTTGTTATTGTACGAATGAAAATTAAACTTCCCAAGAAAATATTGACCCATTTTTGAGATATCGAATTTTATAAAAAAAAAAAGATTTTTTTTTTCAAAAATTCAAAAAATATTTTTTTTTTAAGTTTTGAAATGCTATGTTTCTTAAAGTTTTTAGAAGCATCTCTATTAGAAATTTCATTAAAATCCGTTATGTCGATAATGAGAAATTCAAAATTTTAAAAAATCGTTCTATGGTAGGTACAGTCAGTAATGTCATTGTTTTCAAAATTTCTTGTATTAAATTAAAAATTAATCGAAGGACTAAAAATTTTAGCAAAATTCTCGGAACCGTTTTCGGAAAAAATACGATTTTCGAAAACCATTTTTTAACATTTGTATGTTATTTTTAGGTAAAATAATTTTTTTTTCTCATATCTTGTAGATTATTATAGAAAACTTTTATTTATCAAGTTTTAAAAAAATCGAGCATGGGGTTTTGGAAATATTGAGTTTTCAAAACAAAATTTTGAAATTTTTTTTTAAAATCCAAAAAAAAGTTTTTTTGGAAAATTTGAATACACAATAATATTGAAACTGCTGGGGAGCCTTAACATACAAAAAATGGTCAAAATCGGTTGTACCGTTTTTGAGAAAATCAAAAACAAAAAAAAAAATGGTTCCATGGGGGGTACCAAAAATAATAATTTTTTGTAAATTTTTTTTTATTCATTACCTAGGGTTAACTAAATTAAAATTTACGAATTTTTTTTACAAAATCTGTGGGACAGTTTTTGAGAAAAAAAAATATTTATAAAATTTCGGAAAAAAAGTCGTATGGCAGGTACCGTTATTTTTGGTCTTAAAAAATCGAATCAAAAAACATCCGGGGGGAAAAAATAAAACCCATATCTACCAAGTTTAAAGAAAATCGGCCGAGCCATTTAGCTGTAGTCGAACAGGCAGACAGAATTGCGAGACCCACTTTTTTGGTCTTCGCTATTATCGTAATGTCAACTTTGATCAAGATCTCGAGTTCGATTTTTTTTCCGAATGCATAACTTGCCTTATAGTACCTATAAGTCGCAAGTAAAAATAATTTCGTTTCGTTGTAAATTCAAAGCAAAATTAAACAAATATTCTTCAAAATATTAATAATTTAATAATTTAATAGCCACGACAAAGTAATTTAAAAAAAAACAACAACCATTCTTAAGAAAGTCTAAATTTAATAAATTTTTGTTTGTAAGATGGCAGGTTTAGGTTAAGGTCGGAGTGCAGTATGGATGTACTTTGATCAAATTTCCAATGGAAGAACAAAGTGCAGCTACTGTCAAAAAACATTTTTAGTTTTAGCGGAGGAGTAACATATAACTTTAACGACACATGATGTATCAACACGTTGGAGTTGATATTCAACGAGCAAGGTACATAGGGGGCTAAACTCCCACAGTAAAATACAGGATCGCGATACCTCAAATAACACCAGTTCAACCCAACAATTGCTTTGCTGACCACAACACCAACAATCAACAACAGACTCAATCAATCATGTTCTTCAATGTCGAGTTCAACTTATAAATTCCAGTCCACTGTCCATTTGGCTTTTATAATCCACATTGAGTGAATCGGACAAATGGAATCGAGTAAATCTAGGTTAATCGAGTTAACTGATAACGAAAATCAAGAATCATCGAAATGATTGAGATTGGGATCGATTGAATTGAAAATTTATGATATCAATCATCAATACTTTTCGGTAGTCGGATCAAACGAATCGAATCGTTCATGATTGATACAGCCCTAGAATCTAGTGACTTCCAACCATTCCTGTGTCTGTGTTATCAGCAGGAATGGGGGCTACCAATCATTTTTTGCCGAGTCCGAACGACTAAGATTAGAAGCAGTTTTGACGACAAGAAAAACTCTTGGAATCACTTTCTCTTTAAAGGCATTACTCCTGAAAACAATTCTTCACTTTATGTTTTTCGATGACACCCAAAACTTTGGCATATAAGCTCAACGCATACCAATATCACAAGGAGAACCACCGTTATCGCCCGGGCGTTCGACCAATTCTTCACCCAATGCAAATCGAATAAAATATCAAAGAATTCCAGGACGAGTCGAAACTCACCATCTTTTCAAAGCCGCATATGATAGCATTCAACTCAAGGTACTCGTATCTATATGGTAGTGGCCGAACTCGGGATTTTGGGAAAATTGATGCAGTTGTGTCGCTTGACATTGCAATTACAGCCCCAGTTTTGAGACTACAATAAAGCCGTGAGCCTGTGGTCTTAAAGACAAGTTATAGCGCATCCCGAATAGCGGTTTATTTAGAAGACTAGAAGCAACGGGATAGTAGAAAATAAAAACCTCTTTTCTGAGTCTTAAGCCTGTTAATTAACTAAACCGGGTATTACTGTCATCAAGACATAATACCCGAAAACGTTCTGTTGGAAATTGGCTTGATGTATCAAAAGATAGGAGTCCATTGAATAAGGTGACTGAACCATTAAGAGCTGATATTTATCAAAGATCCAATTGGAAACTGTTCATGAGAGGAAAGCTGAAGCTCAAGTGCTGCATGTGCATACAGTTAATATGGGACGATTAACTAATTGATTTTAGAACCAGTTTAAATAAGTAACTAGATAGATGATAACAGTCGGAGCAATATTTATTTAGTTGGCTAATTTGGCTATACAGCACAGGCCAGCAAGACTAAAAAATAAATTAGAGGCCTACAAGAACTAGAGACTCACAACTCTCAACTATTCCTGTGTGCTTGTAAGATGGAATCGGGTGGTCCTTTAATTTTCGGCCGATTTGGACGATTTTTTATTTCCTCGTTTGATGTAGAAAACCCTTAAAAAAACATTTTTTGCAGCAATTGGCAATCAAATCCAGACGTTTTGCATGACAATCCAACTCACTACCCTCTTAGCAAAATATTAGAAAAAAAGAAGATTAGTGCCGAACCAAAAGTTTGCATTTAGAAATCAAAGGGCACGGTAGTGCCCAGCCAAGTTCTGGCACTACACCCTTTTTACAGGAACAAACTCAGGCGACTTTTGACCCCTCCCTATCTTCAGTACCAATGAAGTCAGAAACTTGAAATTTCGAAAACCTGCTAAGCTAGTCAGGCACAGGCGTCTCACCAAATTTCAATTTTCTAGCATAAGCGGTTCCTGAGATATAAGGCCTCAAAAATCACAAAAACCGTAACTGACTGACTGACTGATCAGGAGGGACTGACTGACTGACTGACAGATCATCAAAATTATGGAGCACTTCCCGACATCGTAGAATCTTGTAATTTTGCACAACGGTAGGTCTAGTTATGCAAGTAGAGGAAAAAATCGAAAATTTGAGGTTTTCCATTCAGGGGGCGTGTTATCCGCCCACTTTCTCCGAATTGGTGTTGCTTGAATGGAGCACTTCCGACTGCTGTAAAACGATGAAATTTGGTAAAGTGATAGGGCTTAAATTGCTTACAAAGAAAAACATATAAAATTAGAGGTTTTCCTTTCAGGGGCGTGGTATCCGCCCAGTTTCACAGAACTGATGTTAATTATATATGGCACACTTCCGATTGCAGTGGAACAATGAAATTTGGTAGAACGGTAGGGCTCAAATTGCATATAAAGGACCAAACATAAAAATAAAAATTGGGGTTTTCCATTCAGGGGGCGTGGTATCCACCCACTTTCTGGTAAAATGTTTAATTTATATGGAGCACTTCTGATTGCTGTAATTAAGGTAGATATGTTAGGTATCTTGTCAGGACAAAAAGAAATAATTGAAGCGTAAATCAAAACAACCAATAACAAAAAGAAAATATACCAAAAAAAAAATAGGAAGCTATAAACTAAGTTGATTTTATAAGGTAGAGTACACCCTTCTATTTTTCCGTATCTTTCGAGATTTTTACATGGCAAAACATTAAAATCTTTGCAAAAAGGAGTGAGATCAGACCAAAAAACATAAATGTTAAAAAAAGAGCCAAGTTCTTCTATACAAAAACCTTCGTGTAACAAGTCAGCCGTGAAAAGTAATGAGATCTAAAAGTACGCCAAGTTCTTACTTCATGAAGGTTTAATACCGAATATTTAAAGTTGAATAATATTGAAACAGCTAAAATGTAATTGACTAAAATTTGATGGGCTTACTTGGCAAGTTTTTTGTATGTCCAATTCGAAAGGATTTAAAAACTTGACCAGTGAGCCCATTAAAGTTTAGTCAGTAATCATTAAATAATAAAATTTCTGTATTGCATTGTAGCTGTTTCAATATTATTCTACTTTAAATATTCGGTATTAAACCTTCATGAAGTAAGAACTTGGCGTACTTTTAGATCTCATTACTTTTCACGGCTGACTTGTTACACGAAGTTTTTTGTATAGAAGAACTTGGCTCTTTTTTAACATTTGTTTTTTGGGCTGATAAACATTTTATGAAAGTCACTTTGAGAAAAAACAATTATCTATGTTCAGCTCTACTCTCAGAAATTGGCCAGGACAAGCTTTTGGAAACGTTTCGCATCTACGTTACGGACCGATTCTTTATAGTACTGTACGACCAGAACTACTCTGAACCTAAATAAATTAAAGGCGGTTTACCACAAAGAAGTGTCCTAGGACCAACACTTTTTTCAGAATTGTTAACTGTGTAACAGTGTAACACAGTGCGAGCATTTAGGTATGAGTGAGAGAATTCATTAGAAGATGTCCATGCACACTGGTCTTGAAAGCCTGTACATGTGGCACAATCAGTGAAGCTACTTTTGAAAAAAAAAACAAATACTTCCTGAAATTTTGACGAAAATTATATCACAGGTACCATTATTTTTAGTCTTAAAAACAAAATAAGTACCGGGAGAAAAATTAACAAACGATATCTAACTCTTTAAGGGAAAATTGGCCGTTCCATTTAGGTTGGAGTGGAACACTGTAATATCAAATTTAATTAAAATCTGGAGTGGGATTTCTGACGAATGCATAACTTGTCATACAGTCTTTCATAGCTTGGTCCTGATTCCGGTGGTTTTCGTGTGGTAAGAGTCCCGCACTACTTGTTACCGAATACTGCAAAGAGTCTTGTGAAGATTTCCACTGAAAAAATAGATTAAACAAACCAGTGACGTTTATTCGAAGGTGCGCAGGTGTTCACCGCACACCCTACCAAAATCATCATATAAGTCAAATTCCATATTTCATGTTCTCCATGTTCTCCTTATTCAAGCGCACCACGGCAATTCATTCAAATGCAATGGATGAAGAATACATTTTCAAGCTAAATAACAAAAATAGTACTCTAGGGTGTTCTCCTCATGTAAACGCACCGACCGACCTCCGAAACCAAGGTAAAGCACATCCACATCCACACAAAAAAAATGCAAAGAAGAGACAAAATGTGTATATATAAATCCAAAATTCTATATTCCTTGGTGTTCACCTTCATCGAGCGCACCACGATCCTTCATCCGAACGGATAGAGAATTCATTCTCACGCTACAGCCTACAATGTTCTCTCCATGTCAACGCACCGACGCACGAATGGCAAGGGCAACGCGACGTAAAGCAAATCAACATACAGAAACAACTCAAACTACAGAAAAGAAGACAAATTGGTTTGGTGTATGGTGTTCAACTTCATTAAGCGTACCATCCTCAATTCGGCATCGAGAGAGACAGTGAACTCTGATATGATTCATTTTCATTAAGAAGTGCGAATTCATTGTATACCAGTTGTTGTTGTACACAAGGTCACAAGTGTACAACAGAACAGCACACAACCAGGGTTCGGACTTCATAAATCGCAGATCGCAGTAAATTGGCAAAGAAATCGCAGTAAAACCAAAATTTTCGCAGTAAAAATACATATATTTTTTTGATTAGGTAACAACAAATTATAAACAAAGGAACCAAAGTTAAATCACATTTAAATCATCGTTGATTGTTAAAACAACATAAGTGATGTTTTAATTTTTCACGGAAGAAAAAAAAAAACATTTTAAAAAATCCTTAAAAATCGAAACACTCTAATAGGATTTTTGGGTTAAAAAAATGACAATGACTACAAGGCCAAAAATGTAGGATTTTTTTGTATCTTCTGTAAAAAAAATTAAAATTTCAGTTATAATGTTTTAACAATCAGCCATTCATTTTAGAGCTCTCTATTACACGGATAATGAAATACACGGATACACGTGTAATTATTGGACCGGGATTTGAATCCGTGTAATTATAATTACACGTGTTATTTTAATAACACGTATAATTAAATACACGTGCATCCGTGCATTTAATTATACGTGTTACTAAAATATCCGTTACCATTTCTAGCGTTAAGTAAGTCGAAGTTAGTAAACTAGGGATACTAAATTGGTAATTTATAAGAGAAATATAAACTAAAATTTAAAAAGGAATACTTCACAATTTAGAATACAACTCAAGCTTTGCACGTTTGCAGTGAACACTCAACTGTTACTAACCGTCTCATTAAACAAAAGCTTAGGTACAACGGGTGACTATTGACAAACAATAATTTTGCACAATGCAAAAATTACGGAAATAATTTAAGCAAGTTGCTGTTGTTTTGCACTTGATAACGGTCTAGGTATACCTAGTTGTTCAATTATTACTAATTACGTATAAAATGTGAGATAAAATAGCAAATCAAAGACCAATTATAATTTCAGCCTCATCCGTGTACTAAGGATTCGTTTACACGGATAATAAAGTGAATAATTACACGTGTTTTAAGAACACGGATTTGAAGTTGGTATATATTTCCTACACGGATTCCGTGTACACGTGTTTCTTAAATACACGTTCAGAAACTTAGGCTCTAATTCATTTACATAGTATTTGTGAACAAATATACTCTTACTCGATAATGAAAATGTATAGAAGTGTTAGCAAAAATATATGAAGCTAGGTAATCAAAATAAATTTACCATCTACAAATTTGTACTTTTTGAAGCAAGAACAAATTAAAAAGTAGTAGAACTAAAAACGTACATATTATCTAGCTGACAAGACCTGCACTAAAGAGACAAGAATCTTTTTGAATTTTGACATTTTGTTATGAGCACATGAAAAAAATTTGCAAACTGATGGCTTCGAATGTCTTAAAAGTTTCTATGGTCCGTTTTTTGATTTTGTGAAGCTTGAGAATGAACTTACTGTGTTTTTTAAACTTACTCAGTCACAATTCAAAAATATTTCCATTAAGGACATTCCAAAAATGCTCGATAATATGGAACTAAAAGACTTTTTTTCGGAAATTTTTAAACTAAGCTCACTAATCTTGACGATTCCAGTATCAAGTAGCTCTGTCGAGCGATCTTTTTCTGCTCTTAAGCGCATAAAATCATATGCCAGAAATAAAATGCTAGAGAACAGATTGTCAGAACTGGCAATTATTTCAATAGAAAAATCATTTTTTAAGGAAATTAAAGCAAAAAATATTTTTTATGATTATGTTCTACAAGTTTTTTTTGAAGAAATCCCATCGAATCGACCTTTATATACAAGTAAATATCTGTTGAACTGCGTTAACTTTACTAATTACTCAACTACTAAACAACACAAAAAAAAAAATAAAAAAATATTTATACAAAAAAATATAAAAAATAAAAACAAAATAACAAAAAAATAAAAAAAGAAAAAAAAATGAAATGGGATGGTTGTCTATTACGTCCTCGTCGTGATCCTGGATTAAAACTTAAAATAGATAAATGATTAAAAAAAAAAAAGTTATAGTGAACACCCTACTGAAACCACCACGGCACGTCACTGAAACAAACATTCCAGCGTTTAAAAATCGAAATCTAAACAAAACAAAAATCATTAGCAAAAGAAACAAATACTGAAGGTTTAGTCCAACTTAAAAGGCTGTGAATAAATCCTCTGTTCATTAAATGTTGAATAATTAGAAAAAGTAAATAAATATACAAATGTATATCCTTTTATTATAATGGTCTGTCATAAAAGCTCAAACTTGTTATGCGGTTATTCTAAAAGGGTCAACCTATACACAAATTCTAACATTCCCCATCGCGTCACATTAAAGTGCAAAATCAAAAAAAAAAAAACCTTTCAACAACATTTTAAATTAAACATCCTTAATTGCTATAACGAACAACGAACCCATACACAACCAACATAGGTAGGCGCATCACCAAAATAAATTATGAGCAAAGTTATTTCCCTTGAAAAATTACGGTACATGGAAAATCATGGAGCAACAATTAATTCAATGCCACAGGATGTGTCAATATGCATGGAGACACCATCATACAGACGAAAACAGCCAGCAACAGCCATCCAGATACACCAACAACGGCGCGGCGACGCCATTATCGACCGTAACCATAGTGTTGACGCAATGTCGGTCGATGGCTGTTGCTTGCGGTGAATGAGCAAATTTTTTTTAATGTGTCTCCTTTTTCCATGGCGGATTATCCCTCTCAGTCACTTTGCCTTTTATTGCTTTTCATGCCGCCATAACCGATGCTCTTATATATAACTTGTGTAACAGCTTAATTCTGTGCCTGTTTTAATGGCACATTATTTGCATAAAATTTCCATAAAGCCTACATGTCATCCCACGAGAACACATTGACAAGCGAAACAATGAACAACAACGCCAACAGATTGGTGTGGGTTAGCATGAAAACAGAAACAAACAAAAATGGCGCCCAACATGAAACCAAAAGCATCTGGTATACAATTTTAATAAAAGTGACAAGTTACATAAATGACATATAGGCGGTGCTGTATTGTGGTGACTTGTTAAATAGAAAATCTGCTAAAGACTGACATATCTAAGTCGTGTTTTTTGCCCGTTAAAACCACTCGTTTGACACAACATACATCTTCTAACCTTGGCACCGCATTAACAATTGACAGCTGCTGTGCTGTGTAGCAAGTCAAGTTTTGAAGGAAAATGAAGGCTTTTTAAAAAATGAAAATTCTCATAAAGCACACTCAGGAGACTGATGTGTTTTCCATCCTGAATGACTATATAAAGCTCGTTTCGCCAAATTGTTGAATACATAAATACTCAGGTTGGAAAATTGAAAGATGATATTTTGAGAATCGCTCTTTTTTTGTTGGATTAAGGCCCGTTCCAAATTAAGGGTAATCCCAGTATTCGACAGATTTGACAACCGCATACACAGTTACTACTCAACTGTCTGTCAAATAGGATTGAAGTTTTGTTTTTTATTTGTTTGAGTTGGCAACGATTTTGATAACTCATATCCTCATAAATCATCTAACAGCGGTAAAAGTTTTTTCCTGCGCCACGTCAGCCTTGTTGGCGCGTTATCTGGGCTTAACCACATGTTGTGGGGATGAAAAGAGCTTCGCGCTACAAAACACACAAAGAAGTTGCCAGTTAATAGGATGTATGTATATTCGAAATATGGGGTAGAGTCGATTTGTTTGACATCTTCAAAGATAGAGTTCTTGATACTCGTAAATAAATGAATGAACGTATTTTTCGAAAGGATGGGGTTAGCGGTACCTTCCAATAGTTTCGTAAGAGTTATTCCATACAAAAAGTAATTCACATTATATGGTTGTGGATTATTTATTTTTCTTTTGAAGTGAGGAGGGGTGAAGTGGAAACACGATGACAGCTAACTTAACTGACAATATTATACTTTTTTTCGATGAAAAATGAATGTTTCTCCGGTTTTTTGATTGATTATCCTGCATGGGGGTTACATGGCGGATGATGATATTTTTCTGGCAATCCTATTTGCTTCATGCTTTTATGTCCTGAATGTTGTTTATTTTATTATTTTGTTTACAGGGAACTTTTTTTTACTTTTGGCTGAAATAGATTGATGGGCCTTTTTTGGGAAAATATGTTAGACAGTAATTTAAACCAAAAATTCTTTCAAAAAAAGGTATTTGGTATTTTTTGGAGCACATTCTTTTCACACAACAGGTCATTTATTAAATTTACTTTAATGAAATATGTAAAAACATCCATCAACAAATCAATGAATAATGATGAAATCCGAGTGTTCTACTACCTTAAAGTTGAAAAACTTTAGCTTGACAGGTGTAGCAACATAACTTTTTTAAGTGCATGCCATCATGTCGGAGGTGTCCTAGCGTTGGAACAGTGAGAAGCGTGCATTTTCTTTTCGATGCTTATTCAGAACGTTGTCCAAAATCTTCTTTATTTAGTCCCGTTTGGTTCTATCCCAAATCTAAAAGAAATCAATTTATCATGTGTCACGTCCGTCGTTCAGACAAATTGCGAGTGTGAAAAGGTAAAGAACTGGAGCTCATCGACCCATCAGATAATCTAAGAACATTGAGGAAGTAAGAGCTTTAATCTCGTTATGAACACGGTGTTCTGCGCGAAAAAATGGTGTTTGCCCTTGGACTTTCCGGTTTATAAAAAATAATGGTACATAGGAATTTAATGCATTAAGTTGGCCTGTAATGCATAGATATCGTTCCTTTGTCGTTGTGACCTTAAAACAAAATCCAAATTTTAATGGGTGCTATCATTTATAAAGTACTTCTTATCTTATCCGTTCGGACTAGACAAAAAATTGTTGGTCCCCTCCATTTCTGGCGACAAAACGCACGCAAGAATGGTTGAGAGTTTTAAATCTCTATGTTCAGGTTCTCTATGAGCTAAGATTGATTTCTAAATTATTTGTTTGTAGCTAAATAGGTTTGAATTGAAGGTAAGCTTTAGCGCTCTTTATTCGGTTCTTAAAATCTTCTTCTGACCATCTTGTTTAGTCATGTTCTTGCTCTCGATACCTCTTTTTCTCACTGTCCTAACCATTGCTATGGTTCGACTCACAATTTTGAGTCCATTTAATTGATTTCAAAGAATGTAACCGTAAGCCGTCGCGTCGTTTCTCCAAAATTTTTACAAAATTGATAAATAATTTTTACTCCTTCTTAAGGTAACTTTCACAAAGTTAAAGGCATGCAAAGTGGCTGAGTGAATGTCCATGTTCTTGACTTTCTAAAGTTTTTGTTTCTCTCAAATAGAAGTGTAGACACGGTCTTAGATTGGTCATGTTATGGTACCCAGTTTTCTGGCACCCCGCATTGATTGTAAGAACGCCGAAGTACTTTCCTTTATTTAATTTCCTTATTTCAAAACCAATTCTTACTTGCGATATATATGTAACGGGTGATTTTTTTGAGGTTAGGATTTTCATGCATTAGTATTTGACAGATCACGCGGGATTTCAGACATGGTGTCAAAGAGAAAGATGCTCAGTATGCTTTGACATTTCATCATGAATAGACTTACAACTTAGACAACGTCGAATTTTCAGTGAATGGGCCCTAGAAAAGTTGGCAGAAAATCCGCTTTTTTATCGACAAATTTTGTTCAGCGATGAGGCTCATTTCTGGTTGAATGGCTACGTAAATAAGCAAAATTGCCGCATTTGGAGTGAAGAGCAACCAGAAGCCGTTCAAGAACTGCCCATGCATCCCGAAAAATGCACTGTTTGGTGTGGTTTGTACGCTGGTGGAATCATTGGACCGTATTTTTTCAAAGATGCTGTTGGACGCAACGTTACGGTGAATGGCGATCGCTATCGTTCAATGCTAACAAACTTTTTGTTGCCAAAAATGGAAGAACTGAACTTGGTTGACATGTGGTTTCAACAAGATGGCGCTACATGCCACACAGCTCGCGATTCTATGGCCATTTTGAGGGAAAACTTCGGAGAACAATTCATCTCAAGGAATGGACCGGTAAGTTGGCCAGCAAGATCATGCGATTTGACGCCTTTAGACTATTTTTTGTGGGGCTACGTCAAGTCTAAAGTCTACACAAATAAGCCAGCAACTATTCCAGCTTTGGAAGACAACATTTCCGAAGAAATTCGGGCTATTCCGGCCGAAATGCTCGAAAAAGTTACCCAAAATTGGACTTTCCGAATGGACCACCTAAGACGCAGCCGCGGTCAACATTTAAATGAAATTATCTTCAAAAAGTAAATGTCATGGACCAATCTAACGTTTCAAATAAAGAATCGATGAGATTTTGCAAATTTTATGCGTTTTTTTTTTAAAAAAAAGTTCTCAAGCTCTTAAAAAATCACCCGTTACATACATAAGCTCTAAAGAAAACGTTATGCATTCCTATAATAAATTGAGATTTTAAACGGCTTGGTCGATTTTCTTTAAACTTCATAAATAGCATTTTTAGATTTTTCACATGCCATAAAATTGTTTTCGAAATTTTAGAAAATATATTATTTCTCAAAAACTTTTCTACAAATTAAAAAAAAAATCAAAAAAATTTCATTAAGTCAAAACAAGCTAATGGGTGAAAAAATGGTTAATGTCCAATAGAACATTTTTTTTATTTTTAAAATCTAAATAGTATTGTGTATTAAAATGTTCATGCAAACTTTTGGATTTAAGAAAAAAATATGATTTTGTTTTTGAGAGTTCCATATTTCGATTTTCTTGAAACTGGACAGTAAACAATAAACAGTTTTTAAATACCATCTACCAGATTTTTTTTTTTTAATCTACACGCGCTCAAGGGATTATGATTACCCTTCAAATGTTTCAACACAGCGCGGGCGTAAAGTTACGGAAGAGAAAGAAGGATAGGAAAGATGTGTGGCACGATGTTCTGAGACTGAAGGTGGTTGTCTCAGTTTTTTATCTCCAGAGATGGCGGCTGAACTAAAGCGGAGAAATGCCGTGTCTTATTTCTATGTCCCTTATAATTCGCATTATTTTATTCGTATTCATGTCTGTTGGGCATACTAAAATGCTAAAAAAAAATGCTAAAAAAAACCTTAAGAACCTTTTAAAAATTTAAT
Source organism: Philhelius festivus (assembly GCA_963931855.1). Classification (NCBI taxonomy): domain Eukaryota; kingdom Metazoa; phylum Arthropoda; class Insecta; order Diptera; family Syrphidae; genus Philhelius; species Philhelius festivus. The sequence continues at coordinate 53,823,960 of OZ007556.1, read as the reverse complement.
ATTTAAAAAAACTTATTTTAAAAAAACCCACTGCAACGATTTATAATTTTTGTTCTTGCATAAATTCATATTTGCTTGGGATTGTTGGAGTTATTTTATACATAAAAAAAAAATAATTTTATGCTTATGAAAAGTCTCTTAAACATAAGAGCAAGTGCGTGTGATCGAGTCGTGCATTTTGTTTTATTCGATGAACATATCTCTATCCGACTAACCCGGTTGGCTGCATCAATGTTGTAGTATTTTTGCAAAATTTTACTTCGTCTACATTCGTTGATCGATATGACATTTGGTCTCTTAATATTCGTGCATCGCGGTTGAAGAATTATTCACCCCTATTACAGAATTCGGCGAATGAGCTAAAGTGACAGTTTCAATTAATTTCCAAACTTTTGCTATTACTGAATTCGACGAATGAAAGTTGAACGAATGTCGGTAACAATCCCTGCACCACCGACATTTTGTTCAACTTAAATGGTATTACTGAATTCGCAATCCATTCGCACTCCATACAATTTCTATCATTTTACATTCGCACCAATTTCGAGACGAATCTGAAGTGAATTTTTTATTAAACGAAAAGAAAAACGAAAATAAACAATGGAAAACACAAATATGTAAGTCAAAAGCTTATCATACTGAATGTTAAAGTGTTTGTTTAACAAATTTTAATAGAAAACGGACAACTAACAACGCAACCGGAGAGCCAGAAATCTAAAATAAAATGCACGACTGGAACGCACATGCTTTTATGTAAAAGTACTTTGGATTTTAAGATACATTTTATAAATATAAAACATGGATTTAATGAGATAATAATATATTCAAATGCATAAAATTGTCGTCTGATTTCTAGAATAGTATGAATTTACCGTTAGTACCGTTAGTTTTGGAGCTAAAAAAAAATTTCAATTTCTCCTCTAGGGAATCACCGAAGACCCTTAACTAGCGAGTTTGAAGAAAATACCTCCAGTAGTTTAGGCTGTAGGGAGAGGTACAAGCATACAGACAAACAGACATACAGACAGACAGACGGAATTGTCGGACCCACGTTTTCACCAAGAAATAATCCTGGATTTAAGTGGATTTACCATAAACCTTCTTTAAATCTGGAAGATTTACCATACAAATTTAATTCGTAAATCTAGTAGATTAGAAATAAATCTTGCTTAATCTTCCTTGGATCAATTGTTTTATAGTTCGAGCTGACCTAATATCTATATCGTGCTAAGCTACTCGTATCTCGATGATTTTCCATCATTTGACACGAATGAAACTCTCTTCCTCTAGCTTCCACTTTATAAGAAAAATTGAAACACCATTTGCATTTTGATAGGTTCAGTGGTTCGGATAATAGTTGTACTCAACTGCTAAAATTGATAATGCATTTACGAAATTAAAAATTGAAACTTAACTTTCGTAGATGATTCCGAAAATTAATAAAATATGATAAACTCTAAGTTATGAAATAGAACAGCCATCCATTTTTACTTAATTTGTTCGACATAAGTACATTTTAATGGAAATAGAACCTATCACTTAAAAAATTAGTTTTAGATTTGATTGAAGGGTTAGATATGCGCTATCAATTGAAGATAATGAATGTACTGTTTTTTTTTTAATGCTGGAAATTATAAAACGCTTGAAATTACTCGTATGTTCACAGTTATATAATTTGTTTTAAAAACCCACAAGGAAAAAACACACAGTTTTCTGAAACTTGGTAATAAATTCCAAAGGACGGTGACTGTTTTTGCAAAAAACTTGTATTCCAATATACGACGACGCCGCCGGCCGGTACGATAAGTACTTAGCCTCACCGATCGATGGTGCCAGTATCAAAAGAGAGATTTACTATCGTACTATCGTACTCATTGACTTATTATACATGGACTGCCAGAGCCCAACTTCACGATGGTTCAACTTAAAACTATACGGAACTAGCGCTCTTGGTGCAAACTCGGAAAACATAGTGTAACTTTTGGTTTTGGTATTTGATAAATCAATTTTTGACATAATTGAGTTTATAAAGGGTGTTGAGTGGGAATTGTTTAAGTTTATTATTAAATAAAAACTTGAGGGCTATTTTCATGCTTTATTGGCCGAATTCAGAGTCATAATACCATTTATCATAGACAGGAGAAGAGCATTACTTATATCAATTTGTAAACACCTTATTGCTTAACACAAATCAAAATTTCAACTTTTCATTTCATTTTATTGTGAACATTGTGTTCAAATCATGATGAAAACTATCTAGTAAAAAATGGATGCGATTCAACATGAAAAGATAAATTAAAAAGTTCATATTGTTCTACTTACATTTATGTAGATGGAAGATTTTTTTGAAATAATAGCAAACTCACTTATAGTAAGATAACTATATTGACAAAAATGCCATTTCCATTTTAAAATATAAATATAAATTTACGAAGAACCGGTTCCACCTTTTTACAGCAACAATCGCCAATCAATTCAGGCTCTAGAAGACAATATCCGCCGTAAAGCAGTTTTCTTAAACTAAATGCTTTGCTCTCGCGTGTTCACAAATTTCGCTGAATACCCTTTTTATTATTGTTATTATTTTGTCTTGAATAACGTTAAAATGTAAAGTTCAAATTGAGATAGATGGCTATAGTTTCTATGGCAAAAATCGTAGTTCAGGCCAGGAGCCAAGAGATGGCCTCTGGAATTAATATTTATTTTTACCACTTTTGCACCAACATCAACAGCTCTAATGTTGGTAGTGAGAAGTTGAACCATATTCACAGAGCGTTTGTATGGAAATTTCATACGACTAGCAGTCCATATATAATACGTCAATGATCGTACTATAGAAAAATGGAAAGAGAGCAATATCGGTGGGTGATTCGATTCTTGATTTTTGAACGGAAATCGCTCAGCGAAATCAAAGAGCACTTGGATGCTGTGTACGGTGCCTCTTCTCCTTCGATGGCGACCGTCAATAATTGGTACTACGCCCAGGTGCCCCGAAAATGGCTACCACGGAGCAGCGTTACCGCTGTGCCACTTTAGTGTCAAATTGCCACTTTTTTTCAGGCTGTGCCACCGAGCCACCACCTTTCAGTTTGTGCCACTTTTTATTCTCCACAAGTAAAACTAAAGTTAGCAATTCACCATGCCATTTTTCCATACCTTTTCATATCTTTCATGCGTACGATACTTATGCCATCAAAGTTTTAAAATTCAACATAACCCACACATTGAAAAAGTGGGTAACATTAAAAATAGTTTGAATAAATACCTATTTTCCGACTTATATGAATTTGTTGCAAAAATTTTAACCTTTCCTCATGGCAGTGCCTGAGCTAAGAGGGTTTTTTCCAAGCTAACTTTGATGAAAAACAAACTCACCAACAGACTAAACACTGAAACTTGCGAAAATATGTTGCCTTCTTTAAATTTAGTAAGCAACTGTGATTTAGCTGAGTGGAGTCCAGATGAGCTCCTCATAAAAAATATAGGGAAACCATCACAGAAAAGTAAAATGTGATACGAATTCTTTGAAATAAATTATTATTTATTATTTATTCATGCTTTTATTTATTTATTTATGTTGAATAATCAATACAAAATGAACTGTTAAATTTTTTGTTTTTAGCTTACGTTGAAATAAACTTTAAAATGATTGTTTAAATTATGTGTTTTCTTCAACTTCTATAAATTCGTTGAGATGAGTGTGAAATTTGTTCCCTTAAGTCAATTTTCACACATATATGGTGTTGTTTTGTTTTTAATTTTAAGTGCCACCTTTTTTTCTTGAGTGCCACTTTTTTTGCCACTTTTCCAAAATATCCTAAGGTAACGCTGCCACGGAGGATAACGTGTCAAAAATCCACGATCTCATATTGGCAGACCGCTGATTGAAGGTGCGCGAGATAGCTGAAACAGTAGGCATCTCAAAAGACCGCGTGGGTCATATTCTCCATGAAATTTTGGGCATGAAAAGAAATAATACGAACCAATGACACCTTTCGACCAAAAAGCATACCAAACAGTCACTTTGTCTAGGTGAAATGTCACCTCTTTGATCACTTGTGGGTTTTCTGAGTCCCGTATGTGGCAATTTTGTTTGTTTACATACCCACCGAATGAGAAATAAGCCTTATCGCTGAACAACATGTTGTTCGAAAAATACGCCATAGTGGAGTGTACGACCCGTTCAATTACTGCGAACGCCAGGAAATCGATAAATTCGGATCATCAACAAACACTTGCACTTGCAGCAGCAAATATTTTCGACTCAGCGTGCATTACGATGATGCAGAGGTCTTACGATATCAGTTACGCTTCCACTCTCTTCAAATTTATCCACAAATATGACGACCATAATCATCGCGTAATGCGCCAAAAGTGGCTACGTTTGAATCACCACTTTTGTAGTAAGTTTTAATAATTTTAAAGCCTTGTTCCATTGCCAAGCGATCCATTTTCATAAATGACAAATATTGAACTAATATTCTGATACTTCAAATGGCAGTTGAGTTTGCCAGGTGTCAAATGCCAGCGCTACCAACTTCAAACTACGAAATGAATGACCCTTTATAAGCAAATGTCAAAGAAAATTTATTCTCAGAATCGTAAAGAGGAGAAAACGTTCATAATAAATTTGAGTGAAACGAAATACAATTGATGTTTTTATTCAAACATAAAAAGAGAAAAAGAAAAGACATAGAAAACTTGGTAAAAATTTTAAATATTTACTTTGATGAAACTGACGTTTGTTTTTATATGTGTTTCTGTAATAGACCGAGACCCCACAGCAATTTTTGGGTGTGATTGATAACAAAAAATAATTAGCATAATTAGATAGGCTTTTAGTAGTTATTTACAAATGTAAGCGTCTTGCCTTGCATGCTCTAGTGGGAGCACTAGTGCATAAGAGTGCATCATGCAGTTCTTTCCAAAGTCTAAAAACCTTATACATATACTTTATAACTTTATAACTTTGCTGTGACATAACAAATCTTTTAGTTTCGCTTTATAATTATATATCTGTTGTCAGATTGATCAATGTTATATCTGTCGTCATTTTAGTAGATTATTAAAATTCCCTATTGACTTTTCTATAATCCGGTTCCACATTCCAAACACACTGGCGTATGTTCGAAGTTTCGACTTTATAACCTTCTCATTTAAGTCCTAAAGTCCTAAGTTTAAAGAAAAATAATTCAGTGATTTAAGCTCTAGACCAAGGTAGAGACTTTGGCATTTTGATTAGATACTGTTTTGATTTAATGTGAACTTTATTTTTTTTAGCGAAATTCGATTAAATTCAGGCAACTAGAATATTTACGTCAGTTGTCAGACTTTTTATTGCAACGAAGATGAAAAAAATTTCTTCTGTTTAAGTGCGTTTCGAGTTTTGAGTTTTTACCATCGCAATTTTAAGTCTGATAATTTTCTCGAGCTGAAACTTGTCCAATTATACGTCCTTAATATCGTTAATGATAAACGTCAAAGAAATTGTGCTCCCACTACACCTATGTATATACAAATCCACACTTACCACCCTTCATATCTCACTAAGTGAACTCACAGTAAATTATGATAATTCCTAACCCTCTTCCCATGGATTTATGGAAACTTCTGCATTCCCTACATTCGAAGCATCACCACCGAAAAATTCGCTTATTGTAACCGAATATTTCAGTTTAACCAAAGCAAATTAGTTCTGCGGTTTTAATGAACCAAGAGGAAATACATATATAAGACTCTTTGGAGCTAGCAGCCCTCCAAACGTATGCTTGTTAAATATTTACTTGCTTTTAGTAAATATTTGATTAAATTATATTTAATCTCAAGCGAAGGCTCCCATCACCACAGTTATCTGCCTTACAACCGCGCCGCACCGTGCGTCGTCGGTCGTCCCCAAATCGCTCATTTCGTATCAATTTCTTTTCTTTTTCTAAGGAAAAGCAATTAATTCCACTTGTTAAACAATCTTATTATGGACTAATTCCTCTTTCATCTGTCTGTCAAATATTAAAGAAATGGAACAAAGAGAAAATCACCCAAGAGCCCCACAAACCCATCATAGAGACCAAAAAATTCAATTAGGTGCTACCGACCGACCAACTACTTAGGCTGCTGCAAGCACATTATATATTTCCAAGTCCCCGTCCTCGCCTTCGCTCTCACCCAAAAAAAGCTATTTATCCATCCATCAATCCACCCGTAGGATCCGTCTATTTATGTAAGCATATCCTTATCCATCCACATCCACTTGGCTATCCTTCTGCTTGTTAGTGGTAAGTGGTGTAATTTATCTCGGGATGTTTTTTTTTTGGCAAAAAGATCTCCTCGAAGCCCTTTTCTATCTCCGGCACTTAGTTGGTTGACTTTATTTAGAGAGTACTTTTGGCAGAAACCTTCATTTGGTGGTAGTTACGGTTCTGCTGTAAACAAAAACAACACGTTCAGCTCCTTAGGACCTTTTATAGCGCTTAAAATTGTGTTTTCGAAAATACCGGTTTCCTGGTTTCCAATTTAATTATACTAATTTTAAAATATTTAACCTGAACGAAAAAAAAACGTTTTTGCCCTCATGAAGTCATTCCATTCGAAAAAGTAAATTGAATTCTTCCATATGGTAGCGGGATTGAAGTGTAGAGGAAACAGTGCTTCATGAGAACAGGGAAGGATGTTTCGGAAAATTCTCATTCGCTGAGTATTCCGAGTTGCAGACACATTGCACATCAGAATGTCACGATGTTACGTGCTTACTCCTCGAGAATCCAAACAGAATTTGGGTGGATCTTTTGGATCCTGAAATTGGATGCATGTACTATATATGCGCCTTCGCATGCACACGACATATGGCATTAAGTGTTGCCAATGCAATAAGTTAATGAGATGAATAAAAGAATTAAATTGAATAGAGTAATATAAATTAAAATTAAGGAAAATTATTGCTCCTCCATTGCGTTTATGATTTAAGGGGTGTAGTTGAAAATAAAAAAAAAAAAACCGATGCTCCTACATGGAAGGACAAGGAAAGTACTTGGTGCCGTATGAAACAAAATTTCATTAGCCACTCCGGAGACTTGTGTGACAGGAATCGCGATTCTCTTAAAAGACTGTATGGAAACTGCAAAGCTGAAAAACAGAAGGACCCTGCTGAAAACTGCAAACTGGGTTCTAGCCTACAGATCCAAATTTTCAACTCACTATCTCTATTATGAACCCAAAAACTGTCCATGTTGAAGAACAAGTCGAAAATGTTACTAAACAGAAAATTTAGTTAACTCGACTGCATGCTTAAAGACTTCCTAATTTCTTTAAGATTGACGAACAACGACTGGACGGAGCAGCTACAAACCTTTTATGCTTAAGAGAGGTATTAATCCTAAATTAAAAACCAAAATACATTCAATCAGTGACCCAAACTTAAGTGATCTGAATGAAGAAAATATCCCGCCTGGAATCGAAAAAGAAAAACCACCAAAATTTGTTTTATCAAAAAGGTTTCAAAAAACAATTTTAAAGTCCTGAGTCAGTTGTGAATACACTAATACACCAGCATCAAAATATCAGAGCAGTATTCGGAAATTTCGAAAATTTAAATAAAGCATGCCAAGTTGCAGTGTGATACTCTGAAAGAAAAAGCAATTGAAAAAAAGCATCAGAGGAATATCGAGCATGAGCTGAAGAGGAAGTCCATGAGACTCATTATTGTAATAAAAACACAATTTTTGAAGAAAATCAAAAAGGAAAACTTCACTCTCTTTGGCAGCTCATAATGTCTTACATAACATTGAAGTATATTTTGATGAGATTACACCTGACTCTGGAACCTAATATTTAGCAAAAATATCATTGTTTTATACACACGGAAAATTTTATATGACTTACCCAAAATGAAACAATATGTGTATGAACTAGACTGCCTTTCCAAAACATTTTGTAGGTATCCTACAACTATTGCAAATTGTTGCATTATGACTAGAACCAGGCCACCTTGCCACCACATTGGTGAATATCATTTTAAAATTGCAAATTGCCTGCAATAATAGAAGATAGAAAAATAACTTTTTCTGTTTCGAGAAACTTCTCCATCAAGCCCACCTTAACACATAAAAATATAAATAAAATAAGAAAAACACAAACATAATTTACTAGGCGACTGAATTTTCACATTTGGAAACGATGCTATTTTAAAAAAATCAGTTTTAGTTTTTAAAATGTCGGTTGCACTTTCAAGAAATTTTATATAGTCTTTTATAAGTCCGCTATTGCTTTGGCAACTTTCAAAACTATCCTTGAAACTGTCGAGTAATGCATCCCTCCGAAATTAGCTATGCTGAGAAGATGGTTTCCAGTTGCAAAAAATCGCAAATTTTCCAAAAGTTGATTAATAGGAGCGATGTAGTTGTTTCTGAAAGCGCAATTATAATCTATACTTCAGTTTATAATTAGTATAGGGCTAGGATTTTCATGCACTTAAAAAAAAACTGCAAAATATGCTCTTAAAAATGTTAAACATCCCCTTAAAATATGCATTTAAAACTATCCCTTGCGCACCATTTGTATGCAGAGGCGTATTTAAGGATTTGGAGCCCCGGGCTGATAAATTTTGCCGCCCTTTAGAACAATGAAAATAAAGTAACAAAAAATAATAATAAAAAACACAAAATGCATAATATTTGAAGTTTTCAATTTTTTTTTGTGTGTATATTCATTACAAAATTCATTAACAATAAATTCGTTATCTAAATTTTTTGTCAGTTCAGCTTCTATATTTAATAAAGCTAAACTATTGAGGCGCTAATGCGAGACCTTAAATACGTTTTTATTCGTTTCAATACGGAAAACGATCTTTCTGCACTACAATTCGTCACTGCAGTAGAGCTGTGTCAATCAGGATCGATTCGATTTTTTCGATCCGATCATCGAAAAGCATTGGTGATCGAAATCCCAAATTTTCATTTTAATCGATCCCAATCTCAAACATTTAGATGATTCTCGTTTCTCGATTTTCTATTTCAATCTCAATAATTTCAATGAGTCTCATTCTTTAATATCAGTTAACTCGATTAACCATGATTTACTCGAATCGATTTGGTGTTATTTGAGGTATCAGGGGAGGAATCGCGTAAGGTGATAGTTGATTGTCAATTTTTTGATTGTCATTTTGAATATAGCTGTCTCTATCATATCAATAAAAAAATAAAGAGAGGATTGTCAAAACGACAATCAATTAATTTAGTGATCACTTTACTCTTACGCGATACGAGCCCAGGATCTAGTATGTTTAGACACTGTGAAATTGAACTAGTAATAAGACTTATCGAATAAAAACTTTCGACTTACATATGCGATAGTATCTAAAAGTTAATTTATTCGATAGTACCAATTCATTCAGTAACTATTAGTCCTAAAATTGATCTTTTAATGAGCAACAAATGAAATCTCTTTGTCTTGAATTTTTTGACGCTTTTTAATCAATGGACATAGTAGCCATCATTCGATGTCATTTGGTAATTTATGGCTTACAATATAGAGTATTTTGTGAAAGCCTCAACTCAATCTTATCATCGAAATCGAAATGAAAATCGAATCGGAACAGTATTGAACCATTTGAGTGAAATGAAAATGATCGAATTCGATTCGATCATTTGAAATGAACGATTTACACAGCTCTACAATGCACAAGTATATTCTTAAAGCAACCTCAGCATATAAAAATGCTTCCTTCAATTATTTTTCTCTTATATGAAGGTTAAGCTGCCTTAAAATCATATTTTCAGAGTTGTTTTGCTCAAGAAAATTTTTAAGTAAGACACACTCTTCTTGAAAAATTTCCCCAAGATCAACCAGGTATAATTTCTGAAGAGTGGTTGCATTTTTTCGAATTTCTTCTTCACTCATGTGATCAAGCTTAGATACAAAAATAAAACCATTTGTTTTTGCTTCAAAGGATGAATTTCTTCTCTTCAGCGCACTCAATTATTGGTCGCAAATAGGAATGAAAGTATTTATTTTAAAATTTTCACGACCACAAAAAAGAACCTCCCTTCGCGACACTCATTATCTCGTTTTTTCCTCCTGACGATTCTTTTTTGGTCCATTTTGTAATTTTCAGAGGTTTTGCTTTTTCCAATCTCTTTAAAACGTCAAAGCATTCTCGTTTTTCTCTCACAAACGATATGAGTGCCTCGTAGAGCCTGGACAAAGTTTCAACGTCTGTATCAACACATTGAATTTTTTTTAATACAATATAGAATTGCTTGAGTATAGAACCCCAAAATTAAGACAATATTTCGGTCTCAAGGGACTTCAATTGGGACAAGTGAGAACGATACTAAAAATATAAAATAAGTATTCGACGATTTTAACTTTAGTAAAATGTTAGAGATAGCATGATGCTAAATTTGATTAAAATTAGCAAAATCGTCTTTTTGATATTATTATACTGAAATAGTTTTAACATCGTACTAATCCGCTTAAAATTTTGCGCCAATAGTTTATTAAAATAATACCTATCCTTTTATTTATCCATCATTATAAACTATTGTACAAAAAAAAACAATCATTATATTGTTTCTTAAGTCGTTCAAAACTATTGACGAAGGGAAGGGTATTAATTTGTATATAGTCAACGGCCTTGGCTCTGATGAAAGCATCGCTTCCCATCGATCAGCGAAATCAAGCATCGTTGCGCGCGGTTAGTACTTGGATGGGGGACCGTTCAAATACCAACCGTGAGCTGTTGACATGTGTTTTCTGTTGTTCTTTCTTTCTGTCTGTCTCTCTCTGTTGTATTGTATAAGCCGATGGTCTGAGTTACCAGTGCTTTCAGTGTCTCTACTTCGTAGATTTATCTACGGAGTAGTGGAATATGTAATGTAATGTAATGTAATTTGTATATAGGGACACAAGTCAGCCAAAACTTGAAAAAAATTGAGACATTATTTGCTAGGTATATAAAGAATAAAAATTTGTGAGTGACCTTATATTTAGAATCCGGCTTGATGGATTTTTATATTTTTTTTTAATAAAAGGGGACTTTTTGTAGATGGCTTCGAAACAAAAAATTAAGATCTGTTCTAGCCCATTTTTGTAGAGCTACATAGCAACAAGTGTTTTTTTTTATTTAGATAATGTTTTCGTTTCATTGGAATTTTTTCCAAAGAATAGGTACATGTCTGTAAATATTTTAACTATGAATTTTCATTATAAGAAATCGTTTATAAAAAGTAAGAATAGTAAATGGTGAAAAAAGTGAGTGACAGTGAACTCTCTTACAGCCGGACACTCACGGCACTGAAAAAATTGTCATGCTTGAAAAACTCAAAAAATCGCATTTTTTTTATCTTTGTATTTTTTGTTTATCCTTCAAAAATATTGTACATTGGATAATTGTTATGGGCGGCATCCACCCTTTTGCTTGTATGTTTTGAAAGTTCAATCGCTTCAAAAAAATATTATAAATTGGCCAATTGCTAGGGGCGGCTTGCGCCCCTTTGCTTGTATGTTTTGAAAGTTCAATCGCTTCAAAAAAAATATTATAAATTGGCCAAGCGCAAGCCGCCCCTAGCAGCCTTGCCGCCCCGGGCTGTAGCCCTTTTAGCCCTAGGGTAAATACGCCCCTGTTTGTATGGGAAAAAAACATAGTATTTAGTTTCTTTATTATACCAATAAAAACAGAAAAATAAAAGTCTTCATTTCAATTAAAACAGAAAAACAAAATATTCAAAATAGCACAGAACTTGAATTACATCCATTATTGTATTAAATCTAAGCTTCAAAATTTTCGTATGCTTTTTTCGCATAAATCATAAGGTTTTTTCTCAATTTTTTAAACGCGAAACTTTGACTATTTGGTCTCTGAAATACTTTATACATAGAGAATGATCGCTCAACGTTAACTGACGTTAATGGGGCATTATTTAAAGAACATATTTCTTGAGGTGTTAAGTTCTCAACGTAATTCTCATCGACACAACTCAGTGTAAATGCCTTGCATATACTTTTTTTTATGTAAAACCTTCATTTTCTCTATAACTTTATCCAGTTGCTGCACCAAAAGGTCCTTCAACTGCACTAATTTTTGAAACAGCTATTTCAACTATTTTCCTTCAAACTGTACAATTGTATCGCACAGGAAACTGTAGTTGGAACTGATGAATATGATTTGACTCTTTACCAAAGGCTGATTCAATGCTTCTTTTATATTTTTAAAGGCAACTGCATCCGAGTCAGCAAGATCATTCACAACACCTTCAAAATGTTCATAGTTTTTGGCGTAGTAAGCAACAGCTTCCAAGTTGTTCACTGAAACTGATTGAAGTAAAAATTCAAAGGCATGTGTGCATTTTTTACTTCAGGATTATTTTGTTTTTCGAAAATATGCACAAATATGCATTTATTATTGAAAATATGCGATTAAAAGTTAAATATGCATTTATAATAAAATATGCAAAAATATGCACTAACGATTAAATGCCCTTTTAAAGCAAATTGATTGATTCTCAACTATGTCAAGGATTTCAGCGTCATCATCAAACACATCCAGAATTTTAAAAACGCAATAGCAACGATTAAGAATTTTGTTTTATTTAGGTAACTCAATGCCACAGATAATCGTTTCTCAAGTGATTTTGAATTTCTCCTTTTTGTATTTTGTCAAACTAGTTGCAGTAGTTCCTTGAAGCATTCAATAATCATTCTTTAGTATTGCACAAATTTCTGTGGGCGGGTCTTTTGAACTATCGTTTTATTTTATGAAACTAACCGTTAAATAATCTGCCACTTATAACCGGATGCATCCAATACTTTTTTTACATTTTTGAGTAGACTTTTAACGTAACAAAAGAGCCACTACACAACACTTTTTATAAAATCAATTTTAATACGGACAAGAATTAATTTTGATAACAAATCGTAAGTGCGTGCAGGATTATTTAAATCCATTTGATCTATTTAATTATGCGACAAAAAAATCGCTTGAAAAAATGGAACTTGTTTCATTTTTATAATCGCTACGATTTTTAAGTCGCATGTGCGTGCATTAACATATAACGCCATGTGTCTTATTCCTTGCGGACAAAAAATCGTCCGATTGAAAATCACAAGTGCGAACATAACAATTTCTTATTGCGACTACGATTTTTAAGTCGTAGTTATTTAAATCGCAAATGTGAGCATATCCATTTATGAGTGCATTTGTTTCTTTTTAACTTGCGACAATCGGATCGCCAGAAAAATGAAACAAATTGTGACCTTTAATCGTCACGATTTGTTCGTATCAAGTGTGTTCATTTTTATTTAAACTCATGTGTTCTATTTTTGCGACTAAAAAACCGCGCGATTGAAATCGCAAGTGTGTTCCTAACCTTATATTCGATTTAAGGATTTGAGTTTGGTAAAAACCAATATGTGTTATCTAAGTGTTTATGTTGAACATAACCTTTTAAGTTTCGTATGAGCAAATGGGCCTAAGACACTGCCTCTCAAAGGCCAGAATCTTTTCTATTTGAGACCGGGAAACCTTGAACCACACAGGGCACCCATAGACAATCATCGGCCGGAAGAAAGCCATGTACCATATCACCTATCACCCAGCTATAAAGCTGGGCTGTTGTAAAACAACCATTTCGTCAGTGCTAAGGCTCTCCTAGCCCTGGCCAGAGCAGCATTTATATAAATGTCGAAATACAAATATTGATCCAACCAGATGCCAAAGTAATTTACTATTCATTTACTCGCCATTGTCTCTTCATGTGGCCCTACGATCACTAGCTTGCACTAGTTCTCCGCGCAAGGGGGTCCTAAAGTTAATTTTCAACTTCCCGTTATCGCAATATCACTTAATCTTTTCGAAGTTACACGGCAAAAGAATTCCGATGTCCTCGAGTTTTAGAGCATACGCAATAGCATGAGTTAGTCTACCAATTAGATCCTGCTTCCTGCTGAAGACCATTTTTAATATCGAAGATTGCGGTAGAAGTTACATTGTCACTTTTGAAAAAAAAAACTTTTTACCATTTAGCATGTCTGAAACATATACAACAGTGGTTTATTTATACCGAGACTAGTTATGCTTTGGATAGAGACCCTCTAGATCCCTAGTCAGCGGACTGAGGGCTTTGACGGTAATATATTTAATAGTACATCTGATGTTAAGCTAAATGGTAAGCGATTATAAAAGATTATTAGGTGAATATTACGGATTAATTGTTTGAGAGAAGGAATGCAATTGGCTATTTCATTTGAGCATTGTTGATAGAAAAAGCGATACAACAATTAAAGACAGGAAACAATGTTGAAGAAAAACAAAAGTTTGCGTAATGCTTATGCCTCATAAATATAAGTTTTAGGACTCTGTTCTGAACTCTTTTTAAAAGATTCAATTGATTAATAGGAGACTTGTCTAGAAATGTGAGTTATACTCAAGTTTTGAGCCAATAGATTCCTTAAAAAAGGAAGCCTGGTCAGAAGAGGAAGAGGAATCCTTGTATCTTTTTTGAGAAAACGTTCGTTTCGTTGCGTTCCTTATTACCTCGAAAATGATCATTTGATAAGGGATCGTCAGACTAAAGACCTGCCTGAAGCCTGAAGGCGCTGCCGTTTCAGTTTCCAGCCCAAAAACAAGGTCATTGAGATATTTCTTAAGCTCATTATTTATCAGCGTTTGCTTGACCTCGGAAAGAAGGAAGGGTACAGCAAATTGTCGGTAATTTGATAGGGAGGAAGATTTGCTTTAAATGGACCGTCTCACAGTGCATCGATTGTATGCAGGTAGTGGACAAAAATCTATTTTTCAAAAGTAAGATAACTGTGATCGAAAATTGGTTGCTAAATGTAATAAATAGGAGATTTTACTCAATTTGAAGAATTTTCACGCCCCCTACCACGCCCATTTTTGATAATAAATTGGTTACATGAAAACTTCTAGTACGATAGTGATTTCAATTATAAATATTCTGGTCAGTGAAGAAATTATGAGTTCAAATAGCGCAAAGTTCGCCCATTGACACGCCCACTTTTGCTATAAAATTGATTTTTTTTTAATTTTTCGTATGATATTGAAAAAATGTACAAAATTAATGTGTTTGATAAGAAAATTTATTTAAACAAAAATCCACCCACTGCCACGCCTATAACTGTAAAATGATTAGTTAGAAGCCAAACATTTAAAAAATTTTATGATTATACGATATACAAAAGTTGTAATATTTTAAAGGTTAGTAGGAAAGTATACATTTTCTCAAAGCACAAGGACCACAGAATATATCGCATAAAAGTTCTTGCAAAATATAATGGATGTTTTTATTGTTGACAAAAACAATTATTCAAAAAAAAGTAATAACAAAAGGAAAAACCGAAAAATAAAAAACTACGAAAAAAAATCACTATCCGAGTCTTCGAGTGCATAAGCGATGGAAGTGATAACGTTTATTTATTTCTGAGCAAGTTGTTGATGCGTGTCTTGCTAAGATTTTCTGATCTTCAGGCTCTAAATTTGATTGCATATTTAATTTTACATCCATAAACTGCAAAACACCAGGTACTGGGGCTGTTGAGTTGGAAAACCAAACATCAAAAAGCTCTCTGTTTGAACACATTCTGTAAAAAATGCTCGTAAACAAACACTTGTGGCAAGAAAAAGCGCAAGTTGCCGCAAAAAAAACTTAATTTTTTTAAAAGATATGATTGTTTTCTTTCTTTAAATAAAAACACTTTTTTCCCATATGGCACCACACAAAATAAATTATCAAAGTCAGAACTTAACACGAACAAAGAACCTTTGATTATTGGACTCTCAAAAAAAAATTTAATTTACATGTAAAAAAAAAATATGCAGTTAGAATAACTAACCGGTAACTACAAATCCTACTCTTATTATTTGTTATTTTGCTGATCTTCTGAGGATCTCTGACAACAGAAAATTGAACTTTATCATAAATAAACTGTTGATTTATTCATTTAGACTTATTACCTTGAATTTGCATACCTGCTACACATTTTTGGCACATTTTTTTTTTTATTTTTTTCCACTAGTCGCCGCACTGTGCGTTGCCGTCGCATCGTAGCCTGCGGCAACTGTGTGTCCTCTTCTGAATATTGCATGGACGCCTCGGCGGTTTGCAATGGTTGTTGGTTCATTCGGAATAGTAATCGTAGAAGCATCTTTGCATTTTGCATTCTTTGGTGATAGACGGTGTAATTATATTAAGGCTGGTATTCACCGAGCGCTCTTAAACGGCTCTTAACTTTACGAGGCTCTTAACTTGAAATTTCTTTGGGGTATTCACCAACCACTCACAAGTGTTTTTCGAAGTTCGAAAATGAGAGCCACTCTCTCTTGTTCAGGCATACCCAAACTGTGAAATGTTGTGGAATGTTGGTCTTGAGTCTTGACAGCAAATGGATACTTTTCTACTTGGCATTGCTCACATGGATTCGAGTCAAATGCGTGCGTGGCACACGTCTAAGCGAACAAACTTTCGAAGAGAGCGCTCGTAAGTTAGGAGTGGTGGGGACCACTCCTAACTTTTAAGAGCGCTCGTAGATCTTCACTAATATTGCTTGGTGAATAGGTTTATGAGCTTCTTAAGTTATGAGCGCTCGGTGAATACCAGCCTAAAAGGTGTAACTTCGTTACACTATTGCCAGATCATCCGCGTAGCCAATCTTCTTCGATATTGCCACACTGTTAATATCTCTCATATACAGGTTATATAGCAGAGGAGCTTTGACGGAATCCTGTGGAAGCCCCATATTTAGGTTTCTAACTCAATTTTCAATTCATTAGCAAAGACAGCGGTTTGAGAATAGATTGTTTATAAGGCGTGATATCCTTGAAAGTCGTGGTGAAGTCTATGAAAACTACCTTTAATAACAAAAAGCAACCTATTCTATGAGAATGATTTTATTTATGGCAGGTTTGATCCTATAGCTTACAGACGCTATAGGATGATATTTTTCCGTAAGGCCGTTAGATTTGTCTGGCCTTAGAATAGTAATGATTTCCATTTATTTAAACACAATCCGAATTATATCTGCTAACAATTCTCTTGTGCTTTTTCCGCTTTAAACTAAAAAATCCAAATGCATACTATCAAATCTCGTCCCTATTCTTGTTTCCGCTGAGCTGCGGTGAGAGCAGTGCTGACATCTTCTGTTGTGAAATTGCTCAAAAATTTTGTTGTTTGTGGATTATAGTTCTTGAGGTGAACGTGATGACTGTGTGTGTCCTGTTTACAGGAATATCGGTAAAATCTACCAAAAGGCTTGCAACTTTATTCGGGTCGATGCAAGAACTTATGGTGCATAAACTGCTACTTCTTCCATATTTTAGCAGGAGACTCTATGCTTTTCTTTTAGAGTTGGTGAAGTTAAGTTGGTTGACTGTTGATGTCCACTTCCTTTTGTACGATAGCAGTAGGTTTGAATGTTTGGAGGTAGTGCTGATATTTTGTGAACCTTCAAAATCTAGTTATATTTCTTCTTTTAAGAGCTGCCATACCTCTCAAGCTCCATTATTTCTTGTCTATATATGTTTAAGAATACTACAAAAATCACTTCACTCTAATGCAACTTGGTTTTCAAGCTTAGAAGAATATCAACTTCAAACAGAATTTTATCTGAGAAATTACAACCTTTTATCACCGTTTTAATATAAATTAGCTTCAAAAGACTAAATTTTAATTTGGACAATTATAAAAACTAGAATTAGAAAAACTAGAGTACGATGCATTACTTGGAAACACAAGTTTTATTTATTCATTTAATTTTATTTTTTAGAAAACTTAAGGCTTACGGAGACCATCATGATGCATCACGTTACCACTGTTCTCGAATTCTTCTGAAGTCATATCAGAAAACTGGTTTACACCTTGCTTATAACTGCTTAGACCCTTTTCGTATTGAGAGTTATGTGCTTCAATTTTCTTCAAGTTTGCGCAGAAAATCTCCTTGCGAAGGTTGTTTTCTTTCTCATTAGCGTATTCCTTGCCAAACTTAGCCTGAAACAAAATATTATTATTTATCACATACACTCGTCAAAATGTAAATTTGATAAGATCACAAGTTCCACATCATATTTACTTGAAAAAAAAAATTCATCATCAATACGAGTTATTAAAAATGGTAATTCGTGATAAGTCTTCATAAATATTAAGATATTATCAAACCTTGAAATCAGCAAATTCAGCGTCAGAACAACCCCAAACACAACCGAGAACAGCGGCTGCAATCAATGATACCAAAATGAATTTCATTGTTTCAATTGCAAGTTATACAAGTCAACTTAACTGCTATTCGATTTCTTGAGCTTATATACTCGTTCTCTGAGAAAAAGGTGTCAGCTTAAAAAAACTATCATCCATCAAACAACAAGTTGGAAAAAAACAATAGTTTAGATTGGACAGCTGTTTTTGCAGTCACACTTTAGATTGCACAAAGCACTCTGTTGATAAAAACAGATACAAAGTATTTTAAGTGCAAGTGCTTATTTTCTGGGCAGACAGCTAACATTGGCAGACATTTTCTGCTACAAGTGAACGCAAATATTAGCAATTATATGTCCGTTTTAACTGCACACAAATTATAATTATGATGAAATGGGTTTTTCTAAAAAGCTGATAATAGAAAAAAGTTTCAGTTAAGTTGATGTCGGAAACCAAAACTTTTTACCCAATTTATATTTAGTAAAGGAGAAATTCGGTGGTTTAACTTTATCTAGTACAGAATTTTCCTACCAAAGCAAAATACGTTATCACTAGGAAAACCCTATAAAATATTTCTAGTTATCCTTGCTGGCATTGTTCGGGGCAATGTAAAACTGCGAAATAAATTTTCAAAAAGAATCCTCTACCTGATCTTGAAGTGTTGAATTTTCAACAAAAAAAAAGTCCAAAAATATTTTTTTTGTAAACTTCGGTAAACAATATTATTGTACTTTTCTAGAAGCATCCCCGTACAAAATCAAAACCAGCTTAACCATTTTCGAAAAGAACATTGAAAATCAAAAGGAAATACCAGCGGTCCGATAAGTACCTAGCCTACAGAAGGAAAACAAACATTTTAGAAAAGTGGCGATTTATTTCTCAACATAGTTTCCTTTTAGCTCGATACACTTGATCCAGCGATGCTCTAACTTCTTTAACCCATCCGAAAAATAGGTTTTCTCAAGGTCTGCAAAGTAGGCCTCCGTGGCGACGATGACCTCCTCATTTGACTCATATTTCTGACAGGCCGGCGCGTCTGACCAAAAGCCGTTTTATATCTACTCGAAAAGAACTATGAAGAGAAGGGCAAATGGAAAAGCTTACGCAATAGATTTGCCAGCTAAGAAGGACACCTCTTCAGAAATATACAATATACAATTTATGTGTGTGTTTAAAGAATCCTTTAACTTAACCAGTACGAAAGAAGATTTGACCCATAGAATCACTTGCGCCATCAAGTACAGGAAAAGTCATAACACTGTGTTGCAAAATGGCATTTGCAACAAACTGCACTTTAAGCAAATTAGATTTTTATTACAGCTGACAAAAGGATTGTTATTGTGGACGAACATCTTAAAAATTCAACGTCTCTAAGACATTAGAGCACGGTCGTGCGACCCAGTTATGCATGGAATCATAAATCGCAAAATTTAGCTTAACCCGAAAAATATTGTCGAAATTCTAGTTGTCGTTTTCAAGAAAAATACGATTTTCGAAAACCACCTTAACATTTATATGGCGCAAAGTTTGCAAACATTAATTTCTTCATGTTTTACACTGAGAAATTTTTGAAAACCCCTGAAAAATAATGCCGGACGTCTACTTACAACGTAGGAATTGTGAATAAGCTGTGAACAATTTGGTCGGAAAATGCAAGCATCACTGCGTGCAGCACTTTACATTTAATATTCCTTCTAACACATTTTATAACAATCGTGTTTTATTAAAAAGTTTTGAGATTTCTTGGAGTAAAATAAGTTTTTTCTAGATTTTCTTTCAAACGTTCCTTGCAGGTCTGAATATTAAATTGTTACCAAAGTTTAAATGAAATGGCAACTCTGGCACACATATTGTGTGCAGTTAGTTTGATTGCAAAGACAAAAAGCAACAATTTGCAAATATTGTTGCAGTTGCAGGTGAGATATGTGCAAACGACTCAAAAGTACCATACCAAAAAAACCATAGACTATGTAGAGTAGGATGACGGTGTGGGGGTAATCTTTTAAAAAATTGAATTTTATTTCACTACACCTATAATGCTCATTGCTTTTGTCCTGGATTCCTTTCATTTCCAGACGTACATGGTAGAGACGGAACGATAGACGTGGAATTTTTATTCATCTTGTTCTGTGTTCTGCACGACGATGATGATGATGAAAATAGTTTAAGCAAAGAGTCTCACCTCTTCAAGTTGAAGGACAATGAATGTAATATGCCTTTTCAGTGGTTTTGTGAGCGTGTGTTGGCTGTGCGTGGCTGTGGAAACGAAACAATATAAGAGACTGAAGTTGAACATTCCTAAACAGGCCCGGATGTAAGGGGAGAAAATTCGTGCATTCGAAAAATAAGAATGAGTTGAACAAGAATAAAATTGATCATCGTATTTCTGTAAGGTGATCTGTATTGAACTAGCTTCTGAACCACATGATTCTTAGTTCAATCTCAGACACGGAAAATTTTTTAAACGATTCTGAAATCAACGCTCCAAGAATTGGAGCTGTTTCAAGAGCTCTGGCTTCCGCCAAGGCTTGTAGAAGTTCGGTCTTCCTTGTCGTTCCGAATCCGGGGTTGGGATTCAAAGACTTTCTTGGCTAGAACATTGTTGTGCATTCGCTCAATGTGTCCGAGCCAATAAAGCCGACATTATTTGGCTTCTTAGACTACACCCACATCTTGTTACAGTTGATAGAGTTCGCGATTATATCTTCTCCTCCATTTGTCTTCTTCGCACAAAAGACCACATATCCGTCGAAGGATTTTTCCTTGAATGAGCCCAATATTAACTCTCCCCTTTCCGCTTACAGCCAAACAGTCGGTGGTTTAAAGACGGACTGGTAACATAAGGGTTTTGTAGACCTTCTTTTTTCGCTAAACCGAAGAAGCAGCTGTTTTCTACTGTTAGTAAATATTAACTTCTTCTTCGTAGTTTTTGCTAATTGGTGAACAGATGATGTTTGTTTGATTGTTGACCAACAAGTTTCACCTGATCTTCAATCAACGTGAAGGACTCTATTACAGAACGTTGGGAACAGTGATTCTAATTATATAGAATTGAATTATTAAGGACTTTGTTGAAAGCCGCTTCTAAATCCAAGGAAGAAGCGAGAATATATTCTTTAAAGTTGATCGTTTTCTCAGTGCTACGCACTACCTCATTAAATCCCATTTTAATGAACTTAGACTTTGGATATGAGAGTTTTCAAGTCGAAAATTATTTATGATTAATCTAAAATGTAATTCCAAACGAAGCTAGAGGCTTTAAAGTGTAGAGGAGACTAATTGGTCACAGATATTGCACCTCTTCATCTCCTCAGCGAATGACATTTTAAATGTCTCAAGATTTCAGGAAGATCATCTCCAACTAGGGATCTTACACATTTTGTAGTTTTCTCGAGCATAATTGGAAATATGCCATCCAGGCCTTCCAGACTTATAGGCAAATAAACTACGAAAATTGATTGTGTTGGCAAATATTTTTTTGTTCTTACACTATTGATATGCTCTTCAAGAGCTTATGACATGTCAAAAGATCTGAGTGTCTCGTAGTCTCTATTCCTGCAGCCTCCGAAATAAAATGCACGACTCGATTCCAAACTTATATTTAAAAGCCCATTTGCTGAAACGAAACTTAAATATTTATCAATGAATATATAAGAATATTTATGTTCAAACTAAACACTTATATTTTACTTTTTCCTCTATGTAAACTTTCAGATAAGAGCTTATGTTGTACTTAAGCTACTTAAGTTTCGTTCCAGAAAATGGCCCTTAGAATTTTTAAAAATAAATATTATTAAAAAAAAAAATAATATTTTGTATGTATACAAATTTTAAAACATTTTTAAGTACAAATTTTGGTACGCCTAATTTAAGTGATTGTTATTATGCAAATAAAAATTAAGTTTCAAAAAAATAATTGACCAGGTTTTCTTTTTCAAAAATCAAAAAAAAATATATTTTTCTTCAGTTTTGATATCCAATTTTTTTTTTAAGCATTTTAGTAGCTTCTGTATGAGAAAATTTATTCAAATTCGTTAACTTGACAGTGAAAAGGTCAAAATTCGAAAAAATGGTTCTATGGTAGGTACTGTCAGTAAACTTCACACGTACCCTTGAAGTCAAATGCAAAGTATATACATGAACACGCCTATTCCCCATTTTCTACAATTAAGACGGTGTTCACATTGGACTCACTCCGCCGACTTATTTTGACGTCTCTGTGTTTTTTCTCATTCGCACTTCATGGTAAGAAAGAGACGAGAAAGTGAGGCAGGATTTTTAAAACAAATTGAAAATTAATGCGAGAAACAGATTAACACAGCGACTTCAACAGCAACTTTAACAGCAACGAAAACTTCAACATCAAAAGTCTTGTGAAATAGATTACAACGTGAACAGCGCTTTTGACAGCATATATAATCAAAATAGTTTCAAATGCGAAATGAATTTCACGTACATAATTTGATAAAAGTTAACGTAAATTGCATCAATGTATACGACTTGCAATTTGTCGCACTAAAATTAATTTGTTTTTAGTAATTCTTCCATTGTCAAAACCAAAATAAATAGACAAAACAAAAAGATGGTTTTCACATTTTCATTTGAGTGTTGATAATACTGACAAATTTCACCTTAAAAGTTGGTAGCATTTGCACAGCGACAGCGAATTTAGGGTTTAGGTCTAACGTTGATGTCGATGTTGCTGTGTTAATGTAATCAAAGCCATTTAAAACCACTGGCTCTAAAACGAGTGACGTGGTTGTCAAAGTTGCTGTTGAAGTTGCTGTGCCAATCTGTTTCTCGCATAATGGATTTTTTTTGACATTTGTTTTGGTGACACAATATTACACGCGTGTATCACAAAAGTAAATAAGCACTCAGTTAAAAAAAAAATATAATCAAATACTATTTGGAAAATAAATAGGAGTGCGAGAATTGTTAACAAAAGTCAATCTACTATACACAAAATAATAACCAAATAAAATAACATTGGAAGTTTGCAAAATGACCCTCGATCAATGACAAGCAGGAATGCTGATAAGATAAGATAAGATAAGATATCAGCAGAAATAACCAAAGAAACAGGTAAGTCATGTAACCCTCAAACTATTCGACGAATGCTCTACCAATCCGGTTATCATGGTCGAAATATTAGAAAGAAACCTTAAATAAGTAAAATAAATCGCCAAAAGCGGCTCTTCTTTGCAAAAACCTATGAATCTAAACAAGCAGAATTTTAGAACAAAGTGTTTTATTTGAAATGTTACTATTTAGTTCGAAATACAATCAATTATAGACAAAAATATTAAGTTTTTTTTACATTACTATCGAAAGAAATGATCTTTAAACTAAGAGGTGCTTACTTACTTTTGTAATTCACTGTATATTTGTAGAGATATAGCAAATGGCCAACAATTATGACAACTACAAGACGTCAAAGTGAGTCTAGAGTCTTCACACTACTTTTGTGTCTGAACACGACAGGGTGGCCTTACGTCAAAATAAATCGGTTGAGTAAGTCCAATGTGAACACTGTCTAAGGAGAAAATTTTCATCCACATATACATGGGTAATTGAAGAGAAGAATCGTTTTGAAGTTTCTTTTATTCGTGTACAGCGCCATTATTTCTCATCATTTTAGGATCGATTTGGATTAGATTTTCTATTCACGAGTTGAACGATCAGTTTCGAGTTGAATTGAAATTAAATGAAAAAGGAATCTGTTTATAACAAAAAAATAACAAAAAACAAACAAAATATGTATATTAAAACGCGTTTATCCATTAAAACGAAGGGTAATTCAATTGCCTCAACACTGTATAAGCAAACTACACAAAACAATATATTTTGACTTAAGTTGTTGACGCAAGGGAGTCTTTAAATAAAAAACACCTCGTTTAAGTTGAACTTTTGGAGGAGTTTTTTTTCCTTAAAATAAAAATATTCTTTGATTTATATAGGATTATAAAAGATTAAACTACTTACACTTTTGTGTCCTCCCCTTCAAGTGGTCTGATCACTGAACTGACAAACGCCAAATAAAAATGGGGTTTTGCGTTTTTCAGTTCAGTGTCTTCCGGCTTACCACTGAACTCAACACTTGAATGGGCACGTTCACACGGCGGTGTTTACACAGGACTTGTAAGTTATTCGATATATTCTGCAACAGACTTAAGTGTTATAGCTTATGTAACTTTCAGGCTTAATTACATTAATTTTTTTCAAAATTACAAATTTTAAACTTGAATGCTGCTTCTCAGCTTACTTAAATTTAATTTATTTGGAATATCTTCTATTTCTGGGTTATGCCGGAATCAAGTCTAGGACTGAAAATGTTACACATTTTTATGACACAAATATAAGCATGTTTTAGAATATTTGCGTTCAGTTTTCAGTGCTGGTGGTAACTTTGAGCTATACCTGCAAATAAATTGAATTTAAGTTTTCTCAAAAATAGTTTTTCAACTTATAATTAACTTATATTGTCAACTGTCAAATATCTATCAAAATCAAAGTGCGACACTATGGAAATGTGTTTTGACTATCGAAACAGAGATGTACATGCGGTTATATGAAAACGATGATTTATAATTGGAAAATATTTATGTAAACTGGCAAATCATTAGATTTTGGGTGGGTGGAATCTCTTTACGGATATAAAACCTTATTTTCGCATGCAGTTATCAGTAAAATGAATATGAAAACAAACACACACCGCCATATTATACACATCATGGTTAAAACTTAAATCCGGATGTATTTACGTTGAATTTTTATAATTTACATCCGGATTTAAGTTTTAATCTGTATGATTTTAGACTCTGTTTCAATAGAAACGTTTCATGAATCTCAATAACAAAAACATCGTTATAGATGGCGTAATGAAAAGTCACGATCTAAACAGGCTCTTAAAAGACATGTAAGCGCACCTTAAGTGGATGGCAAATATGAACATTGGCGCTGTCATCGTTAAGATGACCGTAAATAATATGAAGAATATTAGAGAAACGTCGAAACACTCAAAAATGAAATTCCTCACATGGTTTTTTATAGTATTTTTTTTATTTTATGAGTTTAGTTTATTTAGCAAATGTTTCACTTTCATATGAGGCTTATTACATAACAGATAAGTAAAATTTGTAATGTACCTATGTATGTATGTATTATTTTGAGTGTTTTTTTGATTGTTTATTAGTTTTGCTGTCATATTCTGCCAAATTGACAAGCAAACAAAAGAACACTTATATTTAATAGTATATATTAAAAAACTGTTTATTATTGACATTTCGAAATACATTGAGTTTTCAAAAAATAAACCAGTTTTCAGGTGATTCACACCTGAAAAAATAAAATGGTGTTTTTTTCAACAATAACTAATATGAATTTAAATTTTTTGAATCACTCACAAATTTCGACAAGTGGACAAAAAACCAACTGTATTTTTCCCCCAAATGCTTTATAGAAAAAAACTCAGACGCGAAACTGACCCGAAATGGTACACATTTTTCAAACTGAATTGGATATTCCTTTTTTAAGTATTTTTCTCCGTCGCGGATTTCAATCTCCTTTATTTTCTGTATTTTTTTCTTGTACATGTTGCAGTCAACTCATAGATAAATTTCGAATTTCCTCTTTTATTTCCTTTTTGCAAATTGGTAAATGTTAATGTCCCTTTTTGAACGACAAGGACAAAGAGAATATTTTAATTTAAGAAGAGCGTGAAATGAAATTCTGTGGTTGATTGACATCGACACATCGTGCGAACTGTGAATGTTAATGAATTCATTTGAAGTTCTTTGGAAAAAACAGAAGTTATAAGCAGGACAGTTTCAATAATAAAAAGCTAACACAGATGCATATAACTTGATAACATAATGGTTGGATTTTCAAGGTTAAGGTTTCAAAATCAATGAAAAATTAAAGCCTTCTTTTTAGGTTAAACATTTTTGGAAAGTCTCAAAGTGTATGGCCGAATTAAAATGCAAAATAAATTTTCAGACAAGAGATCATTATTAAATATTTAAAAGAGTGTCGGTGATAAAACGGAGCCTTGTGGCACCCCAGAATTTATTTTATGAATATCATACTTTAAACCGTTCAGTCTTGGAGAAAATAGAATTCAAATTCGAAAATTGGCTTGGCAAAAAAAAAAAACAATTAATACATTGTATAACAACTGCTAAAAATAGAGCCCAACTTATTTTCGTTAACTTGGAGCTTGGAGGAATACAAATCAAAGTATCTACTTCCAGAGAGACTCCACAAGGTGGGGTCCTTTCTTCGCTTCTCTGGACATTCGTGATGAAGCATTATTAGGGACAGGTAAATTTTCATCCAGATTTGGAGAACAAATAGAGAATGCCGAACTGATCCTTTTAACGAACAAAAAGCAATTGACGACTTTTTAAAAGTTTCTATATTGAAGGGCGTGATCCTGAGTAAGAAATTAAACTCGAGCTTAAACATTAAAAAAAGAACAAATAAAGCCATCTTTGTTTTCTACTTCATATTTGGTAAAACCTGGAGGGCCAAGTCCAAAAATTATCAAGTGGATGTACACGGCCATAGTTAGACCTATGTATACTGGCGTAAGGTAACTTACTCTGATGGAATGCACTGGCCAAAGTAACCAACCTTAAAATCATGACCAAGGTACGAAGAATGTCATGTACTGGAATCACGGGGGTAATAAGGTCCAATCCTACAGCGGGTCTGAAGCTATAGTCACCTTAAAACCCCTAGATCTATTTATACAAAAACCGGCTGAAAATAGCGCACACCGGCTTAGCCAAACCGGTAGCTGGAAACACAAATCCATACATAGGTCATGCGCAGATTCTACAGAAAAACACGGCAAATAAAGTATGAACCGACTACATAACACCCCGTTTAGGATTTTACAAGCCGTTCACGTACGCCTTTCGTAATAGTGAGGAGTACCAAATCAACGAGCCATTAACCTGCGAATCGATCATAGCACCACCGACAACCGGAATGAACACCCTGAGGACAATACAACCGACATTTTAAATTTAATTTTTTTGTCATGTAAATTTTATATAAAAATAATTAAACTTAAGTCACTGTATATAGTTAGGCCCCCTATGAACCAACAAATGTAAACTTTCATACATAATGTAGTATCTTATTAGTTGAGTTGTAAGCCAAATTGTAAATAGTATGTTCAATAAAACAAAATTGAATTAAATTGAATTGAATTGAATTGAATCGATCATAGAAATATCCCCCTACTGTTCCAAGTTGGATACAGTTGTTGATGCAAGGTTCTTTTCAGAAACCCTTGGACAACCAGGTGATTATGTGACGACCGACTTTTCTTCAATGACTTAAAACTACCCTTCCACATTTCAGAATATAGCTTGCTGGAACTCATCAACACCCTTAAAAGGCTTAAATGACATGGGATTAATAATAATAGGTTTCATTACATGGGAGTCAAAATCCCTTGGGTATCACAACGGATCTACATTGATCTGAGTACACTGAAAAAAGTTTTTTACATAGATTTTATGATCGGCGATCATCAACTGAAAATCATCAAATCTATGCGCAAAATCATAAATTTGATGGAAGAATCATCAGTTTTATTTTTGCAATTGATGTCAAAATCATAAAATTGATGATTTCACAATCATCAAAATTCTCTCCATATAGTTGTTGTTGTAAGCAAAGTTTGATGCCACCGTACATCAGCGTATGAAAAAATCATCAACGCTACATCAGTGCTTTTTGCATCAACTGTATGAAAAAAGTCTTAACTTTTATGCAACCTCTTTCATAAAAATATTTTACTTAAGAATTGTTGTTGGAAAATCCACTTGATGATTATAGTCATAAAACGTATGAAATATTAAGACAATATGAAATCCGAACTTCATGATAATGATGAAACGTTTCATACGTTGTATGAAAAAATCATATTATGTGTGAAAGGGGATCATCAAAATATTCACCTGAATATTTTTAGGGGAAATTTGAAATTTGATGATCTAAATCATAAAAAATATGTAAAAGTGTTCACGAAGTTTGATGAAGGATTACTTCAAATGCATGCAATTTTACATAGCTTTTAGGTCAACTATAATTTTGAAATTATAGGTTTAAAATAGAAGTAGAAAAGGTTATGTAATCTAACATTTGATTTATGAAACTTTTCATACGAATTTCAATTTGAAGATTGATGTCACGTTACATCAAATGCATGAAATTTTACAATTCTTTTATGCAAAAATGTCTTTATTGAAATTGTGGGTTTAAAAAAATCATGAAGGTTATGTAATATAACATTTGATTTATGAAACTTTTCATACGAATTTCAATGTGAAGATTGATGTCATGTTACATCAAATGCATGAAATTTTACAATTCTTTTATGCAAAAAATTGTCTTTATTGAAATTGTGGGTTTAAAAAAAATCAAGAAGGTTATGTAATCTAACATTTGATTTATGAAACTTTTCATACGAATTTCAATTTGAAGATTGATGTCACGTTACATCAAATGCATGAAATTTTACAATTCTTTTATGCAAAAAATTGTCTTTATTGAAATTGTGGGTTTAAAAAAAATCAAGAAGGTTATGTAATCTAACATTTGATTTATGAAACTTTTCATACGAATTTCAATTTGAAGATTGATGTCACGTTACATCAAATGCATGAAATTTTACAATTCTTTTATGCAAAAAATTGTCTTTATTGAAATTGTGGGTTTAAAAAAAATCAAGAAGGTTATGTAATCTAACATTTGATTTATGAAACTTTTCATACGAATTTCAATTTGAAGATTGATGTCACGTTACATCAAATGCATGAAATTTTACAATTCTTTTATGCAAAAATGTCTTTATTGAAATTGTGGGTTTAAAAAAAATCAAGAAGGTTATGTAATCTAACATTTGATTTATGAAACTTTTCATACGAATTTCAAAGTGAAGATTGATGTCACGTTACATCAAATGCATGAAATTTTACAATTCTTTTATGCAAAAAATTGTCTTTATTGAAATTGTGGGTTTAAAAAAAATCAAGAAGGTTATGTAATCTAACATTTGATTTATGAAACTTTTCATACGAATTTCAATTTGAAGATTGATGTCACGTTACATCAAATGCATGAAATTTTACAATTCTTTTATGCAAAAAATTGTCTTTATTGAAATTGTGGGTTTAAAAAAAATCAAGAAGGTTATGTAATCTAACATTTGATTTATGAAACTTTTCATACGAATTTCAATGTGAAGATTGATGTCACGTTACATCAAATGCATGAAATTTTACAATTCTTTTATGCAAAAAATTGTCTTTATTGAAATTGTGGGTTTAAAAAAAATCAAGAAGGTTATGTAATCTAACATTTGATTTATGAAACTTTTCATACGAATTTCAATGTGAAGATTGATGTCACGTTACATCAAATGCATGAAATTTTACAATTCTTTTATGCAAAAAATTGTCTTTATTGAAATTGTGGGTTTAAAAAAAATCAAGAAGGTTATGTAATCTAACATTTGATTTATGAAACTTTTCATACGAATTTCAATGTGACGATTGATGTCACGTTACATCAAATGCATGAAATTTTACAATTCTTTTATGCAAACAATTGTTTTTATTGAAATTGTTGGTTAAAAATACAAGTCCAAAGGTGATGACGACTTACAACGTGATTTATGACACTTTTCATACGAATTTTAATGTGAAAACTATCAAAAACGTTTGAAATTGTTGCAAAAATAGTAAAAACTTTTAAAAAAGTGTGATATTTTCATTGATTATAATATGTTCTGCAAGAAAATCCTTAAAATAACTTAATTTAATGACTTATTTACTCTTATCATCATAAAATTTTCAAGATTTTCTTTCAAAAACTTGTTAAAAAATGTTGCAATTTACCATACGTAATTATTTTTGGGTTTTCAATAAACATCCTGAAAAATAAAAGTGTCATTAATATATGCCTGAATTTTTTTTTGTCATTTACGACATCCCAGTGTAAGTGCAGGGTTAATCTACGTAGCCCAATTTCATTGGATACCGCCAAAACCAACGCTGTCTGGATTCAACTCAATTTGTGTTGCCAACCCACCATTTGAAGATTAGAATCATAAAATGTATGCAATTTTACATACAGAATATGTTTGATGTTTCCATTTGATGACAAACTTTCTTCAAAATGATGTTTTTCATATTTTGTATGCAATATAACAATATTCTGTATGTAAAATGCCATAACATTTATGAAAAATTTCATCAAACGCAAAATCGAAACAGTAATTTTTTGTTTGCAAGTAAAATCTTACAAACTAAGGCTGATAACACACCGGATCAAAAAAAAGTTAATGATTCAATAGTCAAAATAACATTTTTTATTTGAACACACACCAAGCGAAACAGAATAAAACAAAACACAACAAAACGTTATGTGCTTTTGTTTCGTTTGGTGTGCGTTGAAATGAAACAAAATACGAACTATCGTAAAAGCTTAACTCCGGCTGAAAGATTATAACTCTACGGCAAGTAAATACAAATGACAATTTTGTGTTTACAAAATAGACATTATGGAGTTATTTATAAGAAAAGAGAAAAGCTTTTAATCTTGCCAATCTCCAGATGTCATAGTAGGAAGTAGCAATCCACAGCTTATCAATAGTAAGTTTATTGGCATGTTCCTTATCTTTATAAATATAGATAGCGCTTCTTGCCTCAATTAAAAAAAATGAACTTTTCTCCATCTACGTTCATATTAATTTAAAATTTGCGCACAGAGTAAACGTAGAAGTAAATAATTCAAACGGAATCAAAATTTTGTTTTGCAAAAAACCACAGGTCAGTTATCGGCAACGAAACATATTTTTCTGTTTTGCTTTGGTTTTTATGTTTCGTTTCATTCGGTGTGTTCTCTTGATTTACAAAACAAAAAAACACGTTTTGCTTTATCCGGTGTGTTTTCAGCCTAACTAAGTTTCAATATATCTATTAAAAGATTGTGACTACGAAACTTTTGTGAAAATCTCAGGATTTTCATCGATTGTTTGTTTTTCTGCAAGTTTGAGTAGCGCTTGCATGTATATATAAAAGTATTTACTTTTATCAAAATTTATTCTCAAGATTTCAACTAAAAAAGTTGTACAAACCAAAATGAAAATCAAGCATTCTTTAATGATGTTTTATGCCATTCAAGTTCAAACTTGAATAACACTACTTTTGTGAATTTCTTTCATTAATCAAAACCAATTTACAAGATTCTTATCGAAGAAACTTTTATAAACCGCGCAATTGTATTGAATGTTTCTGTTTTCTAAGAAAATAACTTCTTTTATTAGTAATTTTCTTCTATCAAAACAAATTTCCAAAATTTCTTTTGCAAAACTTGTAAAAAACCTGTGCGAAAATCTTGCGAATTGTACTAATTGTTTTTCGTTTTGTAAAAAAATCCTGAAAATAACTTAATTTAATGAGTTATTCAGTTTAACATTATAAATTTTCAAGGTTTTGATTGCAAGACATGTTAAAAAATTAAAGTCATATTCATGCAACTCACATTTAATAATTATTTTCAATAAAAAGCCTGAAAATAAAAATGTCATAAATATATCTTTGGCAATTTTTTTTCATGTCTGAAAAATTTACGAAATCCCAGTGTAAGTGCAGGGTTAATGCACGTATGCCAATTTGATTGGCTACCGCCAAAACCAACGCTGTCTGGATTCAACTCAATTTTTGTTGCCAACCCGCCATTTGAAGATTAGAATCATAAAATGTATGCAATTTTACATACAGAATATGTTTGATGTTTCCATTTGATGACAAACTTTCTTCAAAATGATGTTTTTCATATTTTGTATGCAATATAACAATATTCTGTATGTAAAATGCCATAACATTTATGAAAAATTTCATCAAACGCAAAATCAAAACAATAAACTGTGCAACTTGATATACACAAGAGTCAAGACATTTGTATGTCTGAACATGACCATCGGCAGGAAGCTAGTCGACCGAACATCAATGAATGTTTACATGTCACATTCGTTTAGTTCAAACCAATTTCAACTTGAGTAAGTATGGTGTCGCTTCGGCGTCGTTTCAAGAATGAGATCATTTTCATTGTTCTGTGTCTGTGGCCATTTGTAAAAGATTGTCTGTTGCTGCTGCTGCGCGTTTGTCTCGTTTGTCTCGTTTGTCCTTCGCCATAATTTTATTAAAATTAAAATAAAAAAGTCGTCGTGGTTGCTAATAGTGTGAAATAAAGAAAACCAAACATAAAAAAAGAAGAATTAACATTTAAAAAGGTAAGTTCTCAAAATTCTATTTGTACTTATGTACGTATGTACTTACATATATATACGATAATATAATTCTTTCAAGGAAGGAATTTTGTGGGTAGTCTGTACCTACAAAATTCTTTTTTTTGCAATTAGTTTTTATTAAAATAAGCAATTTAACCAGTATTGCTTATTTCTTAAAAGTCTTAAATTTTAATCCCATTTAAACAAAAAAAAAATTTAGAGTTAAGCACGTGGTATCAAAAAAATATAATTGCACAAAAATATTTTGTACGTGTTGAAAACAATTTTTATATTTTACAAATAATAATTTTATCTTTTTTTCTTTTCATGTATTCTTAAAATTTCAATCAAAACGTTAACTGGAGGTACTCAGATCACAAGCAGATACCTAACCTGTTGATCATTTTTTACAGGAGCACCTACATATATTTTCGAAAAATCTTCAAATCAAGCTGTTCAAAATTCATCTTATTTCTGTTTAAGGAGCACCTATATAAATTGTCATCAGATTGAGGGTGAGTGTATTTAACAAAAATAAATTTAATTTCTTTAGAATATGATAAGTTTTTATTTTTGTTATAAAGAATGCTCGTTGCATTTATATGTACCTACATAAGTAGGAACGTAAAAAAACATTTTGAAAACAATATACTTTATAAAACTAAGCATTACCAATATTGCGTTGATTGGTTTTGCTAGTTTTACGAAATAACGAAAAAAAAAAAAATACTTTGCTAGTCAGTCAAAAACATTTTTCTTATCAGATTATTGAGTAGATAGATCTTATAATTTCAGAAATAATCCATGTCAATCGAGTTTTTAGCGAAGCTACAAGGAAGTTCAAACATACTTTTCTACTTTTATATACAACATAAATACTTTCGTCAATACAAATAGTTTTAAAACACATTCATTTTTGTTTAAGTAAGTTAGTAATTTTTCCAATTTTTTTTTGGATTTCGTGACCTGGAGGTACTCAGACCACAAGCAGAGGCTTAACCGGTTGATCATTTTGTTACAGGAGGGCCAATATGTTCTAAAAATCTTAAAACCCAGTTGTTCAACATTCATCTCTTTTTCTGTTTAGAGGGCATCTATACAAATTGTCATTGAATTGAGGATGAGCGTATTTACCATAACTTTTAATTTCTTTAAAATATGATAAGTTTTTATTTTTATTGTAAAAATGCTCGTTGCATTTATATGTACCTACCTACATAAGTAGGAACGTAAAAAAACATTTTCAAAACAATAATTTATAAAACTAAGCATTACCAATATTGCGTTGATTGGTTTTGCTAGTATTACCTACGAAATAATGGAAAAAAAAACTTTTCTAGTCAGTCAAAAATTTTTTCTTATCAGATTATTTAGTAGATAGGTCTTATAATTTCAGCAATATTCCAAGCATACCCATTTTCTAGCGAGTTACAAGGAAGTTCAATACATACCTACCTCTTTCCTTATCAACATATGTATGTATATATTTTTTAAAACGAACTTTTGGTTTTTATCATATTTTAAAAACTTTTTTATTTATTTTGTTATGGTTGTAAAGTAGTAACTTTTTCATTTTTGTATTCGTTGTCAACTTAAAAAAAAGCGGTTTGCAGTCACATCTTGAATTTAAAATTGCTTTCAGAATATAGTTTTTCTTTAAAAAGCTCCTTTTGATATACATATATATATACATAATATTGATCTTTACAAATTCTTAAATTAAGTCCTTATCGTTTTTGATACTTTAAAATAATAAAAACCACTAGTTAAGTTCGACAGTTATCTAAGACATCGGTATCGGGGGAGGGAGGGGGAAGTGTATTTATCATACATTTTGATTGTTCTAAGAGGTGAATGGTTTTTATTATAAAAATGCTCGTTGAATTTTACCTGCATAAGTAGAAACGTAAAAAAATACATATCTTAAAAACAATTTTTAACAAAACTAATTAAAAATCTGTTTTTCTTTTCATGTATTCTTAAAATTTCAATCAAAACGTTAACTGGAGGTACTCAGATCACAAGCAGATACCTAACCTGTTGATCATTTTTTACAGGAGCACCTACATATATTTTCAAAAAATCTACAAATCAAGCTGTTCAAAATTCATCTTATTTCTGTTTAAGGAGCACCTACATATATAAGTTGTCATCAGATTGAGGGTGAGTGTATTTAAAAAAAATAAATTTAATTTCTTTAGAATATGATAAGTTTTTATTTTTATTATAAAGAATGCTCGTTGCATTTATATGTACCTACATAAGTAGGAACTGAAAAAAACATTTTGAAAGCAAAACTTTATGAAACTAAGCATTACCAATATTGCGTTGATTGGTTTTGTTAGTTTTACGAAATAATGAAAAAAAAACTTTTCTAGTCAGTCAAAAATTTTTTGTTATCAGATATATTTAGTAGATAGGTCTTATAATTTCAGCAATATTCCAAGCAAACCCATTTTCTAGCGAGTTACAAGGAAGTTCAATACATACCTACCTCTTTCATTATCAACATATGTATGTATGTATTTTTTAAAACGATCTATTGGTTTTTATCATATTTTAAAAACTTTTTTATTTATTTTGTTATGGTTGTAAAGTAGTAACTTTTTCATTTTTTTATTCGATGTCAACTTAAAAAAAGCGGTTTGCAGTCACATCTTGAATTTAAAATTGCTTTCAGAATATAGTTTTTCTTTAGAAAGCTCCTTTTGATATATATGTTTACATAATATTGATCTTTACAAATTCTTAAATTAAGTTCTTATCGTTTTTGATACTTTAAAATAATAAAAACCACTAGTTAAGTTCGACAGTTATCTAAGTCATCGGTATCGGGGGAGGGAGGGGGAAATGTATTTATCATACATTTTGATTGCTTTAAGAGGTGAATAGTTTTTATTATAAACATGCTCGTATTTATATGTACCTACATAAGTAGGAATGTAAAAAAACATTTTGAAAACAATATACTTTATAAAACTAAGCATTACCAATATTGCGTTGATTGGTTTTGCTAGTTTTACGAAATAACGAAAAAAAAAAAATACTTTGCTAGTCAGTCAAAAACATTTTTCTTATCAGATTATTGAGTAGATAGATCTTATAATTTCAGAAATAATCCATGTCAATCGAGTTTTTAGCGAAGCTACAAGGAAGTTCAAACATACTTTTCTACTTTTATATACAACATAAATACTTTCGTCAATAAAAATAGTTTTAAAACACATTCATTTTTGTTTAAGTAAGTTAGTAATTTTTCCAATTTTTTTTTTTTTCTTAAATTTCGTGATCTGGAGGTACTCAGACCACAAGCAGAGGCCTAACCGGTTGATCATTTTGTTACAGGAGGGCCAATATGTTCTAAAAATCTTAAAACCCAGTTGTTCAACAGTCATCTCTTTTTCTGTTTAGAGGGCATCTATACAAATTGTCATTGAATTGAGGATGAGCGTATTTACCATAACTTTTTATTTCTTTAAAATATGATAAGTTCTTATTTTTATTATAAAACATGCTCTTTGCATTTATATATACCTGCATAAGTAGAAACGTAAAAAAATACATATTTTAAAAACATTTTTAAACAAAACTAAGCATTATCAATATTCCGTTGATTGGTTTTACTTGTTTTACGAATTTTTTTTCCAGTATAGCTGAAATCATTTGTTATAGATCTTGTAATTTTACCAATCTTCTATGCATATCCATTTTTTAACGAATTTTCGAGTTAGTTAAAACTTCCCTACTTACTTTTTTGCCAACATTTATAAATATGTATATGAAAAGTAATTATTATTTGATTTTCAATTTTTTTCAACACATATGTATGTATTGAGTTCTTGTAATTTTATATTTATTTTCAAATTTCAATAAAAAATTGAATTGTAGGTATAAATCATAAGTTTAACTTTTCCTAAGAAGAATGGATGTAGGTATTTAAGTTCAAACATATACTCGTATATATGTACATATATTTAAATCCTTTCAAAGAATGAACATTATTAAAATTCATTTATGGCTAGTATGTAACAAAATTCTTTTTATTTGGAAAGGATTCTGTATAAAATAAATCATGTCAACCAAAATATTAAATCGGTTTTTCTTATATCAAAAATTTATAAGAGGAGTAGGTGGTAGCACTTATCTTATTCTTGATTACGTGTAGGAAAAAATTAAGCGTACACATGAGAAAACATTTTTTGAAAATATCTCTATACAAAACTATTCATTTTAGTAAACAAAAGCAGTACGTAAATATAAGATGGTATGATCACAATTCTTCCTTTTTTTACGGCATGATTGATTGTAAGATGCCCAGTCAGATACATACGAGTAGCATTTCTTATCGGATCATAAGACTTGTCATTTTAAGAATCTTCTTGTTAATAGAGCTGCGAGCTCTTTTTCAAAATAAAATTAACCTTTAATACATTTTTTAAGATTTAAACTTTTATTTTCTTCGTTTTATGCCTCACAAATTATTTACATTCATCTGATTAATTTTTTTTATCGTCCTTGAACATTCGCGTTGGCAATAAATTAGTTTAATAATTTAATGAAATAAGCTCCGATACGAATTGCAACCAAAAATTGCTTTTGTACTTGGAATAGATGGACCCAGCGCGTGCGGTATCTGGGGGGAAAGAGGCGTGGGATTATTTATTCAAAGTAGTAATTTTTTTATTTTATTTTTTTTTACGAAAATGCGATCTGCCAGCACATCATTAATTTTAAATTAATTTAAGAAAGTTTGTTTTTTTATTTAATTCAATCTAACTTGTTGGATAAAGCAGTAACTTAAAAAGAAACAAATGCACGTATGAACGCTATCATCGGTTTTGCTTGTGTTTTATAATTTCTTAATTTCTACTTCTATATGCAACCTTTATATTGTATTCTTTTTTTATCGTCTACCTCTAAAAACCTTGGGTGTTGGTTTTTTAATTAATGAAAATTTTTAGAAAATTTTCGACTTTTGACATTCTCGGAAACAATTTGATTAATTTTTTTGTTTAGACTAACGCTAATTTCAAAAGAATTAGGCATGATTCAATAAGAATATGTTGCGAATTTCTGTTTTATAGTCATCTACTCAAGAACGTTGCTGTATCTATAGTTTAAAAAATTACCTAGTTACCGAGTTACCTAGTTCTTGTAATCAGGTAACGATAGCTATAATAGTTACACATTGTGTGTTTCATTATATGTTACTTCCTACCGAACAAGTCATTAACCTCTAAAAATATTTCAGATATTTTATAATGTCGTGCTTCGTTTGCAAAAAAGAGTTTGACCACATTGATATTCTTATGCATCATCTTCGAAAAAAGCATGACTTGAATTCCAACAGTACTTTTCGTTGTTTTGACAAAAAATGTTCCCTATTGTTCATGAGTTCCTCCAGTTACAAGAGACATATAAGACGCTTACATGTTAAAGCATTCAAACCTACAGAAGTTGAAAAACAAATAACGCCTAATGCTGAAAAGATAAATGAAAGCTCCGTCTTGATTCAAAATGAAATCATACTTGATAGTTCTTTAGCGAATTCAGCTTCAACAGAAATAAATTGTGGCAAAGAAAAAGTATTTGAAAAAGAAATTGCGATAAAAAAGCTTTTGGAAAGCGCACTCAAATGGTCAATATCATTACACTCGAATGACAATTTTTCAAGGAAAGATGTTTACGAAATACAGAAAGGTTCCTTAAATTTCATTATCAAACCACTTCTAGAAATTTTTGATAGCTTTGCTAGGTGCAAACTACAGTCAAATGAAGTCATTTTAAATGAAATATGTAGTGTGATTAATGCATGTACAAATCCATTCGAAAAATGTGATTCAGATTATCTTTTAACTCAATGTCTTAGAAAGGGTGGATACATGGACGATGTAAATGAGTTTGTGATTAATAATGAAATAAATATCAATCATCGTAATGGGGAGTTAAATTTGCAGGAAGTTATTAACAAAGCCGTTGTATTACCGCTTCGTTCACAATTCAGAGCATTATTTGAAACTGAAAACTTTCTTTCTAATATGTTAAGTTACATGAAATCTTTGGAAAAAAGTAATCAGTTCATTAATTTTGTTCAGGCAGAACTGTGGAAAACAAAGTGTAAATTGTACCCAAACAAAATACTTGTTCCATATTATTTGTATGCAGACGAATTTGAAATTAACAACCCCCTCGGATCTCATTCCTCAATACACTCTATCTGCAACTTTTATTATTCATTTGCATGTATGCCCCTTAATGAAGCAAAACTAGAAAACATATTTTTAGCAGCAGCAATCAAATCGAAAGACATTAAAAAATACGGGAACGAAAAATGTTTGCAACCCCTCATAAATGAGTTAAAATTTCTTGAAGAAGAAGGTATCCTTGTAAGGCCACCCGATGGGGATACATTCCACGTTCACTTTATTTTGGGTCTTATACTTGGTGATAACTTAGGCCTTAACACATTACTGGGTTTCAGCAAGTCGTTTTCTGGAACATTTTGTCGATTTTGTCGCTTGAATAAAGATGAATGCAGTGAAACTTGTACGGAAAATTCTGATAAACGGAGAAATATAAGTAACTACAACTTTGACCTACAAAAAAATAATCCCAAAGAAACTGGTATTAACAGTGAATGCTGTTTTAATGACATCCCCTCATTCCATGTTGTTGAGAACTTCAGCGTGGATGTTATGCATGACATTTTTGAAGGAATATGCCATTACGATCTTTGTCACGTAATAATTCATTTCACTCAAATAAAAAAATATTTTTCATTAGAAACCTTAAACAAAAGAAAACAAACATTTGAATACGGTCCTATAGAAATAGGAAATGCTTCGAATGAAATACATCCAACTCATTTAAAAAAGCGCCATCTACGAATGTCAGCAAGGGAAATGCTTACTTTTGCTCAGTTGCTGCCTCTTATGGTAGGAGATATGGTGCCATTAAAAGATGACGTTTGGAACTTTCTCTTAAACCTTCTAGAAATAATTAATATAGTACTATGCTTTGAGATCTCAGATGAGTCGATATCAACATTGAGGAGCAAAATAAAAACGCATAATGAACAATATCTTCAACTTTTCCAAGACAAATTAAAACCCAAATTCCATATTATTACACACTATCCAACAATATTACAAAAATCAGGACCATTAAGAAAATATTGGTGTTTTAAATATGAAGCGAAGCACAAAAGCTTTAAATTATATGCCCATGCTATAACTTCCAGAAAAAATATATGCCTTACATTAGCAAAAAAATTTCAGCTTAAGTTTGCCAATAGAATTTTAAATTTTAAATATAACACCGTTAAATGTGTAGTTTGGAAGAAACACAACACGCCTAGTGGCTTGATTTCATTAATAAGCAACAAATTGGAGGTTCAGAAAGAACGACTGAACTTTTGGTGTGAAGCAGAATACAATGGCATTGAATATAAAAGCGGTTATTACGTGTCCAGATTAACTAATGATTATAATATATACGTAATTATAAATTTCGTTCAAAACGAAGAAGACATTAGTTTATTCTGTCAAAAATTAAATGAAATTCACTACCGACCACACTACATGGCGTTTGAAGTCGATGCTTCTTTTCTGGGTGAATATTTTATTTTACACTTTGAGGAATTAATTGGACCTCCAGCAACAGTAATAAAAACTCCGAAAGGGAAAACTATGATGCACATAAAAGAATACTTTCTACCATAAGAAAGTTGAAGGAACTTGAAATAAAATGTGTTAATAGTAATTGTGTGGGTTTTCAAAATTTCATTATTATACAAACATTTGTATACTTTCAGTTCCGTTCACTCGACAAGAAAATCATTTAATTAAACAATGAATGAAAGCATAGAAGGCAAAAAAAGCCCTAATCAATCCCAAACCTACTTGTACATAGAAAATTCACCAACTTATGGAAGACCCACAGTAGATATTGTTGAAAACATATCTTTTAACAGCTCAGAGAACAATTTACTCGGATCACTTCAATGCTTCAATCAACAAGAAAGAAAGTGCAATATAAAGTCCCTAAAACACAACGACGGTCAGGATTTAACTTCTTCTAATCTGCAATTCGACCATTCTCAAGATGCTTTGCGAAAACTTCTCAAGTCATGGAATTTAGATCATTTAACAGAATTCTTAATATGTGAGTCTACTTTATCACTTTAAAGCATAATATGTAAAACTATCACACAATAGCTATCAATTATCACTTATGCAAGTAAATTAAAAAAAAACTCCGTAAAACTTGATTTAGTTTTAGAATGAAAATGAAAATTGTTGACTTAGTTTTCAAAGGTTAATATTATAAATATATAGTAATAATAATCTGTACACACGCTTTTGTTGAATCATTTATGAATCCTGCACCTTCTGAAATTCTAATTTTTTTAAAAATTATTTTAAATATAGCTGAAAAAATCACCATCGGCATTTTGGAAGTAATCAAACGACACCACATAAATATGCTTTTCAAAGACCAAAAAATTGGTGATCTAGTGGTGTTCGAAGAAAATTTAATAGAATGGCGTTCAAGATCATCCTTGTTTGTAGACGAAGAGGATAGTGAATGTAGTAGTTCTTTAAAAAGAAATCTGAGTTCTGTATCACCCATCACACCATCTAGCTCAAGAGGACCTACTTCACCAGAAGCCATAGAAGTGTCAGTACATTTATCAGACATATTGAATGATTCCAATAAATCAAGTATTATGACGCGTTACTATGAGCGGCATTCTAAGTTACTGGCAGAACACAGATCTATATTGATAAGCATAATATGCTGTTATTTTGAAGAAAATAATCTTCACATGTCCTTGAAAACCAGTTATAGATTAGAAAATGAAATTCTTAATCGTTTTCCTGGAGAAAAACTGGAATACTACCGTGTGGGAAGACGGGGAAAAATATATGCCAAAGCTTGTAATGACAAGAGGAGT
Source organism: Philhelius festivus (assembly GCA_963931855.1). Classification (NCBI taxonomy): domain Eukaryota; kingdom Metazoa; phylum Arthropoda; class Insecta; order Diptera; family Syrphidae; genus Philhelius; species Philhelius festivus. Next base: position 53,782,496 of record OZ007556.1, on the reverse strand, counting down.
TATCGGTCGCTTCTTAAACGGACATTAGCTTTGGATGCGGATGCGTCTGACAGCCCTGATGTTGAACCACCAAACCCACGTAATAAACAGTTCTGTAAGTAACTTTAAAGCACGTTTTAATACAAGAACTTTGCTTAAACTTTAGACAAATTTTAAAACCATTCAACCCTACCACTTAAAGTTAAATTTACTTTAGTTTAAATAAAATTGATAAAACTTACTGCAAGAAATATGTAGTTTCATAATATGAGAAATCAAATTTCCGAATAAATATGTTCAAACATAACTATAAACAATCAAGCATACTAATTAAATGAAATAATTGTACTTCTTTTTTCCTAAAAAGCCATAAAAAAGGCCGAATGCGGAAAAAAAGAGTATTGTCAAATTGACAGTTTCGAGTTCAAATTAAATTCCTATTTATGAGAAAATTCAATTTAAATTAAGGAGTTACTGAATTATTAGCTATTGCATAGATCCATTCTTATTACTTAGCACTCTTTTATGTTTTTATGTTCTATGTATAAAATTAAGTACCTATCCCAAAATTTGCAAATAAACATGAGAATATAATCTAAATATTATTAACCAACAGGTCCAGAAACTGATGCAGAGGAGTGCATACGTAGCTTAAAGTATGACAACTTATCAGTTGCGGAATTTGACAGCTGTTGGCAGGCATGCAGTCAATATAGGATGCAAAACGTGCAGCAAGCAAGTTCTTTGCATGATATTTTTGCAAAATGGCCGGAGTATAAGACCCCAACTGGTTTTCGATTAGTAAGTTTTATTTGAATTATAAAAACCATATATATTTATATTTTAAAATACCGCTAAGTATTCAAATATTTACTAAACTAATTCAAAATAACAGTATTTAAACAAGTAAAACGTAAGAAAAGTACTTGAAACTCTTTTTTTATAAAAAAATATCGAAAAAAGCGAAGTAAAACGGAAATAGACAAACACTTTTTACTTTATATTTAAATTGAAAGCAATACAAAAATATTGGATCTGTGCTTCGATTAAATTAAGTTCTTTTATATAAAAAATTTTATTTAATCAACAATTTAAATTTCAATTAATATACATATATAGGTATGTATACTTTGATACAAAAAATTAGATTCGTAACGAAAAAGAAATCCTGAAATGTTCTTTCCTCTTTTCTACCCAAAAATCTGTGAAAAAAGACAACTGCGGAAAGAAGAGTGTTGTCAAATTCACAGTATCAAGTTCACATCAGGAATTCTTATTTATGGGTAAATACGAGTACATACAGCAGATTGACGACCACATATCTTTTTTGAAGAGCAAAGGTGAAAGCATTCAGCCGTTTATGCTTGGTTTAGGTGACAGCGACTCAGAAAATATATTAAACTTTTATATATATGTAGATGGAGTTAAGTTTCTTTTCAACTGCTTCTTAAGGCTCAACAAAACACACCGGATCAAGCAAAACGTTTTTGATTCTATAGTCAAAAAAAACATTTTTTATTTGAACCACACCAAGCGAAACAGAATAAAAAAAACAAAATGTTTTGTGCTTTTGTTTCCTTTGGTGTGCGTTGAAATAAAACAAAATACGAACTACGAGTATCGTAAAAGCTTAACTCCGGCTGAAAGATAATAACTCTACGGCAAGTAAATACAAACAACAATTTTGTGTTTACAAAATAGACATTATGGAATTATTTATAAGAAAAGAGAAAAGCTTTTAATCTTGCCAATCTCCAAGTGACATAGTAGGTAGTAGCAATCCACAGCTTATCAATAGTAAGTTTATTGGCATGTCCTTATCTTTGTAAATATAGATAGGGCTTCTTGCCTCAATTAAAAAAATGAACATATACTTTCATATTAATTTAAAATTTGCGCACAGAGTAAACGTAGAAGCAAACGGAAATAAAATTTTGTTTTGCAAAAAACAACAGGTCAGCTATCGGCAACGAAACATATTTTTCTGTTTGCTTTGGTTTTTATGTTTCGTTTCATTCGGTGTGTTTTGCGCCACAAGAAAGTAGGCAATTATCGTCAACGACCCTTGTTCGAAACAGTTTTGTTGCATTCGGTGTATGTTGCTCTCATACAATGGCATGTACTCGTATTTTCGACAACCACCACCGAAACTCTTCAAAACAAAAACGTGTGTTTTGTTTGGTGTGTGTAGTCTCATATGAAACAATGTTCTCTTGATTCACAAAACAAAAAACACGTTTTGCTTTATCCGGTGTGTTTTCAGCCTAAGAGTAGTTGATATTTGTTTTAAGACTTTCCATTTGTTTAATTTAGAATATGCTCCTGCCTGCTCTCAATTTTGGGCATTTATAGAAAATCACTTTTATGATATGAAAATTACAAAAAATATATCATCTAAAATGTTTGTACTTTCACTAAACAAACAAGTTAAGCGTAAAAAAAGTACTTGAAACTCTTTTATTAATAAAAATCATCAAAAAAAGCGAAGTAAAACGGAAATAGACAAACACTTTTTACTTTACATTTAAATTGAAAGCAATACAAAAATATTGGATCTGTGCTTCGATTAAATTAAGTTCTTTTATACAAAAAAATTTATTTAATCAACAATTTAAATTTCAATTAATGTCATAGGTATGTATACTTTGATACAAAAAATTAGATTCGTAAGGAAAAAGAAATCCTGAAATGTTTTTCGTGATTCTGTCCCAAACCCATATGTTTCAAATATTCCTTAAGAAACCGTCAATTTAAGGTTTTAAAAACTCAAGTACCTTAATTAACCTACATATACTTTTTTCTTTTTTATTTTTATTTTTTATTTTTTTTTTATTTTTTTTTTATTCTATCTATAGTCTGATGTATATATATCGAATTTTACATGATTTAAATTTTATTAATTAATTCTCCAGATTGACAAGGATTTTGCAACAATTTATGGAAGTCGTCCGGGAATACTTGGTAGATGGCCAGAACAAGCTAGTTCATTAATAAATTTTCTCTTGAAGCAAACCCAATCGAGAGATAAAAAAATGAGAGCAATTTTGGAATCGATAAATCAAGAAGATGTTAACAGCGGTAATTAGTTTTCTTTATTTTTTCCTTTATAAGTATTTGGTTGAGCAAAACATAAATTCTCGTCCGCAGAAATTATGTTATGTTTACCACTAATACTTTTAACTATGCTAGGTATTCCGTTTAGAATAAAATTAGGTTAAGAACTAACAACTTTTTATCTTACTTTACCATTAATTTATAAAAAAAAATTTCTGAATTCTATTTCCAGATGCAACAGCAGTCAAATTATTATGGTGCCTGCACTTTTTCCTCTTTCCTACCCAAAAATCTGTGAAAAAAGACAACTGTGGAAAGAAGAGTGTTGTCAAATTCACAGTTTCAAGTTCACAGCAGGCATTCCTATTTATGGGTAAATCCATACAGGAGATTGATGACCACATATCTTTTTTGAAGAGCAAAGGTGAAAACATTCAGCCGTTTATGCTTGGTTTAGGTGACAGCGACTTAGAAAATATATTAAACTTTTATGTATATGTAGATGGAGTTAAGTTTCTTTTCAACTCCTTCTTAAGAGCAGTTGATATTTGTTTTAAGACCTTCCATTTATTTAATTTAGAATATCCTCCTGCCTGCTCTCAATTTTGGGCATTTATAGAAAATCACTTTTATGATATGAAAATTACAAAAAATATATCATCTAAAATGTTTGTACTTTCAGAACAATTGAATCACCAATTGGAAGAAGGAGATATATATATCTGATTTAATTGTTGGGAAAACGCAAAAAACTGAATAATTTATTTGTGTTCTAAGATGCATTTATAAAATCACCATCGGCCTAACCAATGGGTCTAGATATACAGATGACATTTGCATCAAAATGTCATTTTTGGAAATTTTTGCACTTATTCCCTTGTTCCAATTGGTGATTCAATTGAAGAGTCCTTCAGCTTAAATCTTGTGCGTTGATCGTAGATTTTAATATGTTTGACAATCATTTTTTATTCAGCTATACCGTGTTGTACCGGTAATGTACATAAAATTGATGAATATGTTAATCAAGCATTAGCCTTAAGCCATTAATGTAAATACTAAATTTGACGAAAATAATAAGTTTAAAATTGATAAAAAGTATTGTTTTCAATGAAATATTTAAGCTTTTCAGGAAATCGAAAAGAAGAAGAAATGGAACTATTTCGAAGATACATTTTGAAAGTCGGTATGGGTAAGCTAACAAAATTTACATATATTTTATATAATCTTTCATGAAATACATACATGCATACACATACTTTAATATAAAATAATAACCTAATTATTTTCTATATAATCTTTTCTTTCAAGTAATCTATGATTGAAAACATGCGGATTATGAATATTTTATGGTTGTGTGTCTTATTTCATAGAATTTCTGCATCCTTTCATATTTCGTATGAAAAATTACAACAAAACTGTTATTTACCATACGAAGTATGAAAAACTGCATTAATTTTATGAAATAATGCATATCTAAATCGTGCGAAAATATTCATATTTCATATGATTGCATTCATAGATTTCACGAAATTTCATTCATATGATGCATTTATTTTTTCATACATTCTATGAAAAAAAATAATGCATCGTATGAAAGAAAACATACATTGTATGTAACTATTCATACGATGTATTACAAGTTTCATATGTTCTATGAAGACAATAATGCATCGTATGTATGATTACATACAATTTATGTAACTTTTTATGCGTTCCATAACAAATTTCATAGATTCTATGCAAAAAATCATAAATTGTATGCCTGTATTCATAGATTTCATGCAAAATTACATAAATTGTATGTAACTTTTCATACGATGCATTACACATTCTATGCAAAAAATCATAAATCGTATGAATATATTCATAGATTTCATGCAAAATTACATAAATTGTATGTAACTTTTCATACGATGCATTACACATTCTATGCAAAAAATCATAAATCGTATGAATATATTCATAGATTTCATGTAAAATTACATAAATTGTATGTAACTTTTCATACGATACATTACAAATTTCATAGATTCTATGCAAAAAATCATAAATTGTATGAATATATTCATAGATTTCATGCAAAATTACATAAATTGTATGTAACTTTTCATACGATGCATTACACATTTCATAGATTCTATGCAAAAAATCATAAATCGTATGAATATATTCATAGATTTCATGCAAAATTACATAAATTGTATGTAACTTTTCATACGATGCATTAAACTTTTCATAGATTCTATGCAAAAAATCATAAATCGTATGAATATATTCATAGATTTCATGCAAAATTACATAAATTGTATGTAACTTTTCATACGATGCATTAAACTTTTCATAGATTCTATGCAAAAAATCATAAATCGTATGAATATATTCATAGATTTCATGCAAAATTACATAAATTGTATGTAACTTTTCATACGATGCATTACACATTCTATGCAAAAAATCATAAATCGTATGAATATATTCATAGATTTCATGCAAAATTACATAAATTGTATGTAACTTTTCATACGATGCATTACACATTCTATGCAAAAAATCATAAATCGTATGAATATATTCATAGATTTCATGCAAAATTACATAAATTGTATGTAACTTTTCATACGATGCATTACACATTCTATGCAAAAAATCATAAATCGTATGAATATATTCATAGATTTCATGCAAAATTACATAAGTTGTATGTAACTTTTCATACGATACATTACAAATTTCATAGATTCTATGCAAAAAATAAAAAATTGTATGCCTGTATTCATAAATTGTATGCAAAGTTACATCAATTGTATGTAATTTTTCATACAATGCATCACAAATTTGATATATTCGTATGAACATATTCATAATTACTATGCCTGTATTCATAAAGTTTATGCAAGATTACATGCGAATCTTATGTATATATTGCATACATCTTATGAAACTTTACAACAATCATATGAAAGAAAACATCAAAAAGGAGGGGAAATGGATTTTTTCACGTGATGTAACTATTTCATACATTTTATGATTTCTGTCATACGATGATGATTGCTGTCATACGATGATGAAATGGAAATCATAAATCGTATGAAATCGGTCATCAGCTCAAATCTAATGCAAAAATTCATCAATCGTATGCCATTTTTCATTGGATTGATGGACATATTTTTTTCGGTGTATGTCGGTGACAAGATCGACTGTCAGCTGATTAACCTAACCTAACATGGATCAGGGTAGACAAAGACAAAAATAAGCCCCTTATTAAATCCTCAAAAAAATGATGTCAACATTGGACCCATACTTTAAAACTATTGTTCTTCGAATATACCCAAAAATCATATCCCAAAATATTCTTCACGAATTAGGGACACCCTGTATAAGAAATGAATTTCCAAAGATGATTTCAGCGGTTTTAAATATTTTGTTTGCATATTTTAAGGGAGATATTTTTAAAAATTTGAAAAAATAATTTTGAATATTTTTCTCTAATATCATTCATGCTCTAATATTGAAAAGTCTATTTTTGCGGGACGTGTGGTATTTTTTTTTTGTTTGTGAAACACCAAGAATGCTTCCGAATAAAAAAATAAATGTACAAAATTCCATTATTACCAAAAATCGTTGTTTACCGAAAATAAAAATAATTCCTCTGTGAGGTATTTAAGTTATTGCTTCTGGTGCGGTTTATTGTCTATTGACTATGTATGATGCTTTTAGTTTATGTTTTGAATTTTCAGCATTTTGTAGGTCCATAGGTAAGCACGAATATTTTTACAGAATTTTCCAGGGAATTCAAAATCCTTATTTGCATGTTCGGGAGCGTAATTGGCTGTTTAGCAAAAAATAACAAAAAATTGTTGTGTTTTGCTTTGGGAGCATTGAGAGTGGGTGCTTTGTTGGATCGGAAGAACAATGGTTAAACAACAAATATTAAAAAAAAAAAGAATTTGAACATGATTTAGCTGGGAGGTGCTTTATTGTTTATGATGTTGGGTTCGTAGATATATGTGGACGTAATGCTGTACATATGCTTGTTAATTTGAGTTTATTTTTTGCCAAAATGGATCTAACAAACTTGCCCTTTAGCTTTGAGCTTAAAAATAAATTTTTATGTTTGCAAACAAAATATTTAAAAATTTCAAAACGGATTTAAAAAAAAGGAGGCACTCCAATTTTCCAAGACCTTTTTTTATAATATACGCCCACTCAAGGGGTTATAAATAATCTTAAACACAGTTCGAGCAATTAGGAAAGTACTCGTAGAATAGGATTTGATAGTTTGATAAGCGATACCGATGCACATTGGTTTTGAATATTTGCAGATTGCAATGAATGGGAAATATCGAGCCGGGTAAAGCATTCTACATTCTTGTAATGCAGTTCAAAAAAGAATCTCTGTACTTGACAATACAGTACGTCCGAAATCGGGCTCAAGGGTAAACTGATGAGAATTCTTAGAAGTACGATTATTAAGGTTGAATTGTTTCAGAGGAGGAATAAATCTAGAGCACTGTTTATGAAAATAGCGGTTAAATAATGTCAGACATGAGACATTGCAGCGGTGCTCGAGAGATACAAATATTTCAGTTAGACAACGATCGCCTATAATTTTTGAGTTCTCTTTTTGAATTCTGTCCAAGAGACTCAAGTAGGTTTTTGGAGCTCCTGCCCAGATATGGGAATTTTACTCGAGTTTCGGTAGAATAAAGACTTTATATATTATAGCCAGATAAGAAGGGATACAAAACTTAGCAAAGGTTTTTGGCGACGTCAAATATGTGATCACTCCACAAAAGATGGTCTATGATGAACAAGGCTAGAACTGAAAGATGTTCAGTTTCCTTGATGCAAGTGCCACCCATGGATAGTGGGATTAAGGGAGTTACGCTTTAGCGACAGTAGATAGCATTGAGTTTTTTAAAACAATGCTGTCAAGATCAGAATATAATGAGCTTATCATATACGCTGCCGTTGGAAGTCTACATCCAAAGAACAAGGATGTGAATCTAAAAACGAATATTCATCGATACCAAATGCACCCATTTTCAATAAGAGAGCTTGATGCCACCCTCTACCAAATGCCTTTGAAATATCAAGTACAATAATCTTACTTTCTCCCAAACGATGTAAAGATATGTTTTACTGTTTGGTGAGATACGAGTAAACCAAGAGATCACCAATGGACCTATTGCTACGAAAACCATACTGCCGGTCATTAAGAAGCTTTCGTTCCTCAAGATATTTCTTAAGCTGAAAATTGATCAGCATTTCAATGACCTTAGAAAAGATGGGACGTAAGTGCGATTGGACGAGAGTTAGAGGGGGAGGAGGATTCGCCTTTTTTAGGGACAGGGTGGACAAATGATATTTTCCATCCACTCGAGAAGAGACCAGTAGAGTAAGACAGCTGGAAAAGCTTACGCAGTGGTTTTTCCAGCCTAAGAGAATACCTCTTCAAAACAACTGTCAACAACAAACAAACTGTCCAGGCCAGCGGATTTTGTACTACATTTGGGACATTGTAATATTTTTTGCCGTAATTTTTGGTCATGTGGAAAATTAGTTCGTGTACAAGTCTTTCTAGCTTGTTTGAACTTATTCTCAGTGGGGTTGAGTTTAAAACTACGGAAACTTACTTCTCTAACGAATCGAACCAGGAGTTTTCTTTCGGTTTGGTGGATTGTATCCTATTCGGAATAAAATTTCTCATACCGTAAAGAGTCACATTTGTGACCATTATCTGCACTAGAGTCTATGCCACTATCGAAAAAGCATAGTGACCAGTTAAATTTGCCGAAAAACTTATTGACACCGTCCCAGTTGGCTTTCTCGTAAAGCCAAACGGTTCCCATAGGTTTTTTTTTTAACTGGGGTTTGATGAAACGAGAAACTCACAGATATGACACAATGGTTTGATGTGCCTAGAGGCGATAATACACTTATGGTGTATTTATTAGGATGAAAGGCAAGGAACAAATCTAGAGTGTTGGCGGATTGACCTGCAACTTCAGGAATCCGAGTAGGATCGTCAATAAGCTGAGTCAGGTTGTGTAACTCAACGCCACTTGATTTGCGGTCGTCCTCTACTGCTCCGGTCCCTCGGAATTAGATTCGAAAACTTTCCGGACCGGAGCATTTACATTTATTCGTTCTACATGACCAAGCCATCTCAATCGTTGAACCTTAATTCGTTTGAATATGTCGGTCTCGCTGTACAGCCCGTACGTTCATGGTTATATCTTCTTCTCTACACCCATCTATGTAGACGGATAACTTCCCTCCCGAAACATCCTAAAGCGTTCTTTTGACAAGGTCCATGTCTCTTCGCCATACACAAGATGAACATATAGAAACACCCAGAGAGGACTTTGCTACTCAATTGTTTTCTTACTCGAAAGAAGCAGCAATTGACAAGAGATATTCTGCGTTTGATTTCAAAGCTGGTGTTATTTCCCGAATTGATAGCGGTACCTAGTTGGACAAAGTCTTTAACTACCTCAAAATAATTGCTATCTATGGCGACGTTCTGTCCAAACCGTCGGTGTTGTGTGTCCTTTCTAGTTGATAGCATATTTTTGGTCTTGCCCTGATCAGGCGCTAAGCACATCTTCTTCGATGTCTGAATGTCGTTGGCGTATCCGAGTAATTGGTCGGACTTTAGGAAGATCGTTCCTCTGGTTTTGACACGTGAGTTTTACACTATTCTTCCAAGAACAATGTTGAGGAAGTCGCATGACAGAGCATCGCCTTGCCTAAAACCCTTTCTGACATCAAATCAGTGAGATCTTTTTCAACTTTAATAGAGCAGCGTGCATTCTGCATCGTCATCCTACACAAACGGACAAGTATACCTATCAAGTTGTTGATAGATGAGTTGTTGCGATAAAGACTTATGCCTCTGTAGTTTTCGCAGTTCAGGGGGCCTCCTTTCTTAAGGATCGGACAGACAATGCGGAGGTTCCATTCATCGGGTATGCTTTCTTATGACCATATTTTGCGTATATGAGCTGGTGCCTAGTCCCAAACAAGTCATCGCCTGCCGCTTTGAACAGTTCGGCAGCGATCCCGTCCACTCCAGTGGCTTTGTTGGACTTAAGATTCGATCTTCACTAGATACTACCTTTACTTCGTCCAAATCAGGTGGGTTATTCTCGGTTGGTCTGCATCGCCTAAGTCGGATGGTATTGTCTCCATATCAGCGGAATTCCCTTCTTCATCGCTGTTACAAAGTTTGGAGAAATGATCCTTGCATAATCTCAGCCTATACTGCGATTCTACTACGATGTTCCCTTGATTGTCAATCAAGGTTTCGGCTCTTGAATTGTATACTTAATATGTTTTTTTAGCTTTGGTAAATCTTCCGAAACTCATTCCTGCTATGGCATCCCTTTATTTCCTCGATCGAGCGCTTCACAAGTTCTTCCTTTTTTTCTGAGTCTCCTCTTCTACTTGTAAAGCTCGCAAGCTACTCTGGTCCTTCTGGGCAGCAAAATATCAAATAACTGTTCAATATAACAAAAGTGGCGTAAAAGTATGTGAATAAAACTTTCACGCTCCAGGGCTGAAATCAATCTTTTTAAAGAGTTTTTGAGGCCCTTCGAGCATATATGTTATTATAGTAAAGTGACTCTCATTTTAACCTTTTGAATTAGGCGAAAAATTGAAAGTTACCTCCTCAAACATAAATTTGTCTAGATAGATGTCTGTCATAACATTGCCTAAGTTCAATGTGAAAGTATCAGGACAGGACTACAATCTTGATCGTTTCTCCTTTGAATGCATGCATTGAACGTTCTTTCTCCACAGACTACAAGAGAGCTTACAGACTAAAGCAGATAGACAAACTGACACAAATTTTATCCCCATTTTTTTAAAATTGAAATTCTTTAAATTCCATAAGTTGCATCCTTGCAACTTGCATCCTTGTACAAAACCTACTCATTACTCGACTTGTAAGCCTAATGCAAGTAAAAAGTCGTGTTTATTTTTCAGCAATCGGCAATCGCATCGCCTGGAAGAACTCTTTGTTATTTTGTTTTTCTTTTTATTATTATATTTATTTAAATTTAATGTATTTGTTCTAAATTAAAATTAATAAACTTTTTTAATTTCATATTTTTTTGTTTTTCATTTTTTTTTTAGATTTGAAAACGTATTTTTGTTTACAATAAATAAAAATATAACAATGTATAAAAGATATTGGATTTATTTCATTTTGAAATGAACAGAAATGATTAAAGAAAAATAAATATATCTAAAAAGAAAAAGGAATATCGAGAGAGAGAGTTTTCTTGTTGTTGTTGTTGATGTTGTTTTTGTTTCTTCTTTTTTGTTGTTTTTCTTTCTTGTTAAAAATAGTGAGTGTTTTCATTGGTGATAGTGAAAGAGAGAGAGAGAGTTCTTTTCGGTGTGAAGAGAGTTTTTTTTGTGAATTGATGTTGTTGTTTTTTTTATATTTAGTGAGTTAAAGAGAGAGAGAGAGAGCGTATATGTTAAGTAAAAATAAAATATTTATTCTTCCTCTTCTTCCTCCTCCTCTTCTTCTTCCTCCTCCTCTTCTTCTTCCTCCTCTTCTTCCTCCTCCTCCTCTTCTTCCTCCTCCTCTTCTTCCTCTTCTTCATCAGCAACCTCTTCCTCTATCTCCTCCTCATCTTCGATAATATCTTCATCGGCCTTAGCATCCTCCTCACCTTCGGGTGTTTCTGGATCTCCAGCTTTTCTGCCTGGTCGTTCGCCGAACCATTTGGGCAGTTTGGCTAAAGGAAAAATAAAAAACAAAAAGTTTATTAGTTTATTTGAATCTTCAGTGCGTTGGACAAGGGGTTAGAAAATATGGTAGAGGAACGACAAGCAGGATGGGATCCTTCAAAACATACATTGCATACCTTTCTGGCGACCAGTGTACTGTTCTTTCTTTTCATGCCACAGTTTTTCGTTGACATCCTTGGTGATAGCATCAAAGCCCTGAGCAACATGAAACAGAAACAAAGAAATAGGTTTGTTTTTGTGTGTTAGGGGTGAATGTATTATGTATTTATTTTTTTTTTGTGTGTGTGTTGTGTATAAAGTACATCAAAATAAGTTACCAAAAGAACGAGGTTACAGGTACATTATGCTGTTTTATGCTTTTATTTTGAATGCGGTATAAATGTGTTTTCGTTTTTGCAGGTCTTAAGACCTAGTAGGCCGTGTGCTAAAGATTCTAAAATGTGACTTCTAACAGATTTCCTATCTCCTTATCTATGTAGATATGGGCTTAACTAGGAATTTGTAGTATTTCCTTATTTCTTGAAAGTGTCAAAAAAAACCCATAACCGTAACTATTTTTTCAATGATGTGCTAATTTGACGTCAATTCAGTAAAAATAAACTTTAAGAAAAATGTAGAAAAAATATTGGTAAATGCAAAGAACCTCGAAAGCAATTGAATTCACTTTTTGTTTTTGACGAAATTGTGTTTCGCTTAGTTAAAGTCAGCTTTTTTTTTTATAATCTACACGCGCTCAAGGGATTATGATTACCCTTTAAATGTTTGAACACAGCGCGGGCGTGAAGTTAAGGAAGAAAAAGAAGGATATGAAAGATGTGTGGCACGATGTTCTGAGACTGAAGGTTGTTGTCTCAGATATTTTATCTCCAGGGATGGCGGCTGAACTAAACTAACTAAAGCTGAAGAATTAAAACGACATAGACGACGGCAGGGATCGAACCTGTGATCATGAGGTTCACAGGCGAGTACACATCGAGGAAATTAATTACCATTTATTAAATGCAAATATCGGTACATTCTAGAAAGTGAAACTCCATTTCTTATGTACTCAGTAATACACCAAATCAATGTTTTATAAAATAACCTTAAAATATCGCCGCCTGAACAAGAACATTGTCTACGCAACATGAAGCACAGAAATTTTAAAAGATTGCAATCATTTAAGAATACATTCTTCAAAACGAGTAGATACAAATCTTTTTCAAAGTTCACTGAACGCAATAGGAAACATGAATTATCTGAGTTATTATCCGAGGACTCTGCAATAGCTTTAATATTATGGAAGTTTTAGAAAATAAAGTGACGATTACTAAGTCCGTAATAAAAGTGAAAATATACATGAAGGTGGAGTTGAATTCAATTCTTTAAAAAATCCTTATAGGTTTGGAAACATGTGTAAATTAATTTTGGACTGACAAAGGGATGTGTTGATTCTTATTTTGATAGGTATACATATATAAATATTTTATTTTTAGGAAAAACTCAGTGTCTGCATCAAGCACCGACGACCGACGCACTGAAATATTCACTGAAACATAAACGTTTGCTTTCGTCTGTTCTCCAACGTCAAAACTTTCACTTTGTTGAAACTGACATTTGTTGACGTTATTTAGCTTGATGATTATTATGACACTTTCAATAGAAATATGTCCATTTGATTTAAGAATCAAAAGCAGAAACTTTCATACATATCAAATTGTTTTTCGGACTACAATTTAAAAGCCCAATTATTTCATCAATTTTTCTTAAAGATAAATATCAAAATTTTTACTTAAATTGCACTTTAAAAATGAAAGTTAAATACTTCTTCTTTAAAGTAATAAAAATAACCACCTTTCAACTTCATTTTGAAAACTTGCAACTGTCAGTGTCAGCTAAGAAGTCGCTGTCACTTTTGACTTTCACAGATTCGGAAAACAAACTATTCACAAAGCGTCAGATTTCTTTTACGAATGGATATCAATGAAAATTCGCAGGCAAATAAAAAACATTGGCACATTATTTTTAAGCCAAAATATATGCACTTTGTATTTGTACATAATTCTAATGTCTTGTAAAATTTTGGGAAAATGACGAAAATCGGAAAGAAAAATAAATTGTCATAGAGTAAATGTCAAAATAAATCTAGTTATGCGCGAAACAGATTAAACCAGCAACAGCACCAGCATCGTCAACAGCAAACAGCACGCTGACCAGCAAACATTTCTTAAACGCATTGCCACCAGCAACGTCATTTCATCGGCTTGACATTTCATATCGAAAAAAAAGTGTTTCATTGTGGTGCCACTGAATATTGCAGTGGGAAAGCTGACAACACTGCACCAGCAACAGCAAATTTAGGACTTTGGCCTAACGACGCTGTTGGCGTTGCTGTTGCTGTTCTTATGTGTGTTGAACAATTGAAATACATTGGCTCTAAATTAATGGCGGCCGCTGTTGCTGTTGACGGTGCTGTTGCTGGTTCAATCTGTTCCGCGCTTTATTCAAGAAAACTAAAGAATCCCTGAAATAGTTAAGGAAAGAGACACAGAGTGTTCAGTCAGTTAAATATGAACATAGACTTTATCATGACATACAACTGACATTTCATGTTGACGGCCTCTATGGATCTATGGATATACGGAAATAAGATTACCTTCCGAACACAATCAGAGGAATGAAAAGTGACTTAAGTGTTTTATTGGACTTTCATAACTGAGTTAGCTATAATTAATAAAAAAAAACACCTTATGTTACTTTCAAAATATTTCCGAGTTGCTTTTCCTATCTTATTTGGTACAATCAATTTATATACCGTATTTAGACTTTAACATCTTTTTCGTCAAAACCTAAAATCTTCCTCCCTACTTTCAAAAATGTTTACTGAACTAAAATCTTTCTTACTACTTATAAGTTTATTGCAAAATCCTTTGTGTTAAAATGTTGTATAGATTGTTTTTTTAATATATTATTTAAGAATGTAAACATTTATAGAAAAAAGAAGACAGCACGAAAACGGATAAAAAAGATATTGAAGGATTATTCAAACCTGTTATATTGTCCTTGGGCCTTATATTTGGATGGAATGTTGATTCCCAGTATAAGTCTTAAATACTTATCAAATATTAAACAATAAACATATTCGAATCTGATAAAATTTGATGGGAAATAACATAATTTCGAAATTTAACGAAACAATTTTTAGGTATTTTTAACAACAAAAAAAAAACTTAACGAAACGAAACGAACATATAGTAACGCAAAAAAAACATCAGTTTTAAACGATTGAAGGCTTGAAAACAAAATCTTACATTTGGACCGCTGCATAAATCTTTCGTTTCTTTCTTGCCATCTTTTCTCTTTAAGTTCAGCATATAACGTATTGTAACCCTTTTTGTTTAAGATAATTACATTTTATAAATAATATAATATTTTAAAAAAAACTCTCTTTCTTTGAAAAGAAGTTAAAAAGCAAATTAATAAAGTCTTGAGAATAATACTTACACCCTCGAAGAGTTTTTTCTTGTCATCGTATGAGCGTGTGTCAACACGTCGTTCATACTTGGATGCTACTTGGATTTTTGGCTAAAGATTTAAAAAAAATGAAAAGTTAGTTTCGAAGAATATTTTTTTTTATATTTTGAATTATTTTGAACTTACCGGGTATTTTCCAGTTAAAGCTTCAGGGTCAAGACCCTTCTTAAGAGCTTTGTGTCTGAGTTGTTGTTTCTGTCTTTCCTTCAATTCTTTCAACTATAAAAAAAAAATTAAAATAAAATTATAATTGAATTGTAATAAAAAAAGTTTTAAAAGATGTTTTTTGAAATGTGTTAACTTACATCGTAGTCCTGACGTTTCTGCCTTTCTTCCAAGTCATACTTCTCAGTTTCCAATTTGACAATAGCTTCCCAAAGTTCTTGAGCCTTCTCGCGCAATTGACTGTCGCCGAGATTCTCAATGTTAAGGGGCTTAATGCGGAACGACAGTGAGATTTTCTTTTCTTCTTCTAATTGTTCCTTAGTCTTGTTTCGCTCCATTGCGGCTGATGAAAGACCCAACTTAAAACACACAAAAGATATTAAAGGTTAAGAACTTCTTGAAAAAAAAAATTGCATAACATAATAGTCATCCATTAATTTTGAGTGATTTTTTTTTTTGGTTTGAATTCTTCGTATTTTTACATTCTCTTTATTTTTCTTAATTTTCATTATCAGTTTCTTCATTTCTTGACAATATTCTATTTTCTTGCAGTCTTCTTAGAATTTAACATCTTTTTAGCCTGCTGCCATTAACATAATCTATTTTAAGCAAAATTTTGAATGCAATTGAAAACAAAATAGATTTGCTGCAACTTTTGCTAAACAGTGCTTAAAGAAGTTGCTTGAATTTATCAATAGCAAAAGCTGATTGATATTGGTATAGTAAGCTTGATACCTTACAATACTTCCGAATTAAATCGTAGAAAATTATGAAAATATTAAATATTTCGAAACGTATTGCCTGCTATTTCTTGCTTAAAAAAAGTTGCCTGCAACTTAGCCGTTCTAGTTCGTGCGTATTTTAGTAAAAAAGTTTCTTAAAACATTCGGCTTTAAGAAGTTGCTGAAAACCAAAGTTGCTATGTGAGTGAGCTTCCTAAAACATCAACAACTCCAACCGTAGAAAACAGCTTATACATTGCCCACCTGACGATATATTGCAAGCAACTTTTTGGAACATTTACATAGTTCAGTTATAATGTTCTTGTTCTAGTACATTTTACGACGTTTAAGATAATCTGCTCGCAAAAGGCTGTAGTAAGAAATTACTGACACAAAAAAAAGGGCAAAAAGTTAAAGTTGCCATCAACTAATACTCAATCAGGTTGTGTCTTATGTTTTATATTCTTGTTCAATGTACATATTACTATTTCCACCGAAGACATAAAGATTAAAAGAAGATTAACTTTGACAGTATTTTTCAAAATGCAGAAAATGGTATTCAATTTTGTCTTATGAGGTGAAAGCGAGGTATAAAGCTTCATTTGTATCAAACAATGAAAAACATTAGAGTCTAGAATGACTACGTAAGCTGATCGATATTGGTATATGTCAATTTGATTAGCAAAACTGTTAGCTCCATGAAGATTTAACAAGATTAAATTAATTAAGGGTAAATCACATCCGCATATGTGGTTGGTGGAAATGATATAAAAGATATGTTAATACTGCCAAAAATATAGCATGACAAAAAATATAAAATGAGGGCGAAAACCAAACGAATATGAATTAAATGATTCATTTCAAACGCATTCAATCGAATGAAATCTTTTAAATATTCATCTACAATTATTGAAGTAACTGATAGTCAAATTTTTCACTACAAAAATTAAATGAATTCCCATTTTAACCATCAATAAAATTAATATAACTATTCAACTTACAACTCCAGCATCTTTTTTGGCAATGGTAAAATTGGGACCCTTCTTGTCCTTATCTTTCATTGCTTGCACCATAGCTTGACGTTTTCTTTCGGCCTCTTCGAGACGTTGACGTTTCTCATCGGCTTCACGCTGTTTCTTCTCTTCGACTTCACGAACGCGACGCTCTTCTTCTTCCTTTTTGCGTTGAGCCATCTTTTGTTCTTCTTCAGCCCGAGAAATTTTACGTTTGGCTTGCTTTTCCTTGAGTTTCTTCAACTCATCTTCTTCCTTTGCTCGCTGTTTGCGCCATTCATTAATGTATTCTTTTAATTGATCATCAAGATCGGAACGTTTTTGATCCTGGCGCTTAATGAACTCTGGATCACCTTCACCTCTTTAATTTGGTTTAAATAAAATAAATTTAAATTATTAGTTTTTTTTCTAAGATCTTTTCAGGTTAAAATTAATTATATTTAGTGTTTTTTTTTATTATTTTTATTTAAATTGAAATTGTGAAGCTTTTGTTATGAAGCTCATTTTTGAGTATGTTTAATTTTTTTTAAAATTTAATTTTAATAGTTTATAATAATTTTTGGATATTTTTTTTTTAAATTGAATTTAATGTTGAAACTTGGGACACACAAAAGGCATTGACACAACAAAATTAGATTTAAAACTATTCAACTAACAACGACTTTTTTGTTTGGTTTAGGAAAATTAATTATAAACTTTACATAAACGCTTGTCACAACAATTTTTTTTGTTTATTTATCATATTTAATTTTTTATTAGAATATATTTACACTGAATAAATGTGATGATATTATATAGTTATAATTGTTTGTTTGTGTGTGTGTATAGGGGACGAAACATCAATCACATACATTAATACACAACGAAATAATAAAATTAATAATAATTTTAATTATATAGCTAGTATTAAATTATTTGTTTGTAAGAAAACTAATGATATATATGTAATTGTTGAGTTAAAAGTAAAAGCATGCAAAAAAATTAATATATTAATAAATAATAATTCTTATGTATGCTGAATTTTTACTTTTATTTGTTATTATATGCTTAGATTTTTGTTTTAATATTTAATAATATTAAATATTAAGTTTTTTTTTAATTTAAATGCAGGGAAAACAGATTCTTTTTTCTTTGGAATAATTCATTTTTTGTTTTGCATAATTTTTGATTGATTGATCAAAAGCAATTTTTTAAAAAGTAAAATACATATTTCAAAACAATTTTAAGAAAAATTGCCATTATAAAGTTTTGAAATTTTTATTTGGGGGACTCCAGACCTGTTTTGTATTTATATAATTTAATCTAAGTTATATCGACCTTTGGTAAAACTATACAAGAAAAATATATTTTTCCGAATAACGCAATTATATCAAGATATTTTCATATCCAAAAGAGGACTATGAGAAAAGCTTAAGGATTTTCGGGATGCCATAAATCTGGTGTAAGTCAGCATTTAAAAAAAAATAGATTGATTGATCTACATATGTCTCTGAAATTACTGAAAAACTATAAAAAATCGGGAATGGATTGATCTGAAACTATTAGATTATCAGGAAAATTGTTGGGATCAAAGCTGATAATGAAATCCTCCTCTTAGGGATTGTTTTTTGCGCGGCGAATTACTTCGAGGTTCTGCCCTTTGATTAGTTTTGTTTTTCAGTTTTCCACATTTATCATTCGCTAAGGAGCTTACGTAAATTAGTTCCGTTATAAAAATTATAGAGCACTGAATTTTCTCCACTTGAATTTTTAATATAAGTTTGTCACGACGCGTCGTCAGTTTTTCAAAATGTTCTTTAAGCAACAAATCAAGAGTTATCAGACCTGAGACGCTAAATCCCAAATAAAGTCTCCAAAGTAATCCCTGCATTTAAATTGATTAATGTACATTTTTATATCACCTTGCATACAAAATTAAGAAAACCTACATTGGGAACCAACCAAAAACATATTTTATAATGTATTAGAAAGTACAGTCGTTAGGCTTAAAAATGCTTCATGGACCTCTGTATGTTTTAAGAAAGTTTAACTGTTTAACAAATAGAAACAAGAGTAAGAAAACTGTACCGTTAACCGGTAAGATTTTTAAAAAATGTAATTTATGTTTGTGGCTTGAAAGTATGAAGAAAAATGTAATTTAATGAATTTTCGAAAATTATTTACCTTATTAAAAAAAGGAACAAAAACTACATAAATATTTGTCTTTGTTTTAGAAAAAGTATTAACTAAAACGGGGAACAAAAATCAAAATTTAAAAAAATATATATAAAACGTAATTGTTTTTTTATTTTTGTTTTTGATTTGTTGTAAGAAAAAAAACTATATTATTAAGTAAAACTTTTACTTTCCCAAAACTACTTACACAATGAAGCTTTGAAAATAATGATTATAATTTTTGTTGTTTTTAAAAATTTCTTCATCTTTCAATCCAATATTTTAGGAAAAAAATAATTTTAAAGCTTCATTATTTAAACGTAGGTATTTGGTTTATTTCTTTAAAAAAAAAATAAAAGGCTTTGTTATAGAAAAAAATAATATAATATGTAGTTAAAATTATATTAAATTAACAAAAAAAAATAATTAGGCTTTAGCAGCTTTACTTTGAGCTAACAACAGATTTTATAGTTTATCTCTATAACTTACTCGGCTGATGGTGTTTGAGGTGGTTTTCTTTAGATTTTGTTTATTTATTTATATTTTTTGATTTGACAATGATTATTTGGATTTTCGTCAAAAATATTATTTTTACACGATTCCCCGCATACAAAAATGTTTTTTTTTTTAGTTTGATTTAACATTAGTTTTATGTGTGAGATTATTTTGTCAAAAAAAGAAAGAGAAAGAAGAAAAAATTTGTTTAAAAATTGTGCCTTTGCTAACAAAAAAAAAATTAGAGAAGAATATTTTGTTTTTTTTTTAGCCAAAAAATCTCTTAAAACAAATTTTAGTTTTTTCCTACACTTAATGAAAATTTGAAAATGATAAATTTATAATATGAAAATGTGAAAGTGTGTTTTTTTGTTAATTAATAAATTTTTTTTCACGAAAATTTTCAAATTTACATTTTAGATGTTTTTTTTTTTAATTTAAATTGTGCCCAATTATTTATAAAATTTAATTATTTTTTTTTGGTTTACCAATTTTGAAATTTTGCTTACGATCTATAACATAGTTTGTGTGACTGTGTGTGTATGTATACGTATTTATATTCTACATGGATTCACTAAATCAGGGTACACTTACTTGCTGCAATTAAAAAGAGAAAGAAAAAAATAAATATTATCAATAAAAATGGTGCATAGGTTTTTTCTCTTAAGTGAGGTTAGTTCTTCCGTCAGTAGCTTTTTTTAAATTTTATTTCCAAACAAATATGTTATTATATTCTAAGTATTTTTAATTATTTTTAAAGATATGACAATTTTTACTACTTTACTTTACTGAGATTTTAATTTGTTCAAGACTTTTTCAATGGTATCGATTTCAACTTACGTCTCCTCTTTGGTCTCCTCGACGACCTCCTCCTCCTCTTCTTCAGAACTAAATTTTTGTATTTTTTTGATTAATTTATCAAAAGGGACACAACAGTGGGAATATTGTGAAGGTTAGGGAGAGGGGGTGAAAAAAACATAAATTGGTTAAAAAAAATACAAAGATATTTGCAAAATGTATACACATAAGGACAATCTTAAATATACTTAAATTTTTACTCTAAGACTCTTTCATTTTCCTTAAAACAAAAATTAACATTTCCTTTGTTGAAAACCTACACTTAAAAAAAATATTTTAATTAAATATATAAATATCATAGTTGTTGCTATAGAAAACAAAAACAGAAAAAGTGCTTTTGGGCTGAAAACTGTGCGATAAAAAAAAAATGAAAGTTCAACAAGAAACAAATAAATATTTTGTTTTTTTTTTTCAAATCCACAAAAACGATGATACAAAAATTGGTAGGGATATATATTTAAACAAAAAAATAAAAGTATGTATATTTAACACTTAACAAAAGGATACAAAAAAATTCTCATTCGAAACATGACAAAAAAACTGTATATTGATACATAATGTATATCAAAATCATGTTGAAGAAAGTTGTGCCAAATATTTTATATAGAAATACAGAAATGTTTGTTTTTGAGGAAAAAATATTTTTACAAGAGTGTTTTTCTATTTTCATATGAATTTTTGTGCTTTAAGTGTCCTGAATTTTTTCTTTTGAAAAATGTATTTAAATGTATTTAACTTACGTGTATTCCTCATCGTCGGACATGGTTATGGTTTGGGATTAAAAACCTGGAAAAAAAAAGAAAACAATAATTAGATTTGGTTGTTTTTATTTTTTGAAATCTTAAAAAAAATCTTTCAAGTTAAAAGAATTCTAAGAAAGAGAATCCTTGAATAAATTCCATGTACTTTTTCATAAAACATGCTGTTTTCTTCATCAAATTTATTCATTCTTTTTTTCGTTAAATGGACGGCCATTTTCAAAAACGTCATTTGCGTTAAAAATGCAATTGCAAAATGTTCTTAAACGTAAACTGCCAACGATAACGAAATTTGTATATAAAAGTATCATTTTCGATAACGCAGTTTGTTAAAGTCATACGTTCGATAACATCATTTGCAGCGGAACTCTGCAGTAAAAAATCGAGTTGACTACAAAATATTCCTTAGCCAGAGAGCTTGTTCGTAAATGTCAAATGCGTTTGCAAAAAAATTGACTGACGTTGATTAAACGGATTTTATGCAAGGAGTCCGATAGCATATCAGATGATAGCAACATCTGCGTTAAAAAATGACGATCATTCGATGACAAAATTAACGTTGGATTGACGTTTTCGAAAACGGCTTACTTTATAAATACCTAAATATCAACCCTTGACATAGATTTTCTATGGTTCACACAAAAAATATGTACTACATCTACATTCATTTTTTTCGGATATCGTTTTATAAAAGGTCAACAGTGATCTACACATTAGCATCAAAAAAGTTAAATTGAGGGATATTTTTATGAGCAAAAAAAATTGACAAAAAACGTCAAAATTTTCACAACTGATTCATTACCAATATAATAACATGATTCCAATTTAATTGCCAAATTAAACATCACATGCACTTGTCAGTTTATTTTTTTTGTATAAAAATTTTAATTGGAAAGACATGACAGAATGATAGAAATTATAACAACTTGTCAGTCTTGGGAATTCAACAAAAACTACATATAGTATTAAAATGCACGTGTTTTTTCAAGAACTTCAATAATTTCCATCGAATTTCATCGAAAACAAAGCATGAAAAACAAGATCGACCCTGAGAGCCAACCTTGAGGAATACTATCATCAGTGTCAAGAAATATAGTAGTAGCCAATGCTGATTATTATTCCTTTTTCTGAAAAGGATAACAAAAATACCGATATCGAAAAACGACGTTTCTTACAGTTTTTGGGAAATTTTTATTGATTTGTACAAATTTCCCAAAAACTGTAGGAAAAATCGTTTTGACGTTCTCCGCCAAAATAATGGTGTAATTCACTCATTGATATAAACTTGTCCACGAACAAAAGTTAAGGAGGGGGCATATAGTAAGTCTGATTTAAAGGTTAGAAGTTTCGTTAAAAGGTCTGCGAATGTATTTACACTTAACGTATGATATTCACACCATTTTTGGCAACTGAATACGGTTACCTACGACTGTCGCATTGATGGTTGAACAAAATAAACTTTTGATGGAAAATAAATGGAGACATACTTTTTGAAACTAAAGTATCGCGTTTTGCTCATACTGATCACTCTGATTCCGAATGCCTTTCGAATATTTCTTTAAAAAACAAATTGGTGACACAAAAAAGAAAACAGTGAACTGTCAAGCATTCATATGCGCATTCGTATGTTGTTAGTCGACAGGAAGAGGGCGAACCTACAAATTTCTGCCAAATTCGAACTGGTATAATTTTTCATGACAAAAGATACACTTGGAGGTTTTGTCACTACCTCGCAGTTAGCAATACCCCTGAAAAAGAAAAGTTTTTTTTCAGAAGTCCAATAGGGATAGGGAGATTTTTACAGTTCATGGTGACTATTTTGTTTTATATGATACTGACCATATCCAACTTTATGGTTCTGGAGCAGTTGGAAGCAGACCCCGATTACAGCAAAAAAAAATGTTTTGTTCAGCGACCAGGGTCATCTGGATGAACTGGTATGTCAACAATCAAAATTTTACAAGTAGCAGCCCTTGGCATAATGGTTAGTGCCTTGGACTGCCATGCATAGGGTCTTGGGTTCGATTCCCAGCCGCTGCAAAAAAAAATAAAACTTTTCCAAGGGGTATATACTTCTTCTTGCGAGGAATTCACAAATTCTCCAAGAGTATACTCTTGTCATGAAAACTGATGCTTATTAGATACTCGGAATCGACAGAAAATTGTAGGTCTCCTCCATTTCTCTAAACATACACACAGTCATATTTGAGAGTTGTAAGTTACTAGATTAAACGCTTTTTATTAGACGTCATTTCCTTTAATTTTTTTTCAAGTAGCACAGTCATTTAACCTTACAAAAGTAAGAATGGTCAAAGTTGCAATGAATCAACTTATATTGTCGTTCAAATTGCTTTATGAAGGTGTCCCTCAGGGTTCCAGCTTAGGGCCGATTATATTTTGTTTATCTTTTTATCAAGATTGATTACTTTCACAAATAAATCAATGTTCGTTTGTATGTAGCACTAGGAATACACAAATCTCGTCTACTCTCACATGAGTAATTGCTAGAACTACATGATTATCGTTTACTGATTTTCCGGTAGAAATAGCGACCAATGGCAATATAGCCCTGTGAGCCATTTAGGGCTAAAGTGCGCTGTTTTGATAATTTATTTATGATTTTATGATTCCCTGATTAGTAAAAGAAGTGAGACTAATATATTGTAGTCACTATAAAACAATGCCTAAAGCATAATTTTAATAAGAGCATTCTTGATGTTTGATATATACGTATAACAGTAATTTTATAGTTATTTGACCTCAAAACGGTGTCTTAAGATTGGTATCAACAAAAAGTTCAATGGAGTTCATACTGAATGGTCTATGAATTCACAGATTCAGTAATCATGAATATGGCATGGCAAAAGTGATCCAAATTTTGAATGGCAGTGGCAAGAGTCAATTTTTGTTGTGAAAATAATTAAATTTTCAGGAAAGGTCTAGATTCGGAAGGACACAGAATCCGCAGAATCATTTTAAAAACTTTTCCAAAAAAAAGTATTTTTTCTTGATATGAACGGAATTTTTAGTTGAAATTATATCAATTTGGAGAAAGGATATTTACTTATCAAGAACTTAAGTAATCTGTATCTATGGCTGTGGTGTTTGGTAGAAAAAAGATAACTCCTTACTTTAATTTTATATCGAGCTAAAACCTAAACGGTTAAACCGATTTTCTTAAAACGCAAAGAAAATCAGTCAATTTATGGACTTATCAGTTTTCTATCAAATACCAAAGATATTATCAAAAACCTATCCCACGGTTTAATAGTTAAAAAAAAAATTAATAAAAATAAAATTCGAATTTTATTCAGTAAAAAATTGACCAATTAAAATTACACATCAAAAAGAAAGAAGAAAATTGAAAAAATAAGTCTTGTATCTTAAAAACTTGCTCAACAAAATTAGATCATCAATAGAAATATTTATAAAAATAGATTCAGTCTCTTCTCAACAAATCTCTTGTTCTATTGGTTTATTATTGACTTTGCTAGCATACATTTTCCCCTAAAAAAAAAATAAACAAAAATTCATTCTCCTTTCCCATTATTGTGTTATTTTTTTGTTTTTCTCAACTTTCAGGGATTCATTTGTTGCTGACGTTTACACATCAGTCCTTCTACTGCTCGTGTTGTTTTTGTTGTTGTTAATATCTTCAATATATCACAGTGTTTGTTGGCCACTTGGTCGTCGTCGTGTTGTTCGCTCTTCGCTCTTAGCTCTTGGTTCTGAGTGAGTGGCCAAAATGGGATGTGTATTAGTCTTGACGCTGATTATTAATAGAACTCGGGATTGAATTTCCTTTACGTGCGAATTCTTTATGCGAACGTACCATGCCTGTCAGAAACCAACCAACCAAAGAGTAGAGGAACGATATTGTATGCTGTTCATGTATGTCGTAGGAAAATGAAGAAAAATTGATTTTTTTTTTTGTTAATAGCTCTTGTGTGCCTTGATTTACTGCAAAATATTTCTGACACATTGTAGGTGGTAGGTGGGATATAATAGGCGTGAAAGAGAGATGTAGGAAATTTGGTTTGTTTATTTTATTTTTAAAATTTAATGGTTTTCGGTATTTTGTGTTCACGTTCACGTAGCACGTAGGAATGTAGGTGGTGGATGAATTTTAATATTTAAAATTTTCAATTCTATTTGATTTATTTTTAATTCTGGTGAATATTTTGTTTCTATAAACATTTTATGTTATTCATTTTTGTTTGCATCATGAATAAAAGTGTGTTCATTTTCATGATTTCTAAAATTAATTTTGAGAAAATATAAAAATATTTATTTATGATTGAAATTTGGTCTTTATGTAAAGTATCCGTTTTTTTTTTTTGAATTGCTGCATGATTGTCCTTATAGGATGAAAACAATTTTTCAATTTAAGTTCATTTAAAAGGAAATACCTAACTTTATTCCATTGAAGTTACTTATTTTTTTTTTTGAGTAAATATGCACAACTTAAAGCTTTTCCATCGTTTCTGTGTACATACTCATAGGTTATCTATTTACTTTGTACGGGTACTGCATAGAGTTTGAAATTTGTGAATATTTTCATGCTCCAAGTTATTTAATAATGTCTCCTCCACAGACTTAACTAATCAATATTTGTTTAAGTTGAAAACTGTTAAGAGGAAAGAGATGCACTACAAAATTGCATCTTCGAGTAGTTGCTCAAGTTCTTCTTAGCCCTAAGCCTTAAACTGAACTACCTTTGAGAAAATGAGATATTGGTTTATTTAAGGATTGTATAGTTGAAAAGAAAGTTTTATAAAAAGTCAAAAGTTCATAGAAAATATATTCTATTTGAAGTGAATCTTCCGAAGGACCAATAAAGTGAAATTGATTCCTTTAAATTACATTTTTACAAAACATTGCATTGTCTATAACTTGGGTCAAAATTATCGAATCCTTAAAGTTTAAGTTTCACAAATTCAGAAGTAGCTACAAGAGTTTAAAAACGATGTCTCGCGCAACAATAATATGTTCTGAATTTTTATTAAGAAATTATGTTCAGTCAGACTAAAACTTACCCTCACCCTCAACCTCAACTACGTACTTTTAGAAAATGAAAAAAGAAAATAAAAAACAAAAAACATTGAAAAGATTCAAAAGTACGTATACGGCCCTAACATAATACATTTAATTTTTAATACTAATGGTGCAAAGTTTTAAACACGCCCAAAGTTAAGTTATTAGTATGATATGACTTAACAATTTGCTAACTTTAAAGTAGTTTACTAACTCTTTATTTATAATAAACATTTTTGTATTAAATTACGCTTCTGAACATGTCGGTTCGTAAAAACACAAAGTAAACAAACCTTTTTCGACGTTTTTAAATCATAAAATAGTCATATGTAGTTAGAACGATACTGAAACAATAAAATGGCGCAAAATTTTAGAACGATGTAATAGCTGTTGTAGTATGAAACTTGGTTAAAACACCGATTTTATAATTTTTAATAGAATATAGCATCATACTTCCTCTACCGTTTTGTTAAAGTTGAAATCGAATGCCTATTTTATTTGTTTAGTATCGTGGTAACTTCAGATGACTCTTTGACATTTCCAAACACCAAAGCAGATCTGTTTACTTAGTTTTTTGTTGCCATTAGGTGTGTTCAGAAGCAATTTATTAAGAAAATTGCTTTAGTAGGTACGATACTAGTAAGAAAATGTTTAAAGTTAAGAAACTACTTTAAAGTTAGCAAATTGTTAAGTAGTATCATAATGAAACCTTAATAAAAGGCTGTTTAAAATTTTGCGCCATAGCTATTTAGTATTTTTATTTATTTAGTATTTATTTTATTTAATGATCTGCCTACACTGTAAGATATATTATCTTATTTATAGTGAAGCTTTATAATTGTACAAATAAATAGTGTTGTATATTTTATAATGTTACAAATTTACAAATAAAGTTTTCAAGTTTAAAAAGAGAACAATAATTATCTATATTCTATATATTTCCAAAATGTAGTTTAAGTTCTTTCTTCAGTAGAATCATGCTATTTATGCTTCTTAATTAATGCAGTAGTAAATTCCAAAGACGTGTAGAATTGACAAAAAACTGGCGTTCAGACGTCATACAGCTAAAGCGAGGGATCAATAAGTGACCAGATCTACTTGAATTTACGAATGTGATTTCATTGTAGAGATCAATAGGTTGGTGAGTTAAAAGTTTATCCGAAAACAAAACTAAAGACCGAAATTTGAGTAAGTTTTCAAAAGACATTCCAAGAAATCGTGATGCATGTTGCGAAATACTGTCAATTTCAACTTAAGTTAAAAGTAATTTTACTTCATCGTCACCTATACTTTCTGGTTCTTATGTGACGTTTCTTGCAAGTTGGACTTAATATAAAATTAAGCCTGAAAATTTCTATATACGCAATCTATCTACCGCAATAATGCCTGGATCCTTTCAATAACTTAACAACATGGTGCTTTTTTCTGACGAAGTCTATTTGCGTATAATCGAGCACGCATTGCCCTACGATCACAATGGATTCTTTTTTCGGACGAACAAATGCGCTTTTGATTTGTCAGAATTGTCGGTCTGTTACAATTAATTCGTTAGAATTCCCATAAACTCCTTCAAAAACGTTCAATTAATTTTCTTACTCGTATCAGTTCAAATGAACTATTGAACACAATCAAATTAATTTAAAAGAAAAATCTGTACTAGTAAGCTTGTGTGGAACCTGACGAAATGTACAGTAACAATATTTTTAAGAACATAAAAATAATTAAACTAGGGTGCAAGGTCTAATAAAGAACCTTTACCTAATTCTTAACTATTGATGATGTTTGTTTATTATCTGTTTATTGTCGGCAGAAATTGGAAGGAACCTACAATTTTCCGTTAAGTCCGAATGGCTTAGACGAGAAGCACTATTGATGACAATTTAAAATTTTGTAGAATTTTTCGCTTCCTCGCACGAGGTAATCGGCCTAAGAATTGAACCCAAATCTCGGGCATGACGGTTCAATGCACACACCAATATGCCAAGGAGTGCCACATATGAACATAGGCTGTTGTTAATTTTGACGCCTATAGCAGAACAGAAATTCGTCATTATCAAAATAAGCATCTTCTGTAATGAACAAAAATATGTATCTATTGATGCTGCCAGAATCCTAAGACCAAACATCAACAGCTTTATATTTATCTAAAGTAAAGTTTTAGGAGGCAAAATTTTACTGAACATCGCCAAACACTCCTTTCAAATTGTGAAGTAATTGCGTTTGTTTTCGATTGTGAGCAAAAGTGGCACCCATCTTGCGGAAAGCTTTTTCATGTCCAAATATTTAAGTAAAAACGAAATCCCTGATCCATGTGATAGGCCTGTCTGACCTCTTCTCCTCTCGCCACTCGTTCAGTATGAAACCGCGGATTTGGTCGAACATTTCTAGTATGGTGACTTAAATTGGGCGACTTGAACGCTCAGCGTCACTTGTTCTAGAACGACTGCACCGAAATTGAGTAAACCAGTCGTGAATGGTTCTAATGGATGGTAAGTTTTCCCCATAGTATTTTTGAAGCCATTGTTTGTTTTCAAATGCTTTTTAAAGCCTAATTTAATGAGCACTCAAAATTTAATTTCTTACATTTTAAGGAAAACCTCACACAATAAAACTACATACTTGACAGATCTTTCTTTCTGAAAATTTGGATGCGTTCTTTTAAAAAATGCTTCTTAACAATCAATTTAAGGTGGCGATGCCTTTTATTTTGATTTTCAGGGACTTATTGACTCAAGTAGATTATATTTGAACTCGTGGAATTGTTGGACCTTATTGCTAAAGATGTTTCTCTTAGCTCCAAAACTGCTATTTCTTTATGAATATCACAAGAGTTACGTACAGGAATGATAATTTATTTCACGTAGATTTTTATTTAAAGGGTGATGTGTGTATACCAGCAAGCCATCACTGCCAGTGCCGGATTAGCCATGAAGCAAGAGTAGCAAATGCTACGGGCCCCGCGCATTTAGGGGCCCCGCGCACCAACGTTTTCTGACCATAAAAAAGTATTATTTATATAGTAGATTTAGTTACAATTACTAAGAAAAAAATATTTGCACCAAAATGATCAACTAAAATTTTATTTTTCTATCTGCTGGTCATACCATGTTTCGCACCGCACTACCCGCAAATTGGACAACGGTATGAAATGCAGGTGTTTATTGTCACCATTGATAACGTACTCACTGCTTTAGGTAAACGTATGAACAGAACAGTTATCATAAAATTGCTGGCATTTGCGGAATATTCCGAGAGCTAAAATCTCTTCCTGGTTCAAAATAGCTATTTTGGCCTTTAGTCCAGTCCACAAAAATTGGCGTTTCGTCCGGGTGATCGCACATGGACTCATCAGTTGACTGTGAGGACCTTGTCAATACGCAAGTTTTATTAAATTCAGTTCATCTTACATCGATTTTTTGACAAAAATCCAATGTGAACTATATCCAACCAAGATTAAAATTGTAATCATTAACGCTTAATCCGGCACTGATCACTGCTAATATTTGTTTTTAAATTATTTTAATTTCATTTGGTTGAGGTTACAATTAAATTAATATATGATTATATTAATCAGTAGCAGACATTTGACTACCAAAAACGGACACATAAAATGAACAGGAACAAAAACTGACACATAAAAACTTTAGAGGCGGAAGGGCTGTATGCAAACTTCGTATGGGGGAATAGGTTATTCTTGTAAAAAAGTTTCAAGTGACTTAACAGCTTTATAAAAACATACATATAAGCTAATATATTGTAGGCCCGTCTAATCTGTACTTTAAAAAAAGAAGAAGAATTGTAAAAACATTTTTCCAATGAGTAGTTTAAAAAGTATCGAACAGAAATATTGTTCACGTTTAAAAAATGTGTGCAGGTTGGGCCATCTATTGGTTTCTTTTTAAATCATAGGTTATTTTGACATTGACAGCTGTTTCCCGCTCGAAATTTTGACAGTAAGTACTCCGAGGAAAGAAATGAGTCGATTTACGCTTGAACAACGTTGGGAAATATTGAAAAGTTATTTTCGAAGTGAGGGCTGTGTAGCCCAAACAGTTCGTATTTTGAAAAGCAGTAGCGTGAAATGGATAATATTGAAAAGTAAGATTCTTTGGGTTTTTTTTATACTTATTGACAAATTATTCAACATCAGATCATAATATGTTCTGTCTTAAACCGAAAGCACTTATGTCGGTTCAATTAAAAAATTTGATTCGAAAATGTCTTAAGCATTTTGTTAGTGTGAACTTAACTTAGGTATTAATCTCTCAACCCGTTGTTATTATTTTATTTATCCCATTATTTAACGATTTGATTTGTTGGCTCTTAATTGAAAATTATAAAGAAAATTGTATAACTTTTGAGAGGGTACCATTAAATGATTGTCAATGTAAAAGAAATTTTCCCTTAAATTATAATCTAGTGTAGGGATGCGACGGCAGACTAGCGATGGGTGAGGTCTTATTTAAGTAAGTCCTGGCCACACTGAATGTCTTTGAAATATGCTAAAGCCATACATACATCTGGCATTGAACTGTTTTTGATTTTTCGTTTTAATTAGTTGAATTACATTAATGCACATACTCTTTTATTGTTTCGAAAAAGTATTTCAAATGTTTTTCTATTTTTCTATTTTTAGTCGTTTATTTACCAAACGTCAGCAAATATTTTGGCTTTTTATGCAAAGCATAAAATAGCAGAACAATATACTTAATTAGCATATATGAATTGGCTCTGTGATTTGTATACAACAGAATAACAAGAATAGCAACAAAAAGCATTTTAATTAGTCATATTTTGATTTGAACTTGAATGAGTATGGCTTTTGCTGACATATGTACATTTGTACGTTAATGGAGTGATGACAGAAGTGATTTTAGAACTAAAAACTTCTATAGTACATTATAACAAATTACAGCAAACATAAAGAAATAACTTTTACATTAGTATTTCAAGGAAAACTCTAACAGATGTACCAACAAAAACTTGAAATGAACTGAACATGATGACATATAGGAATAAGTAGTAGAGTCATAAAGTTTTTAGGATTGAACATAAAGTATTAACTGCCCAAGGATTCAGGGTACGCAGAACTTTGACTTTATCCAAGTTGAGTCTTTGACTTTTTGGCTGTGGTAACGACAAAGTTGCTTAAAAGTCATACAATATGATAATAACTATGTACAACAATGATTCTTGAAGTTGCAAGTAAATCCATTTCAACTATTTTCGACAAACAAACCTACAAGTTTAAAAACCTTTTACAAAAAAATAGGTTGAACAAGAGTATAGAAATTTAGTAGCTTAACTACCACCAACAGCTAATATGGCAAACTTAAACTGTTGTCTAGTTAGATAATGTCTAATAATTCTAAATAAAAAGTTATAAGCAGTGGGAAGTATCAAAAAATAAAATGTCAATATTATTCAGTATTGATCTAACCGATTCTGGTGTCTAAGTTAGGCAACTCTTTATTTACAAGTTATTGAAGTTGGAATGTTGAACAGTTAAACAAGGTTAAAAGGTAAATATATAAATATTACCAAAAACTTAACACAACTTTTAAAATAAACCTACGATAAACTTTTATTTTTACAAAAAATACAGAGTTGTTAGGTTTTTTGCAACATGACATTCGGTTCCTATAAAATATTTTAAATAAACATATCTAATTTAATGTTTATGAGGATAAATTAAATCAAACAATCAAAATATGTGCAATAATGTTTAATGAACTATTCACTTTTTGGCACCACTGAACATCTTAAAATACGGAAATAAACTGTGCAAAACTAATTTATATTCAATATTTTTTTTTTGTAAAACCAGTAATTTTTATTGGGAAAAACAATTGAAGAGTACTATTATGGAATTTTAACCGAAAAAAAAGATTTTTCAATGAAATGATTGATTACAATTGAAAAAATTTGTAATACGAAAAGTATTTGGCACACTTTCATTTAAGCAAACATTATTTATGTGTAACATGAATAAATCATGGCAGACATGTTTAGTTTTCATTAAGTATGTTAAAAAAATGTTAATAATGAATATGAGATTCAATTACTTTTGAAAAATAGAAACCAATGTTTAAATGGCGCCCGGGAGTAAGCATTTTTCTAAATATTTATCTGAAAAAGATGAAATTAATGAAAAAGTTAGGGGATCAAACGCAATTTGAACTGAGTTGTAATTGAAATTTCATCATTTCGTTTAGCATATGAAAAATAAAATTCTAAAGTGGCGCCCGGTATAGTTAGCCATTTTGTTTATTCATATGTAAGAGTGTTAGGCAATAAATACTTTTCCAAAAACAACTCAACTTTGAGTTTGTTGGAATTGAAATTATGCTTAGTGCTTGGACTAAAAATTAAATTCTTAAATGGCGCCCGAGAATATGTCATTTTCTATTAAAAAAAACGATTTTGTGTGCTCTTTTCAGCCATGTTGCCTTTTTTTGTGTGGAAAGATAAAACGAATGAAACCTGGCCTTCCTTCAGCTCTCTTTTTGGCTCAATTTTTTCTCTTTCAAGGGGAAAGGAAAGCATTAAAAGGCCACTGTTAAAAAAAAGTGAATGGAGGGTATCCGTCTGTAATACTTCGTACATATAAATAAGCTTTTATTTGAGCTATATATATATATAGATATGTATATGTTTACATATGTCCATTCCATAAATAGTTTTCAAAGATATTAATACAACGTTGCGGAAGAAACGACAAATATTTAGAAACTTTTTTCAATTTGACAACTCTAACCCAATTAATCAGAAAATCTAGTATCAAATAGCAAATACCACCTACACGTATTGGCAGGTGTGTTTGAAAAAAAAAATATATATATATGTAAATAAGTATGTGTGCGTGTGTGCTTATGAAGGTGGTGTTGGTAAAAGTGTGTGAATATACAAGTTTGTCTATAGAATATATAAATCATTTTATAGATACATTTATTTTTTGTTCTTCAACTTTATACTTAAGAAACGTTCGTTTTCTTCTTCTTCTCTTTTGAGGAATTTTCCTTTCAACTTTTGAATTCACACACTTTTAGCACACATACGCACACACACAAACTCTGCCATAGTGATTCACATATTTTCTATTTTTTGTGTTTGTTTGTTCTTCTTTTACTTTTTTTATGAGATTTCTTTGCATAACTTTTTTTTATAGAATTGAGAGATACTTTTTTGACTTTCAGTACGTTTTGTGTATCATGTAACACTGAGCTCAAGAGATTTTCTAATTTTAGAACAACCATTTATTTTTGAATTTTTTTTTATATTGAGGTTAAGATTTGTTCAGAAATATTTTCGAGTTTATAGAATTTTTTAACCACTGTAGTTTTTTTTTAAGTTTTTTTTTCACCGTGACACTCTAAATAAATGAAAAGTTTTCTTTTTTTGTTCACTTTCGTAATTAAGATATCCTTCACCACTGTTATTCCTTCGAGGTCCTTTTAGAGAAACATGCTAGCTCCACACAAAATTCCAATTAAAAACCAGTTAGATACAGTTATATAACGGTAATTCACTTTTATAGTTTCAGGTTATCGAATAAAAAAAATATCATTGGCAGATTAGTTGCAGTTTCGTTTGTGTTGTTTAATTTAAAAAAAAATACATAGAAAATTCTTTCTCACTTTATATAGAAAATTTAAGATAAAGTTTAATCCTTCTTGTTTTTAATTTGAAAGACTTTTGAAAATATGATGGAATATTCCTTGAGATTTTGGTATGTTGAAAACTTACTCGAGGGAAAGAAACAAAATTGAAATCTCTACGATAGTCCGAGCAGCTGACGTCTTTGGAGCGAATGCTGCGGTTCGACTAAACTGACTGGCTGTACACCAAGAAACAACACGTCGTTCAAGAAGCCGTTTCTTTCTATCTTGATAGAAATTTTGAATTTTCTAATTTAAAAACAAATTTTCAAATACACACTCGAAACAAAAACAAATAAAACGGACACATTTTGTTCGGTCTTGTGTGTAGATATTTCGTGTTTGTTTGTGTGAGTGAGCAGCAAAACAGCTCATTTATGTGAAATATAAACTTTCCCAACGGAACAATTTTTAGTATTTAATTTTTCTATTCAAAAGCCGCCCACCAGAGTTTTTTTTTATATTAAAGGCGAGAAAAAGCAAATTTTCTTTAGATTCCTGTAGGTGTGGTGTCGGCTAACATAGCACACAGATACACTCGCAGGTTTTGGGCGAGTTGGCTAAAAAAAATACTACATTTTCCAATGAATAAAAATAAAATAAAATTCTGAAGGAAAAACTGATTTTTTGAAAATTTTAATTTAATTTTTTTTTTTTCAAAAACCAACATGAAAATCTGCACTGCTGGGCGGAAAACAGCATTCCCAACACCTATTCAACTTGCAACAAGATTGTGTTTGTGTAGAAGAGAACGCCGCCGATATGATCATGTAGTGACGACGAGACATCACTGTACCATTCTGCTATTTAACCTGGTTCTAATTTCGTATAGTTTGGCGGCTGCTAGTACAGCAATGGTGCAACTATTTTGTGCGGTATTTTTGAATTACTTGGTGGTTTTTCATTATTTCATTTAGATTATTTTTATTTTTATTTGCAGTGTTTAAAATTAAAATTAAATAATGTTGTATGCCCAGAGTGGTTTTTTTGTTCAATTTCATTTAGATTTAACAAATTGTATAGAAAAGAAGAGGAAGGAATTTCGCTTTATACATTTATCATTGAGATTTTAGGGGTGAAGTCAGCTTCCTTGGGTTGAACACACAAAAATTACGAATGAACTTGGCTTGTTGAAAGTAGTTTTTTTTTTAATAGTTGTTTGCATTAGAATTTCAATTACATTGATATATTGGGACTAGGTTAAAAGATCATTATTTCATACTCAGGGAGATAAAAAAAAGGGATTTTCTTTTCGAATTCAAAATTATCTAGTGTTTGTTTAAAGCACATTCCTGAATAATCTAATTTTATATCAAAATCTATTTTGATTCCTTTCAACAAGTCTGCACTCTATCAAATAGTTGTACGAATATACGAATCTGTTTATCGATTCGAGTTAATATTGGGTTATGACTCGGAGATCTCAAACTCTTTCTTTTAGTTTTATTTTGGTTTCGTTAAAACTGTTGAGTTTCTAGAATCTCTCCCAGAAACAACAAACTGAAAATCTCGCTCAATTTTCACTATGAACTAACTTTGTTGAGAGCGAGATAATACATTAGTTAAAGAAGACCAGGAGGGCACACAACTGAAACTTTATTTGAAAATTTTCTATATTAACGAGACTAGTACGAATCTTACAAAGTAGTCTCTTCTTAAAGTCTCGTCTCAGTTTCAAGGTCAGAAATTATCGATTTAAAGCAGCGATTTCACTAAGGGCAGACATATGGACCCTCCATTAAAAAGTATATTTTGTCATTTTAGACAAAACTACTTAACTGTTATTTCACGTTAAGTAGCGAATCTTAAAAAAATTCCTGTATTGAACACTTGCTGGTTGTTAAACTGCACAAATACTTTCTCATTTTATTTGTCACGTGACACTAGCATCTGTTTTCATTCAGACCTCCTGATAACAAGCTGCTAGACAAGTCTCAATCAAGTAAAATTAAATCGAGGCTTTTAAAGTGACTTAGGAATTAAAAAAAATTTAATTCATAAGCTAATGGATTAAAAAATTATTATTTAAAAAATTTATAAGCTAGCATGATAATTTTATGACACACAAAAGCTTGAAATCTACCTTCGTTAATGATTAAATAATTATGTAGTCAAAACAAGCTTAAACATTTACAATTTACCAACTAGCTTATGAATTAATTTTTTTTTAATTCATAAGTCACTTAGTAGCTTGTGAATTAATTTTTTTTAATTCATAAGTCACTAACTTGCTCATGATTTAAATTTTTATAGGTAGTGAATTAATTTTTTTTTTTTTCAATTCATAAGTCACTCATAGGTAGTGAATTAATTTTTTTTTTAATTCATAAGTCAATTATAGGTAGTGAATTAATTTTTTTTTAATTCATAAGTCACTTATAGGTAGTGAATTATTTTTTTTTAATTCATAAGTCACTTAGTACCTAGCTTATGAATTAAATTTTTTTTAAATCATAACTCACTAACTAACTTATGACTTAAATTTTTTTAATTCACAAATCATCTACAGGCTTATGACTTATGATTTTTTTAATTCAAAAATTCGAAACCCTGCTTTGAACAATGCACAACATAAGGCGCTATTGGGCTCCTGGTCACAGTGGTATCCCACGTAATGACAGCTGGCAAGTTCAGGTACCAGTTTTTAATCTTCAACAGGTAATCGATAACAAAGTTCTAGCTACAATAAACAAGGGATGAAGCTCGCCCGATACCTATGTTATAACCTAGTTTCAACAAACAAAAAACCGACATTATCATCCAACTGAGTTTAAAGTCTCTGTCTCTTTACTATTAACATTACCACCGGACCCAACTACCTGGGTTACCACAAGAAAACTCAGTACGAGTATGGACGACTTATGACGACTTAAGGATATTTGCCACTTCCTGTGTCACTGCTCCCCCGCTATATCATCTGAGGAACAGACTCCTAGGTAAGCACTTCTTCAACGACTTGGAGGAGCTCGCTCTCTAACATTCCAAACAAAAACCTGTAGAAAATTATTAACGCTTCCAAATGGCTTAAAATCAGCCGGAGAATAGTCACCACGCCTATACACCAGCGATTGTCACTACTACGGTGAACACGAGCGTCAGTTTGCCGAACACAGGATTGGAGATCGCAGACAGACATTTCTTCAATGACTTAGAAATACCCTCCGACATTTCAGGCCATAGCTTGCTGAAACTTATCAACATGCTTAAAGGGCTTGAATGACAGGATTTATTTCTATTACATGGGAGTCACAATCCGCGTTGAGTGCTTTAACAAAGACGATAAGTCATTTAGGAATAAAATAAAAAGTAATATGCCTAAATGGCTGCCTTCTTGCATTCCAGAGTTGACGTTAAAAATTTTGGAGGTATGACCATTGAAAAGTATCGAGTATAATCTATTGGATAAATAACATTGAAGCCATACAACAAAATGGTTGCTAAAATACTAGCTTTCTTAGTTTTAATAAGAAAATTCGATGCCTTACTAAATTTGAATGAATCATAAGAAAAGTGACAGTTGTGTGCCCTTTTGTAAATCATGTTGGAACGATAAGTAATTTAATATAGAAAGATAGAGTTTCACAAAATACAGCCCCAATCATTTTTGGAATTATCGATCAGATTTCAATTAAAAATTTATTTTTATTTAAATACAATCAAAATTTGTGTATCGTTGGTGTATTAGAGTAATCAGACGGATGTATCTCATTAATTAAAATAAAATGTTCATTCTAAATTTACTATCAGTTGAAATATGATTTTGATTTTTAACGAATCATTTTAAACCGCCTCCATATTTTAGTTGTGGATATAATTTTCACAATTGAAACAAATTGAACAAGCCTAGGCGCATTTGCAAACTGACTGATGAATATATTTTGGTATTTTGGTATACGAGTACATGTAAGTACAGGTAGGGTAAAATCTGCCGAAGAAATTAAAATTTCCAAATGATTTTAAACCGGCAAATGAATCAATTTGTTTCCCCAATGGAATGCTAAAATTGCCAACATCGGCATTTTGACAGATCCAAATCGAAAATAAATTGATGTATTTTTCTAATGGAAAACCACTAAAAAGACATTGGACATTTAAGGTTAATTAAAGTTCACTCACCTTCACATCTCCTGACTTAATATCAGAACTCATCTTCAGTTGTCAGTTTGAAGAACGCAAACTGAGCAATTTCTTTCTTTATCTTTGACATTTTTCTAGCATCAATCTTTAAGTTCTTAAAATTGGCGATAGTTTATTGACTAGGAGGATTACAGACGCTAAACAAAGATTTCTTTAGGTACTCGTAAAAACGAGCAGACAGTTCTTGATAACAGAAGTTTCCCTACATGGCTTTGGTAATGCAACAAATCGGACTCTTTTGTGAACAAGTGGTCGGAGGAACGTCAGCTAAAAGATCTGAACATAATGGAATGTCGATTTATAAAATTTTAAGGGTTTTTTGATGCAATTCCTACGTTTTACCCTCCAAAACCTATTTGTTTACTTTGTTGTATGTGTTCTTTCTTTTCGTGTCCGTGAAAAGATCTGATTGCAACAAGAAAAAAACGGCTTAATTTTGTGCTGTCAACTATGGTTTTTTTATTTTAAGGAATTTCTCAATTCACCATCAAAATGGCGTCTTTAATGGTTTATTGAGAAATGGAGACTCAATACTGCAAACGTCAAGTGTGGTTATTAGGGTTAAAACAGAATGGGGCATATTCATAGATGTTTGCTAAACTTTTGCTAAGTTGTTACTAAGCAATTCAAGAGTTTAGGCTATTCATAAATAAATTTAATCCTAAGTTTAGGGCTAGACCTGTGGTCTAACTTAAAACATAGGAAATGCTGTGTTTAAATAGTTATTATACTCTGTTCAATTTATATTTGCAGTACAGGGAAGATAGGATATTTGCCTTTCAGTCTGACCATTATGGATTTCAAAAAGCTGTCTTTAATTTAAAGCTCTTACAGAATTGCCGTAGGACTGTAGGAGCATTAAAAATTGCCCGCAAATCTCAGAAAAATATTTGCTACTAAAAGCTCGAAAAGGCTTATGCGCGAAACAGATTAAACCAGCAACAGCACCAGCATCGTTAACAGCAAACAGCACGCTGACCAGCAAAAATTTCTCAAACACATTGCCACCAGCAACGTCATTTCATCTGCTTGACATTTCATATGGAAAAAAAAGCTTTTCATTGTGGTGCCACTGAATATTGCAGTGGGAAAGTTGACAACACCGCACCAGCAACAGCAAATTTAGGACTTTGGCCTAACGACGCTGTTGGCGTTGCTGTTGCTGTTGTAATGTGTGTTGAACAATTGAAATACATTGGCTCTAAATTAATGGCGGCCGCTGTTGCTGTTGACGGTGCTGTTGCTGGTTCAATCTGTTCCGCGCTTTAAATCCTGAAAGTTACATAGCACAAACCAAAGAAAATGCCATATGAATTTCTATCAACTCGGCAATGGTAACTGATTCAGTGTTTTTTTTTAATAAACACAATAAGGGTTGGTTGCAAATTGGTGATCAGTGGTCAGTCTCCTTTCAGCTTTCACCCATGGAGCAGATAGGTCATGATGGGCTGTACGTGAGCTCAAACAAGAATACACAAACAATTTTAATGTAACTCAGTTATTCTCTTTCTTATTTCAGTGGCAATTAAGTTAAGGTGCCGTGCAAACAGCAGCAGACACCAGTGTTTCTGAAAAAGCTCTCCCATAAGGCCTGTACTGCAAATATAAATTGAACAGAGTATAGCCGCGTTTTATTATCTTTTATTATCGCCAATGATCCATATAGAATAACTCTTGAAAATAAAACGATACAGATCATAGTGACAGTTGTGTTGTATGCTTTTCTCCCTTATGCTTTATGTTTGTTGATTTTCAAAAGAGACTTACACCCCTTTGCTTGCAGCATTGCTTTTGTTGTTCATTTAAAAATTATTATAGAATATTTGTTTGAGCTTCTTGTTTGAATTTTTTATTAAATAATTTTGTTTTACTTTCGACGTGCAATATTAAAAAAAACCACACGAAACTTGATGGGTAATAGAGAAGCTAAACCTAGTGTTTTTCAGCTCCATTAAATTCAACCTACAATTTTCTGTCGATTCCGAAGGGCTAATAAGCAGCACTTCTCATGACAAGAGATCCTCGCAAGAGGTAGTACACCACTGACAAGACAGTCGAACGCACTAACATTTATGCTAAGGCATACGATACAAAATGTGCACTTTCTTTGGCCCGTCATTATTTGTCATTATTTGAAGGATAATTGTAGTAGAACATAGTCTTAACTAACCTGGTGTTCTACTAAAAACAGTTGGGTAACTGACTATGAATAATAGGAGTAGCTGTGTTTATTTAACCAACAAGCCTTAAACTTAGGATCTAGCAATCACAACTTTAGTAATTCTCTATGAATACGCCCAATGTATGGACTAATATTTTTACAAAAAATTACGTTTTTTAACGAAAAAGTTGGCTTAAATTATTAAAGTAGCAAAAACGAGACTACAAAGTAAAACAAATTTAGTTAAACGAAATTGTCACCACTACGTTTCTTTTATTTTAACATTATTCTGGATTTACACAACTCAAAAATCGGTATAATACACGTTTATGTAAATAAATGGTTTAATAGCTGTTAGTTAATCGTTAATAATTAAACATCAAAAATTATTATTGAGCAGACAAATTAATTCGTTTTTTATAAGCAAATACCTAACAAAATTATCGTAAATGTTGGCTAAATTAGTATGATGTTAAAACTGTTTTAGTTTGAAACTAGGTTAAAACAACGATTTTGTAAATTTTAATCGAATATAGCATCATACTTTCTCTACCCTTTTATTAAAGTTAGAATCATAGAATACCTATTTTATTTTTTAGTACCGTGCTATTTGCAAACGCCACAAAAGGTCTGTTTACCTATTTTTTTGCACGAACTGTCATTATTTTAGGTGTGTTCAGAAGCAATTTATTAAGAAAATTGCTTTTGTACGATACTCTTGTTAGAAAATGTTTAAAATAAAGAATGAGTTAGTTAACTACTCGTACTTTAAAGTTAGTAAATTGTTAAGTAGTATCATACTAATAACTAATACCTTAATACTAGACTGTTTAAAATTTTGCGCCAGTCCTTTAAATTAATTACTGGTTTTGGAACACGTCTTATTTAAAAGGTTACAAAAGTTTGGTTAAGTTTAAAAAATTATTAGACAGGCTTTATAGAGTTAAAGCCAAATAAAACTTTAAAGAAAAATAAGCTATAAATATTATAAATTAGCATGTTATTAGATTTACTTAAAACGTGTCTTGAAATTGGATTATAAAACAGTGTAAGCGCACTGATTCACAAAACGAGTAATCCGAATTCCGAAAACACTAAATTTTGTTAAAATTTGATAATCTCTGCTGTGTGCGGATGGTTTTTGACGTTTATTCGAGTATTAACTGGAATTTTTGGTTTTGTTCATA
Organism: Philhelius festivus; assembly: GCA_963931855.1. Taxonomy (NCBI): domain Eukaryota; kingdom Metazoa; phylum Arthropoda; class Insecta; order Diptera; family Syrphidae; genus Philhelius; species Philhelius festivus. The sequence continues at coordinate 53,740,839 of OZ007556.1, read as the reverse complement.
GATGCTGGTGCAATTGACACTTTCTTGCATCTCAATGTCTGTATTCGTAGAGTATATTAGGTTTTTTTCACTATTTGTAAATTAAACAACTTGTGTTGAACTCTGGTATTTACACAGAATTTCACTTCAATTTTTATTTAACATTTTTATTTCATATCCACGGTTTCAGATTAATAAAATTGTTATGTTAATAAAAAATATAAAATACGCGATGGTGTCGGGTTTCTGAATTGGACTCTCTAAGTTCTCAGAGACCTACCCGGAACTTACCAACAGTTACTCCAAAATGCATTACTCAGCTTTGACCTACTGAGATGCATTCTGGAAGTAAGGCTTTTTATTGTGTCACGTTGAGTCACATTTCTTGTAACGCGAAACATCTGTCGTCGATGAATACCTACATAATTTGATGTATTTCGATGGCAGTTGTGACTCAGTGGGGTCATGCATTTGTAGTATGGCATGTAATTGGGCACAACAAAATGAAGGGCTTACAACCAAGGGCAATAGTTTTAACGCTTTTTTTGTAAATATATGCTCCTCTGAAATTTTCATTTACATATTGTAACTAGAGTGTTATTTATTTACTGTAACAGTTGCTGAATATTGCCACTTTAAAATAACTAGTTAATTGATCTGAATCTCATATTAATTTACTGCTCTTGGTTTCCTTTTTGTATCCTTATGAAATAAGTTTAATTTTCGTTTTCCGTTCGGGAATAAAATAAATCCTTTTTTATCTCATGTCACGCACCTACCATTATTATTTACCTATAGTTTAAATGGAAACGTCGAGAAATTGGTTGATTCTTTGATTTAGACAAATTTGTTTTATTATTTCAAAACATATTCAAGCAAATTACATAGGTAAATGATCAAAATTGTATGGTTATGCAATGCCTTGACAGGAAGCATGCATGACAAAATCTTGTAGTTTATTAACATTATTTGTTTTTGTTCGTTCAACCTTCAAAACAATAACTGACAATGTACATTATGTAATTCCGTGTACGGTGCATATAAACTGATGCACATAATTTGTTTTAATAATAATTAAGTTCCTTTTGAAACATGATATTGCGTCATGCTGTGCAACATTCTCTAATTTAGAATAATTACAACCTCATCTTTTATAACGATGGCATCATTATCATCATCTCACACTGACACTGCATCTTTGTATGTTCTTCTCGCACAAGAGACTTGGCGTACGTTTTATTTGCATAATAAGTTCACAAAAGCCCCCTCTTCCCAATCTATCTGAGCAGAAGAAATACGAAAACAAAATAAATACAACCCCACGCCCAAAGCTGTCCCAATTTTGATGTCAAAAATAATATTTCAAAATTCGCATCCCCGAAACAAAATTAAATGACACGAAAATTATTAAAAATTAAATAATGCGTATACAAACGAAAATCCGAAAATAGTATTTTGCCAATATGACACGAAGCCAACGAACTAGGCAATATTTTCGTCCGTGTAAAAAATTCATTGCCGCCAAAATTAAGTCCTAACAATTTCTGAGTGATAAATTATGAAAAGCGATTGCACATTTTGATGGTGCTCATTAAAGGCTCGTGCATCACTTGGTGGTGGCTAAAAATGTTGGCTGAGTGGCATTTTTAGATCGATAATACTCAAAATACATATTTTTGTATGGCGATGTGTTTCATAATCACTATGATGTAGCAACTATAATTTTACACATAAGCTTTTAATTATAATGCATTATAAATTTAAAAAAATGCTTACCACCGCGTACCGCCACTACTTCTAGTTGCTTGCTTAATTTGGTGTTTTAATGTTATGTTTGGAAGCTCTGAATTTTTAATTACATCCATGTTTGCAGTTCGGCTAAATGAAGTGTTAGGTACTTTATATTGGCTGTTGTGATTTGATGACAGCGATTACAGCCGACATTTTACAAGCATAAGAACGTTATCGGGAATCGTAACTTATTGCAGATGACGTCCACATTCATCACCAACATCCAACCCATTCCATTGTTTTAAATATCTACAAATTAATCCAGGATATATTGAAGAAAAAACGCCAAACCTTAAAAAATCCTAATCTAAACGGCAGAAATATATTATCAGGGTTGTAAAAGAATGCAATCTTTTGTGGATGCAATCTTTAAAAATCATTTATTGAATTCAATTAAAAGATTGCATTCATTGACTACAGTTTCAGACTTCGCCTTCAAATTCTGCAATCACCATCGCTATTTATTTGACTATAAAAAGATCTCTCTTCCGCTTTCAATTTACAGAAATTATTTGAATGTAATCATTTGATGCGTTCTTCGCATTCTTTTGACCTTCATAAACTTTCCCTCTCATGTAGATTATAGGTTATATTGAAGTGGCTGTCAGCGTCGCAGTTGACACACTTAGAACAGAGTTGGTTCATGGTGACACCATATGAATCTAGTGATTTTCTCCCTACTTGTTGAACCATTTGGGGCTACTTATGGAGCGAGAGAGACTGCAAGTGTCTATATTAATTAGATCACCAGCTTTCTCGAAGAAAAACTCTCAAAGATGAAGCCTGTTTTTATGGGACAGAGCAGGGCATGTATGTACATAGAAAGGTGTGTCCACACCAAAGAAACATTTCAGGAAACATTGTTTAAAAAACGTTTCTGAAATGTTTCCCATTTGTTTAAAAAACATTTCAGAAACATTTCAGAAATGTTTCCGATTGGTTTTTTTTTTGGTGTGAACGCTTTTTGAAACATTTCTGAAATGTTTCTTTGTTTCCCATTGTTTCCAGATTGAGTTGTCTGTAAATTTTTTTCTCGCCCGTGTTTTACTTTAAGCCCATGAATTTTTTTTTTCTACTTCATCTTTATCACAATTTATATTTTCGAAAATTTCAGATATATCATTGGCTTTTTTGATTTTATTTTTAAAATTTTCGTAAATCCGAGCATCCAGACCAAAGAAAACATTTCAGAAACATTTAAGAAACATTTCAGAAATGTTTCTCTGTTTCTGAAATATTTTTTAAATGTTTCTGAAATGTATAAAAAATGTTTCTTTGGTCTGGACACACCTTAACAAACAACTTGATTTATTCAATTTTAACATCTACCCATCAATTCATATTGAAAAAACCTTTATATCGAATTGTTTATAATCGTATAAGTGTGCAAACTATATTGACGTTTGACTTTGCCTTACAAAAATTCAAAATTATATATCGCCGATATTAATTGCATTAAAAATTCATCCTACAAAATGTCCTTCTAAGACAAATCAAAATAACTTTAGTTTATTTATAGAATTCTTTTGCAACTAACACAAATATAAACATACTAATATCATCATCATTGCTAAGCTATTTTTTTTATTTAAATGAAATTGTTTCGTCAGAAAAATTATCACTAGGAATTTTATTGGAAAATACACACATTTTCGCGTGAACTAATGAAAATAAATTCAAAATTAATTAAATACGATTTATAATAAAATGAACGAATGAATATTGTTCGTATAGCTACTTGGTCTTCTTGTGTGTGGTGGTAAAAGACGCATAAATGAATATATAAATGAATCAGTTAATAAAATACATAAATTTATATACTACATACATACATAATTAAGGAGAAAAATCAAATAAATTATAAACAAGCAAATGCAACTCATTTTCCTTTGTTTTTGGAAAATTGTTTGTCAACAGTTCATTAAATAATAATATTTTATTTATTTAATAAAAAATGCATGGTAGTATCCCCACTCTTAATAGTTATTGCATTGGACTGTCATACAGAAGGTCTTGGGTTCGATTCACAGCCGCTGCACTGCAAAAACATTAGCCGTGTTTTTTTCGCAAGTCCATATAGAATTGTAGAAAAAAACGACATCGGGACTTTTTTCCAAATAGCTGGAAGCACTGAGTACGCTATGGCATTTGTCAGCTGTATTGACGACTAGCATCAACCATCATCAAAAAACGTTACTTTTGACTTCTCTGAACAAATTATCAATAACATATAGATATATTACTTTGGCAACACGGTTTTTATCGGGTCTTAGAATAAGTCTCGAAAATTATCTGGACTTAGCTAAGTCTGTATAGACTTAAGTAGTTGTTGTTTTTACATGTAAATCGCTTAGTCCCGATGTCGTTTTTTTCTACAATTTGTCGGCTGGATGCTATCTTGTTCAAAAGGCCATTTTTTACGAAATTGAGTTAGGTATACAGTCTTCATAATTTTGGGACGCTCTTTCATTTGGCGCAAACCATTTTGTTCTATCTCTTTTAGTTTTCAATTTACAGAGCACTGTTTTGTTCAATAAGACACTTTTTTAACGATTTTTCAATTCAAACAAATATCCAAAATGACTTAATAAAAGAAAAACAATTTCTGTAACTTGATTTATAAACAAAATTGTCAGGGCTTTCAGAAAAAAATAATACCAATCAAATATTTTCTTACATAAACAAAAACTTTCAATTTGAACTTTAAAACTCGATTTCCCAACATTTTGAAAAATGGACATTGAACAAAATAGCAGCCAGCCGACGAATTCCTATAGACTTGCAAAAAACACGCCTATTGTTTTGGGGTGTTCTGCCTTTTTCGAGAAGCTGACAATCCCTCTTAGAGTATCTCTTGTCGTGCCCAAATAATATATGCCTTAGTACCTAAATTTAAAAATACAACATTTTCGGGTTTAATCGAAATTTTGTTAAGGTAAAATATCATTTCGTTTGACCTATGTGATTCTACAAGAAAAATATAGTTTTATCGCTGATAGTTTTTTCCCATGATGGTTTTGTTGCATGATAATTTTCTCGTTTGATAGTTTTCTCCCATAATGTATGACTTGCATGATAGTTTTCTCACATGGTAGTTCTCTCGCATTTTAATTTTGTTGCATGATAATTTTCGCCATGACAGTTTTCTTGCATTATAGTTTTATCGCGATGATTTGTCTGCATAAGAGTTTTAATGTATGATAATTTTCTCGAATGACAGTTTTTGTCCATGAGAGTTTTCTCATTATGATAGTTTTGTCACATGATAGTTTTTTCCATAATAATTTTCTGGCATGATAATTTTCTCGTGTATTAGTTTTCTGGTAGCTCTCTCATGGCAGTTTTCTCGCATAATATATTTCTTCCATGATATTTTTCCCGCATGATGATTTTCTTACATGACATAGCTTTGTTGCATGGTAATTTTCTGGCCTAGCAGTTTTTTCGCATAAAAGATTTCTTCCATCATATATTTTTGGCGTGATAGTTTTCTTTATTGCCGCTTGATTCCGATTTGTGTACTCGCTAATGAATGCGTTCAGAGAAGAACGATGTTTCTTTGTAGATATTTACACTCATCATATTTTCTTTTATTAAAGCCAATTTAAAAATAACTCCTTGCATAAGCTTTAACAATTTGAACCAAGAACGAGCGATCAAGTCCTACATTTAAATGTAGTTTAACAAACGAAAATCAGAAGAAAAAAACTCATATTGTTTACACTATGCGATAGCCAAATTGTCGGTGCTGCATGATCTTTGTTCCTAACCATTTGGCCAGAAATAAACTTCTAAGATACACAATACCCACCCCTTGATACATAAATACAATCCACCACCCTCACCTCTGAGATAAAATTTTTCTCTGCCAAAAATAGATATTTTTTTTTATTTTATTTATTTGTTAACGAGGAACAGAAAAAAAAATATTAAATAAAAAATACGAAAACTATGTTCAACCATGTATTTTAAATGCAGCCATGGGCAATTTCACTTACTTTTCATCTCCTGGATTTAAATATACGAGTACTGAATATTTCTGTGCTGAAGAAGAATTATTTCGAAAATGTTCATTCGGAAACACAATTGAATTCCAAAAATAAATCGATAGAAATATACAAAATTGTAGGTGTAGTAAGAAAGGTATCTTTTTAGGGGTTTGCAAAATATTTTATAATCTTTTTTCAAATCAAATAAACACTTCGGAATTGGAATTGAAATTGGACAACTTTGAAGTCACACAGGATATCCTTTTGAGGGAGTTAAATGTTCCGGAAATATGGGTTTTTGATAGGAAACAATTGTTTTGAGAGGATATTCTAGATTATCTTTGATTAGGATATAAAACAATTATTTATTATGGGTTAAGATGAAATGGAGCATACCCTTTTGTCAGCAGAGAATAAGGTATTTATCTATATTTAAATGTAGATACCTACCTAGAAGATATCAATGGATATTTTGACACCCTTATGATTTGACAAAAAGGGGAATCTAAGTTGTAATTTCAATTCAGTTCTCATGTCTGTGAAATTATAATTAATTTTGAGTTGGCTCACATCAAAGCGGATGAATTCACAGAAAGTAATCAAATGGAAAAAACTTAAAATATTTGCCATACAATTTTTAAAAAGATTATTAAAATAAATAATTTCGTTATCTTCAGCAAATTTGTATGTTAATGTTTTTATGATATAATACAGTTCCACAGTTTTTTTTTAAAGCAGTGTTATTAAAAGTTTCCATTCGTAAAATTACTAAAAATAAAAGCACAGGATTAAATGTTTATTTTATTTCTCGATAACACTTTTGAGTTGTTGAAAATGTTTAAATTCATTTATAAAAGCTATTGAAATGAGTTGTTTGCCATCGAAAAATTAAGCTACTGGAAGTTCGAATTTTCGACCATATGGACCTCTTACTTTGTTGGCAGATAATCCTTCATCTCTTCAACTCCAAACTAACAAGCATCGGAGGTACTGCAACGCCTTTGACTTAAAGAAAATTGCTTCTAAAATGTTTAAATCCCAAAAATGTAAGAGGCAAAGAGGTTAGACGGTATCGCAGATAATGCGTAAAATGGTGCTGATATCAGTGAATTGTACCAAATATACAGAGAAGTTGTCGGGAAGAAAGCAACACCAATCATCCTATAATGGATGTGGATGGCACACTTTTGGTATCAATTAAGGATTAGCTACGCAGAACGAAGGAGGATCATTTCGTCGCCTGAGAAAATTATTGTCGTATGTGAAAAAATGCGATTTTCAGGTTTTAATGCAGTTTTGATAGACAAAAAATAAACTATCAAATGCTGTTTTCCGCGTTTTCATATCTATCTTAGTTTAGGAGATAATTCGTATTGGTTTTGTCGTATGTGCAAGGTCGAATGCATTTGGGTATTTATTTTGTCGTATGTGTTCAATTTTTGCACATACGACATTTTTTCTATTGAAAACTCGGTTTTTGATTCTTCAGTAAATAACTGTCGTATGTGCCGAAAATCCTACACATACAACAATTTTTTACTCAAGTTTCGGTAAATCATTGTCGTATGTGCCATAAGGACGTGTACATAAAAGAAAAACTTCAGTCGAGTTCAGGATGTCGTGCCGTGCAGGGTGCAGTTGAGTCTCCTGCGCCGGAGTTGCCACCAGAACTTATTGCGTAAGTATTTTGACTTATAAGTCAGCAAAAATGTTTGGTTAATTTATTTTAACTTTATTAGAATGAGTGATGACATTTTGAATGACAGTGTATCAACCCTCGACTTTTCGGTTGATGATGAAAATAATGATCCAACTTTTTTACCTACAAACAAGGAGCCTTCTGCCCTCAGATCTTTTTATGAGAATGTGGGCCAAAATATCATTGAAACTCCTACTTCTCATTGTAATCTACTCATGGAAAGAAGTTTACCATCCGAATATAGCTCATCTTGTAATTATTTTTAAAGTCTTAATTACAGATAACATACATTATTGTAATGGTAACCTTTATTTAACAGCTTGCAGCGAAACACCAACAACGACAAGGAAAAGAAAGCGCAATCCGTCGCTATGGAAACAAAATGTACGAATAAAACTCCGAACGAATTTTTATTATTTTGTTAAAAGCTTGTCGAATGTGCAAATATTTTGTCGTATGTGTATGCAAAACAAACGTTTTAGGTAAAAATGTAACATACGACAAAATGATATTTTCATAAATTGGCTTAAATTTGCGTTGTAGTGGATGCTTACTTTTTATTTTACTTTAAAAATAAAATACAATTCGTTCTTAGCATATGGTTTAAGTTTTAATCAATTATTCCAAGCCGTTTCAGAGTACTGATTTTTTAAACTTTGATTGCGATTTCCCAAACTTTAAAAAATGCAACATACGACAATAATTTTCTCAGGCGACGATTTGTGTTCCCTGCTGAACGAAGATTCCACTGACCAGAGTGCTGAAGTGCACCACCTATACAAGATGGGCAGGTCCTATATGATATTGATATCAAATCGCCTTCTGTAGCAGAAATCTAATCTTGGATAAGGCTTCTTAAAAAAAAACAAAGCAGCTGGACATAAAGCAGTACCACCTGATTTCCAGAAGATCCCGACACTACTGCTAGTATGCTACATCTGTTGATACAAACGGTTTAGAAAAACGAAATTATTATTGTTGAGTTGCTTGTCCGTTTTCCCAAAACAAAAATATAATGGCATTATTCACGAGCGGATAAAAGATTGAAAATATCAATATCCTGCTTATCATCCTTGAGCAGTCAGCGAAATTTCGGGTACGGCCTTACCTCATGTTTGTGGCTTTTGAGAAGGCCTTTGGCCGAGTTAACCGTGAATGAATTTGGAGATCACTTCTAATACAGGAATTCCCCCAAAAATTGATGCCATTATAGTAGAGTCTTAGAACAACGCAAGGTGGTATGTTTTGCATAATGGGTGTGAGACAAGGCGATGTTCTATCGCCAATTCTTTTTCTCATCGTGATAAAATTACGTATTGACGGACAGCGTTGGTATAGCAGAGAGGCAGGGCTTTCAATAGAGACCGTTTGATAGGCTTAGCCATTTGGATTATGCCGATGATGTTTATGTCTCCTGGTAAATACTCGTAACATCAGAGGACTGATCGAAATGTGTCAATTATTGCATGTCAAATGAGAGTCGATCGGTCTAAAAAAAAAGGCAAAAATAATATACTCACATGCCGCTTACACATCAGCATATTGTTCTACAATAGACAACAGTTGAAAAGGTTGAACAGTTAAATTACCTTAGAAGTATTATAAGAGCAAATAGTGGTACGTATCTGGACGTTAAAAGTAAATAAATGGATTTCCAGTCAATGTTAATTATATGCCTGCGAAATCTGGAAAGTCTTGACTATCGTCTCAAGGAGAATTCCTGAAGATTTACTGGCCAGAAACTAATTCTATCTGGGAATTGTGGCGTACGACAAGTCAAGATCGGCTGGACTTCGACATTAAAAAGCGAAAATGGTAATGGATTGGTCACACACTGAGTTGACCGAACGATCATATTGCAAAGCAGTCGTTTGAATGGAGCCCTCTGGGGGCACGGCGCACAATGTTAAGTATTTTCTAAAGCATAGTTAATACTATTTTTCGATTCTATACTCTCTGTTCAACAAAAATTGTCAGTACAAGGAAGATAGAACTTTCACTCTGGTTTCATTGGCTTGCATAAGTGTGTCGCCTTTTAAAGCTCTCACAGGGTTTTTCTAGTTTACATTATAAATCGCCAACACTCAACATACTCAACTTCATAAAATTTGTTTTCAAAAGCTTCAAACTCCAAAAGCTCCTTAATAAAATCCACTGAATAACCTTCTTGCTTGTAATTGAGAATGATAATGGTAACCCCTGTTTTGATGTAGATAACAAGCGTACGATCGTATTGACAGTGTCCCTCCCATCAGCAGTGGGATACAACGGTTTTTTAAGCAGCATTTTTCCCAATGCAGTGTAGTGAGGTGCATCTGGCGCCACTGCTTTGGAAAAAGCTCTCCCATAAGTTTGACGGTGTCCTCACAGCTTATTATGATGCTTATAATATATTGCATTCATGATGCTAAAACAAATGACTCATTTTGACCCATTTAGCCGCAGGGGCCTTTTAAGTGTAGCAATACATGCCACGCTTCTGGCATAAAAAAGTTGTTTACATTACGTGCGTTTTATTCATTGCTGCATAGACAGCGCAGCATTCAAGTGCGAATAAAACAATCAAACTCACTCCATATGTCAATTTCAATTTATATTTCAATGTTGGCCATTATTATAGAAAATATCAATATCTGATGTCAAAACATGTATGTACATACCTATGTTTAATTCCAAAATTTAATGCATAGCGCCATTTTAATTTCAATAATTTAAAGTTCTATCACCAGCACAACTGTCATTTTTTTCGCCTGCAATCAAATTTTTGTTTTTTGTCGAGGGAAATTTTGCTGCACTAGCAATGCAGCAGTGAATAAAACACACCTATTATAATAGATCTATGTAGTCATCACTGCAGTTGCATATGAGCTTTGTTTGAGTGAGTTATAAAGCTACTCGTAGTTTCATCATGGCAAGTTTTGTAATTGATTACAAAGTGTTGTGCGATGAATGAATTACGATATAAGATTGGTATTTTTTTGATGTAGACACCTCAAAGTTTAGATTCAAATAAAGTTTTGCTGCCAATACCTGCAAATCCGCATCATTGTTACGAAATCTTGCACAAAAATAATTTTTTTTCACTTCTGTTTCCAAATAAGGAATATACAATACAACACAAATCCAATACAAATACAATACAAATACAATACAAATACAATACAAATACAATACAAATACAATACAAATACAATACAAATACAATACAAATACAATACAAATACAATACAAATACAATACAAATACAATACAAATACAATACAAATACAATACAAATACAATACAAATACAATACAAATACAATACAAATACAATACAAATACAATACAAATACAATACAAATACAATACAAATACAATACAAATACAATACAAATACAATACAAATACAATACAAATACAATACAAATACAATACAAATACAATACAAATACAATACAAATACAATACAAATACAATACAAATACAATACAAATACAATACAAATACAATACAAATACAATACAAATACAATACAAATACAATACAAATACAATACAAATACAATACAAATACAATACAAATACAATACAAATACAATACAAATACAATACAAATACAATACAAATACAATACAAATACAATACAAATACAATACAAATACAATACAAATACAATACAAATACAATACAAATACAATACAAATACAATACAAATACAATACAAATACAATACAAATACAATACAAATACAATACAAATACAATACAAATACAATACAAATACAATACAAATACAATACAAATACAATACAAATACAATACAAATACAATACAAATACAATACAAATACAATACAAATACAATACAAATACAATACAAATACAATACAAATACAATACAAATACAATACAATACAAATACAATACAAATACAATACAAATACAATACAAATACAATACAAATACAATACAAATACAATACAAATACAATACAAATACAATACAAATACAATACAAATACAATACAAATACAATACAAATACAATACAAATACAATACAAATACAATACAAATACAATACAAATACAATACAAATACAATACAAATACAATACAAATACAATACAAATACAATACAAATACAATACAAATACAATACAAATACAATACAAATACAATACAAATACAATACAAATACAATACAAATACAATACAATACAATACAAATACAATACAAATACAATACAAATACAAATACAATACAAATACAATACAAATACAATACAAATACAATACAAATACAATACAAATACAATACAAATACAATACAAATACAATACAAATACAATACAAATACAATACAAATACAATACAAATACAATACAAATACAATACAATACAATACAAATACAATACAAATACAATACAAATACAATACAAATACAATACAAATACAATACAAATACAATACAAATACAATACAAATACAATACAAATACAATACAAATACAATACAAATACAATACAAATACAATACAAATACAATACAAATACAATACAAATACAATACAAATACAATACAAATACAATACAAATACAATACAAATACAATACAAATACAATACAAATACAATACAAATACAATACAAATACAATACAAATACAATACAAATACAATACAAATACAATACAAATACAATACAAATACAATACAAATACAATACAAATACAATACAAATACAATACAAATACAATACAAATACAATACAAATACAATACAAATACAATACAAATACAATACAAATACAATACAAATACAATACAAATACAATACAAATACAATACAAATACAATACAAATACAATACAAATACAATACAAATACAATACAAATACAATACAAATACAATACAAATACAATACAAATACAATACAAATACAATACAAATACAATACAAATACAATACAAATACAATACAAATACAATACAAATACAATACAAATACAATACAAATACAATACAAATACAATACAAATACAATACAAATACAATACAAATACAATACAAATACAATACAAATACAATACAAATACAATACAAATACAATACAAATACAATACAAATACAATACAAATACAATACAAATACAATACAAATACAATACAAATACAATACAAATACAATACAAATACAATACAAATACAATACAAATACAATACAAATACAATACAAATACAATACAAATACAATACAAATACAATACAAATACAATACAAATACAATACAAATACAATACAAATACAATACAAATACAATACAAATACAATACAAATACAATACAAATACAATACAAATACAATACAAATACAATACAAATACAATACAAATACAATACAAATACAATACAAATACAATACAAATACAATACAAATACAATACAAATACAATACAAATACAATACAAATACAATACAAATACAATACAAATACAATACAAATACAATACA